>JAIOJX010000032.1:288229843-288829843 GCA_022376925.1 Tragulus kanchil
AAAATGGTGTCAGCAGCAGCTATATATTGAAGCCCTTCCAATGTAACAGATGGCAGAACCAGGGACTGATGTTAACCTTCCTTAACTGATGTGGAGACTGCAGTGTGGAGATGTTCACTCACTTACCCACATCCACCCTTAGCTGAGTGCAATGACTAGGATCTGAACACAAATAGGATGAAAACTTACATCGCGTCCCTCTTATGGGAATATTCTCATGGGCATCTACTATCTGGCTGGGGAAAAGAGGAAATTGAAGAGAGTGGAGTATATGGGCAAGTACATCTTAAGGTGTCTTTTCTCAGTTTGGGTCTTTCCCTCCTCTTTGCTGCTGTGCATTGTCAGGTTTACAAAACTTCAGATATCATCCATGCTCTGACACCTGGGAATGCTGACAGAAGGAGCTAGGAATTTTAAGTACAGAATTAAACATGCCCTTTGTCTTTTTGCCAAACTGATAAAAGGCGCCATTGGTTTTCTCAGTGGGTAAAGAGGAGAAGGAGGTGGTGAGAAACCAGACAACCTCTTGAGCCTTCTTGCTGGGGCCGAGGAATGACTCCCCTGCTCCTGGGGAGCAGGGCAGCCTAATAAAAGGTGGGATTCCTGGGCTCCTCTGGCATGGATTGTTGGCTTTAGCACATTCCTTATGGAAGATGACTGTATTAATCAGTATAGTCTTCCTACCTAATTTAGAATAATATAGTGTGATCATTTCCAATTACAATTTAGTGCCAGTGAAGCCTTGTCCATGATCTGAAAAAAGTCAAAGAAATGAAAAATCTGTTTGCCTTGCCGATTAATGTAGCCGTAATTCTTGTTTTTTCCTAGCTTTACTGAGGTTCGGAATGTCCACTCTCACTATTGGATAGAGCAGAGAGACTGTGTACTTCCTGGTCTGAGCTATAGGACTTCCAGATACATGTAAATACATCAATAGATAGACAGTTCACCTGCTCTTAAATATAGAAGTATGAGAACAGAGCCTGTATTCCATCATCATACAATTACATTATACAGTTGATCTGAATTATATGCTATGTATGTTCATCTTAAAGGAAATATCTGCATGGTTAAGATTAATTTAGTTTTTTTAAAGTGCTAACCAGCCATTCATAATCCAAACAGAACATGTAGAAACCACTGGCGTGTCACCTCTGGAGTAAATCTTCCTCCCTAAACCAACACAAGGATGTTTTCAACATGTCCTATTCAGAGTGTGAGTTCTAGTTGAAAATAACAGCCATTTTTTCTAAGATAACAAACATCACTTTTAATATTCATAGAATAAAAGTATACCATTGTTGACATTTCAGATTTAATGTCTAAAGAGGAAAAACATCCATGTATTATTAGATTACCTATCACAAAATAGTTCTATTGTACTGTTGCAGAAAAAAAAAGAATTGTAAATCACTGCTACTATAATTTGTAGCATCTTGAGAATGAGCATGGGAAGGCTGAGGAATTTGGCATTTTATTATCATCTAATTTGTTTCAGTAAAGGTGTTTTAAATTTGGGGTTTTCTAGTAGATCTTGGATGCAAGTCCGTTGCTGGACACTTTTGAAAAATGAGGAAGACTAGAAATTAAACCACGTGCTCTAAAGGAAGTAGCTTTGAGCCTTCTTGCTGGGGCCGAGGAATGACTCCCCTGCTCCTGGGGAGCAGGGCAGCCTAATAAAAGGTGGGATTCCTGGGCTCCTCTGGCATGGATTGTTGGCTTTAGCACATTCCTTATGGAAGATGACTGTATTAATCAGTATAGTCTTCCTACCTAATTTAGAATAATATAGTGTGATCATTTCCAATTACAATTTAGTGCCAGTGAAGCCTTGTCCATGATCTGAAAAAAGTCAAAGAAATGAAAAATCTGTTTGCCTTGCCGATTAATGTAGCCGTAATTCTTGTTTTTTCCTAGCTTTACTGAGGTTCGGAATGTCCACTCTCACTATTGGATAGAGCAGAGAGACTGTGTACTTCCTGGTCTGAGCTATAGGACTTCCAGATACATGTAAATACATCAATAGATAGACAGTTCACCTGCTCTTAAATATAGAAGTATGAGAACAGAGCCTGTATTCCATCATCATACAATTACATTATACAGTTGATCTGAATTATATGCTATGTATGTTCATCTTAAAGGAAATATCTGCATGGTTAAGATTAATTTAGTTTTTTTAAAGTGCTAACCAGCCATTCATAATCCAAACAGAACATGTAGAAACCACTGGCGTGTCACCTCTGGAGTAAATCTTCCTCCCTAAACCAACACAAGGATGTTTTCAACATGTCCTATTCAGAGTGTGAGTTCTAGTTGAAAATAACAGCCATTTTTTCTAAGATAACAAACATCACTTTTAATATTCATAGAATAAAAGTATACCATTGTTGACATTTCAGATTTCATGTCTAAAAGAGGAAAAACATCCATGTATTATTAGATTACCTATCACAAAATAGTTCTATTGTACTGTTGCAGAAAAAAAAAGAATTGTAAATCACTGCTACTATAATTTGTAGCATCTTGAGAATGAGCATGGGAAGGCTGAGGAATTTGGCATTTTATTATCATCTAATTTGTTTCAGTAAAGGTGTTTTAAATTTGGGGTTTTCTAGTAGATCTTGGATGCAAGTCCGTTGCTGGACACTTTTGAAAAATGAGGAAGACTAGTCTGAAATTAAACCACGTGCTCTAAAGGAAGTATCGGCTCCTCATAGTCCTTGAATTAGCAGATCTCAGGGCCAAAGGAGACAACAGGGTCACAAACAGTGAGAGGGAATAAGGAATGAATGGGAACAGAACCAAACCCACCACTAGAGGTGTCATAAGACAAAGTGTTAGTTGGTCAGTCATGTCTGACTCTTTGCGATCCCTTGGACTGTAACCCGCCAGGCTGCTCTGTCTGTGGGGTTCTCCAGGCAAAAATACTGGAATGGGTTGCCATTCCTTTCTCTAGGATATCTTCTCCACCCAGGGATCAAATCTGTGTCTCCCACATTGCAGGCATATTCTTTATCATCTGAGCCACCAAGGAAGTCCTCTCACAAGGTGGGCAGTCCTGAGTCTCACTTCCTTTTCAACTGTAGAGTAACTCCCTAAAATTAAACCCTTCTGGTTCATGGTGTGTGTGTTTATGGAAGGCAGGGTACAGGAATGGGGAGGAAGAGTCACCTTATATTACCCCTTCTTGCTCTTGGCTTTAATTAACCACTGCCTCAAGCAGTCCATCTTCTTGAGGACTGTAGGCAACTTTTTGACATTTATTCATTACACATTCATTTATTTAATAAATATGTATTGATTGCCTGCTTTATGCTGGCAGCTATCTGGGCAAAGAGGAAGTTGGCAGTGAAGAGAGAAAGAAACATAGTGCCAGACCTGCAGAAGTATGCATTTATAAGTGGGAGAGAGAAATGGACATTCATGACTCGTTCCAGGTGGAAGGAGATACAAATGGCCTTGGACAGCATGGAGGCTGTGGTGGGAGCTGCACATAGCGAGGACAGCAGTAACCCATCATTATGAGGCATTACAGAGGCAGGGCCTCTATATTCTGAGATCAATTTGCCTAAACTGGGCTGCAGGGAAGAGAGAGGCTGGGCAAGCCCTGGCACCACAGAGTAGCAGGAGCTCTGGGATTCTAGACTCAGCGCACCCCTCCCTAGCCGTGGGACAGATTACACAAGGTGTTTTCTTCCTCATTGCCTGAGTTTCCCACCTCTAAGTGATAGAGCTGGAGGAGCCATCCCCAAGACCCCTGTCTTCTGTAGAAGCTCTAGGTCTTGATGGCGTATGTTCCCTGGAGCACAGAGAGGCAAAGAGTGGCTGGGGCTCCTGGTTCTAGGCTTGCCCTCCCTCCTCTCTGGCATGGGACCAGTGAGAGGAGCCCTGCCTCCCCAGGCACCATGGAGCCATCCAGAGGCCCATCATGCTCATTCCACTGCTCAGGGGAAACTTCAGTCACAACAATGACAGTTGTGCCAAGGGACGGCCACCTAGCCATTAATAGCCAAAGCCTCATCTTAGAGTTCTTTCTTTGGTGGAGACTTAAATTTTGTCTCCTACACCTAATCCTAATTGGATATGTAACCATAGTTTGCTTGAGCATTTACAGTGGAAGGTTATCTGGCCTATTTTTTTTTCAACTTTATTTTGTATTCGAGTGTAGCCAACGATTAGCAATGTTGTAGTAGTTTCAGTGGGGTGGCAGATGGACTCAGCCATACGTGCACATGTATCCATTCTCCCTCAAACTCCCCTCCCATCCAGACTATAACAGCATGTGGCAGAGTTCCCTGTGCTATATTATCTGTTCTTTTGTTCAATGTAGGTCCTTTGTAAGGTAAGGAGGAATCCTTTTTTCCAAGTCCAAGTGCTAGGTAAGATAGGGGCTTTGTCCAAAGTGGCAGAGCCTAGCCTAGAATCTAATCTCCACCTTACCAAGACTCCAACCCCATAGTGTTCCTGAGACATAAAATCAAGGTTAAAGACTCCAGATAACCCAAACCTTTATATCCAATTACTTCTTTCCTTCACATAGAAACCCTCAGGCCCCACCCTGTAGCCAAGACCATGGCTTCATTTGCATCCTGCAGAAAGGAATATGTTGTCTCAAGGAAAGTGATGGATTTTAGAATCCACAGACCTGAGTTTGAGGCCCCAGTGTATGACTTCATAGCTAAGAGGTTTTAGGAAGTTGTTTTGCCTTTTTCAGTTTCTTCATTGGTAAAACTAGAGTAGTAATCATGATTTCTCAATTTTGTAGACTTAAATGAGATTCGTAGGTAAAAATACCTGGTGCATAGTAGAAATCCAAGTAAGCGGAGTGGCTGTTAATTACTGCTGCTTAAGAAATTTAATATAGTTAGTTCAAAGAGAAATAGCGAAGTATGGGGTATGCCATATTGTAGAATCCCACCACTGATCTTTTTAAAGTACGTTCGGAAGCAGGAAGGTCTGGAGGAAGAGACTTCAGCTCAGTGGTTTCTTGAACACCTCTATGATTCTCCGCATCCTGGTGAATGTCAGAAATTGCTGCTGGTGTGTGTCTACCGCTCACAAAACCCTTTGCTGGCTGCACTGACACCACATCAAGGTCCTTTCCCTGCCTGGTCTGTGTTGTTCAAGATCTGCAGTGAAGCTGACTGTAGAGCATGAGATTTTACCTTATCATCTGTGCTTGTTTTCAGCCTGACCCATGAATGCCCTGTGAGGGGACAGATCTCCTGATTCACTTCCTTCTCAGAATTCTCCTGCATAAACAAGCCTAAGCTGTATGATATAAATAATTCTGACTCTAATACCAAACAGACTTAGCCACATTGCTGTTGCTATACCCTGGGAACAGGGAGAGTGAACGTGTAGAGAACGGAAAGGGCCTGGGAGGGAGAGGGAGATGTCAGAAAGTCTATGGAGCGTCTGGGGAGCTGAGGGAAAGAATTTTCATCCAAATAGTATGGAAAATTCCTTCCTGGCCCTTTATATAATAGAAGCTATTTCTAAGTGTTACTCCCACCCACCTAGGGACACACACAAGCATAAAATGACAAAAAAATCTCAACTTATAATGTTCAGCCACAATGGAATGCCACTTGGATGAGAAGTTGGTGACATTTTGACATTTAAAACAAGGTAGGTGCCATGGACATGTGGACAGGAAGGGGGAAGGGGGCGTGTGGGATGAATTAGGAGAGTCACAGTGACATACACGCACTACCATGTGTAAAGCAGATCGTTAGAAGCTGCTGTTGAGCACAGGGAGCTCCGCTCTGTGCTCTGTGATGACCTAGAGG
Organism: Tragulus kanchil; assembly: GCA_022376925.1. NCBI lineage: Eukaryota > Metazoa > Chordata > Mammalia > Artiodactyla > Tragulidae > Tragulus > Tragulus kanchil. The sequence continues at coordinate 288,235,639 of JAIOJX010000032.1, forward strand.
GGTGACGTGGGGGGTGGGTAGGAGAGAGGCTCAGAGGGAGCAGATCTATGTATACCTAGGGCTCATTCACATTGTTGTACAGCAGAAAGTAACACAACATTGTAATTCCAATACTTTTTAAAAATGAAGTAGATGCTTAGGAAAGCCCCAGTTGGACTGTAGACACAGATAGGACCCTCTGTGGCCAGAGGGCTGTGAGGAAGTTCAGAGGAAACAGATGCTCTCTCTTCCTACGACAAGCCTCAACGTTAGGCCTCAGTTCAAGGAGCTGAGAGTTTCTTTGCAAGGAGCTCTTTGAGTAAATATCCATAATCATGTATGCAAATGGGTGATAAACATGAAATCCAGTATGTGTGCAATTAGTTTTATGTAAATCAGGTATATATGCAACAAGGCTTCCGAGATCAGGATGAGGAGTTGATCAGGGTGATCAGATCTGGGAACAATTAGAGTGAACTCCCAGTGTCAAAAAGGAGGTAGACTCAATTCAAAGGGATAGAGAATAGCCCGTGTCCACACTAAGAACTGGGCACAAAGAGGAGTTCAGTGAAAGAAGAAAGAAATGAATGGAGAGGAAGGAGGTGAGGAGAATCTTAAAAGAGGCTTTATGTGGGAGTGAGACAAGGAGGTGGTCCTGGGGACCACAAGAGTGACTTCACGAAATAGAAGATAAAGGATGCTTAAAGAGAATTATTCTCGCTTTCTGAGGGGCAGACTAAGAGTCTGCAAGTTAACTCAGGGATTAAGGAAGAGGGCTTCCCTTTGCAATATCCAGCAGTAAACTATTTAACCATTCTGAGTTACTTCAGCAGGTGCCCAGGTCAGTACTAGCAAACCAAGACCCACAGTGTCAGCGGCCAACTGAGGGCCATCGATCGCCCTCATGAGTTCCAAGATTGAGCAAAGTGGCATATTCCCTCAGAACATACCCTATACCTCTATTTGCTAAACAAATGACATTGTTAGTGTCTTAAAAAAACAAAAACAAGTAACAACATCTCTTGAGCTAGGTAAGCAAGAATCAAGACCTATTATCTCAATGTGTCAAAAAATGTAATTCACATCAGAGGCAACTAGTTTATGAATTTGAATTTTCTCTTGGGTTTTTTTTTTCCTCATTGGAAAGTGATTTTAGCTGAGGTCTAACTCCCCAGAGAGCTTGACACCAAAAGAGTTCAATGCTGAGGAAGGACTACTTGAGCTGTTGTTTCCAGGCTTGCTCTGTCTTTGCTGAAGCAACATCTTCAGTTCATCAATTATTGATCAATATGCTGATATAGGCTTCTCTCACCTAAAAGGGTGTTTAGCGATAAGATGGATTCCACCCATAGAGTTTTTACATACGAAACGGTCCTTCAGGCAGCAGGGCCCACACATTCTCTCTCAGCACTCCCAGGATCAGATCCCTCTCTATTCAAGAGACGTAGACCTGTGGCAGGGTTCTTACTGATTTAATGGAGAAAAGCAAACCCATCATTCAAGCCCCCGACCCTTCCTTCCCAAAACACCTCGCCCAAAATACCATGCAGAGACACACATTGCAGAGGGCCACAGACCCCAACATGATCAACCACACTTAAAGGAACATGAGAAACAAAACCATTGGCATACAGCTAGTGTGCTCTTTAAGCGTCCTGTGTCAAGCAAGGCATAGAAAGTTTGAGTTATCCACATCATCAGAGGAATCCAAGTTTGCTTTCTGACAATACCACCAGGCCAAAAGTCAGGAAATGTGGGTTCTTTCATTGGCAGCCCCATTAAAACCCAGGCCACATGAGCACACTGGAAGGAAAGGCAAAGCATGTGGTTGAACTGTCCTGTCCTGTTGTTCCTTTGGCAATAGTGTCAAACTCAATCCTATTTTGCAGTGAGTTGCTGAGGTGCTTCAGGGTCATGCAGTGTGTGTGTGTGTGCTCAGCCACTCAGCTGTATCTGACTCGTTAAAGTCCGATGGACTGTAGTTCACCAGGCTCATGGGATTCTCCAGGAAAGAATACTAGAGTGGGGTCTAGGTCCCCACTCCAGGAGATCTTCCTGACCCAGGGATCGAACCCTCATCTCCTGCATTAGCAGGAAGATTCTTTACCACTGTGCCAGCTGGGAAGCCCATCGCCTAAATTACAAGAGCTAGGGAAGCAAGAATCAAGACCTATTATCTCAATGTGTCAAAAAATGTAATTCACATCAGAGGCAACTAGTTTATGAATTTGAATTTTCTCTTGGGTTTTTTTTTTCCTCATTGGAAAGTGATTTTAGCTGAGGTCTAACTCCCCAGAGAGCTTGACACCAAAAGAGTTCAATGCTGAGGAAGGACTACTTGAGCTGTTGTTTCCAGGCTTGCTCTGTCTTTGCTGAAGCAACATCTTCAGTTCATCAATTATTGATCAATATGCTGATATAGGCTTCTCTCACCTAAAAGGGTGTTTAGCGATAAGATGGATTCCACCCATAGAGTTTTTACATACGAAACGGTCCTTCAGGCAGCAGGGCCCACACATTCTCTCTCAGCACTCCCAGGATCAGATCCCTCTCTATTCAAGAGACGTAGACCTGTGGCAGGGTTCTTACTGATTTAATGGAGAAAAGCAAACCCATCATTCAAGCCCCCGACCCTTCCTTCCCAAAACACCTCGCCCAAAATACCATGCAGAGACACACATTGCAGAGGGCCACAGACCCCAACATGATCAACCACACTTAAAGGAACATGAGAAACAAAACCATTGGCATACAGCTAGTGTGCTCTTTAAGCGTCCTGTGTCAAGCAAGGCATAGAAAGTTTGAGTTATCCACATCATCAGAGGAATCCAAGTTTGCTTTCTGACAATACCACCAGGCCAAAAGTCAGGAAATGTGGGTTCTTTCATTGGCAGCCCCATTAAAACCCAGGCCACATGAGCACACTGGAAGGAAAGGCAAAGCATGTGGTTGAACTGTCCTGTCCTGTTGTTCCTTTGGCAATAGTGTCAAACTCAATCCTATTTTGCAGTGAGTTGCTGAGGTGCTTCAGGGTCATGCAGTGTGTGTGTGTGTGCTCAGCCACTCAGCTGTATCTGACTCGTTAAAGTCCGATGGACTGTAGTTCACCAGGCTCATGGGATTCTCCAGGAAAGAATACTAGAGTGGGGTCTAGGTCCCCACTCCAGGAGATCTTCCTGACCCAGGGATCGAACCCTCATCTCCTGCATTAGCAGGAAGATTCTTTACCACTGTGCCAGCTGGGAAGCCCATCGCCTAAATTACTAGATATGTGCTGTTTTTACCACTCTTTGTGCAGCTCCATCTCCTTACCTGAGATGCGTTGATGGTGTCCATGAACCGTCATGACACCAGCTGCCTCCCTTCCACCGGGGACCCTAGGAGGATTAATTAGATAGTATCTCTAATATAGTTTATGCTCCTTGGAGAAAGCTTTTACATGAAAGCAAAGTATTATTATTTCTAAGAGGGATGATACTTATTAGCTCCTTGTAGGATCATTAAGCAAATAGATTATGCTTCCCTTTAGAGAAATTATCTCCTAGTTTTCCTAATTCTTAAGGTGTTCAGAACAGAATATATACTCACACACAAAAAAGACAGGTTGGTTGATGAAAGAAAATGAGGTGGCTTCCTAACCATAACTCAAGAAGCTTGCTTTAAGGACTTAGTTACTGAAGAAAATAGATACTAGCATGACCTTCCCTCTAATATTATAAAATACTCTTGTCTTCTTTATAACAATTACATGGTAAAGATAGCTCTGCATTTCTCTGTGTGTTCATTTTAGGGCCTTTCGACCCCTACAATTTTTTAATCCTTTGATTAAGTCTCATTACAGTTGAGTAGCTGTTTAGAAGTCACAGGGTCATCATGGCACTCAGACTTGTGCCAATATCTTACAAATTGTTAGTATGAGTTATGAGTGGAAATTTTTAAATCCAAACTCCAGTCCACAGAAATCTCAAACCAGTTTCCATTTTACATTCACACCGTTTTCCAGATCTTGTTAGAATGCCTATTCAGCATTTATACAAGCCCAGCCTTCACATGAAACCAGTTCAGCGTGCCCTGTGTTTTGGATAACTTACTGCAGTGGAGTGCAAACTGCCTAGATTTCTTCACTATGTACGTAGGGAACTGCTCACGTTTTCTTTTTCTTCCATTTGTCAGGCCAGAAAATTCTATGATGAAAATAAGAATCTTGCTGGAGGCAAGCAAAACAAAGCACAAAGTGGGAAATAAGACATAAAAAAGAGAGACCTTAAAGTAAGTTGTTGAGGGAATTTTAGAGAAGAAAACCGGAGTCCATGTCTGTAGTGCCTCTGTGGGCCCATAGAGAGCATCGCCAGCCCCCATCATCATGGGTAGAAGCTCATGCAAATCAAATCTTAATCTATTTAGCTCATTCACAGGAAAATGTAATGTAGGTCAATGTGGAGAGCAACGCAATGTCGTGTGCAAGTTCATTCACCATGCAGAATGATCTGAGTCAGGGGCCTTCAGTGTGGAAGACCTGAAGCTAGTATCTCCTTATCCAAAAGGTAATGGAGGGACGAATGGAACTGGTAGCCCCTAAGGCCTTGCATCTCTGACACAGTGTGCCGTGAATTGGCACCCATCTGACCTAGATGATGCGTCTAAAGCACCCACAACTTTGGTTCTTTCTCTTCATTCTTTCCAGTGTATTCATGGCCATCTTTTTCAAGTGTTTGTCTTTTCCATTTATTTTCTGAGAAAGTTAATGCTTCACTGATAGATTTAAGCAAAACTCAGTCTGCCTCTGTGGACAGTAAAGGCAGAGAGAGAGGAGACGGCAGAAACTTTGCCCGAGCGCTTGAGATATGGTTTTTATTTTTGCATCTCAGTCTCCTCAACCCCACCCTCTAGCAGTGTGCCTTCAACATCTATAGGGAGCCACCCAGGCAGTTTGACAACAGGGTTTGTGGGTTGTGTCTGCTCTTAGAATGGGTGTGATGAAAGGAACATGGCCACATCCTTCTTTCTTTGTAACCACAGCCTGATATAGCTCCTCCCACAACTCCTCTCCAACCCAAAACCATGAAAAGGCACCCCCCCAAAAAAAGCCAAATGTAGACACTTTGGAAAAATCCTTAAGATCTTACTCTTTGCCCATTCACGTTGGCAGGCACCCATCTTTGTCACAACTGTATTGCCCACAGGTAGAGGTAAAATTCCTTGAGGGCATTTGAGGGGGTTAAAAGCATATTTTGTTAGAATCTATTTTTAAAAGATTATAGTAAAAATCAAAATCGAATTGATTTTTATTGCACCCACTATAAAAGTCAAACTATTCTCATTATTTAAATATTGGAGAACTATGAAAGCAAAAAGAAGGAAAAGCACTAGACACATAGTTAAAATTGTGGTATTTCCTTCTAGACCTTCTTCATTTCTCCTTTCTTTCCTTTTTTCTTTCTTTCTGCACAGCAAAGGACACCATCGATACAATGAAAAGACAGCTTATCAAGTGGGAAAAGGTATTTGCAAATCAAATTCCCAATAAGGGGTTAACATCCAATATATATAAAGAACTCATACATTTAACAATAGAAAACAACAACCCAGTTTTAAAAATGGGCAGAGGAGATGAATACCCATTTGTCTAAAAGAGACATGCAGATGGCCACAGGCACATGAAGAGATGCTCCACATTACTAACTCAAGGAAAATGCTCATCAAAACCACAGTGAAATGTCACCTCACACCTGTGAAAATGGCTGTCATCCTTCCTTTATTTCCTGTGAGTCCTCAGTTTTTTCTTAAGTCCCAGATAGTATGTTTCCTGGCTCAGATATATGGTGTCTGGATATCTACTGCTTTAATCAAAGCACACGGATGAGAAAGGGTGCACCTGACATTGCTCTCCTCCACCACCCCTCTAGCACCTTCCCCACTCATACCGGCCAGAAAAGATGAGTGGTGTAAGCTGGCATCTTCTCAGTCCTTAAAGCAACTGGAAAAGAAAAAAAAGTTACAGTGACATCAACCTAATTGCCCTTAAGCAGATTAAGGTTCCTAGTTCTAGCAGTAAAGTCTGCTGGTGACTGTCCTCATCTACCCCACTCTGTATCCACTGTTGATTAATTGCAAATATCCGTGCTTTGAGACAGAGGGGTAAACACTTGTGCCCCTCTGGCATTCACTGCATGTTCTCTGTTCATTGAGGAAAGTGGAGCCAAGTGGGAATGTGGCCAGCAATGCAGCTGGCTTTCCGATGCATGTTGCTGTAGCACATCTCAGGGCTATATTTGTCAATGGACTTAGGGCCTCAAAGAACTTTCCAAGGTGAAAACCTAACATTGCTTCCATGGACATGGAGGGTAAAGCCTTTAACCCTGGGACTTAATGAGAACAAAATTAAGTGCTTCTTTAAGCAGCTTAGATTTATCTTGTCAATGTAAGTGATGGGAGGCTTCTTTGTGTGCTTTCAAAAAGAGATTTGTGTGTGTGTGTGTTAATCTAAAGCATCGTCTCCTTGCTTCATTATGTCATCATCCACACTGCTCCTTTCTGATAGACAGGGTTCGTCTATTCCCCTGCTCTAAACTTAATTACTTTGCAATTAATTCTTTGTTGAAAATAGCAAGGCTCCTAAACTCGGAACATCTCATTGTGAGAAAGGCTGTTTATGGATAGAGGTCAAGAGGACGTATCGGAATATTCCGCAGCACTGCCACAGATATTTTGAATGAAAACGGCAGAGAGGAAAGGCCCTTCCAAATGAGTTCACCCTGGAAAGTGAGGCCTCTTCCCAAATTGCTCATCAAAACCACAGTGAAATGTCACCTCACACCTGTGAAAATGGCTGTCATCCTTCCTTTATTTCCTGTGAGTCCTCAGTTTTTTCTTAAGTCCCAGATAGTATGTTTCCTGGCTCAGATATATGGTGTCTGGATATCTACTGCTTTAATCAAAGCACACGGATGAGAAAGGGTGCACCTGACATTGCTCTCCTCCACCACCCCTCTAGCACCTTCCCCACTCATACCGGCCAGAAAAGATGAGTGGTGTAAGCTGGCATCTTCTCAGTCCTTAAAGCAACTGGAAAAGAAAAAAAAGTTACAGTGACATCAACCTAATTGCCCTTAAGCAGATTAAGGTTCCTAGTTCTAGCAGTAAAGTCTGCTGGTGACTGTCCTCATCTACCCCACTCTGTATCCACTGTTGATTAATTGCAAATATCCGTGCTTTGAGACAGAGGGGTAAACACTTGTGCCCCTCTGGCATTCACTGCATGTTCTCTGTTCATTGAGGAAAGTGGAGCCAAGTGGGAATGTGGCCAGCAATGCAGCTGGCTTTCCGATGCATGTTGCTGTAGCACATCTCAGGGCTATATTTGTCAATGGACTTAGGGCCTCAAAGAACTTTCCAAGGTGAAAACCTAACATTGCTTCCATGGACATGGAGGGTAAAGCCTTTAACCCTGGGACTTAATGAGAACAAAATTAAGTGCTTCTTTAAGCAGCTTAGATTTATCTTGTCAATGTAAGTGATGGGAGGCTTCTTTGTGTGCTTTCAAAAAGAGATTGTGTGTGTGTGTGTGTTAATCTAAAGCATCGTCTCCTTGCTTCATTATGTCATCATCCACACTGCTCCTTTCTGATAGACAGGGTTCGTCTATTCCCCTGCTCTAAACTTAATTACTTTGCAATTAATTCTTTGTTGAAAATAGCAAGGCTCCTAAACTCGGAACATCTCATTGTGAGAAAGGCTGTTTATGGATAGAGGTCAAGAGGACGTATCGGAATATTCCGCAGCACTGCCACAGATATTTTGAATGAAAACGGCGAGAGAGGAAAGGCCCCTTCCAAATGAGTTCACCCTGGAAAGTGAGGCCTCTTCCCAAACTGAGTGAAGGATTTTAAACTTTAGTCCAGTAGAAAAATCTCATTGCAGACATCTTAACATCTCCCATTTTTCTAAGACTTACCTTGTGGCAACCACTAGTGCATGAATTTTTTCAGTTAATCCTTATAAAAGTCTCCGTTATAAATGGCATAATTTCTTAAGATTATACACATGCCCTCTAAAGGCGTTCATTTCACATGGTCGTTGCTGAATAGTTTGCATACCTAGATCGTTGACTCCATTATGCCAGCTTTACAGATGAGAAAAGTGAGGCTTTGAGAAATGACTGGCCTGATGTGTCACAGATGGTGCGTGCTGATCCCAGCCTCAAATTCTATCATCTGCCTGTGCTTTCAGCTGTGACCCTAAGTTACCTCCCTGCTACAGTCCTTGTCATTATCCTCCACCAGCCTGGGAAGATAGCCTTGTTGGGGGCAAGGGGGGGCGGGAGCCTAGCTTGTCTGTTAGTCCTATTAAGTATTCCTCAGAAGGGACTCGGAGGAAATTGCAGAAGTATGTACTTTGTAAGAAGATGCTGCTGCCTTAGGGGTCCTGGGGTCTGCGAGAATCCGAGGTTGATGGATCAGTCCCGTGGTACCCACAGCCCTTTCCAAATGCTACCTCATCAGTCTTCCTGTCAGGTCTTAGAGGTCAGTGATGAGCACATTAGTGTCACCAGTGGAGGAGGACACCATCTTTCTCTCATATAAAGATGGATACATAGGACCAGATCAGGACAAATCATACCCTCTGCAGTCAGAGTTGGGCACTTCCTATAGCAGGTGCTACAGAGCAGGACCTAGGCCACCCCAGGGGTGCACACATGGTGAATACCAGATGAATGTTGTTGGGTGTGTGAATGAATGAATTCCCATGGTTATAAAAGTAGAGGGGTAACAGTACCATGGTGAGTTCTAAATATTTTTCCCACTTTACTGTAACTTTAGAGAAATTCCAGTTAGAGATTTCTCAGTCATACTGGTTCACATCCTCTGGGAAAATTGTTCTAACTTCTTTGGAGTCCTCTGACCCGGGGGCTTCTTCAAGCAGTGCAGATTTTTGAAAAGGAAAGGCCCTTCCAAATGATTTGAAGTGAGGCCTCTTCCCAAACTGAGTGAAGGATTTTAAACTTTAGTCCAGTAGAAAAATCTCATTGCAGACATCTTAACATCTCCCATTTTTCTAAGACTTACCTTGTGGCAACCACTAGTGCATGAATTTTTTCAGTTAATCCTTATAAAAGTCTCCGTTATAAATGGCATAATTTCTTAAGATTATACACATGCCCTCTAAAGGCGTTCATTTCACATGGTCGTTGCTGAATAGTTTGCATACCTAGATCGTTGACTCCATTATGCCAGCTTTACAGATGAGAAAAGTGAGGCTTTGAGAAATGACTGGCCTGATGTGTCACAGATGGTGCGTGCTGATCCCAGCCTCAAATTCTATCATCTGCCTGTGCTTTCAGCTGTGACCCTAAGTTACCTCCCTGCTACAGTCCTTGTCATTATCCTCCACCAGCCTGGGAAGATAGCCTTGTTGGGGGCAAGGGGGGGCGGGAGCCTAGCTTGTCTGTTAGTCCTATTAAGTATTCCTCAGAAGGGACTCGGAGGAAATTGCAGAAGTATGTACTTTGTAAGAAGATGCTGCTGCCTTAGGGGTCCTGGGGTCTGCGAGAATCCGAGGTTGATGGATCAGTCCGTGGTACCCACAGCCCTTTCCAAATGCTACCTCATCAGTCTTCCTGTCAGGTCTTAGAGGTCAGTGATGAGCACATTAGTGTCACCAGTGGAGGAGGACACCATCTTTCTCTCATATAAAGATGGATACATAGGACCAGATCAGGACAAATCATACCCTCTGCAGTCAGAGTTGGGCACTTCCTATAGCAGGTGCTACAGAGCAGGACCTAGGCCACCCCAGGGGTGCACACATGGTGAATACCAGATGAATGTTGTTGGGTGTGTGAATGAATGAATTCCCATGGTTATAAAAGTAGAGGGGTAACAGTACCATGGTGAGTTCTAAATATTTTTCCCACTTTACTGTAACTTTAGAGAAATTCCAGTTAGAGATTTCTCAGTCATACTGGTTCACATCCTCTGGGAAAATTGTTCTAACTTCTTTGGAGTCCTCTGACCCGTGGTGGTTCTTCTTCAAGCCCTTTTTCAGAAATTTAACCAATGAAGCTTTCTTTTATGTGTTATGGTGCTTGTGGGAAGAGAAGGCGCTCAGATAGGACTGTGCATTTCTTGATGGCATTCACGTTTTTTTTCCTTTTGATTTTTTTAATCGTGGTGTACTTGACAGAAGGCATTCACCTTTGATCCATTCAGCAAACATCCCAGAGATATTTTCTAAGGAGTCGTCATGTGCCAGATACCATGGCGGGAGCTTATGATTCCGAAACAAAAGATAGCGTCTCTGTACTTAACAAGAAGGGATCGTATTTTCTGCCTTGGAGAGGGAGAGTAGTGGATGAAAGAGGGTACATGAGAGATGCATTTACACAATTAAGTAAATAACGATAACGTGGCATGACAGCTAGGACAATGGTAAGCACAGAGAAGAGAGACAACTTTGGGGGAATCCAGAAAAAATCACCCCTGGACTTCCCTGGTGGTCCAGTAGTTTAAAATCCCACCTGCCAGTGCAGGACTTCTGAGTTCCATCCCTGCTCTGGGAAGATTCCACATGCTGCAGGCAGCTAAGTCTATGGGCCATAACTGCTGAGCTGTAGAGCCTGTGTGCTGCAGTAAGAGAAGCCACCATAATAAAAACCCACACACACCACAACTAGAGAATAGCCCCCACTCGCCAAAACTAGAGCATGTCCATGTGTAAAAAAGAAAAAGCACCCGTTCCTAGAGGTGGATGCAGACCCGCACCTGGGCTCGTAGACTCATGAAGGAAACATGTCCTGCCCATCCTTTATCCAGCATGGGGGAGCTGTGATCAAGCTGCACAACACAAGGCATAATAGAGAAAGGGTGAGCCGGGCTCTGGGGTGGGGACGAGAAGCAGAGTCTGGATGTCCTGGTGAATGGAATCCACACTGAGTCTTGGAGCCTAGGGAAGAAAAAGGGAATTGCATTCTTCACAGAGGAAACAGAAGACCAGAAAGCTCCGAGGCCTTTAACAACAGAGAATACTTGGGGAGCTGTAAAGCCTGAGAAAGCAGGTACCGTTTTTCATTAAGTAACTTCCTGGATGCCTCAAATATAGCGTCCTTTTAGGAAAATGTTGATTGCTGGTGAACTATGTCAGAGAAAAGATTCTTGACTTTCTTTGCTTTATCTGCTGGGCTGTCCTTTCACACACACACGCACACACACACACACACACATGAGAATGACAAGTTTAAACTCAGTTCCCCACATCCCTTGGACTTCAGTTCCCTTTGAATGGAATGAAAAGTGTCCCTTAAGCATCATCACCCTGGCTCTGCTTCCTCCAACTTTTGCAAAGCTGAAGATGTCAGGTTTGGTGGGACAGGATCAAGGTCATCCCCCTGCTCCCCTCCCCTTACTGTAGGCTTTTCTTCTCCTTCTGGAAAGTGCTGTAGCTGAAGATGATGTTCTGCGTTACCTCTTTGCTGACGGTTGTCCTTGAGAAAGAGAGAAATCAGGAAGAGTTGTTATATTTTAGATACTTCTGAATAGAATGGGAAATTGTTATTCGCATCCCATTTGATGCCCAGGGTGCACATTACTTTTACCCATGCTTTAGTTGTTTGTTTTTTTTCTTAAAATGTGTGCTCTCCCTGTCCAACCACCCGCCTCGAGTCTCCTAATGAGCACAGTTCCCACATCTGGACAGGACAGCCCTCTCTGCAACGTCCTTCCTGTCTCTCTGACCTTCCTGGCTTTCCTCCTGGACAAAAAGCAGATCGGCTAGCAGCACAGCTTCGGGAGGGTCACAGCATGTTCTGTGTGTGCGCTTTGTGGGAAACCAGTGAATAGTGCACTCTTAGCTTCTGGAATAAAATTCTGATCTCAACAAACTTGGATAAAGAATACAGGGGGGCTAATTTATTGAATCAGCTCTCTTTAGAAAACTACAGATAACTATTAAAACGTCACCAGTAATTTTCATTGGGACAAATATAAAATATACTAAAGGTAAAAGGGAACTTTGCAGAACATTTCTAACACTACTACAGAAGATGTGAGACATTGGTGCTACAGTTCTCTGCTTCTCCCCATAATTTGAATTTTACACAGAAACCGCATACTCAGGCTTTCTTGTGAAAGTAAATTTAAGAATGCTTCAAATCTTAATGTTGGCCTCATTTTCTAAGAAGGGGTGAACTAACTCAAATTCTATACATAAAACTTTGGGTCTAGAATTTGACTCTAAGACTTTTGATATACCTGATGTTTTTCCTGACATAACAGACACAGGAACATATCTCACTTGGGAGGAGAACAAAGAAAGACACAAGATAGTTATTGTACTGTCTAGACTCAAACCTCAAGAAGCAGAATGGAATGATTTATTTACAAGCTTAAACTGAAGAAAGAAAGAAAAGTGTATCTAGATAAATTCCATTTAAATTTTAAAACTAACAGTGAAGAATATAATCATAAAAGTAATTTTTTAAAAATATAGGTAAATGGGGACTTCCCTGGTTGTCCTGTGGCTAAGGGTTTCCAAAGCAGAGGGCCTCGGTTCCATCCCTGGTCAAGGAACTAGATCCCACCTGCCACACCTAAAACCCAGAGCGAAACAAATAAATATTTTTTAAAAATAAAATTTTTAAAGAATAAAATACAGGCAAATGTGTTTTTTGAGTAGGCAGTCTTTATGGGCAAATAAACAAAGGAAGAAACTCTAAATAAAAGGCTAGTATATTTTATTCTATGCCCTTAAATAAAATATTTTTTTTTAATTTGCACATATAAAGAGAGTAACTTAGATGAAATTTAGGAAAAATATAAATAATATGTGATTAAATTTGAAGAATAATTATTAATTGCTGAGGAAAAGACTAATAATGCCACAAATCAAAAATGAACAGAGGGCTTCCCTGGTGGTCCAGTGGGTAAGGACACCGCCTTGCAGTGCAAGGGGCACCAGTTCAATCCCTGGCCTGGAAAGATCCCACGTGCCACGGAGCGGCTGGACTGATGTGTCCATTACCGAGCTGGAGCTCTGGAGCACATGCGCCCAGAGCCGGTGCTCTGCGACAACAGAGGCCACTGTGATGGGAGGCCCACGCGGGCCAAAAGAACAAAGACGGATGAAAATAGATAAATGAAAGACCAATAGAAGTAGCCTGCCCGCTCCCCTCCCTCCCCAACCTGCCTCCTCTCCCCCACTCCAAAAAAAAATGAGCAGAAATTATGAACTGGCAGTTAGCCAAAGAGGGATATAAATATCAAACTTAGACAAAGCAATCTCATAAGTAAACAAAAAAGTGTGAATTAAACAAATATACCTCTTTAGCGAACTAAGTAACGATTTCCCTTTTGTGATGATGTTTTGTATACCACACTCTAGAAATTATAAATCAGTGAACACTTTTCCACAGGATATCTTAATGATATCTATCCAGTTCTTTTTAAAAAGTTAAGCTTTCAAGAATGTACTTGTTCAAAAACTCCCACGCATTAATAAAGATACATGTAACAAGGATATTTATTGTATAATTGTTTTAATAACAAGAAAAGGAAATGGCATAAAGGACTATGATTATTAATATATGATAGAGTTGATAGGATTTTAATTCTCTCATTAAATCTTTAAAAACTTATTTGGATAGCCTAGAGTAAATAGGCATCCCTTTTAGTTTTTTGAAATGATGATGGATCTCAAGAAAGGTACTAGAAGGCTTTCCCCATGGCATACCCAACAGGGGCAGGTGATGGGAGTGGCTGGCCCTGGGGAAGGAGTATTTTATCACTGACATTGTTTAGAATTGTCAGCCCACAGTAAAAATCAAAAGCAAACCAGCTTCTCGCTGGGCCCTTTGTTGTTTTCAAAGTATCACCTGCACGCTGGGCTGCAGCTCCCCTGGCATTCTCCCCTCCTTGGTGCAGGACTGCGGCTGCTGACAATTCTAGAAAGAAAGAGGAAGGGCAGCATGTCAATTTCAGCATATCAAGTATGTGAAAATCACTTGAGATCGGCCCTTTTACCATTTTCTACAATAACATGCACCATCATTTCATGACTACAAACACAGGAGCGTTTTTCCAGCTTACCCAGGTGATCCTGCTTCAAGAGTACGTGGCTCCGTGTTCACGTTGTTGGCTTTCGTGTTTTGCATGTGTGTGGAATCCCACAGGAGCCTCATTTGTCCTATCAGATGGGAACTTCACAGGGGAGTGTGGTTGGCTGGCTGAGAGGTACAACTCTGCGTTTCCATCCAGGAAGAACTGTGAATGAGATGCCATCTAATATGAATGGCCATCCCCCTAGGCACCCTATAAATTTATTATAAAGCACTGGATTTTGCAATAACAAAAATAACTATGAAATTGGAGCAAAGTGTAAAAATGAGAAATTTATGTCTCTTCAGGGTCACCTGAGACCCCAGATTGCACTGAATAGAAGGTCTGACTGCGTTTACATAAGACCAGACCTGATTTGATCCAGGCTGGGCAGAAACCCTGCAGTGTGTGAATGGTTCTGACTGTTCTAGTGTTGGGGAGCACAAAGTCAAATATGAGTCCGCCGGTTTTTCTGGAAGGGAGGACCGTTCTGCCTGTTGAGGTGTGAGGACAGCTAGTTAGGTGATCTCTTGTTTACTTTTAATATCCATTGGGTAACAAACCCTTCGAAAAGTCCATTTTAGGATTTTGGGCTGTGATTGGTAGATTGGGGTGAGGGAGGACTCATTTGGGCAGCCATAGAGAACATACGGCATATAACTTAGGCTTCTGGAGCTTTTTGCTGTTTATTTTGTTGTTGTTGTTGTTGAGCTGGGCCTTTGTTATTAAGCATGGGCCTTCTCTAGTTGTGGTGAGCTAGGGCTACTCTTCACTGTGGTTGGTGCACAGGCTTCTCATGGCCGTGGCTTCTCTTGTTATGGAGCACAGGCCTAGGCTCACTGGGCTCAGTCATTGCCACATGCAGGCTCAGTGGTTGTGATGCATGGGCCTAGTTGCTCTACGGCCTGTGGAATCTTCCCGGACCAGGGATCAAACCCATGACCCCTGCATTGACAAGCAGATTCTTATCTGCCGAACTACCAGGGAAGTCCCTAGGCTTATTGTTTTTGGAAGAGCAGTATGTTGGGGTTTAGGTAGCTCTGTCGATGTTTATTGTTGCAACTGGCTTTGCACTTAGTTATCTTTTAAGGAAGTCCTAACTAGAGGTAAAATTTGTAATACGGAAATTGCTCAAAATCCTACAAAAAGCAATCCATCCCAGCTGGAGTTGTGTTTTGTTCATTGTGGCTCAGAACCCTCTCCCTGCTGTTTATCGTGTCAGCCAGTCAAGAGTGTGAGCTGAGCACAAGGCTGCTTTCCAATGCCAGACCCTGATTTTTGCTCCCCTGAAAAACCCTTTAGAATCTCAGGAAACAGTTTCTGTATTTCCCAAACTAAATGTAGATATTGTTTCTCTGTTCTATCACTTTAAGGAGAGGACCATCTCACACTCATTAAGTTGATTTAAAAATGAGTAGAAGAGGGGCTTCCCTGGTGGTCCAGTGGGTAAGGACACTGCCTTGCAGTGCAAGGGGAGCCGGTTCATTCCCTGGCCTGGGAAGATCCCACGTGCCACGGAGCGGCTGGACCGATGTGTCCAACTACCGAGCCAGAGCTCTGGAGCGCATGCGCCCGGAGCCTGTGCTCTGTGACAACAGAGGCCACTGCGATGGGAGGCCCACGCAGGCCAAAGAGCAAAGATGGATGAAAATGGACAAATGAAAGACCAATAGAAGGGGCCCGCCTGCTCCCCTCCCTCCCCACCCCACCCCCTCAAATAAATAAATAAATAAATCTTAAAAAAAAAAAAAATGAGTAGAAGACTGTCATACAGAGTGAAGTTAAGTCAGAAAGAGAAAAACACGTAGTGTGTAATATTGCTTATATTTGGAATCTAGAAAAATGGTACCAATGAACTTATTTGCAGAGCAGAGCTAGAAACACAGGCTTAAAGAACAAAATATGGACACCAAAGAGGAAAGGAAAGTAGGGTGAGTTGGGAGTTTGGGGTTGACCTTTATACACTATTGTGCTATGTATAAAATAGATAAGTAATGAGAACCTACTATATAGCATAGCAAATTCAATACTCAGTGCTCTTGGTAACCTAAATGGGAACGAAAATCAAAAAAAGAGGGGATATATGTATGCGTATAGCTGATTCACCTTGCTGTACAGCAGAAATTACCACAACATTGTAAAGCAACTATATTCCAATAAAAATTAATATATATATAAGAAAACTACAAAAAAAAAAAAAACCCAGCGATCAGAAGAATTGTGACTGTGTCCTTCACAAATGTAAATGCCCCCAAGGCCATCCCCATTTTAGGAAAATCAGGTCTTTTATCATTGCTCTTGCTTCCCCTCAGCCTTTCATCCTGCGAGAGAAATAATACGTTTAATCATTTTGGAACAGCAGTTTAATATGTTCATGATTGCAGGTGCTGTTTCTATAATCCTGGCTCTACAAATGAGATCTGGTGAGGGGGTCAGTGGCCATGAGTGAGGGTCCTGGAAAGTGAGGGCTTTATGAAGCCAGGAGGCACTGTGGTGCAAGCTCAAGCATCCCTGTCATGAAAACAGGTAAGGAGTCCGGACTCGGTGCCGGACAGAGACAAGCAGCCTCGTGGTGGACTGAGACAAGGGAGGGGAAAGTGAAAGGGGCATTAGGACGACACGAAATCTGAGAAATGTGGGCCTCCTGTTCCTCAGCTTCTGGAATTAAGGAGTTGATATATAATCCAAGCCAGCCGCTTGAGGGGATTTGGCTAATAGTTAACTGAATTTTTCTAGAATGTCTTTTTTTTTTTTTTGTAAGTCAGCCTAAGTGGAAAGAAAGTAGAACTCTCATCAATGAATCAAATGGCAGGCAGGGCCGACTGGGAGGGCTGATTCCCCCTGGATCGTACACATATTACTCCACGCCTTGGCTGTACTTCCAGTGCAGGTTAAATGAATTGTTCCCATTAGCGAGCAGATAGGACAGCTCCTTTCGATGAAGGAGACTCTGTACTTTGAAGGTCACCGTGAGAAGAAGGTAGTCCTCCCAGAAAAGTGGACAGTGTCACTTGTGCCAGATTTTGCTGTCATTGTTCAAACTACATCCAATGATGACTTACCGGAAGGCTCAGAGTTTCAGCATAATATATAATAATAATAATAAGACTCGTGTCGGCTTAGAAGTGATGTAGGACTTACCTGAGACACCATGGTCGTAGAAGTAGGACTTTGTGCCAGACGCTGTCTGAGGCTGATTCATTCTTCTGTGGATGTTCCTGCCTGAGTCACATTCACTCTGATTAGTCGCTTCGCCTTCATTTGCTGAAACTAAAATCCTGAAAGTTTACCTGCTTCATCTGTATACTTCTTCTAGCCATATGGAAATCACCCTTCAGTAAGGGACACCAAACATGACTGGCAGGGAAAACAGATGAACAATTAGGAGGATGCTGATTTGGCTGAAAGGTTCCTGATGCCTAAGTTCAAGGCCATGTGATATCGCACTGACATCCTACATTGGCCACCGGGAGATGACTTGTTCTATTTGTTCTGTAACCTTGGAAGTGGAGGCACAGGCTTGATGTGAGTAAATAAAGAGCAACAAGGTCAGTTTTCTTCATCATATAACAGTTGTAGCAATTCTTTGGAATATTTAGATCATGCATAAGAATCTTTTAAAATGCAAGTGAATGATCAGGATGATTGTAAGGCAAAATGTATGAGCAGGAAGAAGTCCATTCTTTGATGGACCAGAAAAATATTCACCAGGCCCTCAGGTGGCCAAAAATGCAAAAGGAATGTGCTGAGGACTGGGCTAAATGAACATAACCTGCAGTTTTTCAATGCCCTCCTCCCAAACAGTTTCTACTCTTGAAGCTCATCAATGTGAAGCGTGGTCACTAGACTTCCCTGGGAAGAAGAAATGACCTCTAGGAGTGTGGATCGGGCTGTGAAATGGATGGCCAAGTGGAGTCTGTGTCACCCCTTGAGGCTTGGGCTGATACTTCTGTACTGTAGACTTTTCTCTGTAGGCACCGTCAGTCCAGGGATCATTGCTGTCTTGCTGGATCGCCATCACCTAACTTAGTGCCTGACAACATAGGTGGGGAGAGAGCAATCATCTAGACAACTAGGTTGTATAGATGGCAAGTCTGACATTCCATACTTGAGCAAATTCCTCTTTGAGCTGGAAGATCTGATGGACGATATGCTGTCCATTTATGAGATGTTCAAGTAGTTTCACATTTTCATTTGGTTCTGAAACCAAATTAGTGACAGATCTGAAATTAGGGATAACTAAAGCAGCCTCACTGGATATGGGTTGATTTCCAAAATCATAGAGGCCTTGAGAGTGCTGTTCTAATGTTGTGGGGTGGGAAGGCAGAGAGCAGAGCACAAGGCTGTGTGTGGCAGAGTGGATCCCCATGCATTTGCATAAATAATATCCCAGGAGTTCCGTCTCTCCCCCTGGCAGTGAGGAGAGTCCTGGAGGCTTGGGCAAGACCCCAACATCTTCTTCATAATTTCAAGGAGTATGACAAGTGTCACTCACTTGTGCAGGAGTAAGCCATCTAAACTCTGGTTTATCTAATCCTATCTAACTTCACAGAATGAGAAGGAAGTGCAAGAATGTGAAGCCAGGGAGCCTAGTGGTGAAAAAGTTAGCACTGGTGGAGGTGATGGGAGAACACAGAGAGCTCCTGGAGCCAGGATTCATGTGTGTCTTGAATGCCATTTGCTGGATGCCTTTGACTTTTGGTGTGGGCATGGGAGGAACCTCTAAAGGATTTGCCCAGACAAAGGAACAATTGTATGGACCACTGAAAATATCACATGACTGAGCTCCAGCCCAAGCTCTGTCATGCAGGAACCGGTTGACCTTGAACATTCCCCTCCACTTTTCTGATACTGCTTCCTCACTGAAAAAATGATATAACAATATCCTCACTGCTTACTTCCCAGAAAGAGATGAGCGAATCAGAAGCTGGGTTGAAAATGTGCTGCCCAGTGTACAAGAGTGAATACATTGTTACAACTCTGAACTGCAAGTTGCCCTTGAATAAATAATCTTTCGTGAGTTTTTTAAAATGTAGACCTGAAAAAAGGAAAAAAAAAAAAAAAACTCTCATGGAGATTGCTCCATCTTGTTTAAATAAGGATTAGATGGCTAGTCTAGATGATGAACTGAAATTGCCTGCAGAGGGACATACAAAAGAGGCTATGGTCCCAAAGAGGAGGAAGAGGTGGGGGAGGGGATGGATTAGGAGTGTGGGGTTAGCAGATACAAACTGTTATATACAGCATGGATACACAGCAAGATCCTACGGTGTACAGGGAACTATAGTCAATATCCTGTAATAAACCATACCAGAAAAGAGTATCTATATAGATATGTAGATATAACTGAACCACTGTGCTGTACAGCAGAAATTAACACGACATTGTAAATCAACTATACTTCAATAAAATAAATTAAAAAAAAAAAAAAGAAATGATCTACAGAGGGACAGAACTGCAAGCTGGAGACAGCCGGCTACCTTAAAATAACCACTTAAGAGCGTTGCCAGGATTTCTCAGGTTTTTGTTTGGGATCATCAACCAAGAGACTTCTGATTCTATTTAGGTTTCTGTGTGGTTAAGCCTTCCAGCTTTGAAGGGTGGCTGCTATCGTAGGCCACCAATGCGACTCCTCAGCCAGCCAACCAAACATGGGCAGTTGAAAACATAGGGAACCACACAAAAGATTGTCCACGAGGACAGATCCATCAGAACTCATGTAAAAAAGATGGTGGAGGACCAGCAAAGGGACAGTGGTATTCAAAGTCAGGTCACCTGGTTTATGTTTTACTGTGTGCTTCCTTCATGTGGCTAACTGCATTCCAGTATTCCCCCGTCAGCCAACGCGGGTATGTTCCTACAGTGTATCACGGTGGAGAAGGTCATGATTGGAAAGACTAAGACCTCATTGAAAATGAGAATTAAAGAGGAGGAATAAAAGCAATGACATATTCCCTCTCATAAAAAACATAAAATGAGTGACTCAATAAATAAGTAAATACTCTGCAGGTCTTTGTTCTCCAAAGCATGCAAACCTGCTCTAGTGAGTAACACTCTCTTTACCTGTTGAATAAATAATCTTTCGTGAGTTTTTTAAAATGTAGACCTGAAAAAAGGAAAAAAAAAAAAAAAACTCTCATGGAGATTGCTCCATCTTGTTTAAATAAGGATTAGATGGCTAGTCTAGATGATGAACTGAAATTGCCTGCAGAGGGACATACAAAAGAGGCTATGGTCCCAAAGAGGAGGAAGAGGTGGGGGAGGGGATGGATTAGGAGTGTGGGGTTAGCAGATACAAACTGTTATATACAGCATGGATACACAGCAAGATCCTACGGTGTACAGGGAACTATAGTCAATATCCTGTAATAAACCATACCAGAAAAGAGTATCTATATAGATATGTAGATATAACTGAACCACTGTGCTGTACAGCAGAAATTAACACGACATTGTAAATCAACTATACTTCAATAAAATAAATTAAAAAAAAAAAAAAGAAATGATCTACAGAGGGACAGAACTGCAAGCTGGAGACAGCCGGCTACCTTAAAATAACCACTTAAGAGCGTTGCCAGGATTTCTCAGGTTTTTGTTTGGGATCATCAACCAAGAGACTTCTGATTCTATTTAGGTTTCTGTGTGGTTAAGCCTTCCAGCTTTGAAGGGTGGCTGCTATCGTAGGCCACCAATGCGACTCCTCAGCCAGCCAACCAAACATGGGCAGTTGAAAACATAGGGAACCACACAAAAGATTGTCCACGAGGACAGATCCATCAGAACTCATGTAAAAAAGATGGTGGAGGACCAGCAAAGGGACAGTGGTATTCAAAGTCAGGTCACCTGGTTTATGTTTTACTGTGTGCTTCCTTCATGTGGCTAACTGCATTCCAGTATTCCCCCGTCAGCCAACGCGGGTATGTTCCTACAGTGTATCACGGTGGAGAAGGTCATGATTGGAAAGACTAAGACCTCATTGAAAATGAGAATTAAAGAGGAGGAATAAAAGCAATGACATATTCCCTCTCATAAAAAACATAAAATGAGTGACTCAATAAATAAGTAAATACTCTGCAGGTCTTTGTTCTCCAAAGCATGCAAACCTGCTCTAGTGAGTAACACTCTCTTTACCTGTTGAAAGAATATGACTGCTCCGTATTCACCTGCACAGGCAGAGTCACTCACAAACTCTGTATGAGGGAGACAGAGCCCCTGTTCAAAGTCTGCCACCAATAACGACCGTATTATTATGGATACTTCAAACGTACATAGAGAGGCAACGGTACAATGAATGCTGGTGTACCCAACATTCAGATTCAACACTTAAGATTTCTCACCCTGGCTTTATCTATCCTTTTTTTTTCTTTACTGAAGCATTTTAAATCAAATCTCAGACATTGTATCATATCAGCCCTACATATTTCATGTTCAGTAACCACTGAATTCCTGGTGCACTCACATTTCCCCTTGTTTCCTTATCAAGGTCACTCAGAAAGGTTTTGTGATATTTTGTTATGATTTCTGGACCTGCTGTGTAGCACAAACTGGTTTTTCCCTTTCTTTACTATTCCCATAGACATGCCCTAGACCATGTAGTCCAGAAAGGTATGAATTAAGAATTGATGCTGCATTATTGAAGAAGAATGGCCCCACACTCACATATAGAATAATAATAATAATAATACAAGGATTTTTAAAAAAAACATTTATTTTATTTATCTTTTTTTGAGGGGGTGGGGTGGGGAGGGAGGGGAATGGGTGGGCCACTTCTATTGGTCTTTCATTTGTCCATTTTCATCCATCTTTGCTCTTTGGCCTGCGTGGGCCTCCCATCGTGGTGGCCTCTATCGTCCCAGAGCGCCGGCTCTGGGCGCATGAGCTCCAGAGCTCTGGCTCGGTAGTTGGACACATCAGTCCAGCCGCTCCGTGGCACGTGGGATCTTCCCAGGCCAGGGATCGAACCGGTGTAATTTTATTTTTTAAAATTTTTTATCAGAAAATACTTTGCAATGTTGTGTTGGTTTCTGCTGCACAACAATGGGAATCAGCCATAACCACATGTACATCCCTTCTCTCCTGAGAGCCCTGTCACTCACCCCCATCCCACTCTTTCAGATCATCACAGAGCATCAGGTTGGATTCCCTATGTTATATAGCAGATTTCTAAAACAGAACTATCTTTAAAAATTTAAAAAGCTAAGTTTGGGAAAGAATCATTTGCCAGACTGCTATTTCTTCTTGATCTCAGCATAATTCAGATGTGGCATCCTGGCTTTTATTTCTAAGTCACTTTGAATAGAAGGGAGATTGCTAAACCCAACCTCTATACTGTTGTGTCTAAGGACCCTGAGTACTGAAATCATTACTTCGAAAGTAGCTTTCTCCCCCTCGGCAATGGGAGAGTTAAACTGTTAGCCACACAAGGCCATCATAGCTTGAGAATTTTTCTGTAGGTTCTTTATCTATCCTTTTTTTTTCTTTACTGAAGCATTTTAAATCAAATCTCAGACATTGTATCATATCAGCCCTACATATTTCATGTTCAGTAACCACTGAATTCCTGGTGCACTCACATTTCCCCTTGTTTCCTTATCAAGGTCACTCAGAAAGGTTTTGTGATATTTTGTTATGATTTCTGGACCTGCTGTGTAGCACAAACTGGTTTTTCCCTTTCTTTACTATTCCCATAGACATGCCCTAGACCATGTAGTCCAGAAAGGTATGAATTAAGAATTGATGCTGCATTATTGAAGAAGAATGGCCCCACACTCACATATAGAATAATAATAATAATAATACAAGGATTTTTAAAAAAAACATTTATTTTATTTATCTTTTTTTGAGGGGGTGGGGTGGGGAGGGAGGGGAATGGGTGGGCCACTTCTATTGGTCTTTCATTTGTCCATTTTCATCCATCTTTGCTCTTTGGCCTGCGTGGGCCTCCCATCGTGGTGGCCTCTATCGTCCCAGAGCGCCGGCTCTGGGCGCATGAGCTCCAGAGCTCTGGCTCGGTAGTTGGACACATCAGTCCAGCCGCTCCGTGGCACGTGGGATCTTCCCAGGCCAGGGATCGAACCGGTGTAATTTTATTTTTTAAAATTTTTTATCAGAAAATACTTTGCAATGTTGTGTTGGTTTCTGCTGCACAACAATGGGAATCAGCCATAACCACATGTACATCCCTTCTCTCCTGAGAGCCCTGTCACTCACCCCCATCCCACTCTTTCAGATCATCACAGAGCATCAGGTTGGATTCCCTATGTTATATAGCAGATTTCTAAAACAGAACTATCTTTAAAAATTTAAAAAGCTAAGTTTGGGAAAGAATCATTTGCCAGACTGCTATTTCTTCTTGATCTCAGCATAATTCAGATGTGGCATCCTGGCTTTTATTTCTAAGTCACTTTGAATAGAAGGGAGATTGCTAAACCCAACCTCTATACTGTTGTGTCTAAGGACCCTGAGTACTGAAATCATTACTTCGAAAGTAGCTTTCTCCCCCTCGGCAATGGGAGAGTTAAACTGTTAGCCACACAAGCCCTTGCTTCTTGCTATAGCATATGGCTAAGTGAGAATTTTTCTGTAGGTTCTTTATTATCCCACGGCCAATATGAGATTAGCTTTACAAGTTGGGTTATAACCTTTACAGCTTCTGTGTCGGGATCCGTTAACAAGATCATAAAGATCTTGCTAACAGATGAGGCTGACATGCCCCATGTTTAGCTCCGGTAATGACCAAATTGATTTTATCAGGTGTTTAAAAGGGCCATTTTAACTTTGCTATTGATTGCCTGACCTCTGCTGTGGGTGCTGGGGTTGGAATGTGTTCTCCCTTTTCTCATTCTTTGTATGGAACCTTCCAGTTTCTCCTCACCTGTGCAAAAATCTTTCCCCCTGTGCTTTTAAACCATCTCATTTAGCACCTGCCTCACCGTCTATATTCCCCTTGGGCTCTCTGTACATTTTTGAAGGACTAAGTTTTAGGGTCACAGTCGGTAAACCAGACACACAGCTTTAGGGAGATATCTTCATTCACTGAACCAATTTTGTCACGCTCCTCCTTTGTGCCAAAGGCACACAAAAAGGTGCAGTGGTGAATCAGGAGCATGAAGTTCCTGCCTGCAAGAGCTGACATTGTTGGAAAGGCACACGAACACTATTTGATAGAATGTCAGAAGAGAAATTCTATGAAGAAAAGTAAACCAAAGTAGAGAATGGGGCGGGGAACACAATTCTGAATGAGCTGGTCGGAGGGCATCCAGGGTGGAAGTGACCCATGAGTGGAGATAGGAGTAGATGTGAGGGAGAGCTTGGGAGATCTAGAGGAAAAGTGAACCAGGCAGAGGGAGTCCTAAGCACAGAGGACTCAAAAACAGAGCAAACTCGCTGCTTTAGAGAAAAATCCAAGAAGGCCATTGTAGAAGAGTGAGCTAGGCCAGGCAGAGAGTGGAGGACATGAGATGGAGAACCAGGTGGGCTGGGTCGTGGAGGACCTTATGAGCCATGGAAGGAGTTTGAGCTGGAGTCTGATGTGCTCTTATTCATAGCTGAAAAAGTCAGTCTAGCCTAAGTGACGCTTCTTAGTGATGCTGTGAGGTGAGGTGTCACAGCAGCGAGGTGTCCTGTGTGATTGTGGGAAGACTAAGAGGCTGCACAGCTGAGCACCATTCTCTGCTCTGCTTCTCATTGGCCAGTTGACTTGGAACCCATCACCTAGTAACTCTCCAGCTCTGAAGTTTTTGAACCCATATCCAGGGAGAGATACAGCTTCTTGAAAGTCTTCTAGAGCTAACATTTGGTGGTTCTAAACTGTAAACAAGAGTTACTTCCTAATCAGATGTATTTCTTTAGGGTAAAGCCTAAAACCTGCTGTAGACCCAAGAGAACAATGGCCTCTGTGAGACAGAGGTTTGCTTTTTTCATCTGTGTAGTTTGAGCCAGTGGAGGCTGCCAGGGAAGCTGGCTCACAGACTCCACGGTCCTGCCTCTAAAGATGGCCCTCCCCCCATGGCCGGAGCTGGATCATGGTCTCGTGGAAGTTCCAGTCCACGGGAAGAGGGAGAGAGGAGGTCTGAGCAAGCGGTTTCCTTCGTGTCCTTTTAAGTGACATGGAAGTTACACACCCAGTTCTTGGGGAGAACCTAGTGTGGTGGTCGTGCCCGGCCCCAGGGGACTCTGGGAAATGCAGTCTCTAGCTGGCCCTCTGTCTGTCCATCTGAAATATGCCTTCCATGGAAGATGGGAGAATGGATTCAGAGGGGTAGCAAGAAAACTGTCATGTCTTGTTTTTTGAAAAACTCAGCACATTTTCAAGATACCTTGAACTCTTAAAATTATGTGGACTTTTGTCTTAATTTCCTATAGCTGCTATAACAAATTGTCACAAACTGGGTGTCTTAAAACAAGAGAAATAATTCTGTCACAGTTTGGGATGACTAAAGTTGAAAATCAGCGTAATCATCCTCCTCTGAAGGCTCTAGGGAAGAATTTCTAGAAACTCCTGTCCTAGCATCTGGTAGTGTTACTGGCAATCCTTAGCATGCTTTGGCTTGTAGCTACATCACTCCCATCTCTGCCTCCATCTTCATATGACCATCACTGTGTGTCTTATTCATAGCTGAAAAGTCAGTCTAGCCTAAGTGACGCTTCTTAGTGATGCTGTGAGGTGAGGTGTCACAGCAGCGAGGTGTCCTGTGTGATTGTGGGAAGACTAAGAGGCTGCACAGCTGAGCACCATTCTCTGCTCTGCTTCTCATTGGCCAGTTGACTTGGAACCCATCACCTAGTAACTCTCCAGCTCTGAAGTTTTTGAACCCATATCCAGGGAGAGATACAGCTTCTTGAAAGTCTTCTAGAGCTAACATTTGGTGGTTCTAAACTGTAAACAAGAGTTACTTCCTAATCAGATGTATTTCTTTAGGGTAAAGCCTAAAACCTGCTGTAGACCCAAGAGAACAATGGCCTCTGTGAGACAGAGGTTTGCTTTTTTCATCTGTGTAGTTTGAGCCAGTGGAGGCTGCCAGGGAAGCTGGCTCACAGACTCCACGGTCCTGCCTCTAAAGATGGCCCTCCCCCCATGGCCGGAGCTGGATCATGGTCTCGTGGAAGTTCCAGTCCACGGGAAGAGGGAGAGAGGAGGTCTGAGCAAGCGGTTTCCTTCGTGTCCTTTTAAGTGACATGGAAGTTACACACCCAGTTCTTGGGGAGAACCTAGTGTGGTGGTCGTGCCCGGCCCCAGGGGACTCTGGGAAATGCAGTCTCTAGCTGGCCCTCTGTCTGTCCATCTGAAATATGCCTTCCATGGAAGATGGGAGAATGGATTCAGAGGGGTAGCAAGAAAACTGTCATGTCTTGTTTTTTGAAAAACTCAGCACATTTTCAAGATACCTTGAACTCTTAAAATTATGTGGACTTTTGTCTTAATTTCCTATAGCTGCTATAACAAATTGTCACAAACTGGGTGTCTTAAAACAAGAGAAATAATTCTGTCACAGTTTGGGATGACTAAAGTTGAAAATCAGCGTAATCATCCTCCTCTGAAGGCTCTAGGGAAGAATTTCTAGAAACTCCTGTCCTAGCATCTGGTAGTGTTACTGGCAATCCTTAGCATGCTTTGGCTTGTAGCTACATCACTCCCATCTCTGCCTCCATCTTCATATGACCATCACTGTGTGTCTTCTGAGTCTGTATAGCCGAATCTCCCTCTCCTTTCTCTTTTTTAAAAAATATTTATTTATTTGACTGTGATGGATCTTAGTCATGGATCTTGAATCTCCTTTGTGGCATGTGGGATCTAGTTCTGCAACTAGGGATCTAACCCAAGCTCCCTTTGTAAGCTTGGAGTCTTGGTCACCACCAAGGAAGTCCTCTCTTTTCTCTTATAAAGACAACAATCAATGGATTGAAAGTCCACCTTAGACCAGTATGACCTCATCTTGATTGCATCTATGCAAAGACCCAATTTCCAAATAAGGCCCCATTTACATATTAGGACTTGAACGTATCTTCTTCGGAGGTGTACCTCAAGCAATTACAACCTTCTTAAGACAATTATAAAAAAAGAATAAGAAGAAAGAGAGAGGAAGGGAGGAAGGGTTAAAAAATTAGCAGAGGAGAGCTGTGTTAACTGAAATCAAACAAATTATGACAATGTGTATCAGTCTCAAAAAGAACCCATAGTTTATTCCGAAGCTCACTGCCCCCTTAACACCTCAGTCCAAGGACATATAGGCCCTGTAGCCTTCCCTTTTCCATGGGGTCATTCCAATGCCCTGGTCTAAGATACCTTGCTTAGGTAATGGAATTCAGAGGCCATCAACGGTGTGCAGCTTTGTGTCTGTATACGTTTGATGATCACAAGAGTCCCACAGAGGAAGTATTCTTACCTCCACCCCACAGATATATTAAATTGCGTCTCAGACTAGGAAACTTGCCTACAGCAAAATGACCTCCCTGAGGATGGTGAGGTCAGGCTTGCAGCCTGGTTCCTTTTGTCTCCCAAGATCCTACTCTTCACATTACGTCATGCTGAGTCCCATAGACCCTCAGGGCATCTTGAGAAAAGGGGTCCCTCCTGTCTTAAGGAATTCATGACTACTGTCTGAGGCCACACTGCTCTACAGCGATCTCCACAAACCTATGGGGGCCTGAGTGTTGGAATATGCTGACAGCACAGTCAGACACCCTTGATCATTAGGATAAGCACCGTATCTATTAAGTAGCTAGAGGATGCTTGTTTGCCCAGGAATCAAGACTTGTTCAGCATCAGAGTCCAAGCCTCTCACTGTGTTCTAGAGCATTATGTAAAGTACATTGAACTCAAAAGACTTATTTCTTAGACCTTCATCAGCATACTGATTGGTGATTTGATTGCTAGTTTACCAAGTCCAGTTGACCCTTTTTAAAATTAATTAATTTATTTAATTTGGCTGTATTGGGGCTTATTTGCTCCTTGGCATGTGGAATCTTATATTCCTTGACCAAGCATCAAACTGACATTCCTTGCATTGAAGGTGGATTCTTAACCAGTGGACCACCAGGGAAGTCCTTTAGTTGACCCTTGAACAGCATGGGTTTGAACTGTGGGTCCACTTATAGGTGAATATTTTTCAGTAGGCAAGACTGCAATACTACACAGTCCAGTGTTGGTTGAAACCATGGATATAGAGGAAGCACGGATATGGAGGGTCAGCTCAAAGCTTTATGTGGTTGAAGCCTGAGTCAAAGATCAGCTGTACTATGAGATTGCCCACCACCCTGGGGCCTCCTAGAGTTACCTAGTATGCCATCATGCTTGTACTGAAGACTTTATATAGAGTTCCCAGCCTTTCCATGGGGTTATTCCAATGCCCTGGTCTAAGATACCTTGCTTAGGTAATGGAATTCAGAGGCCATCAACGGTGTGCAGCTTTGTGTCTGTATACGTTTGATGATCACAAGAGTCCCACAGAGGAAGTATTCTTACCTCCACCCCACAGATATATTAAATTGCGTCTCAGACTAGGAAACTTGCCTACAGCAAAATGACCTCCCTGAGGATGGTGAGGTCAGGCTTGCAGCCTGGTTCCTTTTGTCTCCCAAGATCCTACTCTTCACATTACGTCATGCTGAGTCCCATAGACCCTCAGGGCATCTTGAGAAAAGGGGTCCCTCCTGTCTTAAGGAATTCATGACTACTGTCTGAGGCCACACTGCTCTACAGCGATCTCCACAAACCTATGGGGGCCTGAGTGTTGGAATATGCTGACAGCACAGTCAGACACCCTTGATCATTAGGATAAGCACCGTATCTATTAAGTAGCTAGAGGATGCTTGTTTGCCCAGGAATCAAGACTTGTTCAGCATCAGAGTCCAAGCCTCTCACTGTGTTCTAGAGCATTATGTAAAGTACATTGAACTCAAAAGACTTATTTCTTAGACCTTCATCAGCATACTGATTGGTGATTTGATTGCTAGTTTACCAAGTCCAGTTGACCCTTTTTAAAATTAATTAATTTATTTAATTTGGCTGTATTGGGGCTTATTTGCTCCTTGGCATGTGGAATCTTATATTCCTTGACCAAGCATCAAACTGACATTCCTTGCATTGAAGGTGGATTCTTAACCAGTGGACCACCAGGGAAGTCCTTTAGTTGACCCTTGAACAGCATGGGTTTGAACTGTGGGTCCACTTATAGGTGAATATTTTTCAGTAGGCAAGACTGCAATACTACACAGTCCAGTGTTGGTTGAAACCATGGATATAGAGGAAGCACGGATATGGAGGGTCAGCTCAAAGCTTTATGTGGTTGAAGCCTGAGTCAAAGATCAGCTGTACTATGAGATTGCCCACCACCCTGGGGCCTCCTAGAGTTACCTAGTATGCCATCATGCTTGTACTGAAGACTTTATATAGAGTTCCCAGCAATGTAAAATGCAATTAGTAGTTGCCATAAGAAACTGGGTCTCCTACTGGTCACAGAGAGGTGGTGTTGGTGATAATAAAAACCAATATTGTCACAGTTCCATTCATTATTTCCTTTTAATGTTCTTTTCTTTATTATTAAAATTTTGTTTGTACAGCTTTATTATATAAATTTTAAAAAATTATAGACAATGAAGATGAAGTAATAGTCATTCATAATTCATCCACTCAGAGATAACCAGTGTCATTAATTTTGTGTATTTTTTTAGTCTTTCTCTTAAGACATTTTCCTATGTGATTAAGTTTTTGTTATTTTAATGATGGTAGGGTATTTCATTATGTAAACAGACATTTTAAAAATTTAACTCATCATTTACTATTGCATTTGAGTGATTTTCCCCTCATGTTTTGCTAATAGATACAATGTTGTGATGAAAATCCATAATTGTGTTTATCCATAATTACTTCTTAAGCCTACATTAGCAGTAGTTGAATTGCCAGATGAAAGGACAAAAAAAAATTCCCTTGTTTCAGAGATGAGGAAACTGAGACTCAAGAGAGAGGAGATGCTTTGACTCTACTCACACAGCTGGCAAGTTACAGAGCTAGACCTGGGATTCAGTCTTCTTGACTCTGAATCTCATACGGGAAAAGAGTTTCTGCATCTACTGTAATGATTATCACACTCTATAATTTCTATGAATGGAAGTAAATGCCCTGGTGACTATTCTCTTTTCTTGAATTGGTATCCGGAAGTGGTCAGTCCAGACAAACTGCCAAAAATTGTCCTGAGAGGAGAGTAGAAAGGCTATAGATAGTTGACTTAATTGGACTTTTCATCTTTCTTCAAGATGATAATAATGTTGACATTTTTGGAAAACATGACAGACCCTTTGTGTCCTATACATTCAGGAGTAACCGAAGCCATCTCTCCATTTCTGAGTATTTATTTAATATCCTCATTGAATCCTGGAGCTTTTAGTTCATTCTGGTTCTGAGAATGGAGCTCATTTCCTCCCGATTTAAAACCAAATTTCACTTGTTTCCATTTAGTTAGATTTCCTCTCCTTTCTAGGTGGGTCAGCACACTGGTGAACACATGGAATTGTTTGCTCGTTTGCCATAACCAGCATATCCTTGCTCTATTCATGCTTCTGACATCAGTATCAGACTTTGGTTTAGGGTGGCTGCAGAACAGGTGAGATTTCTTCCATCACTACTTGCCCTGATCTGGTATGCTGCCCATGAAACATGGTCCATGAGGTATGATTATGCCAAGTATACAAGGCCATAATGTATGAGAAGTGACTATATACAAGGACATAATATATGAGAAGCCTGACTTGCTTTGGGGCCCCAACTTCATAATCTGTGGATCATCCTTGTCCGACTAGTCTGGTAGCTTTGTTTTGGGGCTTTGAAGCTGTAACCAAGTGTTTGACAACATCCAGGCAAGTCACCTACAGACCATACAAGTCAGCACCTGCCCTGTGTGGCAAAGATAAACAATTTCAACATATTTCAAAGGCATATAAGTAAAGCATTTGCTGGAAAAGCATGGTAAAAGCTGCTGATTTTACCTGAGTTGGATCATTCACTTAAATGATAAAACTGCTCAGTTCCAGAAGGCTAAGCTGGAGGTGTTAAAAGTTGTCCATTCATATCTCTGTCCAGAGCTCCAAGATCAAATTTAAGTCATCCAAGAAATTTCTAATGGTTAGCTCCATTTTCAGGATAGAGACTTGATAAAAGGAAATCAATTTCATAGGACAAAGATTCTTATTATTCTCACTGTCCATTAGTACTAACCATATGTTTGGCACCAGCAAGCTGTAAGAGAAGAAATTAGCCTCCTTAGGTACAGACTTTTCATAATGCACTGAATAGTCATCTCTAAGAGAGAGGATGGATGTTTCCCAAATACATTTAGTCTCAGAATTTCTTTCTAGGATAGACCGATGGTCTTCTTATTTTACTTTTTCTGGGGGACTGGGAAAAAGGTTTTGTCCTTGAAACTGTTTTGTCAAAGATAAAGGCAGGTCTTGAAAGAGTATAGCTCTGGCTTGCCAGCCCAAATTAAAAGATATTTCTGAGCACATATGTCAGGAAATATGACCTAGATATGGAGGGCAATCATAGAAATAAATTTAATTTAGAAAAACAGAAAAAAATTCTCTTATTCATTCTCAGAGCCATTTTTCAAACTAAAATGCAGATTTGTGTGTGTGCGTGTGTGTGGTAAAAAGTATCTTGATTGGTAAAAAGTCTTATTATTAAAACAACTCAATCTAGGCTCAAATCTAACAGAAAAGAAGTTTCACATTAAAATATTATTTATCCTTATAATTAGTATTTCTGAATGATTTTAAAGGCTTTTTAATGCAATTACAAAATGTTTGATTGCCGTAACATTGCTAATGCTTTGTTGCCTTCCCCATGTTGTCCTTGGTCCTTGCAACCCTGGCACATAATTTATTTCTCTTTTGAGTGAACCCTAAGCATTAGTGTCCATTAAGAAATTTTCAAACAAAGTCCAGAGATTACTTGGAGCACTTTCAGTAATATGTACTGATTATCATTAATAGCTCTTTTGTCCTAGGCAAGGACGTTGTTTTGTAACATCGTTTTGTTTGATGAAGACTTTCTCAGGCTGCATTCCTGATCCAAATCCTACATTGATTCTCCCCTCAACAGTGAGGGATGGAGCAAGCTCATGGGACAAGTCAGAATTGGGGGAGTTGGGCCACAAGCCAGCACAAAGTGATAGGTTTTCTTTATGAAACAATTGTTAGCCATTCAAAAGAGAATCCCACATGCTGGTCCTTGTTTCTTATATCATGTTCTTATTGCTGCATATAGATCGCTATTTTGGGGGAAGGAGGGGTGTTGGGGAGGGAGAGGGGTGGGTGGATCACTTCTATTGGTCTTTCATTTATCTATTTTCATCCGTCTTTGTTCCTTGGCCTGTGTGGGCTTCCCATTGCATTGCCCTCTGTTGCCGCAGAGCACCGGCTCTGGGCGCATGCACTCCAGAGCTCTGGCTCGGTAATTGGACACATGGGTCCAGCCGCTCCATGGCACGTGGGATCTTCCCAGACCAGGGATTGAACCGGCTGCCCTTGTTACTGCAAGGGAGTGTCCTTACCCACTGGGCCACCAGGGAAGCCCTAGATCGCTGTTTTAACTACCCGCCCCATACAATGAGGAAGTGAAAGAGACGCATAGGTGAACCTGGGTGATCTCAACCTTGTTACTACACTTATCAATATTATGGCAGAAAGGAGGTCTAATCTTCCACATTTTACTTTGAAAGTTCTGCCCAAGCTGTCAAATGTTTCTTTACCAGACTATCCACCTGTTTAATAGCAATGCTGTGATGAGCATTGCCTGGGTCCCCCCAGGGACAGCTCTCTGTTTATTCACTGCAGAATATCTGCAATTAAAAACATCTTTACTAGGAAAAAGGCACTACGCTGTGTGCCCCATGTGAATTACCTTATTTAAGTCTTACTATAAACCTAGCACTGAGAATTTTATTCCCATTTTTGGATAAGAAAACATGTTTAAGAGAGGTTAAACCATTCTCCCAAGGCCACAGCTTGAACAATGGGCATCTTATTTAATGCAGGCATCTCATAAGAAGGGAAAATAAATCTTGCGAAGGCCTTTGTATTGGGAGCCTTCCTTTTCTAGAAATGAAACCAAGAGTCAGTGTGCTGAAATTGATGTAGACACGTGAAACCAGCTGACCCAGTGAAGATTTTAATTATTGTTCAGCACCTCTCTTCCTCCCCACCATACACACCCAGTTGAAATAGGGAAAGATTGATATGTTTAAAATCAAAAAGCAAAAAGACAGACTCCACAACACCTTAAGATTTTTGTTTTTATGGACTATAGTTGATATACAATGCTGTGTTAGTTTCAAGCATACAGCAAAGTGGTTCAGTTATGTGTATATATACAAATATATACTCTTTTCAGATTATTTTCTTTTTTAAATTAATTTATTTTAATTGGAGGATAATTGCTTTATAATATTATGATGGTATTAGACTATTTCAAGATATTGAATGCAGTAGGTCCTTGTTTTATCCCTTTTATATATGATAGTGCATCTGTAATTTGAGCTGTTTTGCTTATTTTTTTCTTTTTTTTTTTTTTTATTCTAACTAGAACTTATCTATGTTGCAAATATTGCTGTCTCAACAGTTGTGATCTCATCGTGAGAGAGGGAAGAGAAGGCACGTGGGGTAAATATTAGCAAAGTGACAAACGGACCTCTTTGTAGCTAAGGATTTCTCCCACATGAAAGGCTTCTGGAAATGCCAGTATGGTAATTGGCATGTCTGGAGAGGAGGGAAGATGCCATTTCTTACCAAAAAAGAGTTCAACTTGGTACCCAAACAATTGCCTGAAAACAGACAAAAAGAAGTCCATCAAGGAAGTTAATTGATCAAAGATTTGGCACTGATTGGAAATATCATATTCCATTTCTCAAGTGCTGTGCTCCATGTGAATTACCTTATTTAAGTCTTACTATAAACCTAGCACTGAGAATTTTATTCCCATTTTGGATAAGAAAACATGTTTAAGAGAGGTTAAACCATTCTCCCAAGGCCACAGCTTGAACAATGGGCATCTTATTTAATGCAGGCATCTCATAAGAAGGGAAAATAAATCTTGCGAAGGCCTTTGTATTGGGAGCCTTCCTTTTCTAGAAATGAAACCAAGAGTCAGTGTGCTGAAATTGATGTAGACACGTGAAACCAGCTGACCCAGTGAAGATTTTAATTATTGTTCAGCACCTCTCTTCCTCCCCACCATACACACCCAGTTGAAATAGGGAAAGATTGATATGTTTAAAATCAAAAAGCAAAAAGACAGACTCCACAACACCTTAAGATTTTTGTTTTTATGGACTATAGTTGATATACAATGCTGTGTTAGTTTCAAGCATACAGCAAAGTGGTTCAGTTATGTGTATATATACAAATATATACTCTTTTCAGATTATTTTCTTTTTTAAATTAATTTATTTTAATTGGAGGATAATTGCTTTATAATATTATGATGGTATTAGACTATTTCAAGATATTGAATGCAGTAGGTCCTTGTTTTATCCCTTTTATATATGATAGTGCATCTGTAATTTGAGCTGTTTTGCTTATTTTTTTCTTTTTTTTTTTTTTTATTCTAACTAGAACTTATCTATGTTGCAAATATTGCTGTCTCAACAGTTGTGATCTCATCGTGAGAGAGGGAAGAGAAGGCACGTGGGGTAAATATTAGCAAAGTGACAAACGGACCTCTTTGTAGCTAAGGATTTCTCCCACATGAAAGGCTTCTGGAAATGCCAGTATGGTAATTGGCATGTCTGGAGAGGAGGGAAGATGCCATTTCTTACCAAAAAAGAGTTCAACTTGGTACCCAAACAATTGCCTGAAAACAGACAAAAAGAAGTCCATCAAGGAAGTTAATTGATCAAAGATTTGGCACTGATTGGAAATATCATATTCCATTTCTCAAGTGCTGTGCTCCACAATAACTTAAATCTGAAAATACTTATAACCATGACAGTGATGAATTTGTGGTATTTTCATGACATTTCCGTTGCTTTACTCTGAAGTGTGGTCGGCTAAATAGAGTCAAGAAACCTTGCTATATTAGAAATCCTGGGTGGGGGAGAGTTGTTGTCGAGATTTTTTTGCACTTAGTTTTAAGGATTTTAATTGACAATTTAAAACTATTATTACAGTGTTAAGTTAGAAATTACATCTAGGGCTTCCCCTGGTGGTCCAGTGGGTAAGGACACCACCTTGCAGTGCAAGAGGCGCCAGTTCAACTTCTGACCTGGGAAGATCCCACGTGCCGCGGAGCGGCTGGGCCAATGTGTCCAGTTACCCAGCCGGAGCTCTGGCGCGCATGCACCCAGAGCCAGTGCTCTGCGACAACAGTGGCTACCGCGATGGGAGGCCCACAGGAGCCAAAGAACAAAGATGGATGAAAATAGATAAATGAAAGACCAATAGAAGTGGCCCGCCCATCCCCCTCCCTCCCCACCCCACCCCCCAAAAGATAAATAAAAATTAAAAAAAAAAAAAAGAAATTACATCTAAAGCATTAACAGGAATGTGTCTCTCATATATATATATATATATATATATATGTATATATAATGAGCTGGGTAAGATTATAAGGTGTCTCATGATTTTATCAAAAGGTACCATTTTTCTCTAGCCCAGATAATTCTAAAATATCCCCCAAAAGAAGTGTATCTTTTCCTTATATAATCTTTTGTGGTTACTGCCTTCTTTCTTCCTTGGTTTTTAAAGGCAAAAAGAAAAAAGTTTCAGGGGGTTGCCTTTGATTTTGAGCTACATTAGACTTTTTCACAGTGAGAAATAGATCTGGCAGCCTTTTGCGTAGAGGAAGTTTGGTAATTGGCATGTCTGGAGAGGAGGGAAGATGCCATTTCTTACCAAAAAAGAGTTCAACTTGGTACCCAAACAATTGCCTGAAAACAGACAAAAAGAAGTCCATCAAGGAAGTTAATTGATCAAAGATTTGGCACTGATTGGAAATATCATATTCCATTTCTCAAGTGCTGTGCTCCACAATAACTTAAATCTGAAAATACTTATAACCATGACAGTGATGAATTTGTGGTATTTTCATGACATTTCCGTTGCTTTACTCTGAAGTGTGGTCGGCTAAATAGAGTCAAGAAACCTTGCTATATTAGAAATCCTGGGTGGGGGAGAGTTGTTGTCGAGATTTTTTTGCACTTAGTTTTAAGGATTTTAATTGACAATTTAAAACTATTATTACAGTGTTAAGTTAGAAATTACATCTAGGGCTTCCCCTGGTGGTCCAGTGGGTAAGGACACCACCTTGCAGTGCAAGAGGCGCCAGTTCAACTTCTGACCTGGGAAGATCCCACGTGCAGCGGAGCGCTGGGCCAATGTGTCCAGTTACCCAGCCGGACCTCTGGCGCGCATGCACCCAGAGCCAGTGCTCTGGACAACAGTGGCTACGCGATGGGAGGCCCACAGGAGCCAAAAAACAAAGACGGATGAAAATAGAGAAATGAAAGACCAATAGAAGTGGCCCGCCCGCCCCCCCCCCCCCCCACCCCACCCCCCAAAAAGATAAATAAAAATTAAAAAAAAAAAAAAGAAATTACATCTAAAGCATTAACAGGAATGTGTCTCTCATATATATATATATATATATATATATGTATATATAATGAGCTGGGTAAGATTATAAGGTGTCTCATGATTTTATCAAAAGGTACCATTTTTCTCTAGCCCAGATAATTCTAAAATATCCCCCAAAAGAAGTGTATCTTTTCCTTATATAATCTTTTGTGGTTACTGCCTTCTTTCTTCCTTGGTTTTTAAAGGCAAAAAGAAAAAAGTTTCAGGGGGTTGCCTTTGATTTTGAGCTACATTAGACTTTTTCACAGTGAGAAATAGATCTGGCAGCCTTTTGCGTAGAGGAAGTTTGGTTTGATAGCTTGAAAGCAGGGCAGGGAGTCACTGATCAAGGCACTAGAAGGGAAACTGAGAAGTCGTATAGTTCAGCTATCTCATTCTACAGACAAGCAAACTAAGGCCCAGAGAAGTTAAGTGACTTTCCCAAATCATCCAACGAGGTCACTCTTGGGTCAGGGTGTATGAGTTGTCTCTGTTTAGAAAACTGGTTCCACCCATCACTCTTCCACAATTCCGTCAAGTCCCCGTCTCTCTAGAGTGCATGCCTCTGCTGATCTCTAGAGAAGGATCTTGGTGTCACTTTCCAGACACTGAGAAGTAGACCAGAACCTTCACAACATCCAGACTTGGTCTGATACACTTTGGTGGTGCTGATTCAAGTCCTTTGCCCACTTAGCCCACCTGCCCATGACCAAGTATCTTCCCTTGATTTTAGAGAGTAAAATCTAGTGGAGTTTGAAGTGGGGGGTTCACTTACTCTTAGAAACTTGATTCTCTGTCTTACACTTTCCTCCATTAGACACCAATTTTGGAGTCAGAGTCCTCAGTCTGAAAACCAGTATGAAACCCCAGATTATCATGAGTAGCCATGGCATAGCTTGGGCAGAATATTCTAATTCACCTCTGTTAAAATAAGACTATGTGGGTTGTCCATCTTTTGTCAAAGTTAATAATTAATGCTTCTATCACACTTTCCACTTTGTAAAGCTCTTTGTACATCTTTATTTCAGTTTGATTTTCACGACAGCCTTTTGAGAATTATTATGATGATATGCAAATTGTAGAGACCTGAAAATTCAGGGCTGGAAAAGTGGAGTAACTTGCCCAAGGTCTCTACCAAGAGGAAAGAAAGTGGATGGACTAAGAACATAAGTTCGGGTCAGCTGGACTCCAAATCAGTTATCTTAAAAGCTGCTTTAGGGCTTTCCTGGTGATCCAGTGGTTAAGAATCTGATTTCCAGTGCAGAGGACTCAGGTTTGATCCCTGGTTTGGGAACAAGTATCCCACATGCCACAGGACAACTAAGCCCATGTGCCACAAACTACAGAACCCACCGGTTCTGTAACTTGTGGGCCACAACTAAAGAGAAGCCTGCACACGACAACGGAAAGTCCCACAAACCGCAACTAAGACCCAATGTGGCCATACATAAATAAATAGATCCATTTTAAAAAGATGCCTTTAAAAAGTTTATTATTTTTCACTGCTGGGTTGAATTAGAGCTATTTACCTCTCAAATACTCATCATACTTGAGAAAACACAACTCTCCTGGTTTCTTGGTTGAGTCACTGCTTGTAGCATTAGGTTTGGATAAGTCTTACCCCTTCCACTTGAGGACAAAGATAGACAACATTGATGGCCTTGATCTCAGGGATGATGAGCTCTATGACAAGAAAGACAGGAACCTTGCAGCCTCTGGGGAAATGGAAAGAAAGTGAAATGGAAGACCAGTCATCCCATTTAAGGAGGAGAGTGATGAAAACATGGCTACTGGTCACAAACCAGGGCACGCAGGCCTCTCAGGTACCTCATTTATCCCAGTGCTGGTGGGGCTTCCTGGCTTAGCTAAGGTATCGAGGCAGGGCCCTGGACGTTTAAATTATAGACAGAGCTGACTTCTAAGTGATAAGTTTTGGAAAGTAAATCTTTTTTTAATATTTATTCTTTTTAGATGCACTATCTATACCAGAGTTTCTCTTTTTTTTTTGGAAGTATAATTGATGTACAGTATTATGTTACAGTTGTACAAATAGCAGTTCACAACTTTGAAAGGTCTGTCATTATTATAAAATATTGACTGTATTCCCTGTGGTATACAATATATTTGTATAGCTTATTTTACACATAATAATTTATACCTCTTAATCCCCTGCCATTCCATTGTCTTCCCCTTCCCCACTTCCCTCATCCCACTGGTAGTCACTACTTTCTTCTCTATGTCTATGAATCTATTTTGTTTTTGTTATATTAATTAGTTTCATTATTTTTTTTTAGATTCCACGTATGAGTGATGCCATAAAGTATTTGTCTTTCTTTCTGATTTATTTCACTAAACATAATACCATCCAAGTCCATTCAAGTTGTTACAAGTAGCAAAATTTCATTCTTTTCATGGCTGAGTAATATGCCATAGTGTGTGTGTGTATATATGTATATATATATATATATATATATATATATATATATATATATATATATATATATATAGCAGCTTCTTTATTCATTCATCTGTTGATGTAAACTTAGGTTGCGTCCATATCTTGCAATTGCAAATAGTGCTT
Organism: Tragulus kanchil; assembly: GCA_022376925.1. Classification (NCBI taxonomy): domain Eukaryota; kingdom Metazoa; phylum Chordata; class Mammalia; order Artiodactyla; family Tragulidae; genus Tragulus; species Tragulus kanchil. Next base: position 288,274,891 of record JAIOJX010000032.1, read on the forward strand.
CTATGAACATTAGGGTGCATGTATCTTTTCAAATGACTTTTTAAAGATATATGCCCAGAAGTACAATTGTTGAGTCACATTTTGGTTTTTGTTTTTTCAAGAAACCTCCATACTGTTTTCCCAGTGGCTGCAGCAATTTACATTTCCACCAATAGTGCACAAGGGTTCCTTTTTCTCCACATCCTTGCCAGTATTTATTTGTGTTCTTTTTGGTGATAGCCATTTTGACAGTATGAGGTTATATTTCATCGTGGTCTTGATGTGCATTTCCCTGATGATTAGCGATTTTGAGCATCTTCTCGTGTGCCTGTTGGCCATCTGCATGTCCTCTTTAGAAAAATGTCTACTGAGGGCCTCTGCCCACTTTTTAATCAGGTTGCTTGCTTTTTTGATGTTGAGTTCTATGAGCTATTTATATATGTTGGATATCAACCCCTTATCTGTCATATCATTTGCAGATTTTTTTGTCTTTTCATTTGGTTGATGGTTTCTTGTACTGTGCAAAATCTTTAAAGTTTAGTTAGGTCCCACTTGTTTGCTTTTGCTTTTATTTCCTTTGCTTTAGAAGACAGAGCTAAAAAGAATATTGCTACACTTTATGCCAAAGAGCATTCTGCATGTTTTCCTCTAGAAGTTTTATGGTTTCCAGCCTTATATTTAGGTCTTTAATCCATTTGAGTTTATTATAGTGTGTTAGAGAATGTTTCAATTTCATTCTTTTACATGTGCCTGTCCACTTTTCCCAGTAATGCTTATGGGGAAGAGACTACCTTTTCTCCATTGTGTATTATTGCCTCCTTTGTCATAGATTTGTTCCCCATCGTGTGTGGGTTTATTTCTGAGCTCTTTATTCTATTCCCTTGATCTCTGTATCTTTGTGTGTGTGTTACGATTACTCTAGCTTTGCAGTTTATTCTGAAGTCGTGGAACATGAATCCTACAGCTCCATTTTTCTTTCTCAAGGTTGTTTTAGCTATTAAGAGTCTTTTGTGTTTCCATATGTTTTTAAATTATTCTAGTTCTGTGAAAAATGCCATTGGTATTTTGATAGGGTTTGCATTGAACCTATAGACTGCCTTGGGTACCATTTAAAAGTTAATTCTTGCCCAGAAGTACATTGTTGAGTCACATTTTGGTTTTTGTTTTTCAAGAAACCTCCATACTGTTTTCCCAGTGGCTGCAGCAATTTACATTTCCACCAATAGTGCACAAGGGTTCCTTTTTCTCCACATCCTTGCCAGTATTTATTTGTGTTCTTTTTGGTGATAGCCATTTTGACAGTATGAGGTTATATTTCATCGTGGTCTTGATGTGCATTTCCCTGATGATTAGCGATTTTGAGCATCTTCTCGTGTGCCTGTTGGCCATCTGCATGTCCTCTTTAGAAAAATGTCTACTGAGGGCCTCTGCCCACTTTTTAATCAGGTTGCTTGCTTTTTTGATGTTGAGTTCTATGAGCTATTTATATATGTTGGATATCAACCCCTTATCTGTCATATCATTTGCAGATTTTTTTGTCTTTTCATTTGGTTGATGGTTTCTTGTACTGTGCAAAATCTTTAAAGTTTAGTTAGGTCCCACTTGTTTGCTTTTGCTTTTATTTCCTTTGCTTTAGAAGACAGAGCTAAAAAGAATATTGCTACACTTTATGCCAAAGAGCATTCTGCATGTTTTCCTCTAGAAGTTTTATGGTTTCCAGCCTTATATTTAGGTCTTTAATCCATTTGAGTTTATTATAGTGTGTTAGAGAATGTTTCAATTTCATTCTTTTACATGTGCCTGTCCACTTTTCCCAGTAATGCTTATGGGGAAGAGACTACCTTTTCTCCATTGTGTATTATTGCCTCCTTTGTCATAGATTTGTTCCCCATCGTGTGTGGGTTTATTTCTGAGCTCTTTATTCTATTCCCTTGATCTCTGTATCTTTGTGTGTGTGTTACGATTACTCTAGCTTTGCAGTTTATTCTGAAGTCGTGGAACATGAATCCTACAGCTCCATTTTTCTTTCTCAAGGTTGTTTTAGCTATTAAGAGTCTTTTGTGTTTCCATATGTTTTTAAATTATTCTAGTTCTGTGAAAAATGCCATTGGTATTTTGATAGGGTTTGCATTGAACCTATAGACTGCCTTGGGTACTGTGATCATTTTAACAATGTTAATTCTTCCAGTCCAAGAATACCATGTATCTTTCCATCACTTTGTTTCATCCCCAGTGTCTTGCATCAGTGTCATATAGTGTCTGAGTACCAGTCTTTTACCTCCTTAGGTAGCTTTAAATACATGCTGTGTATCTATACACACGTTCCACCAGATATTAACTTTCCACAAAAAAAGACTTTTCATTGTCTTCATTAAACTTTCAGAGTTGACTCATTTGTACAATGAAAAGGACATTTTCTCCCCCTTTCTTTCACTCTGTGAAGTCTGTTAGTATGAAGTACTGGAGCCTCTATAGAGAAAAAACTACCATAAGATGTTAGTGTGATCACAGTTATTTTTCAGACAAGGAGAAGGAAAGGAATTCCACTAAATTTACTGATTGTTTCATTAAATTTGTCTTTCATGTGTTCACATTGTTTCAGTTCATTTGTCTTTCCTGGGGAAATAGACTTTGTCTTCATAATGGCTATTAAGTACAAAAAAAAATGAAAAGAAAATCAAATATTATACACTGATCTTTCTCTATAATTAGGACTTGTAATACACTTTACAAAATATTGCTTAAATGAGAGGGATATGTTTTTTAAGCCTTTCTTCATAAAAGTGTGTCTACTAATTTATTAGTATATTTTCTTCTTGCTGTAATAGATATAATTTATTTGTATACATTAGGGTTGCCAGATAAAATACAAGATGCTCAGTTGCATTTGAATGTCAGATAAATTATTAGTGTCTGAAATGTAAATGTAACTGGGAATCCTATATTGTTTCTGCTATATCCCCCAGTTATTTATACTGATCACTAATTGGCAGTTAAAAAAAATGTGGGGCCAAGTTTCTACTATTGCAGAAGTCATTCTTTCTCCTGGAGACAGATGTGAGAAGCTTTAGCTCCATGCTACTCTGATCACAAAGACCAGGCAACTTTCCTGGAAAGATTTTCAAAAGTCTATTATCATTCTAATCGTCATGAAAATATTTGATGAAAACACTGCATCACACTGTATAATAAATTTAAGTAGAAAAGTCAAAGCAGTGGTATTTTCATCAGGCCTTTGGATGTCAGGAAAAATTGTTCCACACTCAGCGAATATAGATAGGTGTGTTTGGGGCTGTGTTAAATCCAATTGTGTGAAGGTTCTGAATAATCAGGAGTGACAGCATAAGCACTTTCTCTTCAAAGTGATTTTTACAGAAAGCATTATTTCCTCAGGAAAGTACACCCAGAGCTCTCATAATGCTGAAAGAGCACTAATGTATCAATTTATTGGTGCTGGTGTCATGAGCCGAAGTTGCAAATGGTATTCAGATTTTCAACTTGATTCCCTGTTGCTGTTGGGAGAAGTTCCCTTCCCATGAAAGAGCTTATTTCAAAAACGTCTAAAACCCTTTGGTTAGTTACCATGTGAGAGAGCCTTCAAGACTCTTTGCAGAAGGTTTTAACTTCACTCTGTGAAGCCAACTCAAACACGATGAAACACAATAGTTTAGTTTTCCTCAATAAAACGGGGGGAAAAAAGAATTTCAGTTGAGCTATGTAATTTCAGCTTCCCTAAATAAGTCCTTTGGAAAGTTGTGGGGGGAACAAGTGTGTGATTTTGGTCTTGGTGTACAACATTGGCACAAAGTTGGTTTTCTTTTTTTTTCCTTTTTCTTTTCTTTTTTGTCTACCATGGATGTTCACAACGGATTTCTTCCCTGTATGATATACATCCCATGGCTAAATAATAGGTCTGATGTGGGTGCCAGATTTTTCAGCAAGGTTACTTTACAGAAGAGGGTTAAATAGTTCTCCTAATAACTTGAAAGAAAAAACACATTCGAGGTTCACCGCACCTCTTAGTCACAGGCTAAATGTTTTCAAGAGTTTTATGACTTTGAGCCTATTTGGTCTCTAGAATATCCCCCAAGAAGAATGAAACATAGAGAATTCATAAATGGAACACTTCTGAAGTGACATTATCGATGTGTTTTTTTTTTTTTTTTTTATATTGAGGATGCATTCACATTATCATTCCGTAGTCCTTTGCCCTGCTCCATTCCTCACCTGCTCTCTGAAAAGCATCTTGGAAACATCCAGAAGTGCTGATTCATGAATCCTTTATGTTTCATACAGTTTGTGCTCATTGTGCTGCCATTTGCAGAAAGGTAGCAGTCGTTCCCCTTCTGACTTTAATGAGAAGAGACAGAGGGGTACATTTTGTGGATGCATTTTCCCTTCCCATTAAGTGTGATGCTTCCTGTGAGCAGGAAGAGTCACTTTCATTAAAAAGTAAACAGGGCTTGTAGTTTTCCTTTCTGAATAATCAGGAGTGACAGCATAAGCACTTTCTCTTCAAAGTGATTTTTACAGAAAGCATTATTTCCTCAGGAAAGTACACCCAGAGCTCTCATAATGCTGAAAGAGCACTAATGTATCAATTTATTGGTGCTGGTGTCATGAGCCGAAGTTGCAAATGGTATTCAGATTTTCAACTTGATTCCCTGTTGCTGTTGGGAGAAGTTCCCTTCCCATGAAAGAGCTTATTTCAAAAACGTCTAAAACCCTTTGGTTAGTTACCATGTGAGAGAGCCTTCAAGACTCTTTGCAGAAGGTTTTAACTTCACTCTGTGAAGCCAACTCAAACACGATGAAACACAATAGTTTAGTTTTCCTCAATAAAACGGGGGGAAAAAAGAATTTCAGTTGAGCTATGTAATTTCAGCTTCCCTAAATAAGTCCTTTGGAAAGTTGTGGGGGGAACAAGTGTGTGATTTTGGTCTTGGTGTACAACATTGGCACAAAGTTGGTTTTTTCTTTTTTTTTCTTTTTCTTTTCTTTTTTGTCTACCATGGATGTTCACAACGGATTTCTTCCCTGTATGATATACATCCCATGGCTAAATAATAGGTCTGATGTGGGTGCCAGATTTTTCAGCAAGGTTACTTTACAGAAGAGGGTTAAATAGTTCTCCTAATAACTTGAAAGAAAAAACACATTCGAGGTTCACCGCACCTCTTAGTCACAGGCTAAATGTTTTCAAGAGTTTTATGACTTTGAGCCTATTTGGTCTCTAGAATATCCCCCAAGAAGAATGAAACATAGAGAATTCATAAATGGAACACTTCTGAAGTGACATTATCGATGTGTTTTTTTTTTTTTTTTTTATATTGAGGATGCATTCACATTATCATTCCGTAGTCCTTTGCCCTGCTCCATTCCTCACCTGCTCTCTGAAAAGCATCTTGGAAACATCCAGAAGTGCTGATTCATGAATCCTTTATGTTTCATACAGTTTGTGCTCATTGTGCTGCCATTTGCAGAAAGGTAGCAGTCGTTCCCCTTCTGACTTTAATGAGAAGAGACAGAGGGGTACATTTTGTGGATGCATTTTCCCTTCCCATTAAGTGTGATGCTTCCTGTGAGCAGGAAGAGTCACTTTCATTAAAAAGTAAACAAGGGCTTCCCTGGTGGTCCAGTGGGTAAGGACACCGCCTTGCAGTGCAAGGGGCGCCAGTTCGATCCCTGGGAAGATCCCACACGCCGCGGAGCGGCTGGACCGATGTGTCCAATTACCGAGCTGGAGCTCTGGAGCGCATGCGCCCAGAGCCCGCGCTCTGTGACAACAGAGGCCACCGAGATGGGAGGCCCACAGGAGCCAAAGAACAAAGACGGATGAAAATGGACAAATGAAAGACCAACAGAAGTGGCCCACCTGCTCCCCTCCTTCCCCACCGCACCCCCACCAAAATAAATAAATAAATCTTAAAAAAAAAAAGTAAACATAAAATCAATGGCCAGAGAAAATTAATTGCTCTGTGACCCAATTCACTCTTGTCTGAGTAAGCTGGCGTCACTTTCCCGTGTCTTAAATCTTCCCCACTCTGCCTATAAAAGTGATTGTCTCCCTTATTTAAAATAAAAAATAAGAGTCTTCCGTCACTCTGTTTAATGACCATCCATGCTACTATTTTTTTTTACCACAGGACCTCTTAAGCCAGTAGGCAATTCTTGCTGGCCCCATGGTTAATGATTTCATTACTCTGGAGTAGATCTGATAATGCTGTAGGAGAGATGAGGACTTATCTTTTCTCTCCATCCCCATCTGAACAAAATACATTTCTGAGTATACCGGCAATGATGTATGTTCTAAGAAATACACACAGGCTGCTTTCTCACCTTTGTCCTTATTTCTTCTCTTCTAGGTATCTCAGTAACAAAGAAGACACATACATGTAAGTAATGCCTTTTCTTTTTGTCCAAAGTTTTCTGCAGAGTTGGAATTCGCATATGTCTGGCTGCTGTGGCCCTTCAAGTATAAACTAATGTTTCAGCTGTGATCCATGGTCAACACAGGTCATACTTCTCTACCTGTAGTGGTCGGAAGTGGTACATCTCCACCTGTTTGTACTGAGTGTGTGTTAAAGAGAGTCTAGGCATAGTGTGATACATTCTAGCAATTCAAGCCATTCGTCTTTAGAAAAACCGTAAAATCTAGCCAGGAGGATCAGTTAATTACTTACTGGTCACCCTTACTCTGGATCCTTCTTAGAGGAGTTGGTATGTTTCTAGGAAACATCACCTTGATATCTTTTAAACTTGGATCTCCTTTTCCTCTCCATTCACAATGTAGGCTGTTTTGTGCTTGTGTCTGTGGAGCAGAGATACTGACCAGGAATTTGGGTGCTGCTGGTTGACCCTGAGTGTGGCCTTTGTGGGCCCTGGTAAATGGCATGGGTAGTTTGATGTGGAAACGTGCGATGGTTTTATCCTCTGTATTCATTCCCACTTCTCAGGTTCAACTGCTTTCATCAATTGCTCTCATTCGAACTCCACCATAAGTTTACAAACTCACGTCAGTGTCAAGTGTTGTGATTTGCATTCTGAGCAAATTTGACTGTGCCTTGAACCTCAGGATGAAATCAATACGTCATTGATGGCAGGCAGTCAACTTTCACTGTACTTGACCAGCATATTATCTAGACTTTGAATTAAGAGTGTCATTAGAATTTGAGAACTATCCGTGCTACCTACGAGGTATGTTTGGGCATCCTTTCAAGGCAAGCAATGGAGATATTTATGACACAATTTAGGGCCGACAAAGATGTGTCCCCGAATTTTTCCTATGTACGCTTTGAACATTTTTGATTGTATGTGAACCATTTGGAGGAGCAAAAAAAAAAAAAAGAATATCTATGTACCATCAAAGTAGTTTATCTTGTGCCTCGGTTGATTCTTGAAATCTGCTCTTGGATTTGTCTGTCTGTCTATCTGTATTTGTAGAAAACAAACACAAAAAGGAAAAAAATACAAAAAACCCTACAACCCAACCCAGTTTGATGGTTTCCTGACTCTTAGGGCCCAGTCCTGCAGTCTCTCCACATGGCTTCACCATGGACTCCAGTGGAATGTTTGTTTGAGGAAAGAGGAACGTTCAGGCCCATAATGGACCGTGCTCAGGACGGCCCCTCATCTCTCAACGCACAGTTCCAGCTGGTTGTCCCTCCACCAGAGTAGTCTGTGGCCCTTAGCTTTTGGGGGTTGTTTTGTTGTCGTCGTCGTTGTTGTTCTTGCTGTTGTCGGTGCATAATTGAGCTCATGATGACTGAGAGATTGACAGTGCAGGAGACTGAAGTCCTCTGTATATCCGCAGGGCAGGCATGGTACAGAGCGCTTCCTTGCACAGCCTTGCCCATGAGCTCGTCCCTGGCCTGGTGGGACCCACTCTAGAGGTGGTAAGTAATTCAGTCTTTCTGCTAGCTCAGTCCTGGGCCTCTCCCGAACAGGGGCGGATGATTGTGCCTACTGTTGATGGCGGTTTGGGGTATGGACTCCTGGCCACCTGGCAATATACAGAAATATGCAGACTGTTTCCATTATGACTTGGCGCCTGGATAAGTGAACGAAAACCACTATTTCACTCCATTGGATTCAAAGAGGATGCCTCAACAAGGAGGACAGAGACCAGAGATGTTACTAAATGTATAGACCATCCATACATAAGAACCTTTAAGGAATTGTCATCCCTAAGGATAATTTTATTGGCCTGTGGCAGAAATAATAACCTGTGGTTGGATTGAAATTCATGGAAGGATTTGGCTGACAGCGTGAGAGTGGTAGCTAGTGAAAAAAGGTGGCACTTTAAGCAATGTAACAGGTTGGTCTTTCAAGGGAGTCTTACCAAACTCTATCAGATACACCTGCTTGAAAACAAAATCAAGATATAGCCAGAGGAGGTGGATTTTGAGTGCCTTTTCTAACGATGAAAATCAGCAGGAAAATTCTTAGGGATTAAAGCCTGTGCTTCCTGTCTGCCCTCACAGAGTGGTTGTCCCACGTACAAATGTACAAAGATTTCATGCTTTCTTTATTGTGTAGCTCAAATATAAAATTGATAGAAAGATTTAGGTCATGAATCATCTTGGTTTTTTTGGTGGATGTTTACTTTCATAATTTGGGGGAGAGGACCCAAAATAAAATGCCCCAGTGACCAGCTGGAAAGAATAGCCCCTGAATAGACAGTCGACACAACTTTTTGCACATGCCAAGGAGAAATTGAATCGTCCAAATTGCAGGTTAATGGAAGTCTTCTATGACACTTAAACACTGAGATTGTTTTTGTTACTCAGCTCAGCAAACAGCATCATATTTCTGATCTTAGCATCTCTCCCGTCCCCACAACTTGTGAGGAAGAAGAAAACTAATCAATTCGTCCTCCACTAACCATCACCCAAATGACTTCTTCTTTAGCCTCTGTCGGATTTTTCTTAGAAACTGAACTGTCCAAACTTGCTGATCAGTTTTCTTAAGATGTTAAATTCCAGCTTATCCAAAATCATCTTGACATCTGTTCTTTAAAAAGTTGCACTCTTTGTGAAGTGTGTGAATTCATTTTTTGCACTGTCTCGAGACTTCCCACGTTTAGCCAGGGTTTGGGAAACCTTGGTTAAGACTTGACTACCTAATCACCAACAGCTGAAGTCACCTCCCATTAGCAGTTTCAATCTGAATTTCCTAACTGCCCTCACAGAGAGATTGTTCCACTTACAAATTAACATGTACATTTGCAGCATATATCATCAGACCTGAGTGTCAGCTCACAAGTACACCAGTCAGAGGTGCAAGGGCTACAAAATGAACTTGAATAGTTGTGACACTTGATAGTATTTCAGGCCACCTTGTTATCTGGAAAGTACAGGTATTACTTCTTTAAAAAAAAAAAAAAAAGTTTGGAGTGAGTTAAGCCATAAATTCCCAGGAAGGGAGACCTGATTGTTAGCTTCAGAGAAACCCATAAGCATGGTCTTTGGAGATCACTGATTACCAAACTCTATCAGATACACCTGCTTGAAAACAAAATCAAGATATAGCCAGAGGAGGTGGATTTTGAGTGCCTTTTCTAACGATGAAAATCAGCAGGAAAATTCTTAGGGATTAAAGCCTGTGCTTCCTGTCTGCCCTCACAGAGTGGTTGTCCCACGTACAAATGTACAAAGATTTCATGCTTTCTTTATTGTGTAGCTCAAATATAAAATTGATAGAAAGATTTAGGTCATGAATCATCTTGGTTTTTTTGGTGGATGTTTACTTTCATAATTTGGGGGAGAGGACCCAAAATAAAATGCCCCAGTGACCAGCTGGAAAGAATAGCCCCTGAATAGACAGTCGACACAACTTTTTGCACATGCCAAGGAGAAATTGAATCGTCCAAATTGCAGGTTAATGGAAGTCTTCTATGACACTTAAACACTGAGATTGTTTTTGTTACTCAGCTCAGCAAACAGCATCATATTTCTGATCTTAGCATCTCTCCCGTCCCCACAACTTGTGAGGAAGAAGAAAACTAATCAATTCGTCCTCCACTAACCATCACCCAAATGACTTCTTCTTTAGCCTCTGTCGGATTTTTCTTAGAAACTGAACTGTCCAAACTTGCTGATCAGTTTTCTTAAGATGTTAAATTCCAGCTTATCCAAAATCATCTTGACATCTGTTCTTTAAAAAGTTGCACTCTTTGTGAAGTGTGTGAATTCATTTTTTGCACTGTCTCGAGACTTCCCACGTTTAGCCAGGGTTTGGGAAACCTTGGTTAAGACTTGACTACCTAATCACCAACAGCTGAAGTCACCTCCCATTAGCAGTTTCAATCTGAATTTCCTAACTGCCCTCACAGAGAGATTGTTCCACTTACAAATTAACATGTACATTTGCAGCATATATCATCAGACCTGAGTGTCAGCTCACAAGTACACCAGTCAGAGGTGCAAGGGCTACAAAATGAACTTGAATAGTTGTGACACTTGATAGTATTTCAGGCCACCTTGTTATCTGGAAAGTACAGGTATTACTTCTTTAAAAAAAAAAAAAAAAGTTTGGAGTGAGTTAAGCCATAAATTCCCAGGAAGGGAGACCTGATTGTTAGCTTCAGAGAAACCCATAAGCATGGTCTTTGGAGATCACTGATTTTCCTCAGTTCCTGGGATGGACTATCAGTGTCATTAACTCTTCTTGGCAGCTGGGGGAAGGCCAAACTTGGGGGCTCCTGGTATGAAGTCATCATGACCAATCTGTCAAGGAATTCTTATGCTTACAATGTTCTTCACTTGTCAACAGGAAATATTGCTGCTGAGTTTTGGTGTGTGAACATAAAAGGGAGCTTTTACTAGTGAGATAGGGACATCCTCAAGAAATTTTACACCGTGGTGTAGAACTTCAATTTAATATTCGTGGTTGATTATATAGCACCTGTATTTGGTTGGACACTTCCAAGATTGTTTTAGCTTTGGTGATTCACAAGTTTGTTCTGGTCTCTTTCCTGCGGAAATGGTACCGTGTGGATAAATGTCTTTTTCTTGGAACCCATTGCTGTCGTGGTTTTTATTGTTTGCCAAGGACAACTGCTCGTTTGCTCCTGACTTCTTAATCTAATTCTGCATGGGTAGTTCTACATTCAGTGCAATGTTAGAAGATGACATATATGGAGTTGAAAAAGTGAAAAATACAATGATCTTAGTTATTTTTAGCTACTAGGAAGGTTAGCATCATAGAGTCATAATTTTAGTATAGCCAGTCACCAAAGCCAGAGAGATAGACTGGAGAGATAGTTAGTCTGCCCAGGATTAATTCTAAAGTATCAACAGACCATCATCACTTCCTCTTGTTCTCATCCTTGTTTATATTCCTTATTCTTTTTTTTTTTCGAGTTTGTTATTTATTGAAGTATAGTTGAGTCACAATAATGTATTATTGTATCTGTAGAGCACAGAGGAATTCAGATAGATAGATCTTTTTCAGGTTCTTATCCCATACTGGTTACTATATAATATTGAGTAGAGCTCCCTGCCCTGTGCTATATAGTAGCTTCTTGTTGGTTATCTATTTTATATGTAGTAGTGTGTGTGTGTGTGTGTGTGTATATGTATGTGTATATATATATATGTGTGTGTGTGTATATATATATTAATCCCACCCTCCTAATTTGTTTTCCTAAATTATATTTGTTGTTCTTCTTGTTTCAGTCTCTTCTGCTTGCTTTCTTCCATACTCAGGGACTTCCAAACATGTAAAAATTACAAGTTACTGTGTAAGCAATCAGGAAAATATGTCAGTGTAATCACACTGAATGTCAGTTTTCCCTAGTAAATAAAACATTAGAATATGCTTTTGAACCTTCTGGAACTTTTCATTTTAACCCAAATAACCATTAAGAGTGAACTTACTACATTTGCAAATGTTTGGTTACAAGCAGGATAATACCTAAGATATCAAGTTAAAACACTATACTAAAAAGAAAATTAAAACACTATACTATTTATAAATAGATTTTAGTTCTTAATAGTAAAAATATTTTAGTACAAATCAGAATATTTCTTTAAGAACTAATCCTTTGTATCTTAAAAAAAAAAAAAAAAAACAAAAAAAAACAAAGCTATTTACTCTAATCATTTAAAGCAGACTAGGTTAATGTATTCACTTCTTACCCCTAGAGGCTTGGCTTTAAATTTGACTTAGAGAAAATTAGTTTTGAGGCCTCAGCCTCCTCTCTGTGGATATTTGTTGATATCACAAAGTGAACCCAACAATTTGTCACGGTTGTTTTCCTTTGCTCAGGAGGTCTGAGAACTAGACTCGCCTTATGTTCTTGTTTTCTTTTCCTTTCCTTGAGGCCATTCCTTTTGGTTGTAGACTCTTAGCAACCCCAAACTTGGGTCTCACCCACAGTATTTTCACAGTCCAGGGAAACTCAAGAACCATTCTTGGCAAAGTGAATGGAAGGTGCTTTGGTTTAATAGTTAATTGGTTGCTGGGACAACCAGCGTGACTCATGGTATGACTCATGGCAATTACAATTTCAATTGCTGGCTGGATGTTTCATTAGGACAGACCTGAGAAGAAGCCACACTGAAATTCTTTCACTAGGCTTTCATCCAGCTCCCGTCCACCCATTGACCAACAGCCACAAACTAGTACTCACAGGGTTGCCAAAAGATTCATTTCTTAGCTTGCTGAGGCCATTGGCCATCCCAGACATTAAGCTTGCCGCCAAGGGGACGTGACCAAAATATAAGTGCTGGCTTCTTAGGGGGCTACCCAATGGACAGTTGTTTATTAGGATCTATGATACATTGACAGGTTGTTTAACGCCAAGGACCTAGTTCAAGGTTGAGACTGCTGGGAAGTGGGCATGCATAGTCACAAAAAATAATCTGACAACACAAAGGCTAAGTGTACTGTTTCCAGAAGTTTCAACTCACAACTGCAAAGCAGACTAAACCAGAAATGTGAGAGAGGAGAAAAGAATTAGAGAGACCTCCAGGGTTTTGACACGGTGACCCAAGCATACAGTGGCAATGAAGGGAGTGGTGAATATTTAACCCTGGGTGCTGAAAATGAGCCCTGCTCCTGCTCTTCCACCCCCATTCTCACCCAGAGGAATACCTGCTTTGTTCCATTAAGATCACTTAGTCCAAGGAAGTAAAAATCCCCCAAACTGTCTGGAGACATTTGCCTTGTTTAGACTCAGCCTGTGTGTCCAGAGCTAGGCTCTTTGAACTCAACAGGATTCCTGTGTCTCATCATATTAGGATATAAATGGATCACATTTGGCCCTGCCAGTCAGTCCTTCCAAGGTAGAAGATTTGCATAGTCTTAAAATCCACCATTCATGGTGGAGATCTGTGAATTCCATTAAAAAGTCTGAATCTTTAGCTAAGTGTTTCCATCAGAGCATCCAGTTGGTTCAAGTTTTCAGTTCATAGACCTCAGATTTGTGAACTGAATTTGGACAAAATGTATTTGTGTTCTCACTTCAGAGCATAGGTTCATGGGGAATAGCCCTTTAAAAGCCATGATCACAAGACTTCCCTGGTGGTCCAGTGATTAAGACTCTGGGCTTCCCATGCAGGGGATGTGGATTTGATCCCTGGTCAGAGAACTAAGATCCCACATGCCACGTGGCACAGACCAAATACACACACACACACACATATATATGCATATATATATATAGATATATATAATCAGTGCTAGAAAATAAAAATGTATATATATATATATATATATATATATATATATATATATATATATAATCAGTGCTAGAACATAAAAATGCCTGGCCTACCAAGTACCAGTGTCTACTTGTGTACTGAATGAAACTCTTGTACATGATTCGGCGGATAGCTAAAGAAGGGCCAGATGTCTTTTCAGGATTTGGTATTACTTCAAGTTCCATCATAATAACAGTGGTGATAGGAATGGTAGTGGTACTGGCAGGTGCTATGGCAACAACAGGAGCAGGGGCTACCACTTGCTGAGCAGTTCTGATATCCTAGGCATTATGTCCAATGCTTTACATGCATTATCTCATTTAATCTTCACATTGCCCCATGAATTTTGTCCTACTTGTGCCCCCTGTTTAGATGAGAAACTTGTCTGAGAGATCAGTCACCTAGAGAAGTGAGGCGACTTGCAAACCCACCCAGCTGGAAATGGGCAAAGCCAAGACTCAGAGTAGGTTGACCCCTTACATGCCCATGAGTAACCACACTATTATCTCCAGTATCAGTACTGGGTGATTGTCATGGAGCCCTTGCTAAGTGCTTGTCTAAGCATTTTGTGTGTGTTAATTCATTTCACCTGTCCCACAATCCTGGGAGGGATGTATTGCTACTATGCTTTCTGTACAGATAAAAACTGAGGCTTGGGGTTCTACAACTAGCTGGTATGTATTGTGCCAGGGTTTAAAGCCCAACTCATGGAACCTATGGTAAAGAACTTCATTTCTTAGAATGGTCCTTCCACTGGAAAATATAGGAAGAAAGCCATGTGTAACAGTCATTTCTACAAACAGCTCAGGCTTTCTTTGACCTTAGAGCTATTTTACCTATGAAAGCGTCTAAGCTTAGTGAACCAGTTGATTACAAGAAAGGGATATGTTATTCCCACCATATGAAAAAGTTCATTTAAACCAACTGAACTAAAATGACCATTACTTATCTTTTATTTCCAAAGCAAACTGAGTTTAATTATTGCACATTTTTGGATATTCTATTTATGAACCAAGTACGTTTTATGACTAATAACATAAATACGATATTATTTTTTTTAAGATTTATTTATTTATTTGTTTTGGGCTGGGTTCGGGTTGGGGAGGGAGGGGAGCGGGCGGGCCACTTCTATTGGTCTTTCATTTCTCTATTTTCATCCGTCTTGTTCTTTGGCTCCTGTGGGCCTCCCATCGCAGTGGCATCTGTCGTTGCAGAGCACTGGCTCTGGGTGCATGCGCGCCAGAGCTCCGGCTGGGTAATTGGACACATCGGTCCAGCCGCTCCGCGGCACGTGGGATCTTCCCAGGCCAGGGATCTAACCGGTGCCCCCTGCACTGCAAGGCGGTGTCCTTACCCACTGGACCACCAGGGGAAGCCCCCGATATTATTTTTTAACAACCTAACTTCATTAATCAAGTAATTGGCATCCATTAAACACCACTGTGCATATGCCTCAACTGATTCCACAATAAAACAATAGTTAAAAATGATTATTTTTGCTTCTAAGATAATCATGGTCCCCACCCTCATAGTGATATGTACTTCTGACAAGAGAAACCTCCTTTCCACTGCAACAAAACCTTAAACAGACATGAATGGCAAAAATTTTACAAGAGAAAAAAAAAAAAATTAGCCCTTGCTAAGTGCTTGTCTAAGCATTTTGTGTGTTAATTCATTTCACCTGTCCCACAATCCTGGGAGGGATGTATTGCTACTATGCTTTCTGTACAGATAAAACTGAGGCTTGGGGTTCTACAACTAGCTGGTATGTATTGTGCCAGGGTTTAAAGCCCAACTCATGGAACCTATGGTAAAGAACTTCATTTCTTAGAATGGTCCTTCCACTGGAAAATATAGGAAGAAAGCCATGTGTAACAGTCATTTCTACAAACAGCTCAGGCTTTCTTTGACCTTAGAGCTATTTTACCTATGAAAGCGTCTAAGCTTAGTGAACCAGTTGATTACAAGAAAGGGATATGTTATTCCCACCATATGAAAAAGTTCATTTAAACCAACTGAACTAAAATGACCATTACTTATCTTTTATTTCCAAAGCAAACTGAGTTTAATTATTGCACATTTTTGGATATTCTATTTATGAACCAAGTACGTTTTATGACTAATAACATAAATACGATATTATTTTTTTTAAGATTTATTTATTTATTTGTTTTGGGCTGGGTTCGGGTTGGGGAGGGAGGGGAGCGGGCGGGCCACTTCTATTGGTCTTTCATTTCTCTATTTTCATCCGTCTTGTTCTTTGGCTCCTGTGGGCCTCCCATCGCAGTGGCATCTGTCGTTGCAGAGCACTGGCTCTGGGTGCATGCGCGCCAGAGCTCCGGCTGGGTAATTGGACACATCGGTCCAGCCGCTCCGCGGCACGTGGGATCTTCCCAGGCCAGGGATCTAACCGGTGCCCCCTGCACTGCAAGGCGGTGTCCTTACCCACTGGACCACCAGGGGAAGCCCCCGATATTATTTTTTAACAACCTAACTTCATTAATCAAGTAATTGGCATCCATTAAACACCACTGTGCATATGCCTCAACTGATTCCACAATAAAACAATAGTTAAAAATGATTATTTTTGCTTCTAAGATAATCATGGTCCCCACCCTCATAGTGATATGTACTTCTGACAAGAGAAACCTCCTTTCCACTGCAACAAAACCTTAAACAGACATGAATGGCATTTATAAGAAAAGTGTACATTAGCATTCTTTTGTCAGATCAACTCGATAGTTCATGTGTAACCATCATTGCCACTAAGAGGTAGAATGAGTCAAGATACTGTGGTTTCTCTAGACCTAACCAAAAACAAACAAAACCATGAAAGATGAAAGCCCCTTAGGGAACTGAAATGTGTATCAAAAGGATGCATAGGAGAATTAAACATTTGGGTTTCAAGTAGACTTGAGAGTACCTGAATTTCGGATTGGGCTGCAGTCACATCAGTTTCTCTCTTCATTGAGATCTGCATCCCAGAGACTAAAAAGAAGCAGAGATATTATCAAAGTATCTGAAATATGAAGAAAGTTATTGGTCTACATGAGCTCTATGAATTACACCAAAAAAAATGCACACCAGGTCTGACAGCTATACTAGGGGGAAGTTAGTGTATTCAAAGTCACATGGTCCTTTTGATTATAATGGATGTCCATATCTGCACAAATGATGACTAAGTTTTTCATTTCCACATTATTCAATTATCATTTTTTCCTGTGACTGCTGGGGACTCCTCACAGTGAAATGTTCTCCACCCACTTCACCTCCACCTCTGGGTAGACGTCATTCCTCTGTAGGAGGAAAGGCTCTTTGTCTTGTTTTGCTTTGTTGAACTTGTGACCATGGACTTTAGCTCCTGATGTCTTAAATGGTTAACAGCCCAGCATAATAATGAGAGGACATATTGAAGAGAACAGAAAAGGTGAGAATGTGCTAGACTCAGGCTTGGATTCAGAGAAAGAGATTCACTCCATGGACCTTTTAATTTAATTGTTCCCTTTTGGAAAAGAAGAGGAGGAGACTCTATGAAGGATGATCAGATACCTGTAATACTGGAATCTAGGGAGGGAAGGCTAGAAAGCGGACCACAGCCAATCCCTGTACCAAGGGAAGGAAGATTTTATTAGCTTAGTATTTCTAATACCTGCTCTGTGTCTGGCAGTATGTTAGGCACAGTGTAAAGAAGAAAGTTTAACTCAATCCTCACTCTCCAATAGTTTAGCCTACCTCTGGGGAGAAAGGACACTTGAAGAACTTGTCCTCATGAAAGCGCTGCAGGAGAATGCAGGGCTGTGATTCAGTCAGGTGGTCTGTCTGAGTGGGGGCAGTGAGTCGGATGTCTGTCTGAGTGAGGGACCTGGGAGGGCAGCTGATCTGGAAGGGTGGTGAGGTTTAGGTGGGACCAACTAGGTTGATGGAGGATTTGGGATTGTGGGGTGGGTGTTGTATAGACCTGTGTGGCTAGAGTAGAGTATTAACAAGAAAAAGAGAGGATGTGAGGAACAGAGATAAGATTTTGGCTTTATCTCATAACCAGTGGGAAGCCACAGAATGGGTGTCAAAAACACACTGACCTGTAAACAGTGTTTTTATTTCTGTCACTTAGTGAGTGTCCTAGGAATCACCTGTTCCATACTTCAGCCCTCTCTCTGAACTCCAACGAAAGTCTTAGCCTCCGATGGAGGTTCATTTCTGGTCTTTCCTCTGATCACCTGTGTGGAAAAAGTGCTTATTGAGCAGGAAAGATCTAGTCCAAAAGGAGAAGGCTCGTCTAATTATTAAAGAAAAAGTGTTTCTTTTTTTTTTTTTTTTCCATCTTCCCAGTTTGAAGGTCTAATTTTAAAACCAGTGATTGCCATTTCATTAAAATCAGAGCAATGAAGTGAACAGTGAAACTTGAAAAATACATATGCACTTTAAATTGCGTGGCTAATGGTTCTTTTTGCTTTCTTTCATTTGTGCTGCTAATTGGCTGGAGGCAACTGTAATATTCCAGGAGCCTGTGTCTTTCCTTGAAAACTTCTTTTTAAACTCAGCCACCCAGAGCTTTCTAAAAATTCCAACCCTACATTTCCAATCTTGCTCACTTCTTTCATAGACAAAGTAAACAGCATTGATTATTACTTTTCATAAGCACAAAGAATTATTTCCCTCACATAACTGCACAGTACTAATGTGCCTTCCTTTTCTCTTGGTTGTTCTTTGTTAATTTTCCAAGAAGGAGTTTCTATTGTTTCACTTAACACTAAGGTCTGGATGAGGCAGTCTATTGGCTGCCCATTCAGAAAAGACTTCAGTGTATAATGAGCTGTATTGCGGTAATTTATCTGTCTCTCTTCACCATGTCTTTTTGTGTCGACAAAACTGAAAATTCACTTTCCCTCACTAAGTTGGGGCATCGGGATAATTGATTGTTACCAGTCTCTGCTGTTCATAGGCAGGATAACACCAGTGCCTCTAGAGAACAGGTGAAAACTAAACTCTGTCCCCCGAGGCCAATGAAATAGCTGTTTGGTCCCTTGTGTGAAACTTCCTAATAACTTAACTGGGCAGCCTCTGGGTCCCTGGAGGCCTTCTCCACAAGAGTATTCCCTCTCTTTGTTAAGATTGCTTATTAAAAATGATTTTATAATGAAGTTGCCTCAAATAGCAGCTCTTTTCCTGGTTGTCCTTGAAGCTGTGGTGAAGAATCTTAGAGACAACTGTCTAGGGTTTTCCTCCTTGTTAAAAACTTCTCTCTCAACACTGTTACTCTTGATTTTTAAGGAGACAAAGTCTAACTGACACAAGTCCCTCTCCGGTTGATTATGTCGCTTAAAATCCGGTACAAGGCATTATTGTGAGTTGAGCTTGTCATTCGGGCTCAGGCATCGAATTGATCTACATGGATTGAGGACATTTAAGTGTGCAGTGGGAGCAAGGCTGTCGGGTTTCCCTCGGAAAACCGCAGCAAAGGAACGCAATTGCTAACTCTGCCCCGACTCTATCAAAAGGATGATTTCCAATTATTTCATTTCTTTGGTCCTAGGTGTCTCCTATCTGCAAACCAACCACTCTTCTGTCAAAAGGGACTGTCGTGAAGGGGAATCAAACAGTTAAAACAAAAAAAAAAAAAAAAAAAGAAAGTGTTGCTTTCTTTGCTACCCATGTACTGTATAAATTCAAAGACCTTTTGTAAATGTAGGCAGTTAGGGGAAAAAAAGCACTTGTTGGTTGTTCATTTCATCAGCTTGGCTTTCTGGCTTGAAAGAGCTTCGATGCACTGGTGTATGTCACGTGAAGAATGATAATGCACTTGTCAGGAAGGTTCACCATAGGAAATGTGTTCCTCAGACTTGGTCTCCCAGTGGCCAGGCGCTCAGGAAACAACAGACCGTATAAAGCTGTTAGTGACAGATTCAGCTTGAAATATTTTTCTGCCTTTAAGGCTTGTCAGGCAATAAATCTGTAGAGTGGAGTACTGGTGGCTTGGCTCTCCTTGCTCCGCTGTGTGAATATAGTAAAGTGCCAGTAAGAAGAAGGACTGTTGTGAATCTCTTAGCGGAGAGACGAGTCGTGTCGTGTGGTGCTAGGATTGTGCACTAAGAACATGCCTTGGCTGGGACTTCCCTGGTGGTCTAGTGGTTAAGAATCCGCCCACCAGTGCAGGGGATGCAGGTTTTATCCCTGGTCAGGGAATTGAGATCCCGCAGGCCACCGAGTAACTGAGCCCATGTGTCGCAGCTACTGAGCTCATACACTACAACTAAAGTTTCGCGCAGCAACAAAAGATCCTTCTTGCTGCAACTGAGACCCCATGCAGCCAAAGAAATGAATGAATACATATTCAAAAAAAGAACATGCTTTGACTAAATTCTCCTCTCTGAGACCAGATGTGTTAGAAAATACTACCTTTACGTTCAGCAGTTCGCACTGCCTCCTCTCCCAAATAAAAAGAAAAGAAAAACTATGCCTTGCTTTGGGATTCCACTGTCAGCAGGACTTTATTCTACTTTCTTGACCTTTTGGGCTCACGGTTGCCCAAGGGTTGTCAGTACTTAGTGTGGCACACAAGGCCCTTTGCAGGCTGGTCTTAATCTTTCCACTGCTCTCTCCCTGACTTCTGTGCGGGCAGGCTTGGCCACCATCCTTTACTAGTTCCTAGATGACTCTGTGGTGGGTATACCTCAGTGCCTTTGCTACTGCTGCACCTTGTTTGTCTGGGAATGGCCTTTACCAGCTTCTACGCCCAGGAAGTCCTATTACTCCACCCAAGGCCGACACAGATAGCAGCATCCGTGCAAAGCTTTCTCTGACCCCACCTTGTTAATTGCTGCGGCTTCTCTGCCCCCCGTTAACAGTGTTAAGGTGATGGTATAGAAAATACATTGTAGATTAGCTGTAGTTCTGTAGCTTTTTCACACTAGATATGCTTGAATTATCCTAGTGTATCTTGGTCTTAGCAGAGTGATTGGTACTTACTGTGTGCTCAATTAGTTTCTGTAGACTTTATACTTTTTTTAAGACTTTTTTTTTTCATGTGGACCATAGTTTAGAGTCTTTATTGAGTTTGTTACAAGATTGCTTCTGTTTTATGTTTTGGGGATTTTTTTGACCCCAAGGCATGTGGGATCTTAGCTCCCCATCCAGGGATCTAACCCACATCCCTCCTTTGGATGAAGGAGGTGAAGTCTTAACTTCGGGACTACAAGGAAAGTCCTTTCTGTAGACTTTAAATGTTTGTGTGTGTGTATGTGTGTGCATACTATTTTAAGCCAATCTTCTTGAACATTTGGATATAGGAAAAATAATTTTTTCTTCTATAATGATGAACAGATATTTATTATTTGTATGAGATTTATACTCGGTTATTTTGGAAACCAATACTTGAACTCAAACAGCTTCTTGCTGCAACTGAGCCCCATCCGAATGAATAACATATTCAAAAAAAGAACATGCTTTGACTAAATTCTCCTCTCTGAGACCAGATGTGTTAGAAAATACTACCTTTACGTTCAGCAGTTCGCACTGCCTCCTCTCCCAAATAAAAAGAAAAGAAAAACTATGCCTTGCTTTGGGATTCCACTGTCAGCAGGACTTTATTCTACTTTCTTGACCTTTTGGGCTCACGGTTGCCCAAGGGTTGTCAGTACTTAGTGTGGCACACAAGGCCCTTTGCAGGCTGGTCTTAATCTTTCCACTGCTCTCTCCCTGACTTCTGTGCGGGCAGGCTTGGCCACCATCCTTTACTAGTTCCTAGATGACTCTGTGGTGGGTATACCTCAGTGCCTTTGCTACTGCTGCACCTTGTTTGTCTGGGAATGGCCTTTACCAGCTTCTACGCCCAGGGAAGTCCTATTACTCCACCCAAGGCCGACACAGATAGCAGCATCCGTGCAAAGCTTTCTCTGACCCCACCTTGTTAATTGCTGCGGCTTCTCTGCCCCCCGTTAACAGTGTTAAGGTGATGGTATAGAAAATACATTGTAGATTAGCTGTAGTTCTGTAGCTTTTTCACACTAGATATGCTTGAATTATCCTAGTGTATCTTGGTCTTAGCAGAGTGATTGGTACTTACTGTGTGCTCAATTAGTTTCTGTAGACTTTATACTTTTTTTAAGACTTTTTTTTTTCATGTGGACCATAGTTTAGAGTCTTTATTGAGTTTGTTACAAGATTGCTTCTGTTTTATGTTTTGGGGATTTTTTTGACCCCAAGGCATGTGGGATCTTAGCTCCCCATCCAGGGATCTAACCCACATCCCTCCTTTGGATGAAGGAGGTGAAGTCTTAACTTCGGGACTACAAGGAAAGTCCTTTCTGTAGACTTTAAATGTTTGTGTGTGTGTGTATGTGTGTGCATACTATTTTAAGCCAATCTTCTTGAACATTTGGATATAGGAAAAAATAATCCTTTCCTTGTTAACTATAGCTATAATGATGAACAGATATTTATTATTTGAAATGACACTATGAGATTTATACTCGGTTATTTTGGAAACCAATACTTGAACTCAAACAGCTTCTTAATGTCTGACAACTTGCCAGATGTATTTTGAATCTCAGTTTTAGGACTGCTCACTTTATTTTTTGTATGTGTGTTGATCAGATTGCTCTGTTTTATTTTCTTTTAACTTTTAAAATTGAAGTACAGTTGATTTATAGGAGTGCTTGCTTTAACAAAGTTTCCATTGGCAATTTGTAAGATTTAAGTTAGAATCTCATCTAGAAAATTTTAAAGCATTCATATATCATCTAAAGATGAAGAATGTGTTATTTTTTGGAGTGACCTTTTTGAAACCATTTGTTTGCATTATCCATACAAGGTTTTGTAAAGCAAATCATTCCACCTATAGAGTATAAAAGAAAAAGGCATTTTTAGTTACCGTTGGCCTCTATTTAAAGGGATAGGAAAAAATAACTACCTACTAGAGAACTGGCTGATCTTTCCAAGAATGGAGGGTATATTCTATCAAGGAAAATATTTTCTTTTGTCTGGTCTCTGGATGAAAAAGTGATCTTGATATGTTAAGCAATTTGGGAAGTAAATGTTCTAATAATCCTTGGTTACTTACTGAATCTTAAAGTAAATTCTGGAAAGAAATGACCTTTACTTGTTCAAGGTCAGAACACGTGACATTGCCATATTTGTCTGGCCTGGAATGTAAGTATGTTCCCTTAACTTAGCAGGGACCATTGATTTCCAAATCATTGTCTACTTTTAAGTAGCTGCACACAGCCATAATTCCTTGGAACCTTCTGTTTTTCAAGGTTTATGTGTAACTTCCTCCCCACTTTTATTTGTAAGTCTTACTTGAGTCAAAACATGAGGAGCAAGATTATCCCCTGCAGTATCAATTCCTCGAGTGGAAACCTTGCTTATAAATGAGAGAATGAGCTGTGTGACCCAATAAAAGAATCTATTTTAATTTTAATTTATTTCCTGATGGCCTTTTATGCCTCCTTAGGCGATGACCTAACCAATTCCATCTTAACACTGATTTTTTTTTTTCTTCCAAGGTCAAACAGCACTTTGGGATGACTATAATCAGAGAATAAAGGTTCTTTGCCCCTAATGGAAGGTCCACCCCTTCATATGAAATCTAAATCCTAGTTTTCTCAGCTTCACAATTATTCTTCTCTGGTTAGGTCTCTATAAGCAAGCTCGGTGACAACAGGATGGACCTAAGAGATCTTCAGGGACCCTGAAGTGTCCTTTTCATAGAAGCATCATCTCTGGTAACCTCTTTCATCCCTTTCCTCTCTCAGATGGAAGTTTTTAATAACACAGGGAGAGGAGCAATCTTCATTTTGTGCTACAGTTTCACACAGCAAAGTGCAATCAAAGTAGAAACTGTCCTAAAAGGCCGCTGAACCTATGGTTTTCCAGGTTGGAAAAGGAAAAGCGTTATATCAGAACACATACACACCACCATCCCCTCTGCCAAAAAGGGTAAAAGAGTTCTGATGATACCTCTAAATCAGAGAATGTCCCATGGCCTGATTTGTGGAAGTTACCTAATCCTGTGTATAATTGGGGTGATGTGAGAGATGGGAAAACGTTCTCGTTTTCATTATGGGAGCCACTGGGGGACAGTATCACTTAAAAGACTATGCTTTTATTGCCCTAAATTGCTTTACCTGAGATTCTGTTGATGTGCTTCTCTCAAGTTGGATTTCTAATGAATAAAATGACCAATATGGGTGCCATTCTCACAGAACCTCCTAGTGCTTAAGCGTCTCTTTAATGGTCCATCTGTTTCAGAGTCTCACTTATAGGGAAGAATTCTAAAGGGTTGGGTTAACTTCTAACCCAAGAATGACTTCTAACATTCCACATGCGGCTAAAGCATCTGCATACTGTCCCTCATTTGTCCGTATTAATGCAAGACTAAAATCCCATCATGAGATCTCCTTTTGGAACCTTCTTTTTCAAGGTTTATGTGTAACTTCCTCCACTTTTATTTGTAAGTCTTACTTGAGTCAAAACATGAGGAGCAAGATTATCCCCTGCAGTATCAATTCCTCGAGTGGAAACCTTGCTTATAAATGAGAGAATGAGCTGTGTGACCCAATAAAAGAATCTATTTTAATTTTAATTTATTTCCTGATGGCCTTTTATGCCTCCTTAGGCGATGACCTAACCAATTCCATCTTAACACTGATTTTTTTTTTTCTTCCAAGGTCAAACAGCACTTTGGGATGACTATAATCAGAGAATAAAGGTTCTTTGCCCCTAATGGAAGGTCCACCCCTTCATATGAAATCTAAATCCTAGTTTTCTCAGCTTCACAATTATTCTTCTCTGGTTAGGTCTCTATAAGCAAGCTCGGTGACAACAGGATGGACCTAAGAGATCTTCAGGGACCCTGAAGTGTCCTTTTCATAGAAGCATCATCTCTGGTAACCTCTTTCATCCCTTTCCTCTCTCAGATGGAAGTTTTTAATAACACAGGGAGAGGAGCAATCTTCATTTTGTGCTACAGTTTCACACAGCAAAGTGCAATCAAAGTAGAAACTGTCCTAAAAGGCCGCTGAACCTATGGTTTTCCAGGTTGGAAAAGGAAAAGCGTTATATCAGAACACATACACACCACCATCCCCTCTGCCAAAAAGGGTAAAAGAGTTCTGATGATACCTCTAAATCAGAGAATGTCCCATGGCCTGATTTGTGGAAGTTACCTAATCCTGTGTATAATTGGGGTGATGTGAGAGATGGGAAAACGTTCTCGTTTTCATTATGGGAGCCACTGGGGGACAGTATCACTTAAAAGACTATGCTTTTATTGCCCTAAATTGCTTTACCTGAGATTCTGTTGATGTGCTTCTCTCAAGTTGGATTTCTAATGAATAAAATGACCAATATGGGTGCCATTCTCACAGAACCTCCTAGTGCTTAAGCGTCTCTTTAATGGTCCATCTGTTTCAGAGTCTCACTTATAGGGAAGAATTCTAAAGGGTTGGGTTAACTTCTAACCCAAGAATGACTTCTAACATTCCACATGCGGCTAAAGCATCTGCATACTGTCCCTCATTTGTCCGTATTAATGCAAGACTAAAATCCCATCATGAAATCTCCTAATTGGTATGATCACCATTAAGTGAGCTCAGCTCACAATACCATTCTTAGGAAACTTCTGGAACTAACCTTCTTGGCATCAAGGCAAGACTGGAATTACCTCACCCTGAATAAAGTGAAGTGCTGCCCTATTCTCATCTGAAATTCATCACTATTCCCAACTTGACACTCCACTAAAAGTATCCTTAAATAAATGCATATCTTAGATTGGGTTCCCGAGAGAAAAGACTCAGGGACACTGAGATTTGGAAAGTACTTGTAGGAACAACACCTGTAAGGGGCAAAGGATGCGGGACTGAGCAGGAGAAAGTGAACTATCGTGTAGTTGTGACTGAAGTTCAGCAGGTACCACAGAGAGATCAGAAGGAGGGATGTGGTTTTTGAGAGATGTCCTAGAATGAGACAGAGGGACTGGATATTTTAGCCTACATCAGCCAGGCACTGGATAGCAGCTGCCCCCAGGGGAAAACATCATCTTGGGCAAGGCAAGTCCCTTTAGCTAAAGATGAAGCTCAGAAAACAACTGAGCTGTGAGCCACTGGCAGTCTGCACTGTGGGCTCCAGGGGAAATAAGGGCCTCCATCCTGCAGGGAGGGATCTGGGTAGCACACCAAAACATCACTGCGGAGGAGCCAAAATGGACACTACATTGTGTGAAAAGCATGTTTTATCTATTTAAAATGACACACATTTTATTGCTTAGCTAGGACTTAAACTAATAAAGTATATGCTTGGCCTCAGCATTATGGTATACCAGAATTGCAAATGCTAAAGAAAAAAAAAAATTTTTCTGTTGAATAAGGTTCTTCATTAGAATTTCTGGTCCTGGATATGTGCATTATAAATCATGTGTGTGCAATTCCATATAATGCATCATTTTTCCACACATGGACATTCCAGAGAGTTAACACATTTTTCTCTATTAAAAATAATAATAATAATACATTTCCAACTCTTTGGGCTCATGTGAAACGTATTCATAGAGGAACAAAGAAGATGCCTGCTTATACATATTACATGTTACTTTTCAGATTTTGACAGTCTGCTACTGTTTTTTAATTGAAATATAATATCTGAAATATTTTACATGGCCGATTTATATACACAGATATCTGTCTTTTGTGTGGTTTATGGGACTCCACCCTCATTCTGCCTGTTAGCAACTACTTGCCAGATAAATTCAGAATTATGCTGGAGGTTAGTGTTAGCAGTCAGTGATGAGAACCACGATGAGCCAGTAATTCCAGCCCCCAACTGCTGTCATAGAAGAAAAAGCTTCTCAGTAGTAATTAGTGACCAAGCACAGAATGGATTGTAGTGTCATTCCTTAAAATCTCAATATAAACCTCTGATTTAGTGATATTTGACTTCAGTTTTACTCCTAAGAACAAGAGACCCCAATCTGAGAAAATCAACCCAGACTCTCTTCATGGAGTATTATAAATGATTCAAAATATATTCCCTTAACAAGAACCCACACATTCTAAAGTCCAAGCTTTTTCTTCCTGTGTTTCTAACGTTTCCACAGTTCCATACCCTTGTTCTCACCAGAACCCAGAAGCTCAAGGCACCTTGCAGATCTGAACAAAGGCTTTGCAGTTTCACAGATGCTGAATTTACAGACAAATTTCTGAACCTGTCAAGTTCAGCTGGAGTCAGGGTTTATCTTGATGGCATTCAGTCTTCATGACTTTCCACGGTTTAGTTTCTGTAGGTCTGCCTTGGAAAAGAGGGCCCCTTTCAGGGTGATAATAAAGTTAATTCAGATGATTCTTTCCCTTATTCAAAGAAAATTGATAGAGCAACCTTTGCCTTGTCTGAAAGCATCCATGGTTCCAACAGCTCCTACCTGGGACAATCCCCAGCCATTATGTTGGAGATCCCTGTGTCTGAGGTGAAAGGAATTCTGAAGCCACCTGTGAATGTCAATGGCAGCCTAAACAATCTGCCCTGGGTATTACCATAATAATGACAAGGTCCTGACAGATAGCAGCTTTTCAAGTAGCACAGTCATTGAGAGGACAGTTTCCTGTAAGTGGCTGTTGGAAGAGAAATTCCGTGTATGCTCTATCAAGTAACCTATCGAAATTTGCCATTTCCCAGATTATGTCTGACCAAAACCATCCTATTGCGAGAGCTGTGTACCATACCACTTCTTTCCAACACAGTGGATATTACCAATCACAGTGACTGTTTCAGCTAATTGGTGGCTCAGCTGGTAAAAAATCCACCTGCAATGCAGGAGACCTGGGTTCAATCCCTGGGTTGGGAAAATCCTCTGGAGGAGGGCATGGAAACCCACTCCAGTATTATTGCCTGGAAAATCCCTCGGACAGAGGAGCCTGGTGGGCTTCAGTTCATGGGTCACAAAGAGTCAGATACAACCGAGTGACTAACACTTTCACTTCCAGTGAGCTGAAATTTAAATTGCTATTTTCATTGGACAGAATGAATCCACCCCTTATACTTTTTCCTGGAAAAAAAAAATTAATTATCTCTCTCCTCTCTCTCTCTCTCTCTCTGGGTGTGTGTGTGTGTGTGTGTGTGTGTGTGTGTGTGTGTGTATGTGTATATATGTATGTATATGTATATTTTTGCCAGAATTTGTGAGTGATTCACATTACTGTCAATTACACACCCTTATTATGTATTACAGCCACCAGGCAGCTATCCAGGAAAACACAAGTCTGAAAACGCTTCTGTTTTAAGAAAATTAAATTCATGGTTGTTGCTCATGTGGGCATGTGCAGCAGACAGGAAGCTTCCACTTTCTTGCCAAAGAGAGGCCAACCTTTCAGGGTGATAATAAAGTTAATTCAGATGATTCTTTCCCTTATTCAAAGAAAATTGATAGAGCAACCTTTGCCTTGTCTGAAAGCATCCATGGTTCCAACAGCTCCTACCTGGGACAATCCCCAGCCATTATGTTGGAGATCCCTGTGTCTGAGGTGAAAGGAATTCTGAAGCCACCTGTGAATGTCAATGGCAGCCTAAACAATCTGCCCTGGGTATTACCATAATAATGACAAGGTCCTGACAGATAGCAGCTTTTCAAGTAGCACAGTCATTGAGAGGACAGTTTCCTGTAAGTGGCTGTTGGAAGAGAAATTCCGTGTATGCTCTATCAAGTAACCTATCGAAATTTGCCATTTCCCAGATTATGTCTGACCAAAACCATCCTATTGCGAGAGCTGTGTACCATACCACTTCTTTCCAACACAGTGGATATTACCAATCACAGTGACTGTTTCAGCTAATTGGTGGCTCAGCTGGTAAAAAATCCACCTGCAATGCAGGAGACCTGGGTTCAATCCCTGGGTTGGGAAAATCCTCTGGAGGAGGGCATGGAAACCCACTCCAGTATTATTGCCTGGAAAATCCCTCGGACAGAGGAGCCTGGTGGGCTTCAGTTCATGGGTCACAAAGAGTCAGATACAACCGAGTGACTAACACTTTCACTTCCAGTGAGCTGAAATTTAAATTGCTATTTTCATTGGACAGAATGAATCCACCCCTTATACTTTTTCCTGGAAAAAAAAAATTAATTATCTCTCTCCTCTCTCTCTCTCTCTGTGTGTGTGTGTGTGTGTGTGTGTGTGTGTGTGTGTGTGTGTATGTGTATATATGTATGTATATGTATATTTTTGCCAGAATTTGTGAGTGATTCACATTACTGTCAATTACACACCCTTATTATGTATTACAGCCACCAGGCAGCTATCCAGGAAAACACAAGTCTGAAAACGCTTCTGTTTTAAGAAAATTAAATTCATGGTTGTTGCTCATGTGGGCATGTGCAGCAGACAGGAAGCTTCCACTTTCTTGCCAAGAAAAGGGATAGAGCCATGTCTACTTCACCTGCATTAAATGACCACTGTGACGTTCTGAGATCTTGATACCAATGCCCAGCTGCAGGGCTTGGTTTTGGTTTCTAGACATGTTTGTTTGTTTGTTTCTGTGTGTGTTATAAAATACAGCCTCGTGTTATAAAACAGTATTTCTACTTATGAATCACAGCAGTGCCTGTGTGTTGCCAGAGAGGCCTGAACAGAAAAACTGTTCACCTTCCTCCTTTCCAAAAGTCAGAGTCTATGACAATTTAGGATCCTCGCCCTATTTACAAAGCTGGCCTCTTTGTGACTGTGTTCCATCAGATGCCTCTTTTTTAAAAGTATAGATGAAACTACAAGCAAAAACGGTACATTTGCCATTGAGCGACTGTATGATTTAGGATGTTCAGCTTTTAGATGGGCAAAATAAAGGCCCACTAGGGTTTGTCAAATGGATTCCTCCTGGGAATATTATAAAGTTTAGCATAATATCTTTAAAGTACAGAGTTAAAGCTCCTCAAAATGTTTATGCATTTGAGAAAACTATGAGAGTTACTTGATATCTTTCCAGTTGTGAGTTTTTAACTATGTTTGTATCTGATTCATAGAACAGGACATTTCACAGAGTGAAATATTTAGTAGCGATGAAGTGGCCTTCACATTTTCTGGGACCAGATACACTGTATCTGAGTCATGTAAGTGTTTGAAAGAAATAGTTAAAAGACAAAGGATTATGAATTGAGTGAAATCAGTTTTACCTCTTCTTTTGTTTAGATTTGTGCTTGGTTGGTTCGTTGTTTTTTTCTTTCTTCTCTATCAGAAATGAATACTAAAATTCTTATGGATAAAATGACAAGATATCTGAGATTTACTTTAAATTGCTCCAGAAAAAAAGAAAAGTAAACTGGGGATAGGTGAAAACAGAGTGAACAAGTATTTCACGAGGGAAGAAAGGAGGAGTACATGGAGGTATGTTATACTATTCCATTTTTGAATAAACTTGAACTGTTTTAATAGATTTACTTTTTTCACTTTCTTGTCTGTGATTGATAAGATGATGATTTTTACATTGGAGATGTGACCACCTTGGATAATTATTCTTTAAAGATAAAGAGGTGATACCGATAAACTTGTCAAAATCAGGAAGTTGATAATAACCTCTTAAAATCCATTCATTGCTATAAACATTCTGCATGCACCTTTTGCATGCATGTAAGAAAAACTACTTTTTATATTAAGGTTTCTTCACCTTTACTTCACGTGGGATAAAGATATGCTGTATTTAAAATGGATAACCAATCAGATTCTACAGTTGAGCACAAGTAACTCTGCTCAGTGTTATGTGGCAGCCCTAGATGGAAAGGCATTTCAGGGGAGAATGGATACTGTGTTTGTATGGCTGAGTCTCTTTGCCATTCACCTGAAACTGTTCCAACATTGTTAGTTGGCTATACTCCAATACAAAATAAAAAGTAACAACAACAACAAAAAAAGATAATGAGTGTTAGTTGTTCTGTTTTTCAGTCTTTTTAGTGGCCCTAATGTCCCCGATTTGAGAATTGAGTGGATCATAGAGTTTTTTTGGTGGTCTCCCCTCCTATATTTGAGATGTGGACAGTTTCTCAGGAAGGCAGGAAATGTCTTGTTCAAAGTCAGAGCAAGTTGCTTTTACAGAGGTGGAAGCAAGACTGGAACCCTTGGAAGCCAGTACCCTTTTCAACTCTTATGCTACCTCAATCTTGTCCTTTAAAAATACTCATTAACAGTCTCCTCTCTGGGGATCAAAGCAGTTTTCTAAATCCAGACCAGTGACTGTGTGTCAGATGTTCATTCGGGGTAGTGTGGCCCCAAATGATCTTTTCTTTTACTGAACACCATTTCCAAGTTGTGTGATAAGTCCCAGGAGTGAGTGTGTTTAATTCTGTTCTTGCTAATACTCTGCAGCGGGTTCACGGCCTGCTCTTCCTCCTCTGGCTTTTCATAGGCTTGCCGTCAGGAACAGGTCCATAAAGTCAAGTGACAATCCAGCCTGACAGAAAGATACACTTGGTCTAGTGACTCGACAGCACCATCAGCCTCTGGTATAAGGCCTCTCCAAAGACCTTTTGTCATTTAAGCTGAAATTCCAAACATCACAATTGAAGTATTGACATTGTTGTCTAAATGGAAAAATGATTCCTGTTTAGCATTGGTGGCCAAGTCTTTTCAGCACAAACTTCCTGCTAAATTTTCTTTTCTTTGCATTGTCCAGAAGAGCAGCTCATTGGGGTAAAGTAAATCAGACTGGTATTTATAAACATTCTGCATGCACCTTTGCATGCATGTAAGAAAAACTACTTTTTATATTAAGGTTTCTTCACCTTTACTTCACGTGGGATAAAGATATGCTGTATTTAAAATGGATAACCAATCAGATTCTACAGTTGAGCACAAGTAACTCTGCTCAGTGTTATGTGGCAGCCCTAGATGGAAAGGCATTTCAGGGGAGAATGGATACTGTGTTTGTATGGCTGAGTCTCTTTGCCATTCACCTGAAACTGTTCCAACATTGTTAGTTGGCTATACTCCAATACAAAATAAAAAGTAACAACAACAACAAAAAAAGATAATGAGTGTTAGTTGTTCTGTTTTTCAGTCTTTTTAGTGGCCCTAATGTCCCCGATTTGAGAATTGAGTGGATCATAGAGTTTTTTTGGTGGTCTCCCCTCCTATATTTGAGATGTGGACAGTTTCTCAGGAAGGCAGGAAATGTCTTGTTCAAAGTCAGAGCAAGTTGCTTTTACAGAGGTGGAAGCAAGACTGGAACCCTTGGAAGCCAGTACCCTTTTCAACTCTTATGCTACCTCAATCTTGTCCTTTAAAAATACTCATTAACAGTCTCCTCTCTGGGGATCAAAGCAGTTTTCTAAATCCAGACCAGTGACTGTGTGTCAGATGTTCATTCGGGTAGTGTGGCCCCAAATGATCTTTTCTTTTACTGAACACCATTTCCAAGTTGTGTGATAAGTCCCAGGAGTGAGTGTGTTTAATTCTGTTCTTGCTAATACTCTGCAGCGGGTTCACGGCCTGCTCTTCCTCCTCTGGCTTTTCATAGGCTTGCCGTCAGGAACAGGTCCATAAAGTCAAGTGACAATCCAGCCTGACAGAAAGATACACTTGGTCTAGTGACTCGACAGCACCATCAGCCTCTGGTATAAGGCCTCTCCAAAGACCTTTTGTCATTTAAGCTGAAATTCCAAACATCACAATTGAAGTATTGACATTGTTGTCTAAATGGAAAAATGATTCCTGTTTAGCATTGGTGGCCAAGTCTTTTCAGCACAAACTTCCTGCTAAATTTTCTTTTCTTTGCATTGTCCAGAAGAGCAGCTCATTGGGGTAAAGTAAATCAGACTGGTATTTATAAAATAATTTTTACCAATCTTTTCAAGAGTTTCAGAAAGAGCAACCTTCTAATTCCTAAAAGCTTAATTATACAAACAGATGGGGAAATAGAGATAGATGTTAGTATTGTCTATGGGGAGATAAGCCACAAACTTTGTGCTTTCCTTCAGGAATTGTCCTGCCCCTACTGACCTCCTAATGTGTAGAAGGTACTGGAGAGAGAAAGAAAGCACTGAGTCCCTATCACCACCTCCACTCATTTCTGGAGGAGGCAGAGATGCAGAGACGGAATTTAAGTGCTTTGGAGACAAGTGCTGCAAAGAACACAGACGACACAGGACTACCTCCCCGAACTGGGGGCTCCTGGAAATCACGTGGTATGGAGATGAAGCTAAAAAACCTTTCAGAGTATGAAGGAAGGTGAAGGAAATGCCGAGAGACCATTCCAGGCAGAGGAAGATGAGAGTGCGGTGCATAAACATGGCCATTTGTCTTGTCCAAGGCATACTTAATCCAGGGAATTTTAAATTTTCATTTCAAGTTTTCCTTTTTTTCCTTCAAATTATACCTACTAAACGAATCTACTTCACTCTTTAAAACTCAAGATAGCAGTCGTGTCGAGAAGTCTGTCTTTGGACAAATGAAAACACCAAAGTGCTTGGTTTCCATAACATGCTCCCAAGAAGTTTTTAGAGGGACCCTGCTATAGCTCAGATTCTCAAGGATTGGCTTGTGGGTACAGGGAGGTTTATTCTTTTTTCAAGCCTTTGAATGCAACATAATCTGACAGGGGGGTAACTCTTCTAGTCCTTCATGGTCAAAAAGAAAA
Organism: Tragulus kanchil; assembly: GCA_022376925.1. Taxonomy (NCBI): domain Eukaryota; kingdom Metazoa; phylum Chordata; class Mammalia; order Artiodactyla; family Tragulidae; genus Tragulus; species Tragulus kanchil. Next base: position 288,308,181 of record JAIOJX010000032.1, read on the forward strand.
AAAAAAAAATCAGCTTCCTTTGGTTTTGTTCATGGAAATGTAGTCTGTCCCATTATCCAAAGCTGCTTGTGAATCCCTAGCTGGTCTTTGTCATGGAGAGAGTCTGTTTCCTCTGCAGGGGGGTGGTTGGCAGAAGCATAATTAGCTATAGTAAGACCCACTAAGGCGCCCATATCCAAAATGAGAGGAGAAGGAGAGAAGGAGGAAGAGGAGGGAGTGGAGGAGCAGGAGAGGGGAGGAAGGGAGGAAGAATGAAAAATAGAAAATGCACAGGTAGCATTGGAGCTCACCCAGGGGCTTTTTTCATGAGCTGGCCTCCAACCTGGCAATCCGTAGACAAGGCCTTTTACTTCACTCAGAAAACTCTGGAGATTTGTGGTTTCTAATATTCAGGGTACTGTGTGCCAACCCACATAGCTAATTCTGCAACCAACCGGTGCTGTGGACACATGACCCATATTTCTCACAAATCCCACTGTTCAGTGGCCTTTCTTTTTTTCTAATTATACCCAACAGAGAGTCTCTCGTGGGTAATAATCTCTCTTTGCTAATGCTTTAGAGTTGGGTTCCAAACCAAGAGCTTTCCTCTATTGCAGCTTGAGTGTGTTATTTTTATTTTAGAGCCAGCCACGGCTACTCAGGAGGAGAGACTGTCTTGTCCCCCGTGGGTGGTAGTCAGTGGATTCATCCTCCACCCATCCTTTCTTTCTGACCCGCCGCCTTCTTTGGTTTGGCTTCCCATGTCTATTTATTTTTATGGGCTTCAAACCCATTGTCCCATCATCAAATGACCCGAGGTAGATGGATGTACATTTGGATTCGGAACTCAGAAGGTCTGGGCCCCATTGCCAGTGTGATCTGAGAAATAATGCCCCTTGGGCCTCAGTTTTCCTCATCTGAAGTGAAGAAGCAGGACAGGGTGATCCCCAAGGCCTCTCCCTTCCTAAATTATCATCTTCTGAGTCAGCTAGATCTTAAATTGGAAGAACTGGAGTTATTTTTAGTCTTTATCATTCTTTTTTTTTTCTGTTCCTATATTTCAAAAGTGAATCCTCTACATTTCTTCAGTTTTGTAGAAGGTATTGATTTTACCTCTTTGATAAATCTAAAAGAATCCTAATGAGAAGTTACTGTAATTCACAAGTATGATCATTAAGTGTTCATTCATTAGAGCAACTATTCTACCATCATCTAGAATGACTTCATTTATTTTTCTTTAAGTTATAGGACTTGCAAAAACTGATCAAGTAAAGGGGTCTCAGAAAAGGTGGGGTATGTTACTGTGGTATGCTGCCCCTGTGGCCAAAATACATATGGTAAGTTGAGGTGTGTGTGTGTATCTGAGGTTAGAGGGTGCCCGATTTTGATCCTTTTTGGTTTATACGAGTAAAATCTGGTGGGAGTGAAATACAGGAAGGCAGAGCATGTAGAGGCTTTGGGAAGGGGATAGGGGCAGGGGTACAGGCTCACATTTATACACTGGCTCTAAATGTTATTCATTCTTCCTAAGAATAGATACTGCCTCTTCTTCTTCCCTGTCTTCCTGGAACTATGAGTCCTTCAAAGCACTAAGTGGGTTTTCTTTTTTCCCCTGACCAAGAATTAAGCCTGAGCTCCCTGCATTGGAAGCCTGGAGTCTTAACCAGTAGACTGCCAGGGAAATCCTAAATAGGTTTTCTTAAAGCAATTGGCCTCTGAAGACTGATTCTCATGTTCCATGGGCTACTGCACCTGCTTCCAGGAAAGAGCTTGCTAACCCTGAAAAACGGATGCAAAACTGAATGAACTCTCATCATGAATAACTGGGTAAACATCCACCTACATGAGCCTTAAAGAACTGTTTCATCCTTAGAAACAGGGAGATTTTAAAACCAAAAAATGTTACCATGAACGGGGTGTTCCATTCTCATGACTTCCTTCACTTACATTTTCAATTCATTCAATAACTATTCACTTATGAGCCCAGACTACATGCTAAGAATGGTGTTAGACATAAGAGATGCAATGAATAATAAACTAGTTTATTAGTTTCCCATGGCTTCTATACATTATCATCTTTTTTTTTGAGTCAGCTAGATCTTAAATTGGAAGAACTGGAGTTATTTTTAGTCTTTATCATTCTTTTTTTTTTCTGTTCCTATATTTCAAAAGTGAATCCTCTACATTTCTTCAGTTTTGTAGAAGGTATTGATTTTACCTCTTTGATAAATCTAAAAGAATCCTAATGAGAAGTTACTGTAATTCACAAGTATGATCATTAAGTGTTCATTCATTAGAGCAACTATTCTACCATCATCTAGAATGACTTCATTTATTTTTCTTTAAGTTATAGGACTTGCAAAAACTGATCAAGTAAAGGGGTCTCAGAAAAGGTGGGGTATGTTACTGTGGTATGCTGCCCCTGTGGCCAAAATACATATGGTAAGTTGAGGTGTGTGTGTGTATCTGAGGTTAGAGGGTGCCCGATTTTGATCCTTTTTGGTTTATACGAGTAAAATCTGGTGGGAGTGAAATACAGGAAGGCAGAGCATGTAGAGGCTTTGGGAAGGGGATAGGGGCAGGGGTACAGGCTCACATTTATACACTGGCTCTAAATGTTATTCATTCTTCCTAAGAATAGATACTGCCTCTTCTTCTTCCCTGTCTTCCTGGAACTATGAGTCCTTCAAAGCACTAAGTGGGTTTTCTTTTTTCCCCTGACCAAGAATTAAGCCTGAGCTCCCTGCATTGGAAGCCTGGAGTCTTAACCAGTAGACTGCCAGGGAAATCCTAAATAGGTTTTCTTAAAGCAATTGGCCTCTGAAGACTGATTCTCATGTTCCATGGGCTACTGCACCTGCTTCCAGGAAAGAGCTTGCTAACCCTGAAAAACGGATGCAAAACTGAATGAACTCTCATCATGAATAACTGGGTAAACATCCACCTACATGAGCCTTAAAGAACTGTTTCATCCTTAGAAACAGGGAGATTTTAAAACCAAAAAATGTTACCATGAACGGGGTGTTCCATTCTCATGACTTCCTTCACTTACATTTTCAATTCATTCAATAACTATTCACTTATGAGCCCAGACTACATGCTAAGAATGGTGTTAGACATAAGAGATGCAATGAATAATAAACTAGTTTATTAGTTTCCCATGGCTTCTATAGCACATCACCACACGCAATAAGCATGGGACTTAACCCACATTCATTCTCTTAAAGTTCCGGAGCTCAGAAGTCTGAAATCAATGTCTCTAGGCTAAAATCAAGCTGTCCGCAGGGCTGTTTCCTTTCTGAGGCTCCAGGGGACGTCTGCTTCCTGATTCTTCCAGCTTCAGAGCCAGGTATATTCCCAGCCAAATGACCCCTTCCTCCACCTTCAAGACTAGCAACATAGCACCTTCCAGTGTCTCCCTCTGTCTGTCTGCTTCCATGGTCGCCGTGCCTTCCGTGCCTCTGACCCTCTCGCCTACCTCTTAGAAAGACCCTTGTGATTACACTGAACCCACCAGGATAATCCAGAATAACTCCCCATCTCAAGATCCTTAACTGAATGACATGTCAAGTCCCATTTGCATCTAAAATTACACAGTCACAGGTTTGGGGGATTCGGCTGTGGACACCTCTCAGGGAGGGAGGGCCATCTTTCAGCCTCGTGTGATGAAGTACACAGCACTTGTAACCTCAGAGAGCTTAGGTTCTGCTTGCCTAGCAAGAGTAGGTTTTCTATTGGTTTGATTACTTTGTGTGCTTGTTTGTTTTGGATGCTTTATTCTACCCATATAGTTTCAGTGGAATACATTTGGAAAATAAAATGTAGGAGAAAGCAGGTCTGTTAAATTCAAGAAAAATTTTTGTTTTGGTTTTCTAGATTTAAATAGACTGCCAAAATAAAGGTTTTCTTAAAGCAATTGGCCTCTGAAGACTGATTCTCATGTTCCATGGGCTACTGCACCTGCTTCCAGGAAAGAGCTTGCTAACCCTGAAAAACGGATGCAAAACTGAATGAACTCTCATCATGAATAACTGGGTAAACATCCACCTACATGAGCCTTAAAGAACTGTTTCATCCTTAGAAACAGGGAGATTTTAAAACCAAAAAATGTTACCATGAACGGGGTGTTCCATTCTCATGACTTCCTTCACTTACATTTTCAATTCATTCAATAACTATTCACTTATGAGCCCAGACTACATGCTAAGAATGGTGTTAGACATAAGAGATGCAATGAATAATAAACTAGTTTATTAGTTTCCCATGGCTTCTATAGCACATCACCACACGCAATAAGCATGGGACTTAACCCACATTCATTCTCTTAAAGTTCCGGAGCTCAGAAGTCTGAAATCAATGTCTCTAGGCTAAAATCAAGCTGTCCGCAGGGCTGTTTCCTTTCTGAGGCTCCAGGGGACGTCTGCTTCCTGATTCTTCCAGCTTCAGAGCCAGGTATATTCCCAGCCAAATGACCCCTTCCTCCACCTTCAAGACTAGCAACATAGCACCTTCCAGTGTCTCCCTCTGTCTGTCTGCTTCCATGGTCGCCGTGCCTTCCGTGCCTCTGACCCTCTCGCCTACCTCTTAGAAAGACCCTTGTGATTACACTGAACCCACCAGGATAATCCAGAATAACTCCCCATCTCAAGATCCTTAACTGAATGACATGTGCGAAGTCCCATTTGCATCTAAAATTACACAGTCACAGGTTTGGGGGATTCGGCTGTGGACACCTCTCAGGGAGGGAGGGCCATCTTTCAGCCTCGTGTGATGAAGTACACAGCACTTGTAACCTCAGAGAGCTTAGGTTCTGCTTGCCTAGCAAGAGTAGGTTTTCTATTGGTTTGATTACTTTGTGTGCTTGTTTGTTTTGGATGCTTTATTCTACCCATATAGTTTCAGTGGAATACATTTGGAAAATAAAATGTAGGAGAAAGCAGGTCTGTTAAATTCAAATTGTGTCTAGATTTAATATAAATCTTCCTCTTCCAAGACTCTGCCTTGAAGACTGAACATTAAGGGTACCATCACATATTTTACAGTATAAATCTTAACTGTCACATTATCCAGATTTCTGCATGAAAAGATTGGAATCGGGATTTGCAAAAGAAGGATATCAGAGGGCTCCGTCCTTAGCCTGTGAGAAACTTTGGACCATGAGTCTGTATGCCATGGCTCTCTTGATTTAGATGATAGACAGTCTCAATCCCAGTGATCCACCGAGGCCACGTCCATGGCAGAGGAAGAGAAGCTGCTTCTGCCACTTCAGTGCTAGCTGCATAGGTTGAGGTCTCTAGGCACAATTGATGCTCTTGTTGGGATTTTAATTGTCCCTCATCTGTTTTGTAGCTTTGAAAGCTTGAACATGAAAAATGATGTCATTGGGTAGCTGAAATATACATTATAACATGAGGAAAGAGAGAGAGTTGATGTGGAAGGGGAGGAATTGAACCACAAATAACAAGAAATAGCGGGCTTCCTCTGGTGGTCCAGTGGATAAGGACACCACCTTGCAGTGCAAGTGGTGCCGGTTTGAGCCTTGGCCTGGGAAGATCCCACGTGCCGCGGAGCGGCTGGACTGATGTGTCCAGTCACCGAGCCGGAGCTCTGGAGCGCATGCACCCAGAGCCGGTGCTCTGCGACAACAGAGGCCACCGCAATGGGAGGCCCACACGGGCCAAAGAACAGACGGATGAAAATAGAGAAACGGAAGACCAATAGAAGTGGCCCGCCCGCTCCCCTCCCTCCCCAACCCGACCCCTGTCCAAAATAAATAAATAAATAAATCTTAAAAAAAAAAAGAAATAGCACTATAATATCAGAGGCAAATGTGAGACAAGGTCCTAAGACGGGACCCGAGAGGCAGATACAGACTCTGCACAAAAAGCTGGACAGTGTCATGAGGCCTCGGAGAAATCATCATAGGATCACCTTCCACCTCTGTCACCACCTTGGAGTAGTATGGCTGGGGCAGGCTGAGTAACCTTTCTGAGCTTCATCTGTAAAATGGGGATGATAGCACCTAGTCGGATGAAGAAGACCATGTGGGTACAAGCATCTGCTTCCTCAGTGCCTGGTTGATGCATGTGTGATCAGTGTGTAACCATCACTTTGTGATGAGGGCGGGCCTGGCTTAGTCCTCCTCTTAACCCCTGTTGCACGAGATCCTTTATCTTCTGTGGCCCTCCTCCAGTGTACAGCTGCCCTTGACATTCCCTTTGGCCACCATTTGTCAGATACACATATGATTCACTTCCTATCCTGGGCATGTTCACACACTCACCCAAACACAAATCCACCCTCTCCATGAGGATGACCCTATCTCTATGATTCTTACATGACAGCCAGTTTTCTAACTCAAGAACTGAAACAAGGGTTTGGTCTTTGCCCAATCTGGTGGGATTTTAATTGTCCCTCATCTGTTTTGTAGCTTTGAAAGCTTGAACATGAAAAATGATGTCATTGGGTAGCTGAAATATACATTATAACATGAGGAAAGAGAGAGAGTTGATGTGGAAGGGGAGGAATTGAACCACAAATAACAAGAAATAGCGGGCTTCCTCTGGTGGTCCAGTGGATAAGGACACCACCTTGCAGTGCAAGTGGTGCCGGTTTGAGCCTTGGCCTGGGAAGATCCCACGTGCCGCGGAGCGGCTGGACTGATGTGTCCAGTCACCGAGCCGGAGCTCTGGAGCGCATGCACCCAGAGCCGGTGCTCTGCGACAACAGAGGCCACCGCAATGGGAGGCCCACACGGGCCAAAGAACAGACGGATGAAAATAGAGAAACGGAAGACCAATAGAAGTGGCCCGCCCGCTCCCCTCCCTCCCCAACCCGACCCCTGTCCAAAATAAATAAATAAATAAATCTTAAAAAAAAAAAGAAATAGCACTATAATATCAGAGGCAAATGTGAGACAAGGTCCTAAGACGGGACCCGAGAGGCAGATACAGACTCTGCACAAAAAGCTGGACAGTGTCATGAGGCCTCGGAGAAATCATCATAGGATCACCTTCCACCTCTGTCACCACCTTGGAGTAGTATGGCTGGGGCAGGCTGAGTAACCTTTCTGAGCTTCATCTGTAAAATGGGGATGATAGCACCTAGTCGGATGAAGAAGACCATGTGGGTACAAGCATCTGCTTCCTCAGTGCCTGGTTGATGCATGTGTGATCAGTGTGTAACCATCACTTTGTGATGAGGGCGGGCCTGGCTTAGTCCTCCTCTTAACCCCTGTTGCACGAGATCCTTTATCTTCTGTGGCCCTCCTCCAGTGTACAGCTGCCCTTGACATTCCCTTTGGCCACCATTTGTCAGATACACATATGATTCACTTCCTATCCTGGGCATGTTCACACACTCACCCAAACACAAATCCACCCTCTCCATGAGGATGACCCTATCTCTATGATTCTTACATGACAGCCAGTTTTCTAACTCAAGAACTGAAACAAGGGTTTGGTCTTTGCCCAATCTGGTGGGATTTGTCAGCAGGCCCATAGGTCATTTCTCCTAGCAAGCTAAAAAATTCCCTTTCAAAGTGGTTCATCACCTATAGACATGAAAGCCCATGGTGTGATATCTCAGGTAAAAAAAAAAAAATCCAGTGTCACTCAGGTCAGGTTTGCTGGCTGAACCCTGGTGATTACAGAATGAACTCTGTTGTTGGAAACCTGCATGAGCGTCCAAATCTGTCATCACTTTTATTGGCAGGTGCCATGGGCTCAGACAGTGTGAGGGCAGGATGGGAGAACACTGCTGAGCTAGTCCAAGGGAGACACCGTGGAGAGAAAGAGAGCAAGAGGCAGCGGACAGAATTTTGACTTTTCTAAAAATGGAACTATTCGTGTAGTGGGAAGTAATTAAAATGTATGGCCGTGTGGTTTGTGTTAAATGTTAAGTGTTTCAAAATAGTTAAATATGTTCTGTGCACTCAATGGAATTGTGTTTCTCTACCAACTGAGTGGAAGGGGGAAAAAAAACACGAGAGGGATTCGTTTTCTAGAAGGAAAATGAAAAGGATAAAAAAAAAATGTCATTTGAGTTTTATTCTCCACTGAAGGTTTTGAGAGGATTTATCTCGGCTTTTCTGGAAAGATGCCTATACAAATCATAGAATCGCGGAATTTCAAGATTAGCAGGGAAATCTGCAGTAGCCATTCTCAGATCACACCTGTACCAGGATGCTCCACTCAACATCCAGGTTAAGCACAAAGCCTACAGGAGATGATATTTACTTCTTCATCTTTTTTCATAGCAGCCCATTCTATTTTTGAGCCAATCTGGTTTTCAGAAGGTTCTTTTGTTTACTAACCAGGAAATCTGCTTCCCCACAACCTCGCTCTATTGGCCCTAACTGTAGCTTCCTTGGCTTCCCTGGTGGCTCAGCAGTGAAGAATCCACCTTCCAATGTAGGAGAGTCAGGTTCGATCCCTGCATCAGGAGGATGCCCTGGAGAAGGAAATGGCAACCCTCTCCAGTATTCCTGCCTGGGAAATCTCATGGACCAAGGAGCCTGGGGGGCTACAGTCCATGGGATTGCAGAGAATAGAACGTAACTGAGCAATTAAACAACGACAGCGTATCTTTCGTATACTATTAATTACCTTTGATAGTTTTACTTTTGGGAAAACTGGACCTACAATGACTTAAGTAACTTGTGCACTATTTCCTGGCTACAAATGACGGAACAAGGATTTAAACCCAGTTCTGCCTCACTGCCAGTCCCCTGGTTTTTCCATATGCCTTTAAGTCTAGGCAAGAGAAAGGCAGCCTTCTGTCCAGTATAGGGGACAGATCCTAAGGATGGAAGGAGACCTGAGGTCCATGGAGGGAGGGGTGAGCCAGTGAAGGGAGTGGTGGAGCCTGGGGAAAGGACAGCCCTCTCTGATGGAGGCTACACTTTCTTAAGCTGGAGCGACTGCGGTTGTCTCCGTGTAACTCACGTCTAGTTATTGACAGTTCTCCACCTGGTGACATGCTTAATGGCCCATGAAATTCTAGCCCTCAGGGCTCAAGCCTGATATTTATGGTTCCTCACATAAACCTAAAGTGGATTGTAAATTTATCTCACTCAGATTTAGGCGACTAAAATGGCTGTTGGAAATTCTGGAAGAGAGAGTTGGCTTTATGGACATGTACCAACTTTAAAAAAGATTAGGGTGGGAGGAGGATGCCTCCTGGAGTGGGAGCCTTCTCATGTGCTTGAGGGTATTGATGTCACGGGAAAAGAGTTCAGGTAGTGGGAACCCATCAAATGTATACTGTGGAAGAGCTGCCAAGCTTACATTACCAAAATATATTCTTTCATAATGAAAAAGGTGGAGTTTTTCAGCCTAGGTTGGAAGTTTTTTCTAAATGCTGGAGTAAGCCGAGTGGCTAATTATGTCGTGAGGCATGTGGAGCAGGTGAGAAATACCTAGAGAAGCACTCTGCTTGTGGAAGACTCAGTCTTTTTACTTTTTTAACTTTATTGAAGTATAGGTGATTTACAATGTTATGTTCATTTGTGCTATATACTACAGTGATTCAGTTATACATATATGTATATGTATATATAGAGAGAGGAGAGAATACATTCCTTTTCATATTCTTTTCCATCATGGTCTATCACAGGATACTGAATATAGTTCCCTGTGCTATACAGTAGGATTTTCATGTTTATCCATTTTACACATAATATCTTGCACCTGCTGGCCCCGTCTCCCAAGACATCTCCTCACCCCACCTCCCTCTTGGCAACCACCAGTCTCTTCCCATCTGTTCGAGATATTTTAAATGGCTACAGAGATAAGGCAGCGAACAAGGATTTAAACCCAGTTCTGCCTCACTGCCAGTCCCCTGGTTTTTCCATATGCCTTTAAGTCTAGGCAAGAGAAAGGCAGCCTTCTGTCCAGTATAGGGGACAGATCCTAAGGATGGAAGGAGACCTGAGGTCCATGGAGGGAGGGGTGAGCCAGTGAAGGGAGTGGTGGAGCCTGGGGAAAGGACAGCCCTCTCTGATGGAGGCTACACTTTCTTAAGCTGGAGCGACTGCGGTTGTCTCCGTGTAACTCACGTCTAGTTATTGACAGTTCTCCACCTGGTGACATGCTTAATGGCCCATGAAATTCTAGCCCTCAGGGCTCAAGCCTGATATTTATGGTTCCTCACATAAACCTAAAGTGGATTGTAAATTTATCTCACTCAGATTTAGGCGACTAAAATGGCTGTTGGAAATTCTGGAAGAGAGAGTTGGCTTTATGGACATGTACCAACTTTAAAAAAGATTAGGGTGGGAGGAGGATGCCTCCTGGAGTGGGAGCCTTCTCATGTGCTTGAGGGTATTGATGTCACGGGAAAAGAGTTCAGGTAGTGGGAACCCATCAAATGTATACTGTGGAAGAGCTGCCAAGCTTACATTACCAAAATATATTCTTTCATAATGAAAAAGGTGGAGTTTTTCAGCCTAGGTTGGAAGTTTTTTCTAAATGCTGGAGTAAGCCGAGTGGCTAATTATGTCGTGAGGCATGTGGAGCAGGTGAGAAATACCTAGAGAAGCACTCTGCTTGTGGAAGACTCAGTCTTTTTACTTTTTTAACTTTATTGAAGTATAGGTGATTTACAATGTTATGTTCATTTGTGCTATATACTACAGTGATTCAGTTATACATATATGTATATGTATATATAGAGAGAGGAGAGAGAATACATTCCTTTTCATATTCTTTTCCATCATGGTCTATCACAGGATACTGAATATAGTTCCCTGTGCTATACAGTAGGATTTTCATGTTTATCCATTTTACACATAATATCTTGCACCTGCTGGCCCCAGTCTCCCAAGACATCTCTCCCTCACCCCACCTCCCTCTTGGCAACCACCAGTCTCTTCCCTGTCTGTGATTCTGTTTCCGAGATAAGCTCAGTTGTGTCATAGTCTAGGTGCCACATGTAAGTGATATCATATTGCATTTGCCTTTGATTGACTTTGCTAAGTATGATAATCTCTATGTCCATCCATGTGGCTGCAAATGGTGGTATTTTGTTCTTTTTTATGATTGAATAATATTCCTCTGTATATATGTACCACATTTTCTTTATCCATTCATCTGCTGATGAATATTTAGGCTGTTTCTGTGTCTAGGCTATTGTGAATAGTGCTGCTATGAACGTTGGGGTGCATGTATCTTTTCAAATTAGAGTTTTGTTTCGATACATGCTTAGGAATAGGATTGCTGGATCATATGGTAACTCTGTTTTTAGTATTTTGAAGAACTTCCATACTGTTCTCCATAGTGGCTGCACCAATTTACATTCCTATTATCCGTGTAAGAGGGTATCCTTTCCACCACACCCTCTCCAGTATTTGTTATCTGCAGATTTTTTTTTTTTTTTTTTTTTTGATGATGGAGATTCAAATTGGTGTGAGGTGGTACCTCACTGTAATTATGGTTTGCATTTCTCTAATAATTAGTGACAGTGAGCACCGTCTCATGTGCCTGTTGGCCCTCTGTATGTCTGCGGAAGACTCCTTCTTGCCGACATGTGGATAAACCTTACTGAGCCCTTCTCCAGAGGCGAGCAGCGTGGGGATTGATGTGATTTTAGGTTTGTTCATCCTTCAGACTTGATCCTTCTGAAGACACAGCTTTCTCATTTCTTACTTATCTGATGAGAAGTTGCACCATTTGCAGGATGGGACTTAAATTTTGCCACCAGGTTCCAATATACAGGTTTTAAGAGGAAATCTCTGTATATTTCCATGAAAAGGTGTGGACCCAGTAAAATGACCAAAGTGTCAACATTTACCTCTGTCTTGTGCCTACCCCCCAGTTAAACCTCTTTCCTAGTTTTTTTTCCAAAAGTTTCTCTTTCTTCCCACAGATAATAATATGCTTTGTTAGGAAGGATGCAGTTAGGAGCCAATGTGGCATGTTGAAATAACTTCAGGCATTAGAGGCAGAAAGACCCCACTGTGAAACTTAGCTTTTCTACATATTTGCTGCATGACATTGGGAAAACTCCAAGCCTCAGTTTTCTAATCCATCAAATGGGTATTTAAAATGCTACCCAAAGCCGTTAGGAACATGAATGACACTGAGAACTAAAATGTAATAGATAGATTTATAAAGCAAGAATATTGTTTGCAAGGGGTTAACCTCATTCCTCTTTTATCTAAAGATAAGATTAAAAGGGCTGTTTCTGTGTCTAGGCTATTGTGAATAGTGCTGCTATGAACGTTGGGGTGCATGTATCTTTTCAAATTAGAGTTTTGTTTCGATACATGCTTAGGAATAGGATTGCTGGATCATATGGTAACTCTGTTTTTAGTATTTTGAAGAACTTCCATACTGTTCTCCATAGTGGCTGCACCAATTTACATTCCTATTATCCGTGTAAGAGGGTATCCTTTCCACCACACCCTCTCCAGTATTTGTTATCTGCAGATTTTTTTTTTTTTTTTTTTTTGATGATGGAGATTCAAATTGGTGTGAGGTGGTACCTCACTGTAATTATGGTTTGCATTTCTCTAATAATTAGTGACAGTGAGCACCGTCTCATGTGCCTGTTGGCCCTCTGTATGTCTGCGGAAGACTCCTTCTTGCCGACATGTGGATAAACCTTACTGAGCCCTTCTCCAGAGGCGAGCAGCGTGGGGATTGATGTGATTTTAGGTTTGTTCATCCTTCAGACTTGATCCTTCTGAAGACACAGCTTTCTCATTTCTTACTTATCTGATGAGAAGTTGCACCATTTGCAGGATGGGACTTAAATTTTGCCACCAGGTTCCAATATACAGGTTTTAAGAGGAAATCTCTGTATATTTCCATGAAAAGGTGTGGACCCAGTAAAATGACCAAAGTGTCAACATTTACCTCTGTCTTGTGCCTACCCCCCAGTTAAACCTCTTTCCTAGTTTTTTTTCCAAAAGTTTCTCTTTCTTCCCACAGATAATAATATGCTTTGTTAGGAAGGATGCAGTTAGGAGCCAATGTGGCATGTTGAAATAACTTCAGGCATTAGAGGCAGAAAGACCCCACTGTGAAACTTAGCTTTTCTACATATTTGCTGCATGACATTGGAAATCTCCAAGCCTCAGTTTTCTAATCCATCAAATGGGTATTTAAAATGCTACCCAAAGCCGTTAGGAACATGAATGACACTGAGAACTAAAATGTAATAGATAGATTTATAAAGCAAGAATATTGTTTGCAAGGGGTTAACCTCATTCCTCTTTTATTCTGAAAGATAATTTGCTTGAAAATTCAACTGTCTACCAAATCCTCCTCCCCAGGGACCAACAGAAAATGTCAGGCTCCTTCTGAGGGGAAACCTTCATGCGGGTTCCACAAATAAGCCTCTATTATCTCCTGATTTCATCACACAGAAGAGACGTTCTCCTCACAGGCATGTTCACACCACGGGAAAGCTTTCCTCTCTCTGCCTCCCTCTTTCTCTCTCTCTGGAATTTCTCTCTGGTTTTTGAGATCTCTTCACCTCAAGGACAGAGTGGTGGTTTGGAAACAAATTCATATCTGCATGCCTCCCCTCCCCCATGCTGAGGTTGGGACACTCAGACCTTCTTTTCTGAAGATACTTTGTGAGTAACCTGAAGTTGGAATGCCCTCCTGAGGTCGGTGTTTAAAAGCCAGCAGCGTAAATAGGAACTAAGACTAAGTAAGCACCAGTGTTCTTGAGAGTTCAGTGGAGAAAGGCCCGTTTGATCCTCTCTAAACTTCCTGAAACCAAGCTGAATATTTATTTGTTTTGTGGTAGCTCAGCTTTTTTTTTTTTCTCCCCTCCTTCCTCGGGCCTCATAGTGCATGGTTGTTGGTTTCTCTGTTTAAAAAGAAAGTGTTTTTTTCTCAGTAATGATGCTCGCATTCTGAACTCGGCAATACCCACTTCTAAAGGCCACTTCATCATAAAGATAAAATTCTGCTAACTCTCAGGTCACAATAGATAAAGGATGTGGCCAGCTACCGTGACTCGTGCCCCATCTCATCAGTTTTCCCAAACGTTTCTCTTTCTTCCCACAGATAATAATATGCTTTGTTAGGAAGGATGCAGTTAGGAGCCAATGTGGCATGTTGAAATAACTTCAGGCATTAGAGGCAGAAAGACCCCACTGTGAAACTTAGCTTTTCTACATATTTGCTGCATGACATTGGAAATCTCCAAGCCTCAGTTTTCTAATCCATCAAATGGGTATTTAAAATGCTACCCAAAGCCGTTAGGAACATGAATGACACTGAGAACTAAAATGTAATAGATAGATTTATAAAGCAAGAATATTGTTTGCAAGGGGTTAACCTCATTCCTCTTTTATTCTGAAAGATAATTTGCTTGAAAATTCAACTGTCTACCAAATCCTCCTCCCCAGGGACCAACAGAAAATGTCAGGCTCCTTCTGAGGGGAAACCTTCATGCGGGTTCCACAAATAAGCCTCTATTATCTCCTGATTTCATCACACAGAAGAGACGTTCTCCTCACAGGCATGTTCACACCACGGGAAAGCTTTCCTCTCTCTGCCTCCCTCTTTCTCTCTCTCTGGAATTTCTCTCTGGTTTTTGAGATCTCTTCACCTCAAGGACAGAGTGGTGGTTTGGAAACAAATTCATATCTGCATGCCTCCCCTCCCCCATGCTGAGGTTGGGACACTCAGACCTTCTTTTCTGAAGATACTTTGTGAGTAACCTGAAGTTGGAATGCCCTCCTGAGGTCGGTGTTTAAAAGCCAGCAGCGTAAATAGGAACTAAGACTAAGTAAGCACCAGTGTTCTTGAGAGTTCAGTGGAGAAAGGCCCGTTTGATCCTCTCTAAACTTCCTGAAACCAAGCTGAATATTTATTTGTTTTGTGGTAGCTCAGCTTTTTTTTTTTTCTCCCCTCCTTCCTCGGGCCTCATAGTGCATGGTTGTTGGTTTCTCTGTTTAAAAAGAAAGTGTTTTTTTCTCAGTAATGATGCTCGCATTCTGAACTCGGCAATACCCACTTCTAAAGGCCACTTCATCATAAAGATAAAATTCTGCTAACTCTCAGGTCACAATAGATAAAGGATGTGGCCAGCTACCGTGACTCGTGCTTACCTCCTGGAGTGTGTCACTCGGGGCACACACCGAAAAGTGTGTGAACAGAAAGTTTCTAGATTTGTTTTCACATTGAAGATGGGATCCCACAAGGGGAGAAGAACGTCAATGACTGTGCAAAAATGACAAAATAGCATTTTGAACTTTCATGTGCCAGAGAAACAAAGGCCGTGTTGAGGTGAGTTTGGGATTCTCTTGCGTTTTGAGGAACCTACTTGTCGGTTAGGACTCTTGTGTATGATTTTATTATTTGTGGAACCGCAGGGCCACTGATGCTCGGTCCAGATTAGATAGACAGCCCAAGAAAACACCCAGGGGCAAAGCAGGGGGCTCATTTGCAGAAAACAGCGACGCAATGGAGGTGAGCCGTTCCTTTTGGCCTCCTTTCTAGGAGATGTGTATCAACATCATAAAAACCAAAATATGATGTCGAGCTGGCAACTCCTGAGACAGATTGTTCTGAAGTTGAAAGAGATCACAAGTGGCATGTCAGAGCAAAGGTGCTTGGCAGGGATATCAAATATGTATAGAGTCTTTTTCTATACCTTGTCTCCAAAATGCTCATGTCCCCGGTTTCTGGGTGTCACAGGCCCCTCAAAGTGTGCGCTTAAGGTCGTGACTGCGATGGTCAGATCTCCTGTCTGTGGCCTGTGAACACAGGGGAAATTTGCCAGGTGTCAGATATGAGAATCTTATATGCCATGTTTTTTGTCTTTTTTTTTTTTTTTTCCTGGAAGCAACTGGAAACCAACTGAGTGACACTTAAGTCCTTCACCTGCTGCATTACTGTAGCCAGTGGGTGTGAGCCAACGTGGTACCAAGAAGGGCCCTCATCTGAACAGCCGCGGGAGTTACGGACTCTGGCTCAGAGCGCAATGTTATACTATGTTCAGAGTCATGGCAACTTGAACTTGGCAGCCCTATCTGCTTCTGAGATTAAGAGTGCCTCACGGCCAAGTGCACCTGTGACGAGAGTTGACCTCGGAGTGGGATGTAGATTGAGAAACCTCTCTTTTATCGCTAACAATTCATCCGAACTCCTTTAACAGCTAGACGCTTAAGTGGCCGTTTAAATGTTGACATTGCCTGGCCCTGCTAACTCTCAGGTCACAATAGATAAAGGATGTGGCCAGCTACCGTGACTCGTGCTTACCTCCTGGAGTGTGTCACTCGGCACACACCAAGTGTGTGAACAGAAAGTTTCTAGATTTGTTTTCACATTGAAGATGGGATCCCACAAGGGGAGAAGAACGTCAATGACTGTGCAAAAATGACAAAATAGCATTTTGAACTTTCATGTGCCAGAGAAACAAAGGCCGTGTTGAGGTGAGTTTGGGATTCTCTTGCGTTTTGAGGAACCTACTTGTCGGTTAGGACTCTTGTGTATGATTTTATTATTTGTGGAACCGCAGGGCCACTGATGCTCGGTCCAGATTAGATAGACAGCCCAAGAAAACACCCAGGGGCAAAGCAGGGGGCTCATTTGCAGAAAACAGCGACGCAATGGAGGTGAGCCGTTCCTTTTGGCCTCCTTTCTAGGAGATGTGTATCAACATCATAAAAACCAAAATATGATGTCGAGCTGGCAACTCCTGAGACAGATTGTTCTGAAGTTGAAAGAGATCACAAGTGGCATGTCAGAGCAAAGGTGCTTGGCAGGGATATCAAATATGTATAGAGTCTTTTTCTATACCTTGTCTCCAAAATGCTCATGTCCCCGGTTTCTGGGTGTCACAGGCCCCTCAAAGTGTGCGCTTAAGGTCGTGACTGCGATGGTCAGATCTCCTGTCTGTGGCCTGTGAACACAGGGGAAATTTGCCAGGTGTCAGATATGAGAATCTTATATGCCATGTTTTTTGTCTTTTTTTTTTTTTTTTCCTGGAAGCAACTGGAAACCAACTGAGTGACACTTAAGTCCTTCACCTGCTGCATTACTGTAGCCAGTGGGTGTGAGCCAACGTGGTACCAAGAAGGGCCCTCATCTGAACAGCCGCGGGAGTTACGGACTCTGGCTCAGAGCGCAATGTTATACTATGTTCAGAGTCATGGCAACTTGAACTTGGCAGCCCTATCTGCTTCTGAGATTAAGAGTGCCTCACGGCCAAGTGCACCTGTGACGAGAGTTGACCTCGGAGTGGGATGTAGATTGAGAAACCTCTCTTTTATCGCTAACAATTCATCCGAACTCCTTTAACAGCTAGACGCTTAAGTGGCCGTTTAAATGTTGACATTGCCTGGCCCTGCTCTCCATCCTCCATTTCTTGAACGTAAGCTATATATGGAAGCACTGAAAGCTCCCCTCCTCCCAAAAGAGAGAGGAGGTGCTCAGAACTGAAGAATGTTTCCAGCGTGTCTTTTCTTTCCATCATCCAAGTTCATAAGATGAACTTCATTTGAAACTCAGACCCCTCAGTGAAGTATCAGTGCACGTTGCAAAAGGCTACTGTTCAGAGGACTTTTAAGACCATATTTCATAGTAGACATGTTTCAGCATATTTGCCTTTCTCAGAACACGCTTTATTTCCTTTCCTGTGTTGTGATTAGCTGGTTTGTTTAATCTATAGCGTGTGGTATTTTTTCTATAACAGTGCCTTGGTAGAAATTTTTACTCTAGGCATATGAAAGACCAGTTATAATGTTTTGGCTTGAAGAAATGTGTTATTTTCAATAGCCCCATATTCCTAAGAAGCTGATCTATGGGCACCCAAGGTTACCATTCTAAAAATTATTTTTACATTTTCTTTTTTATAATTTGTATTGAAGTATACTTGATTTGCAATGTTGTGTTAGTTTCAGGTGTACAGCAAAGTGATTAGTTATACATATACATATTGCAATCTTTCTTAGATTCTTTTCCCATATATGCCATTACAGAGTATTGAGTAGAGCTCCCTGTGCTGTACAGTAGGTCCTTATTAATTCTCTATTTTAGATATACTAGAGTGTATGTGTCAATCCCAATCTCCCAATTTATGTCTCCTTCTTTCCTCCCTGGTGACCATAAGTTTGTTTTCTATGTCTGTGGCTCTATTTCTATCTTGCGAATAAGTTCATTTGTACCATTTTTTTTTTTAAGATTCTGCATATAAGCAATCACATATGATACTTGTCTTTCTCTGTCTGACTTCACTTACTGTGATCATCTCTAGGTCCATCCATGTTGCTGCAAATGGCATTATTTTGTTCTGAATTTTGTTTCTCATTTTCTTCAAGTGTTTTTTAGATATATTTGAGACATTCTATGAACAATGCATCCAATATTGATATCGTTAGAATATGTATCATATTCTACTAATAGCAACCTTCTTTAATATGTGTGTATATATTTAAGGTAGTGTGTGGTTTACTGTGTATCAAGTTCCTTATTATCCCCACCCTCTTCAGGACTGTATTTGGAAGACATATTCATACTCAGCCAGCACACAGATGAGACCCTGGCATGCTTTTAACAGCCTCTTCTCTTCTGTTCTCCCCCTCCTCCATCAGTCAACTTCCTGTTGAGTTAGCCAATCAAAGTCAGCATTACATTTTCCCCTTTGGCCTGTGTTCTGCCTTCTCCTTAGAGAAGCCTTGATGGCCCCACAGCCACTGCCACACCTGCTGGCCACCTGCGAGAGTTGGCCCACTCCTCCACCTCCTCACCTGATTCCCGTGGCTGACCCAGTCGCCTCCTGGGGAGCGAGGCCAGGCATTCTGAAGACAGCCAGGGTACAGAGGAGGTGCTATGTAAATAACAGCCATCGTCTGGCCTGATCCCCTGGAGGAGGAAATGACAACCCACTCCAGAATTCTTCCCTGGAAAATCCGATGGATTGAGGAACCTGGGAGGCTCCAGTCCATGAAGTCTCCAAGAATAGGACACAACTGAGCACATCTCCTATCCTATCCTGTCCTTCTGGCCTGATTCCTTTCTCAACAACAAACACTGCACGTGAACTTTGTTTGGGGTATGTAACATTGGAATTTTTGCTTCTCTCTGAGCCATTTTGGCCTTGCATTATCCATAGTACAACAACAGCCTCAGTGATTAAAACGCAAAAAATGCAACAGAAATAACTTTTTCTCTCAAGGCAGTAACTTTGTCCACTATTTTGGTTTGTTTTTGTGCCTCTCATGACTCCTCACTGTTGCCTCGGGATCAGTTGTTCTTTTGCTCAATTGTTCAGCTAAAAACTGGCAACAAGGCTGCAGACTCTGGCAAACTGTGAATCTGCTGAGGTCTCCCAAGTGCTCAGAGGCGAGGTGGGCATTTACCAAGTCAGGCAAAGTTGAGGGGTCACTTGTGCAAGGCTTCACAAGTCCCCGTGTCTTCTGACTCAGGGACCAACCGCTGTGGGTTCACCTACAAACTCTTGTGTACCATCGGTGAACCTTGTTTCTGAGTGTGGTTTGAGAGTCTGGGGACTGAGATTAGAGTTTAAAGCATGACAATACATCTGAGGGGCTTCTCAGGTGTCTCAGTGATAAAGAATCCGCCTGTTAATCAATGCAGGAGGCGTGGGTTCAATCCCTAGGTTGGGAAGATTCCCTGGAGTAGGAAATGGCAACCTACTGCAGTATTCTGGAAAATCTTATGGACAGAGGAGCCTGACAGGCTACCATCCGTGGAGTCTCAAGAGTCGGACGCAACTTTGTGACTAAACAACAACAGCAATACATCTGAGCATAAAGGAATCGTATAGAAAGTCCTTGGAGTCAAGGAAACTGAGGCCAAGAGCTAGCAAGCTGTACACATGAAGTTAACAACAAGGGGCACAGAATGCTCTGAAATAAAAGAAATAAGTATGCTGTCCATATCCCAATCAGCACCAAGTGAGCCATTTTAGGGTGAGAACAGTCATCACAGTTTTTGTTAGTCTCTTCTTCCAGGTCATAAACGTTTCCTACCACAACCTACTAAGCCCAAAAGTAGATTTGGGGAGAAAATCCTTGGCGTGCATGAGGCACTTTGTATTTTCTGCCTCCTTCTCAATCCTTAATTAAGCTCTGCAGCCACCCTGTGAAGCTGGTCATTACCACTGGGTCAGGAGAGGAGTCCCACAGGAGCTATGTGACTTGCCCAAGCATACGAGCTAGACAGGCCAGGCAAGGTGAGACTTCCCAGTTTCTGATGCCCACACCCCATGTGCAATCCAGCTTCTCACACTGAGTCTTGGCTCGGGAATAAACAAACAAGTGACTATTGCATTGCTTTTACTTCTATGAGCAATGGGTTCTTATTCAACATAGGAACAAGGAGCAAGACAAATGGCATCTAACAGCAAAATTATTGGAAGATGCTAGTACCACTATTTAGGGACTTGAGTTTTGCTCTTTCTGAAGATGTGTGTTCACTTGTAACTCCCAAGTGCTCAGAGGCGAGGTGGGCATTTACCAAGTCAGGCAAAGTTGAGGGGTCACTTGTGCAAGGCTTCACAAGTCCCCGTGTCTTCTGACTCAGGGACCAACCGCTGTGGGTTCACCTACAAACTCTTGTGTACCATCGGTGAACCTTGTTTCTGAGTGTGGTTTGAGAGTCTGGGGACTGAGATTAGAGTTTAAAGCATGACAATACATCTGAGGGGCTTCTCAGGTGTCTCAGTGATAAAGAATCCGCCTGTTAATCAATGCAGGAGGCGTGGGTTCAATCCCTAGGTTGGGAAGATTCCCTGGAGTAGGAAATGGCAACCTACTGCAGTATTCTGGAAAATCTTATGGACAGAGGAGCCTGACAGGCTACCATCCGTGGAGTCTCAAGAGTCGGACGCAACTTTGTGACTAAACAACAACAGCAATACATCTGAGCATAAAGGAATCGTATAGAAAGTCCTTGGAGTCAAGGAAACTGAGGCCAAGAGCTAGCAAGCTGTACACATGAAGTTAACAACAAGGGGCACAGAATGCTCTGAAATAAAAGAAATAAGTATGCTGTCCATATCCCAATCAGCACCAAGTGAGCCATTTTAGGGTGAGAACAGTCATCACAGTTTTTGTTAGTCTCTTCTTCCAGGTCATAAACGTTTCCTACCACAACCTACTAAGCCCAAAAGTAGATTTGGGGAGAAAATCCTTGGCGTGCATGAGGCACTTTGTATTTTCTGCCTCCTTCTCAATCCTTAATTAAGCTCTGCAGCCACCCTGTGAAGCTGGTCATTACCACTGGGTGAGGAGAGGGAGTCCCACAGGAGCTATGTGACTTGCCCAAGCATACGAGCTAGACAGGCCAGGCAAGGTGAGACTTCCCAGTTTCTGATGCCCACACCCCATGTGCAATCCAGCTTCGTCACACTGAGTCTTGGCTCGGGGAATAAACAAACAAGTGACTATTGCATTGCTTTTACTTCTATGAGCAATGGGTTCTTATTCAACATAGGAACAAGGAGCAAGACAAATGGCATCTAACAGCAAAATTATTGGAAGATGCTAGTACCACTATTTAGGGACTTGGAGTTTTGCTCTTTCTGAAGATGTGTGTTCACTTGTAAGATTCCCTTTCTTACATCCTCAGGCTTGATTCCGTAAAGGACCCACATATGTACCTTGCTGGGCCATGGGGATTCAAAAGTGGTACCATGAGGTCTACTTGGTTGTATATAAGCTCAATCCCATGCAATATCATATCATATACTGTGTATTAGAGAAACATATGTATGGAGAGATATGGAAATTCAAAAGAAGACGATCTCCCTCCCTGGGGCTCAGGGAAAGCTCCATAGATAAAGTGACATTTAAATCGAATCTAAAAAGATGAGTAGGTGTGCGCTAGTTGGAAACAAGGGAAAAGAGCATTGGGGCAACTATCGTAGAGGTTTGATAAATCATGACTTCAGAGTCCACCCCCGTATTCAAATCATGTTCCCTGTTACCTACAGTGTAAAACTGAAACAGTAAGCTCAGCACTGGATGATGATGTCAAATAGGCTCTCTCTGCTCTTTGAGATTCTCTCAATGCACTTTCCCTATGCCTTGTGGAAAGCCAAGACCTTGCCAATCACTGAAAATTCTAAGGTTTGAAGCCTAAGGTGGGGAGGTGCCCCGGCTGTTTTCATGGTCACCTCTGGTGCTGAATTTCTGCTTTTCGCTGATCCACTTCAGTTTACACAGTGTTATGTAGGTACATATTTAGGTACACATGTGTATGTGGACACATTTGTGTATGTATATGAACATACATGTATAGTACATACATACATATATGTGTACATGTGTGTATATGTATATAAAATGCACCCCTTAATTGATTAAAATCTACTCCACTTAGCATTTTACTGGAGTGTGGAAAAATAGATCAACTGTTTTTTACAGCATGTGACTTGCCCAAGCATACGAGCTAGACAGGCCAGGCAAGGTGAGACTTCCCAGTTTCTGATGCCCACCCCATGTGCAATCCAGCTTCGTCACACTGAGTCTTGGCTCGGGGAATAAACAAACAAGTGACTATTGCATTGCTTTTACTTCTATGAGCAATGGGTTCTTATTCAACATAGGAACAAGGAGCAAGACAAATGGCATCTAACAGCAAAATTATTGGAAGATGCTAGTACCACTATTTAGGGACTTGGAGTTTTGCTCTTTCTGAAGATGTGTGTTCACTTGTAAGATTCCCTTTCTTACATCCTCAGGCTTGATTCCGTAAAGGACCCACATATGTACCTTGCTGGGCCATGGGGATTCAAAAGTGGTACCATGAGGTCTACTTGGTTGTATATAAGCTCAATCCCATGCAATATCATATCATATACTGTGTATTAGAGAAACATATGTATGGAGAGATATGGAAATTCAAAAGAAGACGATCTCCCTCCCTGGGGCTCAGGGAAAGCTCCATAGATAAAGTGACATTTAAATCGAATCTAAAAAGATGAGTAGGTGTGCGCTAGTTGGAAACAAGGGAAAAGAGCATTGGGGCAACTATCGTAGAGGTTTGATAAATCATGACTTCAGAGTCCACCCCCGTATTCAAATCATGTTCCCTGTTACCTACAGTGTAAAACTGAAACAGTAAGCTCAGCACTGGATGATGATGTCAAATAGGCTCTCTCTGCTCTTTGAGATTCTCTCAATGCACTTTCCCTATGCCTTGTGGAAAGCCAAGACCTTGCCAATCACTGAAAATTCTAAGGTTTGAAGCCTAAGGTGGGGAGGTGCCCCGGCTGTTTTCATGGTCACCTCTGGTGCTGAATTTCTGCTTTTCGCTGATCCACTTCAGTTTACACAGTGTTATGTAGGTACATATTTAGGTACACATGTGTATGTGGACACATTTGTGTATGTATATGAACATACATGTATAGTACATACATACATATATGTGTACATGTGTGTATATGTATATAAAATGCACCCCTTAATTGATTAAAAATCTACTCCACTTAGCATTTTACTGGAGTGTGGAGAAGATATTGAGTATCAAGCCATGGATTTCTTTCACAGAAGCACAAATGTCTTCAAATTGACTCTTGGAGACTTTGTTATTGAAGCCCTGCAGTGGCTGAAATGCCATAGATTCTTTTTTTCACTCTAGCCACTGGCCACCTGCCCTTTTGTCTTACCCCTGTGTCCTTTTCCCACTTGTACCTGTCCCTCTCTGCCTTTCTATCACCCTGAGATCCTTAGTTATTTCTTTCCTCACTCTCCTTCTCTTTTTTTCCTCCTTTACCTGAGAATCCTGCTCAGCTCAGCTATGGTATCTCTTGGTTCTTATTGCCCATCTCATCAGGGTCATGGCTTATCTTTTTTTTTTTTCCTTAGCAAAGACAGTCCCTTTCCTAGGAGAAAGTTTGAGATTATTGTGCTTGTAATTTCCATTACCTGTCTGTGACTCACCATATCTCTGCATATTAGCATGGTCCCTGGCCATAAGTGGGCAGTCAGTACGTTTGTTCTACGCACTGATGAATCAGTTAAACAGTATTTTTGAAAGGTCTGCTTATCCTAGTGTTTGACTCTACTGTCATTCTGCCTGGAATGCTGGGTACAAGGAAGTTTTGCCATGATAGTAAGACAGACCCATTGACTGCCTTCTGCATGGTAATGCCCACCCATCATGGAAGCTTGGCTGCCTAAATATTCCACCGGCCAAGTTCATTAAACAAAATGGTTATTTGGTCAGGCCTGCAAAGGGCCAAGGGTGGAAAGACACCAGATGAAGAATAGGGTTTGCTTCTTGGGAAAGAAGAAGATAGAAACATGGGAGTGGGAAAGCACCACCAGAGGATTGTATTCTTTCAAGAAGGGCTCAGCCGGCTTTTGTGACATCTTGGGAATAAGGATATACAGTTACTGGGTCGCTGCATTTGTAAGTTTTAGATACTTTGCAGTTTTGATTCTATCATTGTAAAGGGACATATTTAGGTACACATGTGTATGTGGACACATTTGTGTATGTATATGAACATACATGTATAGTACATACATACATATATGTGTACATGTGTGTATATGTATATAAAATGCACCCCTTAATTGATTAAAAATCTACTCCACTTAGCATTTTACTGGAGTGTGGAGAAGATATTGAGTATCAAGCCATGGATTTCTTTCACAGAAGCACAAATGTCTTCAAATTGACTCTTGGAGACTTTGTTATTGAACCCCTGCAGTGGCTGAAATGCCATAGATTCTTTTTTTCACTCTAGCCACTGGCCACCTGCCCTTTTGTCTTACCCCTGTGTCCTTTTCCCACTTGTACCTGTCCCTCTCTGCCTTTCTATCACCCTGAGATCCTTAGTTATTTCTTTCCTCACTCTCCTTCTCTTTTTTTCCTCCTTTACCTGAGAATCCTGCTCAGCTCAGCTATGGTATCTCTTGGTTCTTATTGCCCATCTCATCAGGGTCATGGCTTATCTTTTTTTTTTTTCCTTAGCAAAGACAGTCCCTTTCCTAGGAGAAAGTTTGAGATTATTGTGCTTGTAATTTCCATTACCTGTCTGTGACTCACCATATCTCTGCATATTAGCATGGTCCCTGGCCATAAGTGGGCAGTCAGTACGTTTGTTCTACGCACTGATGAATCAGTTAAACAGTATTTTTGAAAGGTCTGCTTATCCTAGTGTTTGACTCTACTGTCATTCTGCCTGGAATGCTGGGTACAAGGAAGTTTTGCCATGATAGTAAGACAGACCCATTGACTGCCTTCTGCATGGTAATGCCCACCCATCATGGAAGCTTGGCTGCCTAAATATTCCACCGGCCAAGTTCATTAAACAAAATGGTTATTTGGTCAGGCCTGCAAAGGGCCAAGGGTGGAAAGACACCAGATGAAGAATAGGGTTTGCTTCTTGGGAAAGAAGAAGATAGAAACATGGGAGTGGGAAAGCACCACCAGAGGATTGTATTCTTTCAAGAAGGGCTCAGCCGGCTTTTGTGACATCTTGGGAATAAGGATATACAGTTACTGGGTCGCTGCATTTTTGTAAGTTTTAGATACTTTGCAGTTTTGTTTTTTAATTCTATCATTGTAAAAGGGGGGAAAAAATCCTGTATCTTTTTGAAGTCGCTTTTGCTAACCAAGAGATATTTTAAAATATGATGCTCTCGGAAAAGAGAGGCCTGTAGCTCCCCAAAACAGGAGGTGGCTCCCAGTGAATCTTATCAGCAAGTGGCAGAACCCTCAAGTTTCACAAGAAATCTTTGTTGCTCGTGGCCTTTCTCCCTTACCACTCTAATGTGATTTAATCATTACAGGCTCATGTTAAAGACTCCCATACCTGTCCACTGGGTGTTCCCAGCTCTTAAAAACCCTTAATGAGAGGCTTCCCTGGTGGTCCAGTGGTTAGGAATCAGCCTTGCAATGCAGGGGATACCAGATCAATCCCTGGTCGGGGAAGATCCCACATGCCACTGGGTAACTAAGCCTAAGTGCCACAACTGCTGAACCCAATGCCCTAGAGCCCACGCTCCACACCAAGAGAAGCTGCTGCAATAAGCCAGAACATCGCAACTAGAGAGTACCCTTGGCTCACTGCAACTAGAGAAAGCCCACCAAAGACCCAGTGCAGCCAAAAGTAAAAATGATAAATATTTTTTTTAAAAGTCTTGCTAAAAATGATCCTCCCCTCCTTCCCTCATTCCCCCCTCTACAGGGAACCTTGCAAAGGGCTCTAAGGAATTTTCTCAAACTAGTCCTGTCCCCAAGTCATTTTCAAAGCAATGTGGAACTAATATTTTCAAAATAATCATTTTAGAAAAAAAAGTCCCAATGGCTTCCCATATTATTCTAGTAACTTCCCAAGAAGGTGAGAAAGCATATACACATTCCCATAGCCACTTTGGTTTCTAATAAGTCTCATAGAAGCCGGTGTCACAAGGTTCTGTCCAAGTGACCACACACTGTCTTGAACCTTCCTTCTCTGTTTATTTTTTTCCCCTTCTAGAAGAGCCAGCAAATGATTGCACACCTTTTTGTTTAGCTGCTAAAAGCAACACAATAAGTCCCCTCAGGGCTGCCTCTGTGGGTTCCAAAAATACAATGGGTTCATTTTCATGCTAAGCGCGCAGAGGCTCAGGGGGATTGCTAATGAAAGGCCAGGAAGGAAAGAAAGGAGGATAAAAGAGGGGTCAGGCTGGGGGATGCACAGATGGGGACAGGGGGTCAGCTTCTGCCTGGAGTTACCACCTCGCCCACAGAAGGGAGAGGTAAAACCCAACAGATAGCTCTTAAGCCGAAAATTAAAAGCTATCTAAAAGGGTGATCTAACTCAACCCTTAAACTCTTCAGTCTGATCTTCTATCCCTAAACCCAGGGTTATTTTTGGAACACCAACTATAGTTCCCCAAGAAGAGGAGTGGCCGGCTATAGAATAGCCTTCCAGATAAGAAATACCTTGGGTAGGAAAAATAGCCAGGAACTTACTTCTGCTGATAGGTGGGCTGTGCTCACTCCCTGTAGTTTGGCCTGAGGCCAGACTGTGGTAAGGGGTGATGGCAGTGGTGGCATTTTCTTTCAAAAGGACTTGGGCCGGCACTCCGGGACTCCCAGGACTATTGTAGTCAGTACCCCTGACCCCGCGGCAAGCCGCTGTCGACCCACACCTCCACCAGAGACGTGCAAGCACACACAGGCAAGTCTGCTCAGTCACTTTTGGGGGCACGGCTGCTTTCTCCTGAGTCCTGGTGTGCACAAGGTTTTGTTTGTGCTCTTCAAGAGTCTCTGTTTCCCCAGTCCTGTGGAAGTTCTGTAATCTAATCCCGCTGACCTTCAATGTCATATTCCCTGGGGATACTCAGTCCCTTTGCCAAATCCCAAGGTTGGGAAGTCTCTTGTGGGGCCTAGAACTTTCACAGCAGTGTGAGAACTCCTTTGGTATAATTGTTCTCAGTTTGGGAGTCCCCTACGCAGCAGCTCCATAGTGGAGCTCATGGGGACCTGCTTCAAGAGGACTCACGTGACACACTGCACCTCCCAAGGCTGCTGCCGCTGGAGTCTGTGCCTGCAGCAGGCCACTGCTGACTAGTGCCTCCACAGGAGACCCTCAAACACGCAAAGGCAAGTCTGGCTCAGTCTCTTGTGGCAGTCACTGCTGCTCGGACCTGGTGCATACAAGGTTTTGCTCATAATCCTCCAAGCTAGACCTCAGCAGTACATGAACCGAGAACTTCCAGATATACAAGCTGGATTTAGAAAAGGCAGAGGTACCAGGGATTGCCGACATCTACTGGATCCGGAAAAAGCAAGAGAATTCCAGAGAAATGTCTACTTCTGCTTCATCAACTGGGTGGATCAAAACAAACTGAAAAATTCTTAAAGAGATGGGAATACCAGACCACCTTACCTGCCTCCTGAGAGACCTGTATGCAGGTCAGGAAGCAACAGTTAGGGCTTCCCTGGTGGTCCAGGGGAGGACAGTTAGGGCACCGGTTCGATCCTGGCCTGGGAAGAGGTGGCCGGCAAAGCCTTCCAGATAAGAAATACCTTGGGTCGGAAGAATAGCCAGGAACTTACTTCTGCTGATAGGTGGGCTGTGCTCACTCCCTGTAGTTTGGCCTGAGGCCAGACTGTGGTAAGGGGTGATGGCAGTGGTGGCATTTTCTTTCAAAAGGACTTGGGCCGGCACTCCGGGACTCCCAGGACTATTGTAGTCAGTACCCCTGACCCCGCGGCAAGCCGCTGTCGACCCACACCTCCACCAGAGACGTGCAAGCACACACAGGCAAGTCTGCTCAGTCATTTTTGGGGGGCACGGCTGCTTTCTCCTGAGTCCTGGTGTGCACAAGGTTTTGTTTGTGCTCTTCAAGAGTCTCTGTTTCCCCAGTCCTGTGGAAGTTCTGTAATCTAATCCCGCTGACCTTCAATGTCATATTCCCTGGGGATACTCAGTCCCTTTGCCAAATCCCAAGGTTGGGAAGTCTCTTGTGGGGCCTAGAACTTTCACAGCAGTGTGAGAACTCCTTTGGTATAATTGTTCTCAGTTTGGGAGTCCCCACGCAGCAGCTCCATAGTGGAGCTCATGGGGACCTGCTTCAAGAGGACTCACGTGACACACTGCACCTCCCAAGGCTGCTGCCGCTGGAGTCTGTGCCTGCAGCAGGCCACTGCTGACTAGTGCCTCCACAGGAGACCCTCAAACACGCAAAGGCAAGTCTGGCTCAGTCTCTTGTGGCAGTCACTGCTGCTCGGACCTGGTGCATACAAGGTTTTGCTCATAATCCTCCAAGCTAGACCTCAGCAGTACATGAACCGAGAACTTCCAGATATACAAGCTGGATTTAGAAAAGGCAGAGGTACCAGGGATTGCCGACATCTACTGGATCCGGAAAAAGCAAGAGAATTCCAGAGAAATGTCTACTTCTGCTTCATCAACTGGGTGGATCAAAACAAACTGAAAAATTCTTAAAGAGATGGGAATACCAGACCACCTTACCTGCCTCCTGAGAGACCTGTATGCAGGTCAGGAAGCAACAGTTAGGGCTTCCCTGGTGGTCCAGTGGGTAAGGACACCGCCTTGCAGTGCAAGGGGCACCGGTTCGATCCCTGGCCTGGGAAGATCCCATGTGCTGCGGAGCAGCTGAACCGATGTGTCCAACTACCGAGCTGGAGCTCTGGAGCACATGCGCCCAGGGCGGGTGCTCTGCGACGACAGAGGCCACCGCTATGGGAGGTCCACACGGGCCAAAGAACAAAGATGGATGCAAACAGATAAATGAAAGACTAACAGAAGTGGCCCGCCCGTCCCCCTCCCTCCCAACCAGCAACCCCCCCCAATAAATAAATATTCTTATAAAAAAAAGAAGAAGAAGAAGCAACAGTTAGAACCAGACGTGGAACAACGGGTAGGTTCCAAATTGGGAAAGGAGTACGTAAAGACTGTATATTGTCACTGCATATTTAACTTATATGCAGAATACATCATATAAAATGCCAGTCTGGATGAATGAAGCACAAGCTGGAATCAAGATTGCCAGGAAAAATATCAATAACCTCAGATATGCAGGTAACACCACCCTTATGGCAGTGTCAACTACAAATTGGCTCTTACCGATTTGATTGCCAATGAATGGACAACAAGGGCATTTGCCATCTGCCTCTGCAGAGACTGAACACTGTGTGTTGGGAGCAGCTGACTGGGAACTAAAGACCTCTTGATGAAGTTGAAAGAGGAGACTGAAAAAGGACACAACTGAGTGACTGAACAGAACTTGCTTTGGGGTCAGAAAGTAAAACCGTGGATCTGTGAGATTCTAGCTTCACTTTTGAAATTCAGAATCTGCTGGGCCTAAATCATTAGCCAAAGCAGACTCATCATGTTCTCCACATTACATACTAGAAAGAATACTATGTGATACAAATCACATCCTGTCAGTCCTCACTAGCCAGCAGGAATTTGTGAAATGAACTCCAAGAGAACTTGCCCACCTGTAATTAGAAGAATTCCTGTCAGGCCCCACTGAAAGTGGTCTGCTGTCCAAAAGGTAAGCATCCAATGGTGGCATCTGTTCCTTGTATTTCCAAGCAGGCCTTTGAGCAAACTGACTGTTAGAAATTCTCTCCATTGTTGTTGCTCCATCATTAAATTGAGTTCCACTCTTTGTGACCCCATGAATTACCGGTAGCATGTCAGGCTCCCCTGTCCTTCACTATTTCCCTGAGTCTGTGCAAACTCGTATCTATTGAGCCAATGATGCCATCTCATCCTCTTTATCCCCCCTTCACCTCTTGCCCTCGATCTTTCCCAGCATCAGGGTCTTCTCCAGAGAGTAGGCTCTTCACCTCGGATGGCCAAAATATTGGAGCTTCATCTTCAGCATCAGTCCTTCCAATGATTATTCAGGGTTGATTTCCTTTAGATCGACTGACCATCAGTTCCTCCACTGCTGGCACAAAAGTCTGCCTCCCAGTGACTTCCACTCATCAGTTCTAGATTAGTCCCAGGGCATGTACAGCACAGCATCTTTTCATGAGAAACTGAAAAGAAATATTTGACAGCTTTCAGTCTTCAGTTCAGTTAGGCCTTCTCGTTTTCTTCCCCTAACAGTGTCTACAGTTCCTTCCCTAGGGCTGGTCCAGTTTGCAAGGTTATCCCCCTTACAACCCAGTCCCAGAAATGGAATGAATAGCTCCCTGAGCTCTTACGTCATTCAGGCAGCCTGTGCTCACCTGAGCCATTTCTTTTAGCAGATGTGATATACTGTAGAATCATATTCCTTTTCAAGGTCTGTGGGGTACAGATGTACTAAGCCAACTATAAATAGGGTTGTTGGGGAAATTTTAATGCTACTGAAAGAAACACAATTTTTAAGTAGTAGCTTAAAAGGATCCCTTTATATGTAATTACTTGACATGCAAATTATAAGTCCTCCTTATCTTTTTCATTAAAGCAGATACCCAAAGTGTTTTGACTGGGTAAGCCTAATATATAATAACCATATGTTGAGTATTTTGGTCCATTTCTTTAAAAGTATTCTGTGATTCTGTCTTGTTGTTCAAGGAAACATATACTCTTTAGAAAAAGACATAGAAAGACTGTCAAACCCAGTCACAGACTTTTCAGAAGATATTATTACCCCATTTTACATGTTTATTCAGAATTCATCTACCACATGCTGGCTGAGTGTTCTGGGTTTATTCAGAAGTAAAACATATAGTCCCCTTTTTTCATGGTTTACACCCTAAATGGGGAAATCAGAGGAGCCAAATATAAAATAATTTCATGTAGTAATTTCATGTAGATAATAAGTGTTATTAAAAAATGAAATAAGACTGTGATAGAGACTTGATAAGGGAAGACAAATTTTAAGAGACCTGTGACCTAACATTTTAGAAACTTTCAGCCACAACAGAACGTGGAAGGAACTTCTTTCAAGCTATAAAAACAGCATATGCAAAGGCCCTGAGGTGGAAATAATCTTGATGTGTTCTAGAGAGTTAAATTAGGCCAGTAGAGCTGAAAATATTAATAAAAGAAGAAAGTAATAGCAGATGAAGTCAAAGAGGAAAAAAGTAGGCGGGGTTGGATCTCATGGAGCCTCAAAGGCTCTGATGAGGTTTGGATGTTATCTTCAATAAGAAGCCGTTGAAAGGTATCAGATAGGAGCGTGGCACGATTTAATACGCAGTTTTTGAAAGTTCTCTTCTGCCTACTCTGTAGTAATGGATTGTGCAGGGTTTGGAAACAGAAAGTAGTTTGAAAGCTGTTGGCAGTGGCCTTGGCAAGAGAGGGACTTGCACTGGCGTGGTAGCCACGGGGTTGGAAAGGAGGGGACCAACTCTGGATATACTTTGGAAGTAAAAACAACAGGATTTGATAGGAGAAAAACAAGTAGAGTTCATGGAAGCTTAAATGATTTACCTCGAATGGGAGAAGGAGAGTGGCACCGACAGAAGTTGAACACTTAGTAGTATCATATACTTTTAAAAAAAATTATTGGAATATAATTGCTGTACAATGTTATGCTAGTTTCTGGTGCACAACAAAGTGAGTCAGACGTGTATGCATATTCCCCTTCCTCTTGAGCCTCCCTCCCACCCTTGCCCAGCATCGCACCCTTCCAGGTCATCACAGAGCACTGAGCTGAGCCCCCCATGCTATGCAGCAGTCTCCTTCCTGCTATGTATCTACTCTACACATGACATGTACTTTAATCCTAATGTTAATCCTAATAACACTGTGAGGTATCATTTTGCCTGTATTATATATATTAGGACTCTGAAGCTAAGAAGTTAAATAATTAACTCCAAATCCAACATGGGGCTAGATCAAACCAGGATTCAAACTCAAGACAATCTGTCACCATATTTCATAGTCTCTTCCCACTTTTACCACACAGCTTCCAAAAGGCACATGAATACAGACTCCAGGGGAAGTGCCCCGTCTGTATATCTTGTCTTCCAAGTTATGGCTGCCTGTGACCTAACTTTAAACTTTCAGACAAGAACGTGGAAGGAACTTCTTTCAAGCTATAAAACAGCATATGCAAAGGCCCTGAGGTGGAAATAATCTTGATGTGTTCTAGAGAGTTAAATTAGGCCAGTAGAGCTGAAAATATTAATACAAGAAGAAAGTAATAGCAGATGAAGTCAAAGAGGAAAAAAGTAGGCGGGGTTGGATCTCATGGAGCCTCAAAGGCTCTGATGAGGTTTGGATGTTATCTTCAATAAGAAGCCGTTGAAAGGTATCAGATAGGAGCGTGGCACGATTTAATACGCAGTTTTTGAAAGTTCTCTTCTGCCTACTCTGTAGTAATGGATTGTGCAGGGTTTGGAAACAGAAAGTAGTTTGAAAGCTGTTGGCAGTGGCCTTGGCAAGAGAGGGACTTGCACTGGCGTGGTAGCCACGGGGTTGGAAAGGAGGGGACCAACTCTGGATATACTTTGGAAGTAAAAACAACAGGATTTGATAGGAGAAAAACAAGTAGAGTTCATGGAAGCTTAAATGATTTACCTCGAATGGGAGAAGGAGAGTGGCACCGACAGAAGTTGAACACTTAGTAGTATCATATACTTTTAAAAAAAATTATTGGAATATAATTGCTGTACAATGTTATGCTAGTTTCTGGTGCACAACAAAGTGAGTCAGACGTGTATGCATATTCCCCTTCCTCTTGAGCCTCCCTCCCACCCTTGCCCAGCATCGCACCCTTCCAGGTCATCACAGAGCACTGAGCTGAGCCCCCCATGCTATGCAGCAGTCTCCTTCCTGCTATGTATCTACTCTACACATGACATGTACTTTAATCCTAATGTTAATCCTAATAACACTGTGAGGTATCATTTTGCCTGTATTATATATATTAGGACTCTGAAGCTAAGAAGTTAAATAATTAACTCCAAATCCAACATGGGGCTAGATCAAACCAGGATTCAAACTCAAGACAATCTGTCACCATATTTCATAGTCTCTTCCCACTTTTACCACACAGCTTCCAAAAGGCACATGAATACAGACTCCAGGGGAAGTGCCCCGTCTGTATATCTTGTCTTCCAAGTTATGGCTGCCTAAATGAGGTTTTAAGTCAATATCATCCTTTGCTTTACACCCCCCCCACCCACACACACATACCACAGTGTGTCATTATATATTGAACCAAAACCTAGACTTCTTTTCTCCCCACAGCCCCCAGGTCAGGGTTGGATCTTCGCTATGTATTTTAACTACCTGAGACATGAGCCCCACTGCCCGCGTCTCTTCCTGAGGAGGTGTAACTGGAAATTGCTTGTACAACTTAATGGCAACTTGTCTATATTTAGCAGAAAAAGTGGTAGCAAGGATCTGTCCGGCTCAGTTTTTTTTTACACTTTCAATGTTCAGTATCTCACAGAGAGCGTCCTGGAAGTCACATTGGCCCTGACAGTATCTGACTGGAAAGAAGCTTCCACCATCTCCCTGGGTTATCCAGCAGAAGCCTTGTTCCAAGAAATGACATGGACATCCATGGTAGAGCAAAGGCTTTATATGCCCGACACTCCCAAGGCCCCCCAGATGAAGAGCTACTGGTTCTATGGGTGCTTTTTGATGGCTTTTAAGTGTGATTCTAAGACAGGAAAACAAGCACTTTCCCCCTGCCTAAGGGGGAAATGGACTATTGCCTAAGTGTTTATGTGTTGAAGAAATATGTACGGCACTTGGTTTTTATTTCTTTTCAATGTGGCATGAAAAAGAAACACAGAGTGCAGTTTATGGTTTAAGAACAAAGACAAACTTGCTTTGGGGTGGAGGTGGGGGTGAAAAAATGACACTAGGTATTCTCAAGGGTTTATAACAACTAAATGATTGCCAGTACAGTGACTGTCACTTATGCTTAAACCGGCTGAAGCATAGTCTAATTTTTCTCGAGCCAGACAAAAGCCGATATCATATATTGTCCATGACTCTGGCCCCGTCACTGTTGGTCAACCAGAGAGAATTATCCACTAATGGAAAGCCAGAACAATTAACAGTTAAGAAAACAGGGAAGCAGAGATCGTTGAAGAAAAACGGAAAATTTTAAGACACTAAAAGAGTGCTAGTAGTCTCACAAAAAAGGGAATGACAAGGAAAATAAATTGTAGCCAGTGAGAACTTACTGACAGTCTTCTACTTTTTAACATGCAAGATGTATCAGTCCTTGGTTGTCAAAGAAAAAAGAGCTACTGCCAAAGAATTCCTATTAGTTTTAGAAATAGAAATTTTAAGAAATAGGTTTTCATACCTTCTTCCGGTCCCCAGCCTCATTTGGGGTTAAATCTTATTCAGAGGGAAAGCACTTGGTTTAGAAATGTCCTTTCTCATTTTCACAAAATCTCTTTTAATGAGATGAGTTTCAGTGTTGCTGTGTCTGTTAAGAAAAGAGGGGAAGAAATAGAAAATCCACTTTGGGTACCATCGCATTAGTTGGGACGAAGGTTTCCACTACTGTATTTTCAGAAGTTAATTAACAGATCATTATAAAGAAAAAAAATCTTTGATGTAATTTGGGGGAAAATGAAAATATAATGAAATTAAAGAAGAAAAAACATCAACGGTAACTCTGTCATCTTTAGATAATTACTGTTAAAAAACCTTAAAAACAAAAAATTATTTGGCACATACCTTATAGAACCCTAGCCGGACCATCAAGCTTTCTCTCCTTTTTCATTCCGTGACATTTTTTTGACAATTTTTCTGCAGATGCATGGGTTCAGATCTTTACTGGTGTCCTAGAACCAGAGATCTTTCAACATTAAATGCCTTCATCTCCTCAGTGGAAAATTTTCTTCTTTTGAGATGAATAAAAGGATACGTAATTCTTCTTCTACATATTACTGTTACTGTGACTGTCAAGAAACTAAGAAAGTCCTTTCTGATTTTTATGTGTCATAGCAGGAACCCCACCCTTCATGAACACAAGAAAAATTAACACTGTATCTTTTTCACCTATAAAGGCAGAGACTGTCTTTCTCCACCAATTTGAAACAGTCTTCTTCGTACATCACCTTGGCCACCTTTTAGAATCAATATAAAAGATAAAAGAACCTCTAAAAAACAAAATTAGGGGTGGAGAAATTACTGTTATGAGAAAAGGCAAAGAAATCAGTAGAAAACCCTGAAATGTTATCTTGTGTTTTAAAGAATAGTCTTGAAGATGTATACACAGAATACATATAAAAACTGTGGGGCAAACAGTCAACAAGTGGTGCCAGGATGTTAGTTTATTAAGTTCTAGGTAGACTCAAGAAATACTATTTTTTAAAAATTGATTAAATAACTAGTAGAATGTGTCTCTGCATATTTATCTAGTCTAGGTAGATAAAGGTTTTCTATACATTAAAACAATGGAAGAAATATGAGAGTAAAAGACCAAAAAATTGAAATATAAAAAAAATACAAAATTCCTATGCCTCAAAAATAATCATAACGAAATCAGGACAAAAGCAAACTGGGAAGAAGATGTATTTTTTCAAATATTGAGACACAAAGAAAGCCAGTAACCATAGTTTACAAAGTGTTATAGTAAATCGATGAGAAAATGGACAGAGATCATGAAGTGATCATTCACAGATGAGAAAATACTAATAGCTAATTCTATACTAAACAATTTTCAGCTTCACCAGTGGATACAAAGTTAATTAATAGGGAACTGACAAAATAGCAAAGATTTTTAAATGACGTATATCAATGCAGTCAGAGCTACAGGAAGACATCCATGTTTTTTTGTTTGTTTGTTTGTTTTTTTAAACCTTTATTTTACTTTTAACTTTTACAGAGTTTTGTTGTTTACAGATATGTATGTTCTCAGATTAGTCATATGTATATCCCCCCCTTCCCTCCCCTCCCGACCATCACACAGCACCCTCTCCTCAGTGGAAAATTTTCTTCTTTTGAGATGAATAAAAGGATACGTAATTCTTCTTCTACATATTACTGTTACTGTGACTGTCAAGAAACTAAGAAAGTCCTTTCTGATTTTTATGTGTCATAGCAGGAACCCCACCCTTCATGAACACAAGAAAAATTAACACTGTATCTTTTTCACCTATAAAGGCAGAGACTGTCTTTCTCCACCAATTTGAAACAGTCTTCTTCGTACATCACCTTGGCCACCTTTTAGAATCAATATAAAAGATAAAAGAACCTCTAAAAAACAAAATTAGGGGTGGAGAAATTACTGTTATGAGAAAAGGCAAAGAAATCAGTAGAAAACCCTGAAATGTTATCTTGTGTTTTAAAGAATAGTCTTGAAGATGTATACACAGAATACATATAAAAACTGTGGGGCAAACAGTCAACAAGTGGTGCCAGGATGTTAGTTTATTAAGTTCTAGGTAGACTCAAGAAATACTATTTTTTAAAAATTGATTAAATAACTAGTAGAATGTGTCTCTGCATATTTATCTAGTCTAGGTAGATAAAGGTTTTCTATACATTAAAACAATGGAAGAAATATGAGAGTAAAAGACCAAAAAATTGAAATATAAAAAAAATACAAAATTCCTATGCCTCAAAAATAATCATAACGAAATCAGGACAAAAGCAAACTGGGAAGAAGATGTATTTTTTCAAATATTGAGACACAAAGAAAGCCAGTAACCATAGTTTACAAAGTGTTATAGTAAATCGATGAGAAAATGGACAGAGATCATGAAGTGATCATTCACAGATGAGAAAATACTAATAGCTAATTCTATACTAAACAATTTTCAGCTTCACCAGTGGATACAAAGTTAATTAATAGGGAACTGACAAAATAGCAAAGATTTTTAAATGACGTATATCAATGCAGTCAGAGCTACAGGAAGACATCCATGTTTTTTTGTTTGTTTGTTTGTTTTTTTAAACCTTTATTTTACTTTTAACTTTTACAGAGTTTTGTTGTTTACAGATATGTATGTTCTCAGATTAGTCATATGTATATCCCCCCCTTCCCTCCCCTCCCGACCATCACACAGCACCCCTGAAGGATCCCCTTTTCTCACAGAGCAATGACTAGAGCTGTTTTCTTCACTTATGATAGTACAGGCCTTCATGCTACTTCCTTTACGCCTCCCACTCACTGTTCATTCCCCACAATGTCCATATGTCCACTGTCCATGTCTGTCTTTCTGTCGCTTCACTGCATGTGCCATCATCACCATCCTACTAGATTCCATATATATGTGTTAATATACTATATTTGTCCTTCTCTTTCTGACTGACTTCACTTTTGATGATACGTTCTAGATCCAGCCACCTCATTAGGGTTGATTCTTCTGCATTTCTCTTTACAGCTGTGTAGTATTCCATTGTATATATGTACCAGAGCTTTTGGATCCATTCGTTCGTCGTTGGGCATCTAGGTTCCTTCCATGTTCTAGCTGTTGTATAGAGAGCTGCAATGAACACTGGGGTACAGGTGCTTCTTTCAGTTTTGATTTCATCAGGATATAAGCCTAAGAGTGGGATTGCTGGGTCATATGGTGCTTCTATTTTTAGTTTTTTAAGAAATCTCCAGACTGTCTTCCATAGAGGCTGTATCAATTTACACTCCCACCAGCAATGCAGGAGTGTTCCCTTTTCTCCGCAGCCTCTCCAGCATTTATTGTCTGTCGATTTGTGGATGATGGCCATTCTGACGGGTGTGAGGTGATATCTCATTGTAGTTTTGATTTGCGTTTCTCTAATTATTAGTGAAGTTGAGCATCGTTTCATGTGTTTTTGGAAGGAAGACATCCATGTACTGTGCTAATGTAACTTGATATAACTTCCTGCTAATGCATACTGAAGACCTGAAAATTATATCCTTTGATTCCATATTTCTATTTCTAGTAGATTATCCTAAAGAGATGATTTGAAGTGCTAAGATTTAACCACACACAGTTTCATGTGTTTTGACATAACGTATAGCTAAAAATTCTATACTAAAAACAATTTTAAAAAGCTTCACCAGTGGATACAAAGTTAATTAATAGGAACTGACAAAATAGCAAAGATTTTTAAATGACGTATATCAATGCAGTCAGAGCTACAGGAAGACATCCATGTTTTTGTTTGTTTGTTTGTTTTTAAACCTTTATTTTACTTTTAACTTTTACAGAGTTTTGTTGTTTACAGATATGTATGTTCTCAGATTAGTCATATGTATATCCCCCCCTTCCCTCCCCTCCCGACCATCACACAGCACCCCTGAAGGATCCCCTTTTCTCACAGAGCAATGACTAGAGCTGTTTTCTTCACTTATGATAGTACAGGCCTTCATGCTACTTCCTTTACGCCTCCCACTCACTGTTCATTCCCCACAATGTCCATATGTCCACTGTCCATGTCTGTCTTTCTGTCGCTTCACTGCATGTGCCATCATCACCATCCTACTAGATTCCATATATATGTGTTAATATACTATATTTGTCCTTCTCTTTCTGACTGACTTCACTTTTGATGATACGTTCTAGATCCAGCCACCTCATTAGGGTTGATTCTTCTGCATTTCTCTTTACAGCTGTGTAGTATTCCATTGTATATATGTACCAGAGCTTTTGGATCCATTCGTTCGTCGTTGGGCATCTAGGTTCCTTCCATGTTCTAGCTGTTGTATAGAGAGCTGCAATGAACACTGGGGTACAGGTGCTTCTTTCAGTTTTGATTTCATCAGGATATAAGCCTAAGAGTGGGATTGCTGGGTCATATGGTGCTTCTATTTTTAGTTTTTTAAGAAATCTCCAGACTGTCTTCCATAGAGGCTGTATCAATTTACACTCCCACCAGCAATGCAGGAGTGTTCCCTTTTCTCCGCAGCCTCTCCAGCATTTATTGTCTGTCGATTTGTGGATGATGGCCATTCTGACGGGTGTGAGGTGATATCTCATTGTAGTTTTGATTTGCGTTTCTCTAATTATTAGTGAAGTTGAGCATCGTTTCATGTGTTTTTGGAAGGAAGACATCCATGTACTGTGCTAATGTAACTTGATATAACTTCCTGCTAATGCATACTGAAGACCTGAAAAATTATATCCTTTGATTCCATATTTCTATTTCTAGTAGATTATCCTAAAGAGATGATTTGAAGTGCTAAGATTTAACCACACACACAAAATATGTATTTAAGTATACCCTAGATGTCTAATATTAGAAAAATTATTGATAAATTATGATATAGTCATATTATAAGAAATGATATTACCACTAGAATAATATTTAACAAATTAATAGCATGAGGAAACATTTCTGATTGACTGAACAAAAACAGGGTATGTGAAATTCTGTGTAAAGAATGTTCAGCTATGTGAATAAAAAAAGAGCATAGGAAAAAACACTGGAACCATTCCTAGATCTGGCTGCATGTGACTAATAAGATTTAGTCATGTTTTTGCATGCTTTTTGAAACTTATGTATACATTCCAAACTTTCTACCATGTATATGTCTTAATTTTAGCAAGGAGAAATTGAACTTGAACAGGGTTCAGAGTATGCTACCCTGAAACATGCCACTCTGGCATACGACTTATTTTGAGCTAAAAACAATTGAGGAAAAGCAGACACAAGACAAGCTCTGTGACCTCCCCATCACTACCAGGAAAGGCAGGCTGATTCTTAACCACCAGAGACAACTCGAGACTCTTAATCAGCCCAGAAACTACACTAGAGGAACCTATAGAACAAACTTTACTGAAACAATTCTAATTTTCCATTGGTTCCCCACGTATTTACCTTCCCACTGTTTACCACCCTTGGAAGTCTAAAACCCTTCTCCTTTGTATTGTGACTTCTCTACAAAATTATTATTCTTTCCTAAGATGCCATAGAAGCTCAACTTGTAACCATTCCTTTGAGTTACTCCTCCCCGAGTATTCTGTGTTGAGTTCATAAACTTGTTTTTCTCCCGTTCATCTGTCTTTTATCATTCTAATTTGCAGGACCCCAGACATGAACTGAAAATGGGTAGACGAAAAATAAATTTTTTTACTCCTCTATAAATTATCATAATAATTTTCAAAAGAACTGATGACAGGCATCCTTCTTCAGAACACATCTTAGATTGTGTTCTGCTTGAGAGAAGAGACCGCTGGATACTTCAAGCCCGTAAAGGTACTCCTACCTACTGTGAGTCAGTTTACTCCAAAGGGCAAATTGCTAGGTGATTTGGAATGTGGCTACTTTCCCTTCTCCTTCTTCAAGGTTTAGTTTCCTCTTCTCTTTAACCCACACTGATCTAAGTAAAAGCCAGGGAATCCAAGGAGGACACCCTGTCCCCTTTCCAGGAGTGGTGTGATGGGGTTGTTTCCATCTGTCATTCCCAGCCTGAGAAGGGAGACCTGAGAGGAAGGAATATACAGACTTCTTGTACAGTGAAAAGGAGCGGTCTTTGTAAGGACCTGGCTGAGCCTCTCTGCCCTCCTTGTGGACCATTTCTAAATATGCACAAGCATGCTTTCTCTGGGAGTTTATTTGAAAAACAGGCAGAGGAAATGTTTAACATAAAGAATTATATTTCGGTGTTTTAAAATGGTGACTCTTAAAGTGATAAACCCTATGATCACTATCGCTATTAACAGCATTACAACCTCAGCCAGAGCCAGATCTTAAAATAAAGGAACTGAAAATGCAATGAATCATACTCGAGTTGATTTGGTCTGAGGGAGGAAGACATACAAACTCAGAATTTTTCTCCAGACAAGTCCAAAGTGAATTGGTTTCTTTCTTTCCTTTTCTTTCTTTTTTTTCAAGTTGAAATTAAAAGAAAAATGCAGACTGTACTTTGTCCATCTCGTTTACTCTCACAATTTTAAGCATGTTTCTGTTTCTGAGGAAATGGCGGGCTGAGTCTCTGATTCATTTCTGCGAGGCCATGCAGCATCCGTGAATGAAACCATTGCTGTCCAAGAAGGCTCGAATGCTTCTGGAAAGCTTTTTAGCCTGTTCTTTTCCCTTTAAATCTTACCATTACATTCTGATTGCAAAAGGCACAGTTGAAATCAACAGGAGCAAATGGAGTTAAAATCTAGTGCACAGATTTGGGGTGTCTGGCCAGAAAAAAGAAATACTTGTCAATGATTACAACTTCTTGCAGTTTGATTATATTATTCATGGTAGCTGTGTTTTCTTTATGCCTGGAACTGAGGGGTTAGGAAAATCTACGCTTTCCATCTAATTTTCTTTGGATTCAAAGCTTTCTTTTCTCCCCTCTCTCTAACAACAATAGCAACAAATGTCTAATTTGAGTCAGGACTGAAAGACAGAATTCACTGCCTTCCAATGCCGGGGCTGCAGGTTCAGTCGCTGATCAGGGAGCCAAGATCCCACATGCTACAGGGCAACTAAGCCCCTGGGCCCCAGCCAGAGAAGCACTGCAGTGAGAGCCAGCACAGCCCTATATACATATGTACATATATATATAGTTCATTTGTTTAAAAAATACAGTATTTTTAAAAAGACACAATTCAGCAGTATGGCACCAACACCCTAAGGTTGAGTGTTCTCTCCCCTGAAAATAAGCAGAAACAGCACATTATTCTCACACTCGGTGGTTAGGAAGAGAAATATATGGGATTCATTTATGGGAAGAGCATAAGCTAACTGCTCTCCTTTCTTTGCAATGTGAGGGCCACGGCTATTTGAATCCCTCCACTTGCCCTGAGGCAGCACCCATGTGCAGAGTCCTGGCTGCCTCAGCTCAGCCCGGGTGACAGAAATCATTAAAAAGAAGAAGTAGAGGGCTGGCCACGCTCCGTTGGTTTCACTAGCTTACTTGTTGTGTAGGAGCGAAGGATGTCTTGTCTGAAGGGCTCTGCACTTGCTAACCAAAACGATCATTGCTTAGAAACAGCGAGAAGTTAGTGAGATGTTTATCAAGTACCTGGAACCAGAGCTGACTTTCTGCGAAACAGTGTGGAATCCAAGCCAAAATCTCTCTCTTCTCTTCGGCTGAGCCTGAAAGAAGTCATCATGTCAGAATTAGTAAGGCAAACAACAAAGAGAGGGGAATGCAAACAAGCTAATATGGAAAAGGGCTGAGAGGGAAATACCCGTGCTGCAGTGATTACAGAAGAGCTGAGATTCCAAGAGGGTTAAAAAAAAAAAGATTGGTTGCACTTCTCACAGAAAAACAAATGTCTCAAATACAGAAGGAGTGTTGAGTTTCTCAGGTAGGTCAGGGAGAGAGCAGTGGTTAACATGGTAAGACTATGAGGGGATGCTAAATCGCCTCCTTAAAGTACAGGTTGATGTGAATTGCAGTAGAAATATGTATGTTTTATATCTTTGGGTTTTACTTATTATGAAAGTAATAAACAATTATAGTTATTTTAAAGTGCTATCAGTACAAGAAATCATAATGTATAAAAGGCCCTCTCACTCATTGCCCTAAAGCAGCAGTTATCAGTCATTAAAATGAGGGGCTTCCCTGATGGTCCAGTGAGCAAAGAGTCTACCTGGCAGTGCAAGGGGCACCAGTTCAATCCCTGGCTTGGGAAGATCCCACGTGCAGTGGAGCAGCTAGACTGGTGTGTCCAATTATGAACCAGTGCTCTGGAGCGCATGAACCCAAAACCGGTGCTCTGTAATGAGAGGGACCACTGTAATGGGAGGCTCACACAGGCCACATAAATAAATAAACAATAAAAGAGGTCAACATTAGAAGAAAAAAATCAGAGGTAAAAATATTTTCATGTGATTTGTAGTGTATGTCCTTTCAAATAAAGCAGTGGATAGTCATAGCAAAGTGAGAAATATTTTTATGATAATCTCAATGTTAGCTATAGGAAAAAGTGGCTACTGCTTTGATTCCAAGAGCCCCTGAAAAGTTTCCAACTTCCTAGCCATGGGAAGAAGAAAAGAATATCTGAAGATCATTGGTAAATAATATTTTGAATCTCTCTATGGCTTATGAAATTTAATTTCAGTCCTATTTAAAGAAAAGTTCCTGTGGTTAAAAAGTCTTTGAGTTTCTCAGGCAGGAGAAGGACAGAAAAAAATTACCCACAAGACTTAAGCTGGGCAATTGATTTAAATTGTGCTTTCTTTTAATTACTTAGCAATTTCAGGCAGTTCTCCATGTTCACATCATCATTTTCCATTTTGTAGAATGAGAAGAGTGATAGACACTCTGAACCTGGGGACTCGGTCTCTCAGCCCTGCTACCAACTACACCTGCCTTTGGGCCAACTCTTCTCAGCTGGGGTCATCATCCTGCCAGCTCACGGGAGCCAGGAGGCTTCATTACCTGTGGTTTCAAAGACCTCTGAACTCTCTTAGGAAGGGAAGCTGTTGAAGTTCAATGTCATATTATCCATTTCCTGAAGCATTCATTGCAGAGAGACAGAGAGGAAGAGAGTACAGAGATGGTACTGTGCTCCAAAGGACATCTAGAAAAAGGTTTTCTATATGTTGTAAGTTGAGGAAGTGCTTCCTGGCTTGAGAAAAGTCACAACAGACTCCCTCACAAATAAGATGTTTTGCAGAAATTAAATCCTAAATTGGCTATTACTTTAAGGTCGTCAAAATCCAAAGTGGCTGTGTTCACTTTTTCTTT
This sequence comes from Tragulus kanchil, assembly GCA_022376925.1. Classification (NCBI taxonomy): domain Eukaryota; kingdom Metazoa; phylum Chordata; class Mammalia; order Artiodactyla; family Tragulidae; genus Tragulus; species Tragulus kanchil. The sequence goes on from JAIOJX010000032.1 coordinate 288,352,105, forward strand.
CCTTTACTGGAGGAGGTGTTCTATGATTACCTCCTACCAGCACAAGCCTGTCTAATGTGCAGTGTTGCTGCAGGTCTTATGCACCTATGGCATACCCGGCACCACATTGCAGCATTTTCCACAAAACAGGGGAAGGTCCACTGGGAGATTGCCAATTTTATTTAAAAACATTTATTATTTTTCTAAGAGTGGGGTCCTTCCTACTTTGGAAATACTCAGATGTCATTTTCTTTTATGAATTAACGATCATTGAAGATGGCAGTTGTGGTATTTTTAACATTCTTATTTGATCGAATTTAAACTTGGCAACCATATATTGATCTTCTCACAATTTCACAATTTCCTCTTCTTTTTACATTTTACTGCGCTATGATAATCTCAATGTTAGCTATAGGAAAAAGTGGCTACTGCTTTGATTCCAAGAGCCCCTGAAAAGTTTCCAACTTCCTAGCCATGGGAAGAAGAAAAGAATATCTGAAGATCATTGGTAAATAATATTTTGAATCTCTCTATGGCTTATGAAATTTAATTTCAGTCCTATTTAAAGAAAAGTTCCTGTGGTTAAAAAGTCTTTGAGTTTCTCAGGCAGGAGAAGGACAGAAAAAAATTACCCACAAGACTTAAGCTGGGCAATTGATTTAAATTGTGCTTTCTTTTAATTACTTAGCAATTTCAGGCAGTTCTCCATGTTCACATCATCATTTTCCATTTTGTAGAATGAGAAGAGTGATAGACACTCTGAACCTGGGGACTCGGTCTCTCAGCCCTGCTACCAACTACACCTGCCTTTGGGCCAACTCTTCTCAGCTGGGGTCATCATCCTGCCAGCTCACGGGAGCCAGGAGGCTTCATTACCTGTGGTTTCAAAGACCTCTGAACTCTCTTAGGAAGGGAAGCTGTTGAAGTTCAATGTCATATTATCCATTTCCTGAAGCATTCATTGCAGAGAGACAGAGAGGAAGAGAGTACAGAGATGGTACTGTGCTCCAAAGGACATCTAGAAAAAGGTTTTCTATATGTTGTAAGTTGAGGAAGTGCTTCCTGGCTTGAGAAAAGTCACAACAGACTCCCTCACAAATAAGATGTTTTGCAGAAATTAAATCCTAAATTGGCTATTACTTTAAGGTCGTCAAAATCCAAAGTGGCTGTGTTCACTTTTTCTTTCCTTTACTGGAGGAGGTGTTCTATGATTACCTCCTACCAGCACAAGCCTGTCTAATGTGCAGTGTTGCTGCAGGTCTTATGCACCTATGGCATACCCGGCACCACATTGCAGCATTTTCCACAAAACAGGGGAAGGTCCACTGGGAGATTGCCAATTTTATTTAAAAACATTTATTATTTTTCTAAGAGTGGGGTCCTTCCTACTTTGGAAATACTCAGATGTCATTTTCTTTTATGAATTAACGATCATTGAAGATGGCAGTTGTGGTATTTTTAACATTCTTATTTGATCGAATTTAAACTTGGCAACCATATATTGATCTTCTCACAATTTCACAATTTCCTCTTCTTTTTACATTTTACTGCGCTGCAAAATCCAAACTCTGGAAAACATCAGTCTGTGGCTAATTCTGTCTATATGGTAATAGGAAGAATTCAGATAATCACCATTTTCAATCCGAAGTATCAAATTCCTCCCCTACTAAAACATGAGCCTCAGCTGATGGTAAGTAGGACACCCAACATGCTTGAATTGTGTCTCTCTCTCCACCCTCTAATGGGGTTCCTAAAATTAAGCCACTGAAAGGTCAAAAAAGAAAGGAGCAGAGGCAAAAATCTGAAGAATAAATAAACCAGCTGAGTAATGGACTCAGTATAGATTAAAAATGAACAAAAGTATTAAAAATGAACAAACATTGTCCTAGGCAAAGTTTGGAACATACTTCCACTAAAAATTTATTCATTGTTTACTTTCATTCAAGTCTAACTGAATATTCTGTATTTTATCTGGAAGTCCCATACCCAACACTATCTGACCCTTTAGAAAAAACACAGAAAGTGAAGTCTGAATTTAAATAGCCCATACCTATAAATGACTATTAATGAAATACACCTATGTGGCCTCTCATGACATAATCTTATGGTTGTGTTTATGTTGTCTAATGTTCTCATCTAAGTGTGAAGTATTTAGATGATCGGGTTCTTATAAAACACAACAAGCTTCAGTTAAATCCAGAAGAGAGTAAAACACATAAACTTGCGCCCAATTGGCTTATCTTGGGAAAGGGTTGATAACCAGGGTCTACAGGCAGGTCCTACCAGGTTACCTCAGGTACCCACCTCCAGGCTGACAGTTCAGGTGCTATAGCGTAATTCCCTTCAACCCACGCGATGTTTCAGGATCTGAAAGTCGATGTGTGGGAAGAGAGGCAGAAAGCCAGGATCCTTTCTCCTCCACGTAGATTGCCAATTTTATTTAAAAACATTTATTATTTTTCTAAGAGTGGGGTCCTTCCTACTTTGGAAATACTCAGATGTCATTTTCTTTTATGAATTAACGATCATTGAAGATGGCAGTTGTGGTATTTTTAACATTCTTATTTGATCGAATTTAAACTTGGCAACCATATATTGATCTTCTCACAATTTCACAATTTCCTCTTCTTTTTACATTTTACTGCGCTGCAAAATCCAAACTCTGGAAAACATCAGTCTGTGGCTAATTCTGTCTATATGGTAATAGGAAGAATTCAGATAATCACCATTTTCAATCCGAAGTATCAAATTCCTCCCCTACTAAAACATGAGCCTCAGCTGATGGTAAGTAGGACACCCAACATGCTTGAATTGTGTCTCTCTCTCCACCCTCTAATGGGGTTCCTAAAATTAAGCCACTGAAAGGTCAAAAAAGAAAGGAGCAGAGGCAAAAATCTGAAGAATAAATAAACCAGCTGAGTAATGGACTCAGTATAGATTAAAAATGAACAAAAGTATTAAAAATGAACAAACATTGTCCTAGGCAAAGTTTGGAACATACTTCCACTAAAAATTTATTCATTGTTTACTTTCATTCAAGTCTAACTGAATATTCTGTATTTTATCTGGAAGTCCCATACCCAACACTATCTGACCCTTTAGAAAAAACACAGAAAGTGAAGTCTGAATTTAAATAGCCCATACCTATAAATGACTATTAATGAAATACACCTATGTGGCCTCTCATGACATAATCTTATGGTTGTGTTTATGTTGTCTAATGTTCTCATCTAAGTGTGAAGTATTTAGATGATCGGGTTCTTATAAAACACAACAAGCTTCAGTTAAATCCAGAAGAGAGTAAAACACATAAACTTGCGCCCAATTGGCTTATCTTGGGAAAGGGTTGATAACCAGGGTCTACAGGCAGGTCCTACCAGGTTACCTCAGGTACCCACCTCCAGGCTGACAGTTCAGGTGCTATAGCGTAATTCCCTTCAACCCACGCGATGTTTCAGGATCTGAAAGTCGATGTGTGGGAAGAGAGGCAGAAAGCCAGGATCCTGTGAGGTGCTCCTCCACGTATGCAGCGTGCAGCCAACACACTTGTTCTTTGTTTGTTGTTTGGCCCTCTGATGTTACTAAGTGATCACACTGAATGCAGTCAGTCAGACAGAGAAACACAAATATCATAAGATATTGCTTATATGTGGAATCTAAAAGGACACCAGTAAACATACACAAAACAGAAACGGACCCACAGACATAAAAACACACATGGTTAGCAATGGGGAAAGGAGAGACAGAAATGAATTAGGAATTTGGGATTAATATACATACTACAATATATAAAATAGATAACCAACAAGGACCTGCTATATAGCACACAGAACTATACTCAGTATTTTGTAACAACCTGTAAGAGAAAAGAATCTGAAAAAGAATATACATTTATATTATATATATATATATATATATATATATATTTATACATATATCTGGTGTGTATATATATATATATGAATTATTTTGCTGTATGCCTGCAACTAACACAACATTATAAAATCAACTATACTTCAGTAAAAAAATAAAATTAAAAAAATTAAAACTAAAAAAACTAAGCCCTACCTTCTTCACCAGACTACCTGGCAAATGTGGAGTTCTCCACCTTACCTTGAAATAAAAATAAAAAGAAAACTGACCAGGAGTGCTTATAACCTGCCTGGTAATATCTGCAAGGAAATTTACTTTCCATCTGCAAAAGTTGACACCTCTTTTCTGTTAGGGAAATGAACTGATAGGAGCTGGAGATTGACAGGGAACTAAGAGTCCAGATCACATGCCTGGTGTGCATTTCATTTAAATGCTTGTGAATGTGTTTTGTTTTGTTTTTCCCCTGCCCACCTCAAGGTTGTTGTAGAAGCAATACATGGGGGGGAAATAAAGTGAACAGTGCTTGATATATTTGAATATATTCAAATGAGAAGGTAAAACCCACAATGTAGAATGGAGGCAATTTGGTGGTCAGTCTCTAGGTACGTTTCTGAGGATTGAGATAGGAAAGCTGAATTAGAAGGTCCCATCCTGGCCCCAAAGCCATCTCCCCAGGTGAGTCTGAGCAGATCACCCTGTCCTCTGGACATCAGTTTTCTTCTTCCTCAAATGAAGGAATTGCAGAGGTCAATACCTGGCATCCTTTCTACCCCGATCTCAGGCGGTTACAGAGGAGAGAAGAAATTCCTGCATTGCAAGTCAGTGAACAGGACTCATCTGCTTACCTCCTGTGGGTTCAAAGGCTGTAGATTTAAAATGGCAGAGACACGTTGCCTGATCTCATGTTCTGACCTTCAGGTGTAGAAGGGTGGTCGTTCTTCATGCCTTCCTCTGCCCACTCCTACCTTGTCAGAGGAAGATTGGTTGTGTTCTTGGCCCTCCTGTGGAGCCTGTGAGCTCAGTCACCAGTGTTCTCTCTGGACTCCCAAACACACAGGTCATCATTATCTTTCTTTTTCAGGGCTGTGACTTGGGTTGGATGAAAAATAGGCAGAGTTCAACTGTTGTAATTATTTATGTAGGTATACACAGATGACACATACTGCTTTAGTTTCTGAATCATACTTTGGACTCAGTCTCTTTGCCATATACTTTCTGGGCCTTTTCTCACTGGACTTATTCCAGTCGGAATCTATGAGTGCCCTTTGGTCAGCATATGAAAATTGAACTTCAGTGGGATTTCAAGGTAATCAGGATATATGTCCATAACCATGTAGAAAGTATGGTGGAAATTATCCAAGATTTCAATGGGATCCTTTCCATTCTTAGTTAAGAAACTCATTGATTTCATCTTTCCACAGATAGCTGTCCTATACGAGTACAAAATCCTAGGGCAAAATTACAAGTCTTCATTTTCCGTTTTATATTTCTCACCCAGGAGCATTGACTCAAGTTCCCTGTTCTCTCTTTGGGCTCCTTGGCTTTATGCCAGCACCAGAGAAGTTAAACCAGCTGTCCCCTTTGCCTTCCAGGAGCTTTGGTGTTATTCTCATTCATAGGGTGCATTCTCAACTTGGACAGAGATTCCTATAGCCCCCAGGCCTCCCTTGAACCCACTTATTCCTGACCCTCCATTTTTGGGCTATGAGCAGTCTCTAGGTACGTTTCTGAGGATTGAGATAGGAAAGCTGAATTAGAAGGTCCCATCCTGGCCCCAAAGCCATCTCCCCAGGTGAGTCTGAGCAGATCACCCTGTCCTCTGGACATCAGTTTTCTTCTTCCTCAAATGAAGGAATTGCAGAGGTCAATACCTGGCATCCTTTCTACCCCGATCTCAGGCGGTTACAGAGGAGAGAAGAAATTCCTGCATTGCAAGTCAGTGAACAGGACTCATCTGCTTACCTCCTGTGGGTTCAAAGGCTGTAGATTTAAAATGGCAGAGACACGTTGCCTGATCTCATGTTCTGACCTTCAGGTGTAGAAGGGTGGTCGTTCTTCATGCCTTCCTCTGCCCACTCCTACCTTGTCAGAGGAAGATTGGTTGTGTTCTTGGCCCTCCTGGGGAGCCTGTGAGCTCAGTCACCAGTGTTCTCTCTGGACTCCCAAACACACAGGTCATCATTATCTTTCTTTTTCAGGGCTGTGACTTGGGTTGGATGAAAAATAGGCAGAGTTCAACTGTTGTAATTATTTATGTAGGTATACACAGATGACACATACTGCTTTAGTTTCTGAATCATACTTTGGACTCAGTCTCTTTGCCATATACTTTCTGGGCCTTTTCTCACTGGACTTATTCCAGTCGGAATCTATGAGTGCCCTTTGGTCAGCATATGAAAATTGAACTTCAGTGGGATTTCAAGGTAATCAGGATATATGTCCATAACCATGTAGAAAGTATGGTGGAAATTATCCAAGATTTCAATGGGATCCTTTCCATTCTTAGTTAAGAAACTCATTGATTTCATCTTTCCACAGATAGCTGTCCTATACGAGTACAAAATCCTAGGGCAAAATTACAAGTCTTCATTTTCCGTTTTATATTTCTCACCCAGGAGCATTGACTCAAGTTCCCTGTTCTCTCTTTGGGCTCCTTGGCTTTATGCCAGCACCAGAGAAGTTAAACCAGCTGTCCCCTTTGCCTTCCAGGAGCTTTGGTGTTATTCTCATTCATAGGGTGCATTCTCAACTTGGACAGAGATTCCTATAGCCCCCAGGCCTCCCTTGAACCCACTTATTCCTGACCCTCCATTTTTGGGCTATGAGCACTCGTTGGCCTTCCCAAGATGGAAAATTACTGGATGACCTCTACCACTGTGCAGCCCACACCTAATACTTTGCTGGCATTTGTCCAAATTATGCCACCCCTTCAGGATCACCTGATACTATTGTGATCAGTGTCATGAGCTGGCAGCATCCCACTGCCTACCCAGGTCATTGCTCCATCCCAGGGCCTCTCAGGGCTCACGGAGTTTCTCGCTGTCTCATGTCATGTCAGTCTCATCCAATATCAACCCTTTTGTGGATTCAGCAAGATAACTTGAGTACCACTCTCTGTAGGTCGTGTGCTCTGCCAGAGAGAATTAAAAACTGCAGTCCTTGTCCTCAAGGAGCTTAGATTCCAGTGAAAGAGACAAGACAGAAAGAATCATTATACCTTTTGACAAAGGCTGTGAAGAAAACCAAGTGGCTGAGATTGACCGATGGAGCCTATTTCAAAAGTTGTATTTATTTATGTTTGACTGTGCCGCGTCTTCCTTGTGTTGCACAGGCTTTCTCTAGTTGTGGCGAGCGGGGGCTCCTCTTCATTGTGGTGTGCAGCGTTCTCATTGCAGGGACTCCTCTTGTTGTGGAGCACAGGCTGAGGCACTCGGGCTTCAGGAGTTGCGGCACACAGAGGTGGACCCTATTTTTGATAATGTGGTCAGCCGTGAGATGAGAGGGGTGGGAAATGTCTTCCAGACCTTGGACTCAGCAGGTAAGCAGACCCTAAGGCAGGAGGGAGCTGGCTGTTTGAGAACTGGAAAGTGCCTCTCTAAATCCTCCCTGTCTTCCAGTCCCTTCTTTCCCAGAGACGTCTCTGACTCACCCACTCAGGCTAGTTAACCCATCTCCTGAGTGGCCACAGGTCATTGTCTGTGGCTCTCCTTCTTTGCCACATGCTATCTTTTGTAACTGAACTGTGTGGAAGATCTTTACAAGACTCAGGTTCACACTTCATCTCTCCATGAGCATTGATCAGGATTCCTATAGCCCCCAGGCCTCCCTTGAACCCACTTATTCCTGACCCTCCATTTTTGGGCTATGAGCACTCGTTGGCCTTCCCAAGATGGAAAATTACTGGATGACCTCTACCACTGTGCAGCCCACACCTAATACTTTGCTGGCATTTGTCCAAATTATGCCACCCCTTCAGGATCACCTGATACTATTGTGATCAGTGTCATGAGCTGGCAGCATCCCACTGCCTACCCAGGTCATTGCTCCATCCCAGGGCCTCTCAGGGCTCACGGAGTTTCTCGCTGTCTCATGTCATGTCAGTCTCATCCAATATCAACCCTTTTGTGGATTCAGCAAGATAACTTGAGTACCACTCTCTGTAGGTCGTGTGCTCTGTCAGAGAAGATTAAAAACTGCAGTCCTTGTCCTCGAGTAGCTTAGATTCCAGTGAAAGAGACAAGACAGAAAGAATCATTATACCTTTTGACAAAGGCTGTGAAGAAAACCAAGTGGCTGAGATTGACCGATGGAGCCTATTTCAAAAGTTGTATTTATTTATGTTTGACTGTGCCGCGTCTTCCTTGTGTTGCACAGGCTTTCTCTAGTTGTGGCGAGCGGGGGCTCCTCTTCATTGTGGTGTGCAGCGTTCTCATTGCAGGGACTCCTCTTGTTGTGGAGCACAGGCTGAGGCACTCGGGCTTCAGGAGTTGCGGCACACAGAGGTGGACCCTATTTTTGATAATGTGGTCAGCCGTGAGATGAGAGGGGTGGGAAATGTCTTCCAGACCTTGGACTCAGCAGGTAAGCAGACCCTAAGGCAGGAGGGAGCTGGCTGTTTGAGAACTGGAAAGTGCCTCTCTAAATCCTCCCTGTCTTCCAGTCCCTTCTTTCCCAGAGACGTCTCTGACTCACCCACTCAGGCTAGTTAACCCATCTCCTGAGTGGCCACAGGTCATTGTCTGTGGCTCTCCTTCTTTGCCACATGCTATCTTTTGTAACTGAACTGTGTGGAAGATCTTTACAAGACTCAGGTTCCACACTTCATCTCTCCATGAGCATTGATCAGGATTCTGTTTATATGGACCGTGCTAAAGAAACAGTTGGATTCTAATCAGTTCATTTGCCATTAAATCAAAAGCTTGGTCTGTGTTAAGTGGTATATGCTAGGTATTTGCTCAGTGCTGATATTTAGAAATAAATAAACCCCAGTCTACCATGAGGAAAACATTAGAGAACCTGAGATTGAACAATGTTCTACAATACACCTGACCAATATGCCCCAAAATTGTCGAAGTCAGGGCTTTCCTGGTGGCTCAGTGGATAAAAAATAAAATAAATAAATCCACCTGTGAATGCAGGAGAGAAGTTTGATCCCTGGTCCAGGAAGATTCCACATGCCTCAGGGCCGTTACTAAACCTTTACATCACAGCTGCTGAACATGTGCTCTAGAGCCGGGGATCCACAACGACTGAGCCCATGTCCCACAACTGCTGAAGCCCAAATACTCTAGAGCCTGTGCTCTGCAACAAAAGAAGCCACCACGATGAGAAGTTCAAGCACCTTGGCTAGGGAGTAGCCACTGCTCACCGCAACTAAAGAAAAGCCCACACAACAAGAAAGACCCAGCACAGCCAAATAAATACATACAATTATTTTTAAAACGTTGTCAAGGTTATCAAAAACAAGAAAAGTTCAAGAAACTGTCACAAACCAGAAGAGGCTAAAGAGACGACTAAACATGATGTGTCCTTGGATGACATCTAGAACAGGAAAGGTCATTAGGGAGAAACTAGTGAAATCTGAACCAACTGTGAAAATTCATTAATAGCAACAATCCAGGGACTTCCCTGGTGGTCCAGTGGCTAAGATTCCATGCTCCCAGTGCAGGGGGCTCAGGTTTGATCCCTGGTCGGGAAACTAGATCCTGCATGGCTGTTTGAGAACTGGAAAGTGCCTCTCTAAATCCTCCCTGTCTTCCAGTCCCTTCTTTCCCAGAGACGTCTCTGACTCACCCACTCAGGCTAGTTAACCCATCTCCTGAGTGGCCACAGGTCATTGTCTGTGGCTCTCCTTCTTTGCCACATGCTATCTTTTGTAACTGAACTGTGTGGAAGATCTTTACAAGACTCAGGTTCCACACTTCATCTCTCCATGAGCATTGATCAGGATTCTGTTTATATGGACCGTGCTAAAGAAACAGTTGGATTCTAATCAGTTCATTTGCCATTAAATCAAAAGCTTGGTCTGTGTTAAGTGGTATATGCTAGGTATTTGCTCAGTGCTGATATTTAGAAATAAATAAACCCCAGTCTACCATGAGGAAAACATTAGAGAACCTGAGATTGAACAATGTTCTACAATACACCTGACCAATATGCCCCAAAATTGTCGAAGTCAGGGCTTTCCTGGTGGCTCAGTGGATAAAAAATAAAATAAATAAATCCACCTGTGAATGCAGGAGAGAAGTTTGATCCCTGGTCCAGGAAGATTCCACATGCCTCAGGGCCGTTACTAAACCTTTACATCACAGCTGCTGAACATGTGCTCTAGAGCCGGGGATCCACAACGACTGAGCCCATGTCCCACAACTGCTGAAGCCCAAATACTCTAGAGCCTGTGCTCTGCAACAAAAGAAGCCACCACGATGAGAAGTTCAAGCACCTTGGCTAGGGAGTAGCCACTGCTCACCGCAACTAAAGAAAAGCCCACACAACAAGAAAGACCCAGCACAGCCAAATAAATACATACAATTATTTTTAAAACGTTGTCAAGGTTATCAAAAACAAGAAAAGTTCAAGAAACTGTCACAAACCAGAAGAGGCTAAAGAGACGACTAAACATGATGTGTCCTTGGATGACATCTAGAACAGGAAAGGTCATTAGGGGAGAAACTAGTGAAATCTGAACCAACTGTGAAAATTCATTAATAGCAACAATCCAGGGACTTCCCTGGTGGTCCAGTGGTTAAGACTCTGTGCTCCCCATGGAGGGGGCTCAGGTTTGATCCCTGGTCGGGAAACTAGATCCTGCATGCCACAGTTAAGAGCTCACGTGCTGGGCTTCCCTGGTGGTCCAGTGGGTAAGGACACCACCTTGCAGTGCAAGGGGCGCCGGTTCAATCCCTGGCCTGGGAAGATCCCACCTGCCATGGAGCAGCTGGATCAATGTGTCCAACTACCGAGCCAGAGCTCTGGAGCACATGCACCCAGAGCCAGTGCTCTGCGACAAGAGAGGCCACTGTGGTGGGAGGCCCACACAGGCCAAAAACCAAAGATGGATGAAAATAGATAGGTGGAAGACCAATAGAAGTGACCCGCCCGCCCCCTTCCCCCCCCAGCCCCCCCTCCCCCTACAAAAGAAAGTTAAAAAAAAAAAAAAAAGAGTTCACGTGCTACAACTATCACTTATGCTTCAGTGAAGATCAGAGATCCTGCATGTTGCAACTGAAATTCCCCACAGCCAAATAAAGAAATACAAATAGATATATAAATGAAAAGAATTTATTTTTTAGAAAAAATAGTAACAACCGGGCTTCCCTGATTGTCCAGCGGGTAAGGACACCACCTTGCAGTGCAAAGGGCGCCAGTTTGATCCCTGATCTGATAAGATCCCACGTGCCACAGAGTGGCTGAACCAGTGTGTCCAACTATGGAGCCCGAGCTCTGGAGCACATGCGCCCAGAGCCAGTCCTCTGCAGTGAGAGAGGCCACTGCGATGGGAGTCCCACACAGGCCAAAGAACAAAGATGGATGAAAATAGATAAATGAAAGACCAATAGAAGTGGCAAAAAAAAAAAGAAAAAAGTTAAAAACAAGTAACAACCTAATGTTGATTCCTTAATTGTAACAAATATACTATCGTAAAGGCAAATGTTAATGATAGGGGAAATCAGGCCAGGATATAGAATAACTCTCCGTATTGTCTTTGTATTTTTTTATAAATCTATGATGATCCTAAAATAGTTTATTTGAATTCAAAATAAATAATCAAGATATGGAACATGTCTTCTGGGAGCTTACACTCAAGTCAAGGAAACATACCTCTATATAGACACTGGCAATACAGCACAATGCGAGCAGTAATAAAATTACATACGAGGTACAGAAATAGCCCTAATACAGTCATGATTGCCACTAAGAATTTAAGGACTGATTCACTTAGGAGGGCAATGCCTGGAGCAGGGTTTTGAAAGAATTTGGGAGTTTGAACAATGTCAAAGACAAGCCTGGAAAGGTCCGTTCAGGTCGCCCATTTGACAGAGCGTGGAATCCTTTCAAGCAGTTTGGCATTGACAGAAGAGACATAAGAAGAGAGAAGAGCACCACTGGGGATTCACTGACCAGTTTTGGTAGAATCGTTGGTTAACCTCATTCTTTGTGGCTCGGGCTTGAGCATTCTTGTCCACCAGAATGCCTTCCCATCACTGTCTGCCCAACTGTGCTGGCCATCTGCTTGGTCACCTTGGACTCTAGTTCACTGGGCCAAGTTTCTGGAGGTGGATAGAAAACCAGGAAAAGGCATGAGTGCAGGGAACCACAGGAGCGGTAATATAAGGACTGAGACAGGAGCTCTGAGGTCTGTCGTGGTCCTTGTCTCCCAACTGGCCAGGCCAGAATATCTACCAGCCCTATGACTGCAGGACCAGGAGATAGAGGGCGAGTCCATGGAGAGCAGGGGCTTTGCCCTCTGTTGGTGCTATGCCCCACAGTGTGCCTGTGCCTTGTTTGAAGTCAGTTCTCAGAAAAAGCTTTGATGAATGAAGGAAAAGACTTAACCCCAAAAGGCCCTGTATTCCTCAGCCACAGGAAAATGAAACAGAATGGAAACCTGACCTGGGACAGCCCACCCTGGAGTCTCAAAGTGGCTGGCTTCCAGGATCTAGTTCCCTGACCAGCGATCAAACCTAGGTCCCCTGCAGTGGGAGTGTAGAATCTTAACCACCGGACCACCAGGTCAATTCACACTGTATCTTTAGAGCTAACTGTGTAGAGCGGTGAACCTGCCTTATTCGTTTAATGACTGGATGATACTCCATTTTATGGATATACCAGAAGTTACATAATCCCTTACTAGTCAACTTTTAAGCTGTTTTTAGACTTGACTGATACAGTGCTGCCGCAAATAGTTTCGGGCATATACTCTTTTGAATATATGCAAGTAGATGAACAGAGTAAATCCTCGGATGTGGATTTGTTAAGATAATGGGAAAGATGCATTTATAAAGTTGGTGGATACTGCCAAGTGGTCCTCCATAGAGATTTTACCAGTTTGTGTGCCCACCAAGAATGTATGTGAGTGCCTATTGCCTACACCCTTGCCAACCAGAATGCACAAGCCTGGAAAGGTCCGTTCAGGTCGCCCATTTGACAGGCGTGGAATCCTTTCAAGCAGTTTGGCATTGACAGAAGAGACATAAGAAGAGAGAAGAGCACCACTGGGGATTCACTGACCAGTTTTGGTAGAATCGTTGGTTAACCTCATTCTTTGTGGCTCGGGCTTGAGCATTCTTGTCCACCAGAATGCCTTCCCATCACTGTCTGCCCAACTGTGCTGGCCATCTGCTTGGTCACCTTGGACTCTAGTTCACTGGGCCAAGTTTCTGGAGGTGGATAGAAAACCAGGAAAAGGCATGAGTGCAGGGAACCACAGGAGCGGTAATATAAGGACTGAGACAGGAGCTCTGAGGTCTGTCGTGGTCCTTGTCTCCCAACTGGCCAGGCCAGAATATCTACCAGCCCTATGACTGCAGGACCAGGAGATAGAGGGCGAGTCCATGGAGAGCAGGGGCTTTGCCCTCTGTTGGTGCTATGCCCCACAGTGTGCCTGTGCCTTGTTTGAAGTCAGTTCTCAGAAAAAGCTTTGATGAATGAAGGAAAAGACTTAACCCCAAAAGGCCCTGTATTCCTCAGCCACAGGAAAATGAAACAGAATGGAAACCTGACCTGGGACAGCCCACCCTGGAGTCTCAAAGTGGCTGGCTTCCAGGATCTAGTTCCCTGACCAGCGATCAAACCTAGGTCCCCTGCAGTGGGAGTGTAGAATCTTAACCACCGGACCACCAGGTCAATTCACACTGTATCTTTAGAGCTAACTGTGTAGAGCGGTGAACCTGCCTTATTCGTTTAATGACTGGATGATACTCCATTTTATGGATATACCAGAAGTTACATAATCCCTTACTAGTCAACTTTTAAGCTGTTTTTAGACTTGACTGATACAGTGCTGCCGCAAATAGTTTCGGGCATATACTCTTTTGAATATATGCAAGTAGATGAACAGAGTAAATCCTCGGATGTGGATTTGTTAAGATAATGGGAAAGATGCATTTATAAAGTTGGTGGATACTGCCAAGTGGTCCTCCATAGAGATTTTACCAGTTTGTGTGCCCACCAAGAATGTATGTGAGTGCCTATTGCCCTACACCCTTGCCAACCAGAATGCACAAGTTTTTTATTTATTTATTTTAAAAAGGAGCTGATTTGGTAGCAAAGATAAACATATGGGCAAAAGCCTTTTTGCCCAGTTTTTCTTTTTCTTTTTTTTCTGAAGCCCAGTCTGTCTCTCTGAATGTCTCTCTTCTCAGCTCCTGTGCAGACATATACACTTGTACAAAGCCTTGCCCTCTCCCTGCTGCAGTTTGATTTTAAAAGCTTCAATTCAAAAAAAAAAAAAAACACTTTAATTCTTTTTCCTATTGCAGTGGGTTTTCATCTTTGGTGGTTTTCGTTTGCAAAAAAATGAGAAGTAATTCTTGAGTTAGTGTTTTCACTGAGTCCCACATTCCCCAATGCAGAGGGTCTCTTAATCTTTCCAGAAGCAATTGTTGACACCCATATGCCAGGACCCATTTCTTCATTCATTTTTCCAAAGCCCTGATAATACTGAGGGGATGGATACAGCAGCCAATAATGCCCAGTAATTCACAGTGTTTATAGAGCTTCTTTGTCTGAGATCTCAAAGCACTTGACAGCATTAAATCATCATTCCTTTGGCTCTCTCAAAAACATCTTTGAACCTAGATGGATGATGCAGAGAAATGAAAACTCCACTTTCTAGCCAAATTGTCTGAAAGGTGACCCAGAAGAGAATACAGACAGAATCAGCATAGTTTCTACCATAAAATCGGCGAGTTATTTCAGTTGCTCTAATTTTCTTTTACCTTTTTTGAATGCTTTTCCAGTGAATTCCATGTGTATAAGCAGCAAATAGAAATCCTCTCTTCCATGCATGGTATAAAGGGGTTAATGATATCCTGGGATGAATTCCTGGATGCAAAGAAAAGTATGCTCAAGCCTTCAGGTTCTGTGCATCCCATTCTCTCTGGTCTGAGTCTCCGCTCGTCTTTTCTTATCTAAGAAAATGTAAATACACCAGAACACAACTTCCACTGGTCCAGGCCCAGGGGAAAAAAAAGGAAGAAGGGTGAGAGGAAGGAAATGGAAAAAAGAGAGGTAGGCCCAGGGAGGGGAAGGCCTAATTCAGATCTGATGTGTTCATCCCATGTTGAACTGTCAGAAGGCCCAGACCTGCCTCATGCCTTCTATCTGATCCCACCAGTAGGAACCTGTCTCCATTTTGCCTCACCCCACCCTCCTCCTCCCTACCTTACCCAACTCCCAGACCCCACAGTCTCCATATCCTACATGCATCACACACAGAGTATCAACCACAGAGCAAGTATCTTTGTGGGAAAATGTTAACAAACAGCATCTCATATTTCAGGTACAGAAACCAAGCCACAGAGAAGCTGTAATTTATTTATTGACAAAGACTCTGTGTTAGTCACATATATCCCAAGCTGCATCTATTGGACCACGTATTATCCATCCAGAGGGTTGATTTTTAAAAATTATTACCCGATTGACACTGACCATTGAAAGGAACATAAACATCACTGCAATTCCCAGCCAGTCATACTGCTTTCATTTCCCTCTCCGTGTCCTCTGGAATTCTTAATCCACCCGCACATACAGTAGGAACTAGAACCTTGATCCACCCGCACATACAGTAGGAACTAGAACCTGGCACGAGCCCAGACGCTGGAGCCACACCTCTGGGGCTTATATCCAATTCCATGTTGAGCAGGTGGGCCTTAGTCGCCCCATCTGTAAAATGGAACTATTAACAGTACCCACCTCGGGGAGCTCTTATGGAGAACCAATGAACTATCCATGTTAAGTAGTTAACTAAGTATCTAGAATAGAGGCTACATCTGGTCAATGTTAGCTGCTGCCGTTATTAATGCTCTTATGAAACCTTGCTTTCTGCTTTTAAAAATGAATTAAAAGCAAGTGCAACAAAATTATTGGATAGCTCACAAACCCATACTAATCTGACTGCCTGTTCCTGGTGGCACTACTTCCTCTCGGTTCTAGGGGCTGGAGCCTTCTACTGAAGGACAGACAGTGTCTTAGTCTGAGCCATTCTCAAGCCTTCAGGTTCTGTGCATCCCATTCTCTCTGGTCTGAGTCTCCGCTCGTCTTTTCTTATCTAAGAAAATGTAAATACACCAGAACACAACTTCCACTGGTCCAGGCCCAGGGGAAAAAAAAGGAAGAAGGGTGAGAGGAAGGAAATGGAAAAAAGAGAGGTAGGCCCAGGGAGGGGAAGGCCTAATTCAGATCTGATGTGTTCATCCCATGTTGAACTGTCAGAAGGCCCAGACCTGCCTCATGCCTTCTATCTGATCCCACCAGTAGGAACCTGTCTCCATTTTGCCTCACCCCACCCTCCTCCTCCCTACCTTACCCAACTCCCAGACCCCACAGTCTCCATATCCTACATGCATCACACACAGAGTATCAACCACAGAGCAAGTATCTTTGTGGGAAAATGTTAACAAACAGCATCTCATATTTCAGGTACAGAAACCAAGCCACAGAGAAGCTGTAATTTATTTATTGACAAAGACTCTGTGTTAGTCACATATATCCCAAGCTGCATCTATTGGACCACGTATTATCCATCCAGAGGGTTGATTTTTAAAAATTATTACCCGATTGACACTGACCATTGAAAGGAACATAAACATCACTGCAATTCCCAGCCAGTCATACTGCTTTCATTTCCCTCTCCGTGTCCTCTGGAATTCTTAATCCACCCGCACATACAGTAGGAACTAGAACCTTGATCCACCCGCACATACAGTAGGAACTAGAACCTGGCACGAGCCCGGGACGCTGGAGCCACACCTCTGGGGCTTATATCCAATTCCATGTTGAGCAGGTGGGCCTTAGTCGCCCCATCTGTAAAATGGAACTATTAACAGTACCCACCTCGGGGAGCTCTTATGGAGAACCAATGAACTATCCATGTTAAGTAGTTAACTAAGTATCTAGAATAGAGGCTACATCTGGTCAATGTTAGCTGCTGCCGTTATTAATGCTCTTATGAAACCTTGCTTTCTGCTTTTAAAAATGAATTAAAAGCAAGTGCAACAAAATTATTGGATAGCTCACAAACCCATACTAATCTGACTGCCTGTTCCTGGTGGCACTACTTCCTCTAGGTTCTTGGGGCTGGAGCCTTCTACTGCGGAAGGACAGACAGTGTCTTTTAGTCCCTTTCCTTCCGGACCCTCTGAGGACCATGCTTGCTGTCGGCTTCCCTGCTATCCTGACCCCCTCACTGCACAACTCTCAAGGTTTCAAGACAGAAGGAATAGAGGGGAATATTGTACATCAACAATACATCAATTTTTAGAAAAGAACAGAGTGGGGAAGTGAAGAGGGAACCACAGAAGTTGCTGCACTCCTCAGAATTCCCAAGGACTCAGTGGGTCGAGACATCCATCTGACCAAATTGTGTTCTGCTTAGTGCTTTTCAGGATGAGGGTTATGAAAGGCATTTTAACATAAACTGAATATGCTTTGTACTTTACATTTAAAGAAAAAACTTTTTGTGTTGGTGTCATTGCAGATGTATAGACACTTGCAAGTATAGTACAAATGCCCTTTATCCAGATTCACTGGTTGTTAACATTTTGCTTTGTCATTCTCATTCTCTGTCTTCCCCGCATACAAGTGTGTGTGTGTGTGTGTGTGTCTGTGTGTGTGTGTGTGTGTGTCTGTGTATGTGCACATATTTACATGTGTGTATATACAGAAAGAGAGAGGTTGAAGGAGAAGACATTTCCCTTTGCTCTTCCTCATTTCCCTTGACTCTTCCTCACTGTGGATGTCCTAGGAACACGGCCTTTCTCTTTCGTGACCACAGTACAGTGGTCGTAATCAGGGACTGTAATGTTGATACAAGGCTGTCCTCCAAACTCCAGAGTTCCGGTTTTGTATTTTTAAAGCCTCCCTTGAAAAAGCAGGTATGGGACCAAAAGGATACATGTACATCACAGCCTAATTAGGCCACTTGTGCAGGTGGGCCTTAGTCGCCCATCTGTAAAATGGAACTATTAACAGTACCCACCTCGGGGAGCTCTTATGGAGAACCAATGAACTATCCATGTTAAGTAGTTAACTAAGTATCTAGAATAGAGGCTACATCTGGTCAATGTTAGCTGCTGCCGTTATTAATGCTCTTATGAAACCTTGCTTTCTGCTTTTAAAAATGAATTAAAAGCAAGTGCAACAAAATTATTGGATAGCTCACAAACCCATACTAATCTGACTGCCTGTTCCTGGTGGCACTACTTCCTCTAGGTTCTTGGGGCTGGAGCCTTCTACTGCGGAAGGACAGACAGTGTCTTTTAGTCCCTTTCCTTCCGGACCCTCTGAGGACCATGCTTGCTGTCGGCTTCCCTGCTATCCTGACCCCCTCACTGCACAACTCTCAAGGTTTCAAGACAGAAGGAATAGAGGGGAATATTGTACATCAACAATACATCAATTTTTAGAAAAGAACAGAGTGGGGAAGTGAAGAGGGAACCACAGAAGTTGCTGCACTCCTCAGAATTCCCAAGGACTCAGTGGGTCGAGACATCCATCTGACCAAATTGTGTTCTGCTTAGTGCTTTTCAGGATGAGGGTTATGAAAGGCATTTTAACATAAACTGAATATGCTTTGTACTTTACATTTAAAGAAAAAACTTTTTGTGTTGGTGTCATTGCAGATGTATAGACACTTGCAAGTATAGTACAAATGCCCTTTATCCAGATTCACTGGTTGTTAACATTTTGCTTTGTCATTCTCATTCTCTGTCTTCCCCGCATACAAGTGTGTGTGTGTGTGTGTGTGTGTCTGTGTGTGTGTGTGTGTGTCTGTGTATGTGCACATATTTACATGTGTGTATATACAGAAAGAGAGAGGTTGAAGGAGAAGACATTTCCCTTTGCTCTTCCTCATTTCCCTTGACTCTTCCTCACTGTGGATGTCCTAGGAACACGGCCTTTCTCTTTCGTGACCACAGTACAGTGGTCGTAATCAGGGACTGTAATGTTGATACAAGGCTGTCCTCCAAACTCCAGAGTTCCGGTTTTGTATTTTTAAAGCCTCCCTTGAAAAAGCAGGTATGGGACCAAAAGGATACATGTACATCACAGCCTAATTAGGCCACTTGTGCACCTGGTGACCTCCTTGCTAAAGTCATTCGTCAAAAGCCCCCAGCTCTCACAAGGCTCCCGCGCAAGCCTTTGTGGCTTCTCGCCCACCTGGCGGAAAACAACTTGTCTGTCTGCTGAGCAGCGCTCGATGCAGCCACGGTGATAGCCCCTCATAGCACAGCGCCATTTATACTGTCTGTCCACACCGGACTGTGAGCGTCTTAGGGTTCCCAGGGTCCTCTTGTGTAACTGAAAGCTCACCGGGGCTTAGGAAATGTGTGTTAAAAAAAAATGAATGAACAATTTCCATGTACAGCTGTTGTAAATAGTGCTGCAGTGAACACTGGGGTACGTGTGTCTTTTTGAATTATGGTTTTCTCAGGATGTATGTCCGGTGGGATAGAGATTGGGGGGGAGGCCCACGAAGGAGGGGGTATATGTATACATATAGCTGATTACCTTCATTGTACAGCAGAAACTAACACAACAGTGTAAAGCAACTATGCCCCAATCAAAAAAAAAAAAAATGAATGAGCACATAGACAAAGTGGAAGCCTTCGGTGAGATGAACTTGATAAAGAGATAGATTGTTTCTTTAAATCTGTGTGAGCTGAAAATTCAGGTGTGCACAATACAAGGGGTGAGATTATACATTGCTCTTAGGAATGTTTTAGGGCAAGCAGAAAAAAACATACGTGGGCCGTTGGCTCCTGCCTTCCTGCCACTCCCTCAAACTTTTTTTTCTCCTCCCTCTGCTCCAAAATATAGTAACTGATGAAAAGAATACAGTTATGTGCCGAGGACGTGTAGAGACTAGACTCTCAGAAGAGCCGTGCCTGTGAGCATAAGAAACACAGCCCAGGATTTCAGCACTTGGCAGCCCGGGGCGCTCCATGGTTCCTGCCACGTTAGCACGCAGTAACTTTCCGTGCCGGCTCCAGGCAAGGCGGGGGCGGGGTTCCAGGCAAGGCGGGGGCGGGGCTCCAGGCTGTCCCCTCTCCTCGCCTTGCAGCCACCACCGGTGGGCGCCAGGGTGCTGGGCAACCGCTCTGCCTCCAGCTAACTCGAAAAGCCACATGTCCCCATCCCCATCCAGGGAGTCTTCCAGCTGAAGTTTGTGGCAGAACTGGGAACTTCTAGAGCTCTTGAACTGGAGCGTGGAGCTCACTGTGTTCCCAAGAGCTCCTCTTTCTGAAAGACCGTCACCCACTAGCCCTGGTAGCTGCTCCATTCCCGGCCCATGCCCGTTCAGATGTCTGAAAACAAAGCCGGTGGTTGAATTCACCCTTTATTGAGCAGGACTAGGGTAGGTTTTGGCACTGTGGTGGTATTTCATTTTCCTGTAACAAATGCCTATGTGGCGTTTGCTGCATGCCTGGCACTTGTTCTAAACACTTTAATCCTCATGACAGCCTATGAAGTCAGTTAGTATTATTTCAATTGGGGGGCATGCAGTGAGATTAAGTAACAGAGAGAGAGTTTCTGGGACTGGGTGTCTGCCCTTGTTTAAACTAAAACTGCAGTGTCTTTTTCTCTCTCATATTTCCTACATTGCTGTTTCTTACCTACTTTTCCGTTTGACAGTGATCTCATCAACACTGTTATTTGGATCAGTCTATAAATATGCATTAATACTTCCCATGCTCTCCAGAGGATAGAAGGATATTCCTCCTATAAATACAGTAGAGTCCGGCTAGAGAGGTGACATATCTGCACTTTAGCAGCAAAGGGAGATGGGGAGAGATGCTGACCATAGAGCTTCAAGAAGTTGGAAGACAGGAGAGAGTACTCTCACAGGCAGGAATGGTTGGGAAAGACCTTAGAGAAGGTGGCTAGATCTCTCTGAAAATCAGATCACCTCTGGATAAATGGAACTTTCAAGATTATGCCTTGTGTGGCCAATGGCTTTTTGGACGTTGAAGTCTGAGAATATAGGCAAAGATGCTATGTCCCTTCTGCAGAAGGTGTCTCAAGTACTGTCTGACGTTCTACCCCCGATAATCATAAAGCACTAAAGTTTTGGTTAGTTTGCTTGTTCTTCCAGCTCCCAAGCCCTAGTGACGTGTTTGGGACAGCTGACCCTTGTGCTCTAGTCTGTCCTGATTCATATGATGAGGTGATAATACAGAGAAGCGTGGAGGAGCACAGAAATTGAGCTTGAAGGCAGACAGATTTCAATGCGATGAGACCCATGAAGAAGGAAAGCCGTCAATGTGTTTAAGTTTCCAGGATCGTGAATTTCTCTGTTTCCTTATACCTTATGATAGTCACAGAGAGTAGAATTAAAGTTTTTTAGCAATGAAAGCAATATTTTCAAGGCTGCTAATTACAAATGCTCCCCAGAGGAGTCATCATGATGCATCCTTTGTGAGATGGGATGCGTAAATTAGCCAAAAAATGCTCCCCAGAGGAGTCATCTGAATTCACCCTTTATTGAGCAGGACTAGGGTAGGTTTTGGCACTGTGGTGGTATTTCATTTTCCTGTAACAAATGCCTATGTGGCGTTTGCTGCATGCCTGGCACTTGTTCTAAACACTTTAATCCTCATGACAGCCTATGAAGTCAGTTAGTATTATTTCAATTGGGGGGCATGCAGTGAGATTAAGTAACAG
The DNA here is from genome assembly GCA_022376925.1 of Tragulus kanchil. Classification (NCBI taxonomy): domain Eukaryota; kingdom Metazoa; phylum Chordata; class Mammalia; order Artiodactyla; family Tragulidae; genus Tragulus; species Tragulus kanchil. The sequence goes on from JAIOJX010000032.1 coordinate 288,373,843, forward strand.
AGAGAGAGTTTCTGGGACTGGGTGTCTGCCCTTGTTTAAACTAAAACTGCAGTGTCTTTTTCTCTCTCATATTTCCTACATTGCTGTTTCTTACCTACTTTTCCGTTTGACAGTGATCTCATCAACACTGTTATTTGGATCAGTCTATAAATATGCATTAATACTTCCCATGCTCTCCAGAGGATAGAAGGATATTCCTCCCTATAAATACAGTAGAGTCCGGTTAGAGAGGTGACATATCTGCACTTTAGCAGCAAAGGGAGATGGGGAGAGATGCTGACCATAGAGCTTCAAGAAGTTGGAAGACAGGAGAGAGTACTCTCACAGGCAGGAATGGTTGGGAAAGACCTTAGAGAAGGTGGCTAGATCTCTCTGAAAATCAGATCACCTCTGGATAAATGGAACTTTCAAGATTATGCCTTGTGTGGCCAATGGCTTTTTGGACGTTGAAGTCTGAGAATATAGGCAAAGATGCTATGTCCCTTCTGCAGAAGGTGTCTCAAGTACTGTCTGACGTTCTACCCCTGATAATCATAAAGCACTAAAGTTTTGGTTAGTTTGCTTGTTCTTCCAGCTCCCAAGCCCTAGTGACGTGTTTGGGACAGCTGACCCTTGTGCTCTAGTCTGTCCTGATTCATATGATGAGGTGATAATACAGAGAAGCGTGGAGGAGCACAGAAATTGAGCTTGAAGGCAGACAGATTTCAATGCGATGAGACCCATGAAGAAGGAAAGCCGTCAATGTGTTTAAGTTTCCAGGATCGTGAATTTCTCTGTTTCCTTATACCTTATGATAGTCACAGAGAGTAGAATTAAAGTTTTTTAGCAATGAAAGCAATATTTTCAAGGCTGCTAATTACAAATGCTCCCCAGAGGAGTCATCATGATGCATCCTTTGTGAGATGGGATGGCCATAATGGTAGCCCCCAGATTAGCCAAAACAAGCCTGCATGGCTGCTGACCATGCAAGACTCTAAATTCCATCCTCTATCATCAGAACTCACCTTTGTCTCCAAAGAAAGCGCCTACTGAAGGAGATGTGTGCATCTCTGTGGTGGTTTTATTACCATAATCATGCTTTCAATCAAAGAAGCCACGGCTGTGTATTGGATTCTAGAGAGTGCACTTTTCATTATGAAACATTACCGTAAGCCGCTTATGTCGGACATGATTGCAATTAGAGTTTAGAGAACCACAAGAAGGGATGAGCCGTGTAGGCTACATGCATGTAAAGTCCTTTGCCAGGAACAAGTTTTAACCTTTGTACAGCTGTTGAGGGAAAGGTTCCAGTATTTCCTGTGAGAATATCTGTCAAGTTTTCATTTGAACAGGGAACACCTAATTTATGTTTTTGAAGACCACTCCCTTCTTAAGCTGAGCACCTTTGGGCATGTGTCAGCAGGAGGTGTTGGGAAAGATTAAAAAAAAAAAATTATACAAGCTTCAAACCCAGCAGATTAATGAGATTTGGAGAAATGGCCAGACAGGAAAAAAATCCAAACTGTATGTTCCTAAATCATTTAAGTAAATTTGGGGAAGTGATATTTGGAGAGTTATTCTGGGAATGGGGATGGTGGAAGGGGTAAGGAACAGATTGTGTTTACACAGTAAAATTGACAAGAAGGGTGACTTTCTGTTCTCTTGAATGGGAAAGTAAATTGTTTTTATTTTTGTTACCACAATACAAAGAACATATTACCTATGTGTCTTAACTTTCATAAAGCTCTTTTATGGACAATAAATACATGGTGAAAGTTGTGGCCACATAATTTTTATAGTGAGTCAAAGCTTGGTAGGGTCAAGTACAGCATGAGTAGGCACCCTGCCTCCTAATATTTTCATCTAATCATGCAACGTTTGACCTACAGTTCTACCTACACTGATTCTAATGAATTATTCAAAACCCTGAATTTCTCTGTTTCCTTATACCTTATGATAGTCACAGAGTAGAATTAAAGTTTTTAGCCATGAAAGCAATATTTTCAAGGCTGCTAATTACAAGTGCTCGCCAGAGGAGTCATCATGATGCCTCCTTTGTGAGATGGGATGGCCATAATGGTAGCCCCCAGATTAGCCAAAACAAGCCTGCATGGCTGCTGACCATGCAAGACTCTAAATTCCATCCTCTATCATCAGAACTCACCTTTGTCTCCAAAGAAAGCGCCTACTGAAGGAGATGTGTGCATCTCTGTGGTGGTTTTATTACCATAATCATGCTTTCAATCAAAGAAGCCACGGCTGTGTATTGGATTCTAGAGAGTGCACTTTTCATTATGAAACATTACCGTAAGCCGCTTATGTCGGACATGATTGCAATTAGAGTTTAGAGAACCACAAGAAGGGATGAGCCGTGTAGGCTACATGCATGTAAAGTCCTTTGCCAGGAACAAGTTTTAACCTTTGTACAGCTGTTGAGGGAAAGGTTCCAGTATTTCCTGTGAGAATATCTGTCAAGTTTTCATTTGAACAGGGAACACCTAATTTATGTTTTTGAAGACCACTCCCTTCTTAAGCTGAGCACCTTTGGGCATGTGTCAGCAGGAGGTGTTGGGAAAGATTAAAAAAAAAAAATTATACAAGCTTCAAACCCAGCAGATTAATGAGATTTGGAGAAATGGCCAGACAGGAAAAAAATCCAAACTGTATGTTCCTAAATCATTTAAGTAAATTTGGGGAAGTGATATTTGGAGAGTTATTCTGGGAATGGGGATGGTGGAAGGGGTAAGGAACAGATTGTGTTTACACAGTAAAATTGACAAGAAGGGTGACTTTCTGTTCTCTTGAATGGGAAAGTAAATTGTTTTTATTTTTGTTACCACAATACAAAGAACATATTACCTATGTGTCTTAACTTTCATAAAGCTCTTTTATGGACAATAAATACATGGTGAAAGTTGTGGCCACATAATTTTTATAGTGAGTCAAAGCTTGGTAGGGTCAAGTACAGCATGAGTAGGCACCCTGCCTCCTAATATTTTCATCTAATCATGCAACGTTTGACCTACAGTTCTACCTACACTGATTCAAGTAACCACCAGTGGAAATTATTTGGCGAAAAAAATTCCAGAAAATTCCAAAAAAGAAAAACTTTAAGTTGCCTTGGACCTAGCAACTATATATGTGACATTTATATTGTTTTAGGTATTATAAGTAACCTAGAGATGATTTAAGGAGGATGTGCATAAAGTATGTGCAAATGCCTTACCATATTATGTAAGGCTCCCCTGGAGGGTCAGTTGGTAAAGAATCTGCTATAATGCAGGAGGCCTGGGTTCGATCCCTGGGCTGGAAAGTTCCCTGGAGAAAGGAATGGCTATCCCCTTCAGTATTCTTGCCTGGAGAATGCCATAGACAGAGGAGCCTAGTGCGCTCCAGTCCATGGGGTCTCAGAGAGTTGCCCACAACTGACTAACACATGATGTAAGGGACTTGAGCATCCTCAGCTCTTGGTATCTGTGGGGCCCTTGAACCAATCCCCCATGGAGGCTGAGGCACACATGTCTGTTTACTGGGCAGTACTATGTGCCAGGTGCCTAGCATGCCCACAGCAGGACAGGCTTCAGAAAGTGTGTGTGCATGTGTGTAAGGGCTCTGTGTCAGCAGGTACTTTTTTTTTTTTTCAATTTTTATTTTACTTTTTACTTTTACAGAGTTTTGTTGTTTACAGATATGTATGATCCCAGATTAGTCATATGTATATCCCCCCCCCATCCCACATTTCCAGGCCATTGCACAGCACCCCTGTAGGATCCCCTTTTCTCCCAGTGCAATGACAATATCAGCAGGTACTCTTGAGGGTTTTTCAGGGGCAGTGTGGGTAGACAGGATGGCGTCAAAGGGAGGAATGTGGCAGAGGTCCTCTCTTTCACTTGCTTGGTCAAAGTTGGGAGAGGCTGCGGTCCTGACACCCAGGCATTGCTCCATCCCTATTCCTGAGCATGGCATTGCCATCGCATTCTTGGAGTCCCTATTTACATCTGACTCACCTCTAGGAACATAAGGGAGAAGATCCAGCCAAGCTAAGAGGCCAAGAAAAGAAAAATATGGGGTAATAATTAGAAGGAAATATTTAACCCCGCCTCCTAATATTTTCATCTAATCATGCAACGTTTGACCTACAGTTCTACCTACACTGATTCAAGTCCACCAGTGGAAATTATTTGGCGAAAAAATTCCAGAAAATTCCAAAGAAAAACTTTAAGTTGCCTTGGACCTAGCAACTATATATGTGACATTTATATTGTTTTAGGTATTATAAGTAACCTAGAGATGATTTAAGGAGGATGTGCATAAAGTATGTGCAAATGCCTTACCATATTATGTAAGGCTCCCCTGGAGGGTCAGTTGGTAAAGAATCTGCTATAATGCAGGAGGCCTGGGTTCGATCCCTGGGCTGGAAAGTTCCCTGGAGAAAGGAATGGCTATCCCCTTCAGTATTCTTGCCTGGAGAATGCCATAGACAGAGGAGCCTAGTGCGCTCCAGTCCATGGGGTCTCAGAGAGTTGCCCACAACTGACTAACACATGATGTAAGGGACTTGAGCATCCTCAGCTCTTGGTATCTGTGGGGGCCCTTGAACCAATCCCCCATGGAGGCTGAGGCACACATGTCTGTTTACTGGGCAGTACTATGTGCCAGGTGCCTAGCATGCCCACAGCAGGACAGGCTTCAGAAAGTGTGTGTGCATGTGTGTAAGGGCTCTGTGTCAGCAGGTACTTTTTTTTTTTTTCAATTTTTATTTTACTTTTTACTTTTACAGAGTTTTGTTGTTTACAGATATGTATGATCCCAGATTAGTCATATGTATATCCCCCCCCCATCCCACATTTCCAGGCCATTGCACAGCACCCCTGTAGGATCCCCTTTTCTCCCAGTGCAATGACAATATCAGCAGGTACTCTTGAGGGTTTTTCAGGGGCAGTGTGGGTAGACAGGATGGCGTCAAAGGGAGGAATGTGGCAGAGGTCCTCTCTTTCACTTGCTTGGTCAAAGTTGGGAGAGGCTGCGGTCCTGACACCCAGGCATTGCTCCATCCCTATTCCTGAGCATGGCATTGCCATCGCATTCTTGGAGTCCCTATTTACATCTGACTCACCTCTAGGAACATAAGGGAGAAGATCCAGCCAAGCTAAGAGGCCAAGAAAAGAAAAATATGGGGTAATAATTAGAAGGATATTTAACAGCTTATCTGTGGCCTATATTTGTCCTGTCCCAACTGGACCATTAAAAATTTCCTCCAGTACAAGCCCCAGTCACTTTTTTGTGACATAATAGTTTTAATAAGCAGAGTTTGACTTACCATCCTCACTCTTAAGAGCACAGCAGTCCTTTCCAGGACTCTCTCCTTCCCAGATGATTCTCATTCTCAATCCTCTGTCCATAGGATTTCCCACACACAGGGCTACCCAAGTCCCTGACACAATAGGTCCCTACCTCTGAAACAGCTCCACCCCAAGTTAAGCTTAGTAACTGTTGTCAAGGACCAGAGGAAGCCAGACTTTCTGCCCTCCATGGGGCAGCTTTGAAGACGTGATGAAGACTGGGCAGTGGAGAAGCTCACAGTTATGGGCTTCTCTGTGTGAGTGTATATATATTTTTTGGCTTTATTCTTTCTTCCTGCTTAATATGGCTTGTCACCTCCTGTGTTACACTGTTACAGGCATTGGAACTGGCACATGACAGCTCTGCTTTGAGTCCCTCTGAGGGAGCTTGTGGATAGGGTGTTCTCTGAGAGGGCTTCTCTCTTTCGCTGCCCTGCTTCTTGCTGAGTGGCTACCTCAGACCTCACTGCCCTTCAAGACTCTGTACAGAGTTCAACTTTTATGCCTGTATTTCTGAGGTAAAAATTGAAGTCCCACATTTCACTGGTACCAGGTATAATTTTTTCCCTGAATTAATGAATAAGCATTTACTGCAGGGCCCACTGGATTCCCCATGCTGCATGATTGATTGATTAATTCAACAATTGTACTCAGTCTCTCAGTCATGTCTGACTCTTTGCAACCCCATGAACTACAGTCTGCCAGCCTCCTCTGTCCATCGGATTTTCCAGGCAGGAATCCTGGAGTGGGTTGCCATTTCCTTATGAGCAACAAAAATGGCTCCTTATGTGCCTGGCCCTGCCCAGTGGGCTCTGAGACCTATGCACTGAGTCAGACAGAGATAGTCCTTGTTTTATTGGGTTCACCAGCTGAGACTATACAGAAGCCCTGCCTTTGATAAGTTATGGTAAGATTAGAAGGAAAGATCATGGAGCTGCTGGTGGGTTTTGTTTTCTGGTTTTTTATTTTTTGTTTTGAAGCATTTCTCTATTGCAAACGTTTTCCCGAAATGCATTGTCATTTTAAATGAAGCTTGTCTGTCACAGTAAGAGCATTTCCATCACATCTTTCCGTTGTTTACTCAGGGAACTGCTCAGAGTAGTGTGCAGGACACAGGGCTGAGAACAAGGGGCTTCCTACAGCCTTGCTCTGGACTTGGCACACCTTTGAGCGAGCAAGGCTGACCCTGGATCTGCCCCAGGCATAGAATGGTGTGGTCATTTTTATTTGTACAAAGTACAAGCTTGTTCAGGGGAAATCAGTTTATTTTTACCTGACAGGCTTCCTTTTTCCAGGCTCTTTTCCTGGAACGTCGTTCTGATTTACTTGGGGTCTGTTTTGGTTCCAAGGTCAGAATCTCTTCAGCCCTATGACCATGAGAATTCCTTGAGACTTCCCCTCAACACTGCTTTGGGGCTCTTCCACTCTTGATTTTTTTCTGAACCTTTCTAAGGACGACAGGAGATGTTTTCCAACATTTAGTTAACAGCAGATACAGGTAAAACAACAAATGGAAATTGGAATTTCTCGATCATTGCCAACCTGCGACCACCCTGGTGCAATGGGGAGGGTGCCTAGCAGGTGTAGGAGACAGAGTTTAATAGACAGGAAGGGGCTGGAGTAGGGAGAGCGGATGCATGCTCTGGCGTCTATCTCGTACTCCCTGAAGACACGTCACAGCACCACCCCAGAGAGACACACACACTTATGGGGTTTGATCACCACTTGTATTTAATTAACACTCTCAAGCCACATGTTCTGGAATTTACCTTACTCTTGATGATCCCCAAACCACAGTAGCTACATATGTGTGTGTATGTGCACCCATCGTTAAACAAGATAGAAAGGGTCTTATGCATGTAAGTGTGTATATATTTACAAAATGTCCTGTATGTTTTAATCTTCTTCATACTGAGTCTTAGCAGTCAAAGAGTTGTAGTCGCTTCCTGGAGCAGTGGCACTTTGGGGATCAAATAAATTCAGTTGTAGTCGCCTTTGATAAGTTATGGTAAGATTAGAAGGAAAGATCATGGAGCTGCTGGTGGGTTTTGTTTTCTGGTTTTTTATTTTTTGTTTTGAAGCATTTCTCTATTGCAAACGTTTTCCCGAAATGCATTGTCATTTTAAATGAAGCTTGTCTGTCACAGTAAGAGCATTTCCATCACATCTTTCCGTTGTTTACTCAGGGAACTGCTCAGAGTAGTGTGCAGGACACAGGGCTGAGAACAAGGGGCTTCCTACAGCCTTGCTCTGGACTTGGCACACCTTTGAGCGAGCAAGGCTGACCCTGGATCTGCCCCAGGCATAGAATGGTGTGGTCATTTTATTTGTACAAAGTACAAGCTTGTTCAGGGGAAATCAGTTTATTTTTACCTGACAGGCTTCCTTTTTCCAGGCTCTTTTCCTGGAACGTCGTTCTGATTTACTTGGGGTCTGTTTTGGTTCCAAGGTCAGAATCTCTTCAGCCCTATGACCATGAGAATTCCTTGAGACTTCCCCTCAACACTGCTTTGGGGCTCTTCCACTCTTGATTTTTTTCTGAACCTTTCTAAGGACGACAGGAGATGTTTTCCAACATTTAGTTAACAGCAGATACAGGTAAAACAACAAATGGAAATTGGAATTTCTCGATCATTGCCAACCTGCGACCACCCTGGTGCAATGGGGAGGGTGCCTAGCAGGTGTAGGAGACAGAGTTTAATAGACAGGAAGGGGCTGGAGTAGGGAGAGCGGATGCATGCTCTGGCGTCTATCTCGTACTCCCTGAAGACACGTCACAGCACCACCCCAGAGAGACACACACACTTATGGGGTTTGATCACCACTTGTATTTAATTAACACTCTCAAGCCACATGTTCTGGAATTTACCTTACTCTTGATGATCCCCAAACCACAGTAGCTACATATGTGTGTGTATGTGCACCCATGCGTTAAACAAGATAGAAAGGGTCTTATGCATGTAAGTGTGTATATATTTACAAAATGTCCTGTATGTTTTAATCTTCTTCATACTGAGTCTTAGGAGTCAAAGAGTTGTAGTCGCTTCCCCTGGAGCAGTGGCACTTTGGGGATCAAATAAATTCAGCTCACCTGACTGAGACATATCTGTACCAGCATGCTTCTGGGTTGTTCACATGTGAACAAGTAGGATGAGGAGTGAGAAAACGGAGCACCCGCCCCCCAGTCCCATGCCCCGCACCATTCCAAAGCAGCGCTCTTACCCTCTGTCCACCAGGCTCCAAGCAGCTAAGGGCTTTCATAGCAGCAGGGCCTCTTCAGTCCTTCTCTGCTTATTAACAAAAGGACTTGTCATCTGGAGAACTGGTTGCCATGTGTTTGTTGTTAGAAGTTCAGGACAAACAGGTTCAGCAACCCACAAAGGGTTTTCTGGCAAACAGAAAACATAAACAGTTTCCGTATGAGCTGGACTGAGAGGGAGCAGCCTCCCTTGGCAGACCCTGGCTCTCGTGTGGTCACGTTCTTCCTCTGCCCACCAGGCACTGCCTGTCGTGAGTTTGTGTTTGTTTGTTTGTTTGTTCATTTGGCCACTTCTATTGGTCTTTCATTTATTTATTTTCTTTGTTCTTTGGCCTGTGTGGACCTCCCATCGCAGTGGCCTCTCTTGCTGCAGAGCACCTACTCTGGGTGCATGCACTCCAGAGCTCCAACTCAGTAGTTGGACAAATCGGTCCAGCCGCTCCACGGCACATAGGATCTTCCCAGGCCAGGGATCGAACCAGCACACCTTGTACTGAAAGGCGGTGTCCTAACCCACTGGACCACCAGGGAAGCCCCTGTGAGTTTTACTGGGTAAACTCACATGGCATCATTAGCTTTCTGTTCCCCGTGCCTGCTAATGGAGCCTCAGGTATAGCCGCCTGCCAGCTGCCAGCTCAGAGCCCTCATCTCACGAGACTTGGGGGAGCATCTTCCCTTCCTTTTTCATTTTATACATGTTTCAAGGTGCAGGTTAGAGATACCAGCCGGGATGTTCTCTTTTCTATTACCAGCCTCCCAGAGAAGATAGGCAGACCTTCAGTACTTAGAAGCAGTCTGTGTTGGGGCTCAGTGAAGAACAGAAGACACCCCGTGCCCCTTTATCTGTATCCACTGACCCCAAGCATGGTGTATTACAGGATTCAAAATACAGGAATCAGAGCGATCAGCTCAGCCAACTGCCCCAGCCCTAAGATGAACGAAAGAGCATTAGGACTTTCGACTGTGGATAATGGCAGCTAATCCACCACCACGTTTGTGAAAGCAAACGGCGGGATAGCACTGCCTCTTTTCACTGGCAGCTCTTAAAGCATGGCTCTTGGAGAAAATTAGCCTGGTCCCTCCTTGTGCATACGCATCTGTATGGAGACACACCCTTAACCTTATTAATTTGCTTATTATCTCAGGATGAGAATTCTTACTTTTTCTCATCCATGTAGTGAGAATAGGTATGTAATTTGGGAGCTTCCTATGTTCCATGGATTTTATATGTGGGGGTGTGTGTGTCTTTGTGTGTAATCACATTTAAAGCTCATGGTAACTATCAAGTATAACTATGAATATTAATTGAGGAAGCTGTGTTTCAGATGTTAAGCAACTTGCCCAACCCTCATAGCTAGTGAGTGGCAGAGGTGGGCTTGAACCCAGGTGCTTCCATCAAGCCCTGAAGCCTTGTCCTTCCTGCTGTGCCAAGCTGCCCCATACCTCCCAGTGTTCGTAAGACCGAAGGTAGAGACCATGTCTTTGTAGGCTAGAGTGTCAGTGAGCTATATATTTTTCTCCTTTCGTCTGTGCCATGTGGGATCTTAGTTCCCTGACCAGGTATTGAACCCGTACCCTCTGCGTTGGAAGTGTGGCGTCTTAACCACTGAACCGCCAGGAAAGTGCCCATGTGAGTTTTATTCTAAACTCTTGAATACATGGGGTCTTCTCAAGAGGTATTGAGCTCATCAGTGCACTTTATGGATGCCTCTTTTCTCCAAAAATATGCATACACACCCCCAAAATAATCAGTGCTTTAGTGTTCCTCCCTGGAGTACTTGCCTGCCCTCTACTACTTTCTCGTTCTCAATTCTCCCCATCCAAGCTCCTATTTAAAGTCTGTTTTCTCTAAGTCGCCTCCTCTCAACTGGTGGCCATCCTCCAAAATTGTCCTTCCTTCCTCTTCCTCAGCTCCATCCACATTCACTCTGTGCTTTTAGGAGGAAAGCCTTCTGTAAAGCCAAGCTGGATTTCAGTTCCAATTCTGAGAGATTTTCCTTTTGACTAGAGAGCCCGCCCACCTAAATGGATGCACTGCCAATGATAGGATACCTGATTTTCCACCTAAATGTCTGACTTCACTATATGGATGATAAAACATAGAGAACAACAACAAAAAAATGTACCCATTTTTTTTTCACTCACTTACCAAAACATTTCCAGGTTTCCTTTTTCATGTTTTGTCATATGGTTAGGTCCCTTTTATGTTGTGATTAGATTCAGAGTGGTATTACTTTTTTCCTCTATAATTTCTCCATTTCAGGCATCACATGTTTGTCTGAAGGAAAGGCTGATGGAGTTACAACAGCAGTTTTTTGTCCCCTTGTGCTGCCTCTTCATGGGTTATTGACATGGGAAAGTATTTGAAGGTGCTTTCTTAGTAAACAGTAAAAGTAAGGGGGAAATAATCCTTCTTTCTGGCACCCCTGTTTCAGGTGTGTTTAATGGCCCTGAGCCTAACACAAAAACCAGACATCAGATTTGAACTGTTATGATTAATACACTCTCTTACATACTTACGATTTTTAAGATTTTCAAAGATCAGAAAGAGACAGTCATTGAACACCAGAGACAGTCACTGGCACCTGATGGGCACATTACAATGAGTCGTGGAGTCTTTTTATGTGGGATCTTAGTTCCCTGACCAGGTATTGAACCCGTACCCTCTGCGTTGGAAGTGTGGCGTCTTAACCACTGAACCGCCAGGAAAGTGCCCATGTGAGTTTTATTCTAAACTCTTGAATACATGGGGTCTTCTCAAGAGGTATTGAGCTCATCAGTGCACTTTATGGATGCCTCTTTTCTCCAAAAATATGCATACACACCCCCAAAATAATCAGTGCTTTAGTGTTCCTCCCTGGAGTACTTGCCTGCCCTCTACTACTTTCTCGTTCTCAATTCTCCCCATCCAAGCTCCTATTTAAAGTCTGTTTTCTCTAAGTCGCCTCCTCTCAACTGGTGGCCATCCTCCAAAATTGTCCTTCCTTCCTCTTCCTCAGCTCCATCCACATTCACTCTGTGCTTTTAGGAGGAAAGCCTTCTGTAAAGCCAAGCTGGATTTCAGTTCCAATTCTGAGAGATTTTCCTTTTGACTAGAGAGCCCGCCCACCTAAATGGATGCACTGCCAATGATAGGATACCTGATTTTCCACCTAAATGTCTGACTTCACTATATGGATGATAAAACATAGAGAACAACAACAAAAAAATGTACCCATTTTTTTTTCACTCACTTACCAAAACATTTCCAGGTTTCCTTTTTCATGTTTTGTCATATGGTTAGGTCCCTTTTATGTTGTGATTAGATTCAGAGTGGTATTACTTTTTTCCTCTATAATTTCTCCATTTCAGGCATCACATGTTTGTCTGAAGGAAAGGCTGATGGAGTTACAACAGCAGTTTTTTGTCCCCTTGTGCTGCCTCTTCATGGGTTATTGACATGGGAAAGTATTTGAAGGTGCTTTCTTAGTAAACAGTAAAAGTAAGGGGGAAATAATCCTTCTTTCTGGCACCCCTGTTTCAGGTGTGTTTAATGGCCCTGAGCCTAACACAAAAACCAGACATCAGATTTGAACTGTTATGATTAATACACTCTCTTACATACTTACGATTTTTAAGATTTTCAAAGATCAGAAAGAGACAGTCATTGAACACCAGAGACAGTCACTGGCACCTGATGGGCACATTACAATGAGTCGTGGAGTCTCAATCACACAGTAACCCTGGGGGGAATGTATTGTTACTCTCATTTACAGATGAGGACACCAAGGTTCAGAAGGATGATGCTCCCTGCCCTGCTGACAGGTGACAGGACACAATTGAAAGCTCTTCTCAACTTGCCACCTGACTTTTCTCTTAGAAAAACCTTCACTAAATAAGTGTTCATCTGTGGGTCATCTTGAAGGCATACCAGAGCAAAGGTGACCAAGAAAAAGAAAGGGACAAGGTTTTACAGAGCAGTGACATACGCATATATTACAGACACACAGAGACTGTGAAGCAAATGTCAATGTACTCACAAATTATGAGAGAGGCAGCTGTAGCGATACATGTTAACGGGAGACCTATTACTCATAATTGATTTTACTAATATTTTAGCATCTGACCTGTTTCTCTTAATTGAATTGAAATGTCTTATGCAACACATTTTGTTTTACTGACTTTGGAAAGATATAATCACCTTCACCTACACTTTTCATTTTAAGATAGAGGTCTTTTAAAAATAATAATAATAATAATTCCTATACAGTGGCCTTATACATAAGTAAAATGCCATTAGAGATTTCTTCAATATGAAATGCTTAGAAAATTGCAATGATTTTGTTTTAAGAGGAGAAAAAAAAGTAAAAGAAATGGCATTTTGCACAATGATCAGTGAGGTCACCCTGAACAAAAATAAAATCTGTCCATTAAATTCATCTTAAGAATCACAGATCGAGTCACTTGGGAGTCACTTACAAACTGCCCTTGTTTAACTTAGTAATTTCGTTTTAGGTAGAAAAAGCAGTTTTTGTCCCCTTGTGCTGCCTCTTCATGGGTTATTGACATGGGAAAGTATTTGAAGGTGCTTTCTTAGTAAACAGTAAAAGTAAGGGGGAAATAATCCTTCTTTCTGGCACCCCTGTTTCAGGTGTGTTTAATGGCCCTGAGCCTAACACAAAAACCAGACATCAGATTTGAACTGTTATGATTAATACACTCTCTTACATACTTACGATTTTTAAGATTTTCAAAGATCAGAAAGAGACAGTCATTGAACACCAGAGACAGTCACTGGCACCTGATGGGCACATTACAATGAGTCGTGGAGTCTCAATCACACAGTAACCCTGGGGGGAATGTATTGTTACTCTCATTTACAGATGAGGACACCAAGGTTCAGAAGGATGATGCTCCCTGCCCTGCTGACAGGTGACAGGACACAATTGAAAGCTCTTCTCAACTTGCCACCTGACTTTTCTCTTAGAAAAACCTTCACTAAATAAGTGTTCATCTGTGGGTCATCTTGAAGGCATACCAGAGCAAAGGTGACCAAGAAAAAGAAAGGGACAAGGTTTTACAGAGCAGTGACATACGCATATATTACAGACACACAGAGACTGTGAAGCAAATGTCAATGTACTCACAAATTATGAGAGAGGCAGCTGTAGCGATACATGTTAACGGGAGACCTATTACTCATAATTGATTTTACTAATATTTTAGCATCTGACCTGTTTCTCTTAATTGAATTGAAATGTCTTATGCAACACATTTTGTTTTACTGACTTTGGAAAGATATAATCACCTTCACCTACACTTTTCATTTTAAGATAGAGGTCTTTTAAAAATAATAATAATAATAATTCCTATACAGTGGCCTTATACATAAGTAAAATGCCATTAGAGATTTCTTCAATATGAAATGCTTAGAAAATTGCAATGATTTTGTTTTAAGAGGAGAAAAAAAAGTAAAAGAAATGGCATTTTGCACAATGATCAGTGAGGTCACCCTGAACAAAAATAAAATCTGTCCATTAAATTCATCTTAAGAATCACAGATCGAGTCACTTGGGAGTCACTACACTGCCCTGTTTAACTTAGTTGAAATTAGTCATTCCAAAGCCCTTAAAATATAAACTCATTTCATGTTTGCAGAAAATACTTTACCATCGGGAACAGGGTAAATCAGAGAGACACGGAGAGATTCTTATGGGAGCAGGGGCGTCTCAGATCTCAGCTTCTCAGGACAGATAGCTTGCTCTGCTAAACTGTAGAGAATGCCTGTCTGCCGGACTTGCTAATGCCCGGACCTGGAACATACCAAGGATGAGAATTGAAGAACGTATCAGGAGACTGTTCGCTAAAGCAGGTAAAATGATGACTCTCACCTCAGGCTTCAACTGGGCTCACATCCACCAGTCCCTGCCCGGGGTTAGTTGAGGCTTGGATAAACTTGCCAACGTTAGGGGAGGTTCATTTTTGTTTTTCAAGTTGGCAGGTCTTGTCTTGGAAAAGAAACTGAATTGGTATACCAGCTCTAAGGGATTATAAGATGATTGAGCCTTGGGTGAGAACAGAAGAGGGAAAAAAAGGCACACAAAAAAGAAAAAAAATACATTTTTTGAGAACTTGCAAGAAAGAGGTCTTGCTGGCCAACAGTGGCCCTAGGTTGACATCTGTTGTATGTTAGTTTCAAGTGCGTCTGTTTCTCAGTAAGTGATCTCAGAACTTCAGTGATAGCCTCCAAGGGAAAATTACAAAATGGGCTTGAGGAAACATTTTTCTGGGTTCCTTCTCCCTGTGCCCAACAGGGAAAGAGCGGAGAGAAGCCTGGACTAGTCTAACTTGAGGCCACCCATTGGCTGGTAGGACTAGGATGAAACATCAGCACCTTTAATGTGGGGTTGAAAAACGGAATGGCAGGAAGTTAAAAGGACTTAGGGGAAAATGTCCTTTGGCCTTCCGCTGCGTGACAGGATTCTGAAGTGACAGCTAGTGAGCAGAGTAGACTCAGTTAGTCCAGTCAGAGGAAAAAAGCAGCTAAACCAGAGGACCAACATCAGTAATATCTTTGAGTACAGTGATGAAAGAGCGAGGATGGCTCTGCCAGAAAGGCGGGCCTCTTCATCAGGTTTCCCAAAGCAGTTTGTGTCTGTGGGTAGCTGTCGGAAGAAAGGAGCCCTGTCTATTGGCTGGCATTTATTGAGCACCTAGTAGGTGCTCAGAGGACTCTAGATCCGTCGTGCAAAGAAGACTCCATCGTTCTTTGTTGTTGCAGGCTTAAGACTGTTGGAGATAGGAATGGGTGGTGATTTTATTTTCTCCTGGGACAAAGAAAGTAAAATGGAGACTGGAATAATGACAAGAAACATGTTTTCGTATGGAAAGGAATCCAGTGGTGTACAAACACAGGCATTTTTGAGGAGGATTAAAGCTGTGGCGAATGGAATCCCCATTTTCCCTCTTTTGCCCTATTCTCATGCTGAGTCAGGGCTGGATGCCTGGAGGGCTACGGAATGAACAGCCAAAGGTAACAGAAGAAATCAGAACAAGGCTCCAACCACTCGTGTTCTAGAGGCTTGCTTTGAGATCTTTGAGAGATTGAACCCATTCAAGAGTTGAGAATTCTCTGTTCCCTATCTCCTATATAATAATATCCAGCCCAACAGAGTGAAGATAATCAAGTGGGAAGAGATGGCTTAGTTCCTTTCGTATGCAGATTGCCTTTGACTTATCCCGTCTAAGGAATATCTCCTTCCTCCCTTTGGTCCAAAATTAGGTTAATGGTTAACAGAGGAAAACCACTGCCCATAAACTTTAGATAACCTGACTTGTTAGCTTTGCTACAAGTATATACATCCCTTTTGATCATCTCAAGATGTTGTACTTTACATGAACCCAAACTCTCTAGATCCAGAGGTGTTAGAGACAATTATCGGCATAAAAACAGAAACATTTTTAAGTCTATGTATCTTCACAGGGCAGTTTATCTTCATTGCATTTGAGTGAAATTGACATTTTTATTCGGATGATTGCCCTGTACAGGACACAGGCTTAAAGAGTCTCTCTGATCCTTTCCTTTTCTCTTCCACTCTCTTTTTCTCTCAGATCTGGGTGTGATTGCTCAATTGTACTGTTTCTGTCATTGCCTACTTAGTAACAGCAATGGGAAAGAGCGAGGATGGCTCTGCCAGAAAGGCGGGCCTCTTCATCAGGTTTCCCAAAGCAGTTTGTGTCTGTGGGTAGCTGTCGGAAGAAAGGAGCCCTGTCTATTGGCTGGCATTTATTGAGCACCTAGTAGGTGCTCAGAGGACTCTAGATCCGTCGTGCAAAGAAGACTCCATCGTTCTTTGTTGTTGCAGGCTTAAGACTGTTGGAGATAGGAATGGGTGGTGATTTTATTTTCTCCTGGGACAAAGAAAGTAAAATGGAGACTGGAATAATGACAAGAAACATGTTTTCGTATGGAAAGGAATCCAGTGGTGTACAAACACAGGCATTTTTGAGGAGGATTAAAGCTGTGGCGAATGGAATCCCCATTTTCCCTCTTTTGCCCTATTCTCATGCTGAGTCAGGGCTGGATGCCTGGAGGGCTACGGAATGAACAGCCAAAGGTAACAGAAGAAATCAGAACAAGGCTCCAACCACTCGTGTTCTAGAGGCTTGCTTTGAGATCTTTGAGAGATTGAACCCATTCAAGAGTTGAGAATTCTCTGTTCCCTATCTCCTATATAATAATATCCAGCCCAACAGAGTGAAGATAATCAAGTGGGAAGAGATGGCTTAGTTCCTTTCGTATGCAGATTGCCTTTGACTTATCCCGTCTAAGGAATATCTCCTTCCTCCCTTTGGTCCAAAATTAGGTTAATGGTTAACAGAGGAAAAACCACTGCCCATAAACTTTAGATAACCTGACTTGTTAGCTTTGCTACAAGTATATACATCCCTTTTGATCATCTCAAGATGTTGTACTTTACATGAACCCAAACTCTCTAGATCCAGAGGTGTTAGAGACAATTATCGGCATAAAAACAGAAACATTTTTAAGTCTATGTATCTTCACAGGGCAGTTTATCTTCATTGCATTTGAGTGAAATTGACATTTTTATTCGGATGATTGCCCTGTACAGGACACAGGCTTAAAGAGTCTCTCTGATCCTTTCCTTTTCTCTTCCACTCTCTTTTTCTCTCAGATCTGGGTGTGATTGCTCAATTGTACTGTTTCTGTCATTGCCTACTTAGTAACAGCAATGGGAAATGCGCCATAAAAGTGATAGCGCATCTTTTTTATTATTATTATTATTCTGTTCGTCTCATAAAAAACTACCAGTCACTTATTTCATCTCACTTATGGTTGATCAGTCCGGCATTTTTCAGCTCCTTACCGTGATTTTCTTTGTGCCGTGGTTCCCAGCCATGGCCTGCTTCCTGCTGAATTAAACTGCAACCCAGACAAAACCAAAGAGCACATCTCTCCCCAAGTTCACTCAGAAGGTCGCCCCTGGTGAGATGGACATTGCAGATGTGCTGGAAAGATTAGAGGCTGCTTTGATAAAAACCTGTGTCTGTTCTCTGTTCCCGGTCCTCCGAGTGGAAGATCGGATGGATTGCCATTGCCTTGCATTATTTAAGAGTTTTGATGAGCAGCTCCCATCATAATTCCCCATGGACTCTGTCCGTGTGTGTGTGTGTGCGTGTGTGTGTGTGTGTGTACTATGTGTGTGTGTGTGTTTTAAGCACCAGTTTAGAATGATTGAGATATTCAAAAGGACATTGCCGTGTGAGCTCTTAGCAGGGCTCACGTTCCATTAGGCTGTCCTTCCTTGAGGTCTCTTAGTGGCCCTTCTGTTCTATTTGATGGCAAATTCTGTTCATTCCAGATTGTATTCAATCCCTTTAACAGCTTCAAACAGCTACAGTTTTAGCATTTGGGTGCTGATCACACCAGTCCCTGAACTTTTGTTATTTTCCACGCCTTTGATGGTTTTCCTCCGTTCCTCTGTTTTCGTTGGTTTCTACTTTCATCTCTACTGTCTGTTCCGCGATGGTGTTATCATCCCTTTGATCATCTCAAGATGTTGTACTTTACATGAACCCAAACTCTCTAGATCCAGAGGTGTTAGAGACAATTATCGGCATAAAACAGAAACATTTTAAGTCTATGTATCTTCACAGGGCAGTTTATCTTCATTGCATTTGAGTGAAATTGACTTTTTTATTCGGTTGATTGCCCTGTACAGGACACAGGCTTAAAGAGTCTCTCTGATCCTTTCCTTTTCTCTTCCACTCTCTTTTTCTCTCAGATCTGGGTGTGATTGCTCAATTGTACTGTTTCTGTCATTGCCTACTTAGTAACAGCAATGGGAAATGCGCCATAAAAGTGATAGCGCATCTTTTTTATTATTATTATTATTCTGTTCGTCTCATAAAAAACTACCAGTCACTTATTTCATCTCACTTATGGTTGATCAGTCCGGCATTTTTCAGCTCCTTACCGTGATTTTCTTTGTGCCGTGGTTCCCAGCCATGGCCTGCTTCCTGCTGAATTAAACTGCAACCCAGACAAAACCAAAGAGCACATCTCTCCCCAAGTTCACTCAGAAGGTCGCCCCTGGTGAGATGGACATTGCAGATGTGCTGGAAAGATTAGAGGCTGCTTTGATAAAAACCTGTGTCTGTTCTCTGTTCCCGGTCCTCCGAGTGGAAGATCGGATGGATTGCCATTGCCTTGCATTATTTAAGAGTTTTGATGAGCAGCTCCCATCATAATTCCCCATGGACTCTGTCCGTGTGTGTGTGTGTGCGTGTGTGTGTGTGTGTGTACTATGTGTGTGTGTGTGTTTTAAGCACCAGTTTAGAATGATTGAGATATTCAAAAGGACATTGCCGTGTGAGCTCTTAGCAGGGCTCACGTTCCATTAGGCTGTCCTTCCTTGAGGTCTCTTAGTGGCCCTTCTGTTCTATTTGATGGCAAATTCTGTTCATTCCAGATTGTATTCAATCCCTTTAACAGCTTCAAACAGCTACAGTTTTAGCATTTGGGTGCTGATCACACCAGTCCCTGAACTTTTGTTATTTTCCACGCCTTTGATGGTTTTCCTCCGTTCCTCTGTTTTCGTTGGTTTCTACTTTCATCTCTACTGTCTGTTCCGCGATGGTGTTATCTATTCATCCGAGCGAGTCCGGCCATTCAGCCCTGGGAGGAAAAGGCCATTTCCTCCCCTCTCTGGCCTGGCTGCCCCAGTGGGTGGTCCATGATTTCTGCCTTTCATCACACCACTGTGGAGGCCCTTCTTTGGGTAACCACTTTGGTGATAGGACAAGGATAAGTCTATCATGATTTCGTTTTTATCAACCTCTTCTCTGTCTTCCATTTTTAGTCGAGAGGCAGCGGTTTCTGTTATGGCAGGTATCTTTATAAATGGCTTCAGCTCTGATCATTGCAAATGATGAAAGTTAGGCCACCTTATTTCCATCTCTTCACTGTCCACAGATGTGTATTTATTGTCTCTTCCTAGAGTGTGACCGAATGATCAGAACACTGAATAGGATTGAGACCTTGAAGATTTTATTTCTGGGTCTGTCTCTACCTGACACTTTTACCCCTAGAACTGCGACACTTTTGTTCTGTCTAAAATCTTTGCCATAGATATGGCATGCTCTTCTTTGCAATTAAAATTTTCACATTTCGTTTCAAAAGCCCTGCTATCAACTCATGTAACTTTTAAAGGTAACCTATTGTGGTTCTTTGATAAAAGGATTCAATATTTTATGCCAAGCAAAGGCTGGTAAGAGCAAAATTATGGAGAAGTGGGGGGAAAGATGTCAAATGAGTACCCTTTCAATGTGGAAGGAGTTTTGGAATTAATCACAGGAATCACTCCCTTATGCTACTGGAAAACACATATAATATAGCCTGTCTGACTCTCCCTCCCCAACCTGAATAGATAAAATATTAAAAGGTATGAGAAAAGTTTAAATTAATTAATGGAAAAGAGATCCATACAATAGAAGAGATACAACTTCAAAGTTTGCTATTCTTAACATCTGAGGCCACTGAGTGATGCTCACTGGGGCCCCTTACGAACACTCTGTGGATCTCTGTCACTCAGAAAAGGCTAGAAATTATGAAACAGCCATCATATGATCAGGCTTGGTTTATAACCTGCATCATATGAGCTAGTTTTCTGTGGATTGTCAGAAAGTCCAATAATTAACATTTAATTGGTCATTTATTAGTGGTATATGTTGAAGAGCAACATAAATTATCTCTTGTGGCAGGAATGGATAGATAACACAAAAATGTACAAACTGAAAGGAAGTTATAATTAGTGACAAGAGTCTTCTGAAAAAATACGACAGCCTCCTGCTTCACTTTCAGAAATCCTGCAGTGGAATGTTTTCCTTACAGTGGCCAATCTGAGTTTTTCTGGATATAAATTCCTAAAGAATAGAAAATCAGGTTTCAGGATCTAGCATGTAGCAACATTGACTGAGCACTGGACTGAGAGTTAGAAGCACAGGCTAAAGTCTCAGCGCTCCCTTTCTCTCTGTCCTGGCTAAGCTGGGAAACATCTTCAAGTTTCATCTACCCCCTCCGCAAGTGAGAATGTTGACCCTGCCTGCTGTCTTCCCCGGGCTTTGGTGAGTGGCCAATGGTAGCCTTTAAACTGAACTCTCATTAACAAAAACAAAAACAACAGCAACCGTGATGAAAATACTAATACATTTAGTAGCAGTTTATGGGTGGCCATGGTGATATTCATGCAGAAAGCATTATTCTGGAACCTGGACAAGAGATGGAGTGAATGCAACAGAAATCCGAAAGTATGGTCCAGGCTGTTCTGAGTGGCAGCTTCCCTTTCCAGCCAGCCTGGAGCGGAGAGAATTTATCTCGGCACCTTCGGCTCCTGCATTGTGGAGTCTGCACAATGTGGATCTAGCTGGCAGGTGTAGAGGCAGCAGTTTCCATGACTCCAATAAATTAACGAGTGTTGGAGAAGTAAATGTCAAATGAGTAATTAATTTGGAAAAAAAAGATCCAAAAAGCCTGTCTGACTCTCCCTCCCCAACCTGAATAGATAAAATATTAAAAGGTATGAGAAAAGTTTAAATTAATTAATGGAAAAGAGATCCATACAATAGAAGAGATACAACTTCAAAGTTTGCTATTCTTAACATCTGAGGCCACTGAGTGATGCTCACTGGGGCCCCTTACGAACACTCTGTGGATCTCTGTCACTCAGAAAAGGCTAGAAATTATGAAACAGCCATCATATGATCAGGCTTGGTTTATAACCTGCATCATATGAGCTAGTTTTCTGTGGATTGTCAGAAAGTCCAATAATTAACATTTAATTGGTCATTTATTAGTGGTATATGTTGAAGAGCAACATAAATTATCTCTTGTGGCAGGAATGGATAGATAACACAAAAATGTACAAACTGAAAGGAAGTTATAATTAGTGACAAGAGTCTTCTGAAAAAATACGACAGCCTCCTGCTTCACTTTCAGAAATCCTGCAGTGGAATGTTTTCCTTACAGTGGCCAATCTGAGTTTTTCTGGATATAAATTCCTAAAGAATAGAAAATCAGGTTTCAGGATCTAGCATGTAGCAACATTGACTGAGCACTGGACTGAGAGTTAGAAGCACAGGCTAAAGTCTCAGCGCTCCCTTTCTCTCTGTCCTGGCTAAGCTGGGAAACATCTTCAAGTTTCATCTACCCCCTCCGCAAGTGAGAATGTTGACCCTGCCTGCTGTCTTCCCCGGGCTTTGGTGAGTGGCCAATGGTAGCCTTTAAACTGAACTCTCATTAACAAAAACAAAAACAACAGCAACCGTGATGAAAATACTAATACATTTAGTAGCAGTTTATGGGTGGCCATGGTGATATTCATGCAGAAAGCATTATTCTGGAACCTGGACAAGAGATGGAGTGAATGCAACAGAAATCCGAAAGTATGGTCCAGGCTGTTCTGAGTGGCAGCTTCCCTTTCCAGCCAGCCTGGAGCGGAGAGAATTTATCTCGGCACCTTCGGCTCCTGCATTGTGGAGTCTGCACAATGTGGATCTAGCTGGCAGGTGTAGAGGCAGCAGTTTCCATGACTCCAATAAATTAACGAGTGTTCACGGATGTTTTGCAGCTGCCCTGGAAACAGGCTTGCAGTTTTGAAAAAGCATTATCGGAGCCATGAAGAAGGGTGTTGGTGTCATGCGTATGCATGTAAAAAGCGGCCTTTTAAAAACCTATCACTTCACTTGACCTAAATGAAGGCAATGCCAAGTTGTGCCACTGTTTTTCTTTTCTTTCCCCCACCCCCACCCTTGAACTTATTTGACTAACTTTTCCTTCTTCAGATTTCCGGCAGGTTAAACATTATTATATAAATAGCCTTTACTATTACATAAATAGCAAGTATCTTAATATAATGATATATATTTAAACCTCAGCCCTGAGCACTCGCAATCCAAGTAGATATTTACAAAAACATTGTCGCTTTAAAAATAGAGGGGGTATTTAAACGGTTTTTATTTTATTGATCTTTGGCTAATAATAGAATTCAATGAAGTGCCGGTATATAAAACAGTTATTCCTACTACGGAAAGGCCTTTATTTTTCCAACCAGCCTCAGAGTATTACTTACTGAAACTGGAATAACCTACACCCTAATTGTAAGGACTTAAGGAAATAGGGTTGAAGTATGTATGTCAATACCACATTCACAGACATTATTAGCAACTGAGATATTTCATGTAGGTTAATTTTCTAGAGTGTATCTGTCTCAGTGCCTAAACTCCTTCCCTCTATTAAGGGATGGGAGAAGCCTTTCAATATATATTTTGTAAGTCTCTGGCTTCTTAGAGATCACGAGTTAATCCATTCTTAATGTTTCAAAGTCACGGTAAGCACTCATTAGGATGGTGTGTGTAGTATGCTGTAGTACAGGATGTCCTGGGAGACGGTGCGGGTGTGGTATGCTGTTTGCCCCATCCTAAGCTGTCGCATGCTGCTAAAGTTTCTGAGTTCTTAGGTCCAACTTTTTGTCAGTTTTTATCTCTTCCTTTAGTATTTGTTGTTTCTCCTTGCTCCTATGAGCGGAACTCTCTCTTCCTTTCTTTTTTTTTTTTTTTTATTTAATATATTCTGTATAGTGGAAAATCAGATAGCAAGGTTGTCAGAACGGTGTCTTACATAAGAGTGAAGAGTCTCCAAGCAGATGCCTGAGGGATTTTTTTAAAGCACAAAGACGAGCTTCAGTGATTGGAATTTTAGTGATATCTTTGTGGATCTTGCTTTCTGTTTTGTTTTCTTCCATGTTCCATTTCCTGTGGTTTTTGACTGAGAGCGCTTTAATGATGAAAAGTGGGATAACAATTATTTATACACTTTGATAGCAGTTCTCACTTAGGGCCACTTAGATAACCTTTTGCCTCACCCGTGGAAACTGCACACCTTCTGCTAGTCTTCATGCTACTCTGTAGGTCATAAGCGAGGATGGGATGTTTTTAACCTCATTTTTCAAATATCTCACGCAGTGCCTCCCCAACAGTCTGTTCTCAGAAAATATCTGGTGACTAACTGAGATTTAAAAATAATTATCATGCACAGGCTACAAACAAATGAAACTTTCCAAGAACTGCACTTGTCTTTCTTGTTCTGGAAAGTGCTTCAGTGCTTTTCACACCTTAGTTTTTTTGCTTAAAAAAAAAAAAAAAAAAATCAAACACCAAGTTGAGCCGAAATGATAAGAAAAAAAATTGTAAAGAAGCTGAAAATAGAACTCTTCATGGATATGAATTCCAAATCCATTGCCACTTTCCTATGGGATTATTTTGTTGATAGAGAAATTTGTAGCTCCTAATTAGAAACTCTTTAATTCATTCATTTGTTGCAACAATAGCATTTATTGAATGCCTGCCGGGCCCCACCAGGGATGCACAGGCCTATCACACACAATCTCAGGAAACAGACATTTTTGCCAGAATTTGAAGGCTGCTGTGAGTCAGAGCCCAGCGGCCATATGTTAGAAGCATTTCCCCCAGTTAAATCTGATGCTTAACGTGAAACTAGCCTTGATTCCATTAGAACGATCTCAAATACTTCATGTTCTGGGAAGAAATCAGGAGAAGTGGTGTCATAATATTTCCCCGTACACTGACAAGTCATTCAGTAGCCCTGTCCAGGATCATTTAGAATAGCCCGGAAACAATCGGAAGTGATGGCCCTCTGTGGAAAACACTTGGAGAGTGCCTGTCAGCAAATAATGTTTTAAACTCTTTAAGCTTAATTTAGGCCTGTGGTTAGGTTCCTTATAAGAATTTATCTGTTGAAAAAATGTCATCTCCAACAAAGTTACTATGAATCTGATTTAAGAAACAATGAAAGCTTCATAGAAAATAGTGATTATTGATTCTGAGGCTTTGCTATCTGTTCTGCTTTGTAATCAAAACACAAAGTTACATCTCTCCCTCCCTACCATTAGCTTGCTTTGCCAGTGAATCATCTTGCTTTGCATCCACTAAAGACCAAGAATCTCAAATAGTATCACTTAATCATATCTGATCATTATAATTTTGTAAGGCAATCCTCTGTATAAATTTTGAGTGATGTAACCATCATATTGTTTATGCAATTTCTTTTCCACAGGACTTAAACATTTAGTTTATTTTGTTAGCCTTAGTTACACACAAAAAGGACTGTGATAATTTTATAGAGATTATCGATTTTTTTGCCTTAAAATCTTAAGGGACGTCATAAATCTTTGTAAGAAAACATTTCAGGCAGAATCATGCTATGCTTATCAATTAAATTCTTCGTTTTCTCAGCAGTGTTTGAAAGAGAAAAAAATCTTGTTTGCAAAGAATACAAACTCTCTGTTATTGAAGAATGACTTTCACACATTCAGAAAATATTTTTGAAATGGAGCAGATAAATCATCAGCTTCTATGAAGATGAATTCATCATATATAGTGTACATAACCTTTGATCCTGAAGAGTGTGGCTTAATGGAGTGCCAGAATTTCTACTGCTACAGTGAAAAATTATTTTCACTGTTGAAGTACCCTGAGTTCATAAAGCCAAATACATGAAGAGTTGGTAGTATGTGGATGGCTAAATAAACTCACTGTTTATAGTAGTCATCAGTGTGTTTTATATTGCCCATATAGTTAGAAGAAACAAGTTGTGGTTCATAAGACGTCCCAATCCAGTGACTATTGGATACCAACAGTGCCAGATACTAGTGTTTTCATGTTTCTTATCCGACTTTAAAGCTTTAATTTACACACACACACACAGAGGTACTGTTTTTCCAGTTTTACAGGTGAGAAAACTGAGGCTCAAGAAATGTCAGTAACTTGTCGCCAGTCACACAACACCTAGGGATTAGAACTAGGATGAGAAGACCGATCTTCCCAACTCCAATTCTAGTGCTTTCTCCACTACACTTGCTGCTTTGAAAAAAGCATTCATTTATTCAACAAACATTTACCCAACATGTACCAGACACTATGCTAAGCCTTCACGTTACAAGAGGTACAAAGGTCAGTCTTTGCCTCTTAGAGTGTCAAGTCCAGTGAAGAAGACAGAAAAGAGAACAAATGATTGTAAAACACTAAAACAAGACAAAACCAAGTGAAGAATCAAGTTTATGAAAGGGAAGAACAGGATGCCAATCAGAACCAGAGCTTACCTGATGGAGGCTAGCAGTTTGGATAAGACATCCTGAAAGCCTGTGATATTTAAACTGAGATGTAGGATGGCAAGATAGGTAGATGGATTAGATAGATACATAGGTATATAGATAAATAAATTCATATTAGTTACACACAAAAGGACTGTGATAATTTTATAGAGATTATCGAATTTTTTGCCTTAAAATCTTAAGGGACGTCATAAATCTTTGTAAGAAAACATTTCAGGCAGAATCATGCTATGCTTCTCAACTAAATTCTTCGTTATCTCAGCAGTGTTTGAAAGAGAAAAAAATCTTGTTTGCAAAGAATACAAACTCTCTGTTATTGAAGAATGACTTTCACACATTCAGAAAATATTTTTGAAATGGAGCAGATAAATCATCAGCTTCTATGAAGATGAATTCATCATATATAGTGTACATAACCTTTGATCCTGAAGAGTGTGGCTTAATGGAGTGCCAGAATTTCTACTGCTACAGTGAAAAATTATTTTCACTGTTGAAGTACCCTGAGTTCATAAAGCCAAATACATGAAGAGTTGGTAGTATGTGGATGGCTAAATAAACTCACTGTTTATAGTAGTCATCAGTGTGTTTTATATTGCCCATATAGTTAGAAGAAACAAGTTGTGGTTCATAAGACGTCCCAATCCAGTGACTATTGGATACCAACAGTGCCAGATACTAGTGTTTTCATGTTTCTTATCCGACTTTAAAGCTTTAATTTACACACACACACACAGAGGTACTGTTTTTCCAGTTTTACAGGTGAGAAAACTGAGGCTCAAGAAATGTCAGTAACTTGTCGCCAGTCACACAACACCTAGGGATTAGAACTAGGATGAGAAGACCGATCTTCCCAACTCCAATTCTAGTGCTTTCTCCACTACACTTGCTGCTTTGAAAAAAGCATTCATTTATTCAACAAACATTTACCCAACATGTACCAGACACTATGCTAAGCCTTCACGTTACAAGAGGTACAAAGGTCAGTCTTTGCCTCTTAGAGTGTCAAGTCCAGTGAAGAAGACAGAAAAGAGAACAAATGATTGTAAAACACTAAAACAAGACAAAACCAAGTGAAGAATCAAGTTTATGAAAGGGAAGAACAGGATGCCAATCAGAACCAGAGCTTACCTGATGGAGGCTAGCAGTTTGGATAAGACATCCTGAAAGCCTGTGATATTTAAACTGAGATGTAGGATGGCAAGATAGGTAGATGGATTAGATAGATACATAGGTATATAGATAAATAAATTCATATTATGGATAGATTCTACATTTGCATATTTGCCTACTCACCAAAATTTATTTATAACTCCAGAATCAATACTCGCTGCCATTAACATTACTCAGCCGTGAAAAAGAATGCAATACTGCCATTTGTGGCAACATGAATGAACCTAGAGAATATTAAACTAAGTGAAGTAAGTCAGACAAAGGGAAATACTTAATGATTTCACTTATTTGAGGAATCTAAATAAAACAAATGAAACTGTATATAAAACAGAACCAGACTTACATAGAAAGCAGTTTCTCCTAAAGAGGAAAAGGGGGGAGGGGACGAGGAGCATGGGGTTAACAGATACAAACTACTATACATAAAATAGATAAGCAACAAGGATTTATGCGATAGCACAGGGAACTGTGTTCAGTATCTTGTAATAACCTATCATGGAAAAATAATCTAAAATAATATATAACTGAATCAGTTTATTCCACACCTGAACCTAGCACCATATTGTAAATCAACCATAATTCAACTATTAAAAAAAATACTGACTGCCTTTCTCACACTTATGCAAGCACAGAGCGTCCTGACACACATGTTCCCGGCTGAGGTCAGATGAGGCAACGCTCCACCTTCTTGTTTCAGCTCTCATACTGTAATCAAGTGTCCTTTTCATAGTCTCTTCAGTGCTACATTTTTCTAACTTGTATGGTTTTTATTGGTGATACTGCTGTTCAAAGTGGACCCCAAGCATAGTGCTGAAGTACTGCCTAGTGTTCCCAAGGGTGATATGCTTTACAGAGAAAATACATGCTAGGTAAGCCTGTGAATTGATGGCTTTGAGTTCAATGTTAATGCGTGTGTGCCAAATCACTTCAGTTGTGTTCGACTCTTTGCGACTCCATGGACTGTAGCCCGCCAGGCTCCTCTGTCCATGGAATTCTCCAGGCAAGAATACTGGAGTGGGGCTTCCCTAGTGGCCCAGTGGGTAAGGACCCTGCCTTGCAGTACAAGGGGCGCCGGTTCGATCCCTGGCCTGGGAAGATCCCACATGCTGTGGAGTAGCTGAGCAGATGTGTCCAACTACTGAGCCGGAGCTCTGGAGCACATGTGCACAGAGCCTGTGCTCTGCAGTGACTGAGGCCACTGCGATGGGAGGTCCACACAGGCCAAAGAACAAAGATGGATGAAAATAGATAAACGAAAAACCAACTGAAGTGGCCAAAAAAAAATAAATAAAAGAACACTGGAGTGGGTTGCCATGGCCTCCTCCAGAGGGTCTTCCCTACTTGGGGATTGAACCCGTGGCTCCTGCATTGCAGGCAGTTAATGATTTCACTTATTTGAGGAATCTAAATAAAACAAATGAAACTGTATATAAAACAGAACCAGACTTACATAGAAAGCAGTTTCTCCTAAAGAGGAAAAGGGGGGAGGGGACGAGGAGCATGGGGTTAACAGATACAAACTACTATACATAAAATAGATAAGCAACAAGGATTTATGCGATAGCACAGGGAACTGTGTTCAGTATCTTGTAATAACCTATCATGGAAAAATAATCTAAAATAATATATAACTGAATCAGTTTATTCCACACCTGAACCTAGCACCATATTGTAAATCAACCATAATTCAACTATTAAAAAAAATACTGACTGCCTTTCTCACACTTATGCAAGCACAGAGCGTCCTGACACACATGTTCCCGGCTGAGGTCAGATGAGGCAACGCTCCACCTTCTTGTTTCAGCTCTCATACTGTAATCAAGTGTCCTTTTCATAGTCTCTTCAGTGCTACATTTTTCTAACTTGTATGGTTTTTATTGGTGATACTGCTGTTCAAAGTGGACCCCAAGCATAGTGCTGAAGTACTGCCTAGTGTTCCCAAGGGTGATATGCTTTACAGAGAAAATACATGCTAGGTAAGCCTGTGAATTGATGGCTTTGAGTTCAATGTTAATGCGTGTGTGCCAAATCACTTCAGTTGTGTTCGACTCTTTGCGACTCCATGGACTGTAGCCCGCCAGGCTCCTCTGTCCATGGAATTCTCCAGGCAAGAATACTGGAGTGGGGCTTCCCTAGTGGCCCAGTGGGTAAGGACCCTGCCTTGCAGTACAAGGGGCGCCGGTTCGATCCCTGGCCTGGGAAGATCCCACATGCTGTGGAGTAGCTGAGCAGATGTGTCCAACTACTGAGCCGGAGCTCTGGAGCACATGTGCACAGAGCCTGTGCTCTGCAGTGACTGAGGCCACTGCGATGGGAGGTCCACACAGGCCAAAGAACAAAGATGGATGAAAATAGATAAACGAAAAACCAACTGAAGTGGCCAAAAAAAAATAAATAAATAAAAGAACACTGGAGTGGGTTGCCATGGCCTCCTCCAGAGGGTCTTCCCTACTTGGGGATTGAACCCGTGGCTCCTGCATTGCAGGCAGATTCATTACTGCTGAGCCACTGAAGAGGCCCCTCAATGTTAATGAATTAACAGTATATGTCAAATAAAATGTCTTTAAATAAAAGCACAAGAAAATGAGGTTATATTTTTATCAGTTGACAAAAATGTTATGAGCAGAGACTCACAGGAACGTAACCCCATGTTTTTCCTACAAAAAATTATTCAGTTTTCACTAATTCAGTGATTCCAGGGGCTTTATATAATGTAACTACCTCAGATAACAAGATAGACAAATATCTGCCAGCACCGAGTGCTGATGAGGGTATGGAGCAACTGGAGCTCTCATGTTGCCAATAAGGAATGCAAAAATGGTGCAGTCACTCTGGAAAACCATTTGACATTTCTTTTTAAATATTTGTTTTGTTTTTTAATTTATTTTTTGCTGCATCAGGTCTTAGTTGCAACACCCAAACTTCTCTCTAGTTGTGTCACTGGGCTCTATAGCTGTGGTGCGTGGGCTTAATTGTCCCGAGGCATGTGGGATCTTATTTTCCTGGCTGGGGATCTAACTTACATCCCCTGCATTGGAAGGTGGACTCTTAACCACTAGATGACCAGGGAATTCCCTGGCATTTCTTATCTTTCAACTTCTATAGCACATATAATCTAAGAAGCTCTATTACTAGATGTTTACCTGTGTAAAGTAAAAACTTACGTTCACACAACACCCTGTACATGAGTGTTCATAGCTGCATTATTTGTGATTGCTGAGAAATGAATTCAACCTAAATGTTCTTCTATTAGGAAATGAGTCAACTGTAGAATGGAATACTACTCACCTATAGAAAGTAACAAATTATTGATTTGTTCATGGAGTGTATCCGAAATGTTTTGTGCTACGTCAAGAAACCGAAGTCAATGGGTTACATTAATATATTTTTCTATTTACATGCTATACATCAATGGCAATAATATAGGGATAGAAAACAAATCTGTGATTAGCAGTGTTTGGAGAAGGGGATAGTTGGCTACAGAAGGGCACAAAAGAATGTGAGAGGTAAGGGAGATGGAACTCTTTAATATCTTGAGAGTGTTGGTCATTATGACATTAAAACCTTTCATCAAGTTCATAGAACCATACACTAAGAAGAGTGACTTTTGCTATATGTAAATTATATTTTGATAAGAACCATACACTAAGAAGAGTGACTTTTGCTATATGTAAATTATATTTTGATAAGAAATGAAAAAAAAGACAGATCTGAAGGATGAGTTGTCAAAGTTTGCAGTTCTTCTAGTTTGCCACAGTAGCATCAGAAAATACTGTTAAAACAGGTGTTTTACATGCATTTTCATTGATAAAACACTATTAATATAGAATAAATACTATGTGGTTTTATGTTACACTATAAATTGAACAGTGGATTTCTGTGAACATATAAAATATGTTTTCTTCTGTGTTGCTATGTAATGCTCAAATTTAATGCAGCTCATACTGGTTTATAGGAAATAGTTCCTTACCGCTTTTTCTGACAAGTGGTGAAATCTGTAAACTAGACTATAACTCTAATACATGTTTAATCATAGGAGAACAAAATTTTCATCTGGCTTAAATTACCCATTGAGATGGCATATTGACCCTGGGGTAGCAGAGAAAACACAACAACAGAAAAAAATATAGCATCACTTATATTGCTTACATATGATTCTTTACCAATAGGCAGCTGGAGAAGGAAATGGCAACTCTCTCCAGTATCCTTGCCTGGGAAATTCCATGGACAGAAGGAACCTGATGGGATACAGTCCATGGGGTCACAAAAGAGTCAATCACAACTTAGTGACCCTGTAAAGTAACAAATTGCTGAGAAATGAATTCAACCTAAATGTTCTTCTATTAGGAAATGAGTCAACTGTAGAATGGAATACTACTCACCTATAGAAAGTAACAAATTATTGATTTGTTCATGGAGTGTATCCGAAATGTTTTGTGCTACGTCAAGAAACCGAAGTCAATGGGTTACATTAATATATTTTTCTATTTACATGCTATACATCAATGGCAATAATATAGGGATAGAAAACAAATCTGTGATTAGCAGTGTTTGGAGAAGGGGATAGTTGGCTACAGAAGGGCACAAAAGAATGTGAGAGGTAAGGGAGATGGAACTCTTTAATATCTTGAGAGTGTTGGTCATTATGACATTAAAACCTTTCATCAAGTTCATAGAACCATACACTAAGAAGAGTGACTTTTGCTATATGTAAATTATATTTTGATAAGAACCATACACTAAGAAGAGTGACTTTTGCTATATGTAAATTATATTTTGATAAGAAATGAAAAAAAAGACAGATCTGAAGGATGAGTTGTCAAAGTTTGCAGTTCTTCTAGTTTGCCACAGTAGCATCAGAAAATACTGTTAAAACAGGTGTTTTACATGCATTTTCATTGATAAAACACTATTAATATAGAATAAATACTATGTGGTTTTATGTTACACTATAAATTGAACAGTGGATTTCTGTGAACATATAAAATATGTTTTCTTCTGTGTTGCTATGTAATGCTCAAATTTAATGCAGCTCATACTGGTTTATAGGAAATAGTTCCTTACCGCTTTTTCTGACAAGTGGTGAAATCTGTAAACTAGACTATAACTCTAATACATGTTTAATCATAGGAGAACAAAATTTTCATCTGGCTTAAATTACCCATTGAGATGGCATATTGACCCTGGGGTAGCAGAGAAAACACAACAACAGAAAAAAATATAGCATCACTTATATTGCTTACATATGATTCTTTACCAATAGGCAGCTGGAGAAGGAAATGGCAACTCTCTCCAGTATCCTTGCCTGGGAAATTCCATGGACAGAAGGAACCTGATGGGATACAGTCCATGGGGTCACAAAAGAGTCAATCACAACTTAGTGACTAAACAATAACAATGATAGGCAATTGTCACACATAGTCTTTTGGAAGCAGGAAGCATGCCCTTTTGGAGTGTTTCCGAATTCTAATGTGTCATTTTTCAAATTTTTCCTCGTTTATAGTGGCTCAGCCACATTATCTTTGTTATATTTCAAGGAGCAAAAGTGTGGTAAAGTAAAACAAAATTATATTACTTAAGATGTGTTGCCAAAATGTCTTGAGGCTGTATATGTACTATGTCCTTATAGAAATAACAAGGCCATGCATGACTATAGCACTTAATAAATGTAGACAATGATTTGTTCAAAGTGTATTGAAAACTAAGCAGCTCTGCTTAAGATTATTATTCTATGGAAGCCATTTGTTGAGTGTTTAAAGTAGGTACAGGAAATGCTATCTTATATTGCAAAAATTATTTATGAGAAGAACAGCCATAATACAATTTGGAGAAGTAGAAACAGTATTTCCATCTTGGGCTTTTTCTGCAGAAGACCATAAAGTCTAAAATTATTATTTATTGGTGTTTCTAGCAGATTTGTTATTTTGTCTGGACTCTTTTAGACATGCCAGCTTTGGGAGTTGTTAGTTTCTTTCTATTCCTGTGTCCCATTCCATTGCCAATATTTAGAGTTGTTTAATTCTTCCAAGAGGGAAGAATTCGCCTCAAGAGTTAATTTAATGCGTAGCAAGTGTTTCTTAAATGGACAAATGACAATGTTGTTTTTAAACAGGATAATTGCAACCATGTACAGTATGTTTCTTCATTAGTAAGTAATTAAATAATTTACTAAATTGTGCAATAATTCATAATGACACCTGCTAACCCTGCTCAATTATGGGAGCTAGTGATAAAAGCAGCTCTTGCACACATGCCTAAATTTTATTAGAGTAGTCAATTTTTATTCCTGAAGAAGGCAGCTTGCCTTTTTCAAAATATTGAGTACCGCTCAGTTCAAAGAAAATTCACTTATATTGCTTACATATGTCTTTACCAATAGGCAGCTGGAGAAGGAAATGGCAACTCTCTCCAGTATCCTTGCCTGGGAAATTCCATGGACAGAAGGAACCTGATGGGATACAGTCCATGGGGTCACAAAGAGTCAATCACAACTTAGTGACTAAACAATAACAATGATAGGCAATTGTCACACATAGTCTTTTGGAAGCAGGAAGCATGCCCTTTTGGAGTGTTTCCGAATTCTAATGTGTCATTTTTCAAATTTTTCCTCGTTTATAGTGGCTCAGCCACATTATCTTTGTTATATTTCAAGGAGCAAAAGTGTGGTAAAGTAAAACAAAATTATATTACTTAAGATGTGTTGCCAA
The DNA here is from genome assembly GCA_022376925.1 of Tragulus kanchil. NCBI lineage: Eukaryota > Metazoa > Chordata > Mammalia > Artiodactyla > Tragulidae > Tragulus > Tragulus kanchil. Next base: position 288,407,489 of record JAIOJX010000032.1, read on the forward strand.
AATGTCTTGAGGCTGTATATGTACTATGTCCTTATAGAAATAACAAGGCCATGCATGACTATAGCACTTAATAAATGTAGACAATGATTTGTTCAAAGTGTATTGAAAACTAAGCAGCTCTGCTTAAGATTATTATTCTATGGAAGCCATTTGTTGAGTGTTTAAAGTAGGTACAGGAAATGCTATCTTATATTGCAAAAATTATTTATGAGAAGAACAGCCATAATACAATTTGGAGAAGTAGAAACAGTATTTCCATCTTGGGCTTTTTCTGCAGAAGACCATAAAGTCTAAAATTATTATTTATTGGTGTTTCTAGCAGATTTGTTATTTTGTCTGGACTCTTTTAGACATGCCAGCTTTGGGAGTTGTTAGTTTCTTTCTATTCCTGTGTCCCATTCCATTGCCAATATTTAGAGTTGTTTAATTCTTCCAAGAGGGAAGAATTCGCCTCAAGAGTTAATTTAATGCGTAGCAAGTGTTTCTTAAATGGACAAATGACAATGTTGTTTTTAAACAGGATAATTGCAACCATGTACAGTATGTTTCTTCATTAGTAAGTAATTAAATAATTTACTAAATTGTGCAATAATTCATAATGACACCTGCTAACCCTGCTCAATTATGGGAGCTAGTGATAAAAGCAGCTCTTGCACACATGCCTAAATTTTATTAGAGTAGTCAATTTTTATTCCTGAAGAAGGCAGCTTGCCTTTTTCAAAATATTGAGTACCGCTCAGTTCAAAGAAAATTCAGAAAATATTTGAGAGTTGTAACGCAGTGGTTAAGAGTGCACACCAGATTCAGTTCCCATGAGCTTTTCTTTGGCTCCTTGTGTTCTTGGACAAGTTACTTAATGTATCTGTCTGTCAGTTTCCTCAAAACTCCCTTTAGAGTGAATTCAATGTTAAGAAGTTCCTGCCAGAGAACAGGTTCCAAGGAATCGTGAATCAGTAGGAGAGGTTCAATCACCAACAGAGTGATACAATTACTGGAAAACCATATTGATTTCAGAAAGTCCTCTTGGGGGACACAAGGTTGAATTGGATATTCAAAATCTCATGTGAATTTTTGAGCCTCTGACTGAAATACCTAAATCAACCTCCATCTTACAAAATGTAGGAATCCTCTTTTTTGTTTTTCTAATTCAAGAGAAAAGTATTGATGTTTTAATGGGAATCTAACTTATTTAGAAGAGTTTATATTTTTATGAAAGCAGAAAAACACCCCCAAGTCTGTTCTCGTTACAGTCCTCACAGCATACTTCTGCAGCGCAGGACTGGCCATAAATAATAAGTGTACTTCTGAGGGCAGTCAGCAGACTCCTGACCCGACATTGCCAGCCCAGTGAATTCCATCCTATGAGCTGGAGCTTAAATGTGAGCCTCCAAACCACTATTGACATGTGGCACAACTGTCTGAAATGTCAATAGTTATAAAATGAGTATTTCATAATGCAGAATAATTGATTACTTTGCTTGACTGAACAGAAACATATTTTTTCTCTGTGAAAGCAAAATAATGCCAGCTTTTGCTCCCGGAACATTCCTAGCTGCGAGACTCAGATTTCCCAGTGAAGCCCACGTTGCACTGTGGTCCTTGATCATGCGTGACAAAAATAGGGAAAACCATCTGTAACTGCTTATCTTCTCTCCATTATTTGAAAAAAAAAATATATATATATATGTTTAAGAGAGTTTTTTAAAAATATATAGCCTCTACATCAAGCATCTGTATTAATAGAACTGTCTCAGATCATTTTCAGAGCTGAAATTTTATTAGAGTAGTCAATTTTATTCCTTTGCCTTTTCAAAATATTGAGTACCGCTCAGTTCAAAGAAAATTCAGAAAATATTTGAGAGTTGTAACGCAGTGGTTAAGAGTGCACACCAGATTCAGTTCCATGAGCTTTTCTTTGGCTCCTTGTGTTCTTGGACAAGTTACTTAATGTATCTGTCTGTCAGTTTCCTCAAAACTCCCTTTAGAGTGAATTCAATGTTAAGAAGTTCCTGCCAGAGAACAGGTTCCAAGGAATCGTGAATCAGTAGGAGAGGTTCAATCACCAACAGAGTGATACAATTACTGGAAAACCATATTGATTTCAGAAAGTCCTCTTGGGGGACACAAGGTTGAATTGGATATTCAAAATCTCATGTGAATTTTTGAGCCTCTGACTGAAATACCTAAATCAACCTCCATCTTACAAAATGTAGGAATCCTCTTTTTTGTTTTTCTAATTCAAGAGAAAAGTATTGATGTTTTAATGGGAATCTAACTTATTTAGAAGAGTTTATATTTTTATGAAAGCAGAAAAACACCCCCAAGTCTGTTCTCGTTACAGTCCTCACAGCATACTTCTGCAGCGCAGGACTGGCCATAAATAATAAGTGTACTTCTGAGGGCAGTCAGCAGACTCCTGACCCGACATTGCCAGCCCAGTGAATTCCATCCTATGAGCTGGAGCTTAAATGTGAGCCTCCAAACCACTATTGACATGTGGCACAACTGTCTGAAATGTCAATAGTTATAAAATGAGTATTTCATAATGCAGAATAATTGATTACTTTGCTTGACTGAACAGAAACATATTTTTTCTCTGTGAAAGCAAAATAATGCCAGCTTTTGCTCCCGGAACATTCCTAGCTGCGAGACTCAGATTTCCCAGTGAAGCCCACGTTGCACTGTGGTCCTTGATCATGCGTGACAAAAATAGGGAAAACCATCTGTAACTGCTTATCTTCTCTCCATTATTTGAAAAAAAAAATATATATATATATGTTTAAGAGAGTTTTTTAAAAATATATAGCCTCTACATCAAGCATCTGTATTAATAGAACTGTCTCAGATCATTTTCAGAGCTGAAATGGATGAAATAAGAAATCAAATAACATTCAATTTATCTTGTTCATCTTAAAATGCTCTGCTTAGCTTTTTGCTCTGACGAAATAACACCCATTTCCCGTTTTATTCTTCCCCAGTGTGCTGTGATGTGGAACTCTTTTGCTCTATGTGTTTTATTAAGTGTAATTTTTTATGGCTATCACACCAACAATTAATCCTCAGGATAAGAGTATGAGACAGGCAAGCTGCAAAGAGATTTATTTTTAAAAGTGTGATTCCTGTCTTCTGCCCTCCATTCTTTTTTCAGAACTGGTTCTCCGAATGTGTACAGTCAAGTTTGCCAAGCTCTGTACTAGGCCCTCTGAAGGAAAGTGAAAGAAAGAGCAAAGAGCTACAGCCCACAGTTTGAGCTTTCTCCCCTTCTTTTCTCCCCTGTGACTGTAAACCATCATTACTAATTGTTCCTTCAGTTAAAAAGGCATTTTTCTGTGTATTGTACCCTCCTTCTTAGATAACCTTTATTCCTTTATCTGGTCACTAAAATTGGATTCGTCTTCAGAGTCTAGTTCAGGTGGTACCTCTTCCATGAAGTCTTTCTCCTCAGAAAGTTTCAGATGAACCCTGCACAAAATAACCTCATTTATGCTTGGCCCACAGAGCACCTTCCTTAGAGTAGGTGCCGCACATTCTGCTTTACAGTATAAGCTTTGCATTCCTTTTCCTACTCGACTGCAAGCTCCTGGAGGGGACGTCTGACATTTTCATCTTTGTCCTTTCCTCTTCTACGTCCCAGCACAATGTAATGCACAGATGTTTATCCTTGTTCATTAGATGGGAACTTGCCTTCTTATAGGAAACAAGATAGAAAAAGCTTGCAGTCTTACAGAAAATAATACATAAAAGAGGTCCTGTGTGTCAAGGGGTTATTTCATTTTTATTCATCTTTTTATCCCCAATACTTAGGAAGTGCTTAATAAATTACACACATGTGCATACACACACACACTCATTTCAGAGCTTATCCAAAGTACTTGCTGATAATTATTTCAACATATCTTTATTAAGGTCAATAATTTTTGCCAGGCCTACAGTCTTTGTGGATAAAAATACAGGAGTGGTGACAGTATTTTTCTCTTGTAAGCCTACTAAGAGAGAATCCCTCTGTCCTTTCTTTAAATTGTTTCACTGAATCCTTCCAGTGTCCCTCTGCTATCTTTATTTCACATATGAGGAAACAAAGGTTTGCTCAAGATTACTCAGCTAGTGAGTAGGATAAAGGTTGGTTTGAAGCCCAGTTTTGGCTAATGCCAGAGCCCATGGTATCATACTTTGGCCTTGAGTGAAACAAGGAAGGCTCCTTGGAGAAGGAAGTGGACGTGGCATGGCAGAGAGGAAGGGATGAACATATTTCTGAGAAGCAGCTGGGACATACATGGTCCTCAAGGTTCTCATGGGATATTTGAGTGGCAGCAGCACTTTGAGGTTTTTCCTATTCCTTCTTTCTACACTCAGGGTCCTGACAGCCCAAGAGGGGAGATGACTTGCCCAAGGTGTCATTGACCACTAGTGACAAGTGCAAAACTTGAACCCAGGGCTCCAAGTTCTGAGTTCACTTTTACTACCCGTATCCCTTTAACTAAAAGAAAAACCATATCTTCCTGCACTGTTTACAATAGCCAAGACACAGAAGCAAGCTAATTGTCCATTGACAGATGAATGCATAAAGATGATGTGATTATACATATATATATATGTATCTAGATAGACACAGATATATAAGAATATTACTCAGCCATAAAAAGGATAAAATTATGCCATCTGCAGCAACATGGATGGGCCTAGAGATGATCATACTAAGTGAAGTCAGACAGAGAAAGACAAATATCATGCAATATCACTTACATGTGGAATATAAATATGAAACAAATGAACTTATCTATGAAACTAAAAGACTCACAGATGTAGAGAACAGATGTGTAGTTGCCAAGGGGCAGGGGAGGGTGGAGGGATGGATTGGGAGTTTGAGATTAGTGTAATACATAGCATATAAACAAAAGAACCCTACTGGATAGCACAGGAAACTATATTCAATATCCTGTAATAAACAAAATGGAAAAGAATATGAAATATATGTATATATAACTGAATCACTTTGCTGTATAGCAGGAATTAACACATTGTAAATCAACTATAATTCAATAAAATATTTTTTCTAAAAACTCATCATTTCCACTGCCCGCTGTAGAGATGGGCTGAGGACATCTCATGGAAACACAGGGGTGACAGCCCCTCTGGCCTGTGATGTGAGTCGCCTTCTTCGCTGTCTTAGCAGGTGTGTGTGTGGTGAGGCACCTGCCACCCACCTATTCTGTGGAGGTTGCTTAGGTTTGAATGCCTATGAACTTTACCCTTTCCCTCCTTGTTGGTTACAAAACATCTGTAAGTTCTTGAATTTCCTAATAGATATGTGAGACACATGCTTCCAGGAATCTCAGGATCCCCTCAGCATTGTCTCAATTCAGCCAGATCCTTGACCTCTGACATCTTATTAGCTAATAGCCCCACTAACGATTGGCAGCCGTCTATCAGCTGTGAGGGGTGAAGTGCTATACAAACATCTTTTCAGCAGGCGGCCGGACACTGCCTTTCTTTAGGGAAGGTCAGACTCAGGCAACTGACTTCTTTTTATATATGTATATATATATAGGCCACTTCTATTGGTCTTTCATTCATTTATCTTTGTTCTTTCGGCCTATGTGGGCCTCCCATCACAGTGGCCTCTCTTGTCGCAGAGCACTGGCTCTGGGCACATGCACTCCAGAGCTTCCCCGGCTCAGCTAAAGATGATGTGATTATACATATATATATATGTATCTAGATAGACACAGATATATAAGAATATTACTCAGCCATAAAAAGGATAAAATTATGCCATCTGCAGCAACATGGATGGGCCTAGAGATGATCATACTAAGTGAAGTCAGACAGAGAAAGACAAATATCATGCAATATCACTTACATGTGGAATATAAATATGAAACAAATGAACTTATCTATGAAACTAAAAGACTCACAGATGTAGAGAACAGATGTGTAGTTGCCAAGGGGCAGGGGAGGGTGGAGGGATGGATTGGGAGTTTGAGATTAGTGTAATACATAGCATATAAACAAAAGAACCCTACTGGATAGCACAGGAAACTATATTCAATATCCTGTAATAAACAAAATGGAAAAGAATATGAAATATATGTATATATAACTGAATCACTTTGCTGTATAGCAGGAATTAACACATTGTAAATCAACTATAATTCAATAAAATATTTTTTCTAAAAACTCATCATTTCCACTGCCCGCTGTAGAGATGGGCTGAGGACATCTCATGGAAACACAGGGGTGACAGCCCCTCTGGCCTGTGATGTGAGTCGCCTTCTTCGCTGTCTTAGCAGGTGTGTGTGTGGTGAGGCACCTGCCACCCACCTATTCTGTGGAGGTTGCTTAGGTTTGAATGCCTATGAACTTTACCCTTTCCCTCCTTGTTGGTTACAAAACATCTGTAAGTTCTTGAATTTCCTAATAGATATGTGAGACACATGCTTCCAGGAATCTCAGGATCCCCTCAGCATTGTCTCAATTCAGCCAGATCCTTGACCTCTGACATCTTATTAGCTAATAGCCCCACTAACGATTGGCAGCCGTCTATCAGCTGTGAGGGGTGAAGTGCTATACAAACATCTTTTCAGCAGGCGGCCGGACACTGCCTTTCTTTAGGGAAGGTCAGACTCAGGCAACTGACTTCTTTTTATATATGTATATATATATAGGCCATTTCTATTGGTCTTTATCTATTTATCTTTGTTCTTTGGCCTATGTGGGCCTCCCATCACAGCGGCCTCTGTTGTCGCAGAGCACTGGCTCTGGGCACATGCACTCCAGAGCTCTGGCTCGGTAGTTGGATACATCGGTCCAGCCTTTCCGCAGCACGTGGAATCTTCCCAGGCCAGGGATCGAACCGGCGCCCCTTGTACTGCAAGGCGGTGTCCTTACCCACTGGACCACCAGGGAAACCCTCAACTGACTTCTATATAGAGTTTTCAGAGCCAAGGTCAGCTGATTAGGGAGCTTCTCAAGATCAGAGCTATTGTCTTGTTCTTGTTTGATTCTCCAGCATGGGGCCAGTCACATAATAAGTGTTCAGTATATGTGCTTGATGATGTGAAATATAAAAAAAATATGTATGTGTGTGTGTGAGTGAATAAAACTGAAGATGTCTCTTGCCATCAAAATACCATTAATTTCACTATTTTCATGGACTATGTATCTGCATGCATACATGTACATTTAAATCTGGCATCTATATTTGCTTTAAAATCATGAATAAAACAGACAGGTTATATTACTCTGATCATCCCCTCTCCCTTAACACACATAAAGAGGGATACCCCTCTGTGACCTTGGTGTCCAGGTCTTACCAACATTTTTTCCCTTTATAAATGTTTCTTTATAAGACATTTCCAGACTCAAAACTAAGCAAAGCTGTGATCTACGGTAGATAAGTTTGTGTCTCCTCTTTAGTTCCCCAAGCAGTCCTGCTTAGAATTCTCTAGGTCTGACTCTGTTTGGTACGTAGGTGACCAGGTCCCCTAGCTCTGTATTGGCCCAAATGGCCCAGATCCTACAGATCACAACGCCGTGGAGGCTAAGGATTCAGTTGAATCATGCTGCCCAGGACCATATTAACCTTTCACTGATCCTTTTCTTGTTCAGCTCGAAAGAAGTTAATTGAATTAGCAAGCTGCCACATGTTGGAGACAGGGAATCACGACCTGGGCAAGACGAAACCTCAGAGTCAGACTACAGCTTCCCTCTCATGTGCATCCTCCAACTTGGAAAACATCTTTGTATTGGGAGACACTTGCCGATTGTGGCTAAGTGTGTCAGCCTGTCTTGCCATTCTCCCCAGCAGCACTGCATGTGTGGGTCTGGGCACATGCACTCCAGAGCTCTGGCTCGGTAGTTGGACACATCGGTCCAGCCTTTCCGCAGCACGTGGAATCTTCCCAGGCCAGGGATCGAACCGGCGCCCCTTGTACTGCAAGGCGGTGTCCTTACCCACTGGACCACCAGGGAAACCCTCAACTGACTTCTATATAGAGTTTTCAGAGCCAAGGTCAGCTGATTAGGGAGCTTCTCAAGATCAGAGCTATTGTCTTGTTCTTGTTTGATTCTCCAGCATGGGGCCAGTCACATAATAAGTGTTCAGTATATGTGCTTGATGATGTGAAATATAAAAAAAATATGTATGTGTGTGTGTGAGTGAATAAAACTGAAGATGTCTCTTGCCATCAAAATACCATTAATTTCACTATTTTCATGGACTATGTATCTGCATGCATACATGTACATTTAAATCTGGCATCTATATTTGCTTTAAAATCATGAATAAAACAGACAGGTTATATTACTCTGATCATCCCCTCTCCCTTAACACACATAAAGAGGGATACCCCTCTGTGACCTTGGTGTCCAGGTCTTACCAACATTTTTCCATTTATAAATGTTTCTTTATAAGACATTTCCAGACTCAAAACTAAGCAAAGCTGTGATCTACGGTAGATAAGTTTGTGTCTCCTCTTTAGTTCCCCAAGCAGTCCTGCTTAGAATTCTCTAGGTCTGACTCTGTTTGGTACGTAGGTGACCAGGTCCCCTAGCTCTGTATTGGCCCAAATGGCCCAGATCCTACAGATCACAACGCCGTGGAGGCTAAGGATTCAGTTGAATCATGCTGCCCAGGACCATATTAACCTTTCACTGATCCTTTTCTTGTTCAGCTCGAAAGAAGTTAATTGAATTAGCAAGCTGCCACATGTTGGAGACAGGGAATCACGACCTGGGCAAGACGAAACCTCAGAGTCAGACTACAGCTTCCCTCTCATGTGCATCCTCCAACTTGGAAAACATCTTTGTATTGGGAGACACTTGCCGATTGTGGCTAAGTGTGTCAGCCCGTTGTCTTGCCATTCTCCCCAGCAGCACTGCATGTGTGGGTCCGTGTGGCATTCCATGAGGTCAGACTCTGTTTGGTAGAAAGCCAAATGTACTTTTTGGAAGTCAAGTGTCATTTCCTTATTTAACCTCTGCAACCAGGAAACTAGGCACCAGTTTACTGATTATACTCCAGTCTAGACCCCTGCAGAAAGCCAGCAAGCTTTCCTTGTAGGCATTTTGGGATAACTTGACATAAGTTGTGTCCTTCCGCTTCCTTGCTAATGTGACAGATCCAGTGTGAAACCCGGGACATAGGAACACCATGGGGGGCTGCCTGTAGAGGATTCCTAGTTGAATTACATGTGTTTTAAGCTTGCAATATGCTTTCTTTTTCTGAGGTTAACCAACAGAAATACTTGACTTGAGAATTCGTGTATGATTTAATCTCATTCATGGTAAAGAGTTCCCATCCTGTTTAATTATCTTCCTGTAAGCAATATTTTTTTTATGCAGTTTTTTTTTTTTAGGAACATTTGGTAAATTTTTTTTCAAATGGAAAGCATATACTACTTAACACTGTTTTTTCCCCTATAGTAGGTATTCCAGGAGTGTGTGTTGTATGGAATCCAAATAATTATTCCCATATTTTAATATTTAGCTGGTAAATGTTTGCACTAAAATGAGTATCCTTTTTGGCTCCAATTTGGTCATATTGAAGGGAAATACAGATCGTTTCATTCCTGATCCATTTACTTGGTTGAGGACTTCTATCTCTGTAGAAAAGTTATATTTCAAGAGGATTGAAAAAGAAAGAAAGAAACCTCTCATATTTACTTTTGAAATTTCATAAGAGCTCTGTGTTAATATAAACATTAATGTACCCTAGGTTAAAAGCTGCGTTAAAATGAAAACAAAAATTTATACAGGCATATATTACAAATCGCATCTAGCCACACAGGAAGGAACTGTACAAGCTGCCACATGTTGGAGACAGGGAATCACGACCTGGGCAAGACAAAACCTCAGAGTCAGACTACAGCTTCCCTCTCATGTGCATCCTCCAACTTGGAAAACATCTTTGTATTGGGAGACACTTGCCGATTGTGGCTAAGTGTGTCAGCCGTTGTCTTGCCATTCTCCCCAGCAGCACTGCATGTGTGGGTCCGTGTGGCATTCCATGAGGTCAGACTCTGTTTGGTAGAAAGCCAAATGTACTTTTTGGAAGTCAAGTGTCATTTCCTTATTTAACCTCTGCAACCAGGAAACTAGGCACCAGTTTACTGATTATACTCCAGTCTAGACCCCTGCAGAAAGCCAGCAAGCTTTCCTTGTAGGCATTTTGGGATAACTTGACATAAGTTGTGTCCTTCCGCTTCCTTGCTAATGTGACAGATCCAGTGTGAAACCCGGGACATAGGAACACCATGGGGGGCTGCCTGTAGAGGATTCCTAGTTGAATTACATGTGTTTTAAGCTTGCAATATGCTTTCTTTTTCTGAGGTTAACCAACAGAAATACTTGACTTGAGAATTCGTGTATGATTTAATCTCATTCATGGTAAAGAGTTCCCATCCTGTTTAATTATCTTCCTGTAAGCAATATTTTTTTTATGCAGTTTTTTTTTTTTAGGAACATTTGGTAAATTTTTTTTCAAATGGAAAGCATATACTACTTAACACTGTTTTTTCCCCTATAGTAGGTATTCCAGGAGTGTGTGTTGTATGGAATCCAAATAATTATTCCCATATTTTAATATTTAGCTGGTAAATGTTTGCACTAAAATGAGTATCCTTTTTGGCTCCAATTTGGTCATATTGAAGGGAAATACAGATCGTTTCATTCCTGATCCATTTACTTGGTTGAGGACTTCTATCTCTGTAGAAAAGTTATATTTCAAGAGGATTGAAAAAGAAAGAAAGAAACCTCTCATATTTACTTTTGAAATTTCATAAGAGCTCTGTGTTAATATAAACATTAATGTACCCTAGGTTAAAAGCTGCGTTAAAAATGAAAACAAAAATTTATACAGGCATATATTACAAATCGCATCTAGCCACACAGGAAGGGAACTATGACTTAATATCTGAAATTCTGTTGCTCATTAGTTGTATGGTGAGAATGAAATACATTTCTAAAGGGCAAGGTCAATGTTACATTATCATGGAAATGTCTTTGTTGAATAAGAGTATAAATATTTCAAATAAGTGTTATCAGATTATATTTCTATTGGGGACATATGTATAGGATGGATGATTCTTCTCCTTGTAATTACAGGAGCATATGTCACATTAAATGTCATTCCCGATTACCGATTTCATTTGCAATGGTCTGGAAATAAATACCGATTACTAGTAATGTAAGACTATTTACCTTGGAGTCAGATGTCTGACAGGCAGGCTGGAGCTAATGGATTTGGTCATTTTGAGCGTTATTTTCTAAAGCAGGATGCTGTTTTAAAGTAACGCTGAATTTTCAGAGTCTTTATCTGGATCTCTTTGCAGTGAGTATGGAAAAACACCCCTGTGAACATGCAGTCTCTGATGTGTTTCCATCCTTTAACAGTACGAAGGAAAGAAAATTGTACCCAGAACCTACCAGCAGGACAGCTTGGCATTACCCATCCTTGTTAAAGTCGGTAGGAGGAGGGAAATCAAGAACCACATATGAAGGATAGTGTTAGAGTAAGAGAGGGGCGTTGCCTCACTGGGAGATGCAGTTGCATCATGGGAACGTGGTGTGATTTAATTTCATCATTGTAAACATCACAGTGGGTATGGTTGATTCATTGGAAACTCTTGTCCACTTCGCTATGGCTGGACAGCTGAGTTAACATGGGTAGGTCTTAGCCTCACGCTTTTATGGTTTCTGATTTTTGTGGTTTTATTTGGGGGGAGAACTCTAAAGAAAAAAACTGTTACAATAACTTGAGCTGAAATCAGACTTTTATAAAGCTATGGCTTGATTGAAGGTATGGTGAATTTTTTTAAGCTTCTAAATTAGAGTGCTGTGTAAATTTTGCCTTGAAGGGAGGTGCATGGTGGGAGTGGTATAAATCTTAGTTTTTCCAGTGCTGATTGTGTTTTAAATTATGTACCAACTGCTGCGTTAAAAATGAAAACAAAAATTTATACAGGCATATATTACAAATCGCATCTAGCCACACAGGAAGGGAACTATGACTTAATATCTGAAATTCTGTTGCTCATTAGTTGTATGGTGAGAATGAAATACATTTCTAAAGGGCAAGGTCAATGTTACATTATCATGGAAATGTCTTTGTTGAATAAGAGTATAAATATTTCAAATAAGTGTTATCAGATTATATTTCTATTGGGGACATATGTATAGGATGGATGATTCTTCTCCTTGTAATTACAGGAGCATATGTCACATTAAATGTCATTCCCGATTACCGATTTCATTTGCAATGGTCTGGAAATAAATACCGATTACTAGTAATGTAAGACTATTTACCTTGGAGTCAGATGTCTGACAGGCAGGCTGGAGCTAATGGATTTGGTCATTTTCGAAGCGTTATTTTCTAAAGCAGGATGCTGTTTTAAAGTAACGCTGAATTTTCAGAGTCTTTATCTGGATCTCTTTGCAGTGAGTATGGAAAAACACCCCTGTGAACATGCAGTCTCTGATGTGTTTCCATCCTTTAACAGTACGAAGGAAAGAAAATTGTACCCAGAACCTACCAGCAGGACAGCTTGGCATTACCCATCCTTGTTAAAGTCGGTAGGAGGAGGGAAATCAAGAACCACATATGAAGGATAGTGTTAGAGTAAGAGAGGGGCGTTGCCTCACTGGGAGATGCAGTTGCATCATGGGAACGTGGTGTGATTTAATTTCATCATTGTAAACATCACAGTGGGTATGGTTGATTCATTGGAAACTCTTGTCCACTTCGCTATGGCTGGACAGCTGAGTTAACATGGGTAGGTCTTAGCCTCACGCTTTTATGGTTTCTGATTTTTGTGGTTTTATTTGGGGGGAGAACTCTAAAGAAAAAAACTGTTACAATAACTTGAGCTGAAATCAGACTTTTATAAAGCTATGGCTTGATTGAAGGTATGGTGAATTTTTTTAAGCTTCTAAATTAGAGTGCTGTGTAAATTTTGCCTTGAAGGGAGGTGCATGGTGGGAGTGGTATAAATCTTAGTTTTTCCAGTGCTGATTGTGTTTTAAATTATGTCCCAACTCAGCCACAAGGACAACACAGTTATATGGGAAAAAATGTTAGGACTCGTCTTGCTTAATTAATAAGTACCATGAATACAACAACTAATAACCGTCTAATATTTGAGTTGTAAATGGAAACATAGACTATCAGAAAAGAAAGCAGAGTTGAAATTGTGTGCAGGAACATCAGTAGGTAGCAAACTTGGCTTTTGGTAAGTTTTTCTGTTATGCTCAATATTGTAGACCAGCCTGCCGAAATTTTAAATAATGCAGACTGTGGGTATGGGAAATTCATAGTCAAGAGATTCATCTGATGATAATATCATGATTCAAGTTTCCAGAAAGCCAGTAAAAAGGATTAAGCTTCAAAGTTTGGAGGGAATTAAGCCTTAGTTGCAAGTTAGAATTCATGAAATTGACCTTTAGAGGTTGCTTGGTTATTTGTTGGTGGTGACGGTATTTATTTCCTGTCCAAAGCACTGCAACATCTCATGTTTAGGGTGTGAAAACTAGAACCTTTTCCACCTGTAGATGGGTTCTCTGAAGAGGATGGTGGATTTGGACGAGCCTGGGAAATTGAGTGGCCCAAATCGGCTGGCGACGGGAGTTTATTTAGGTGATTCACACACAGTTGTCTGTTCTCCTTCCAGGTCTCAGTGGTCCTGGAGGAAGGGAGAGGTAAACCGGGGCGTTAGATGTTGGTGGGATGAGAAATATTAATATCTAGGTGGGCGGAGCTCCCCCTTCGAAAGCTGAGTCTCCCAGGCAAGACCGAGGAGATTACTCCCGGGACTGTCCAGGTGCGCGCGTTCTCTACGGCCCCAGTGGGGCTCGACTTTCTGAATAAAACTGGGGTGACCGGGGGAAATTGGAAATGAGGATGACTGTAGCCCACCCCTCGAACCCACCAGGCCGACAAACCTTTCTTTTCTGCCAACGCGTTGGCGCACTTGTCACCCCTGGAAGGTCCGGGAAGGGAGCGTCCTATGGCCCAAGGGGTCGGAGGAGAAGGTAGACGCAGAAGGGCGCTGGGCTCAAGCGCCCCGGTGGCCACAGGCTTCTAAATTAGAGTGCTGTGTAAATTTTGCCTTGAAGGGAGGTGCATGGTGGGAGTGGTATAAATCTTAGTTTTTCCAGTGCTGATTGTGTTTTAAATTATGTCCCAACTCAGCCACAAGGACAACACAGTTATATGGGAAAAAATGTTAGGACTCGTCTTGCTTAATTAATAAGTACCATGAATACAACAACTAATAACCGTCTAATATTTGAGTTGTAAATGGAAACATAGACTATCAGAAAAGAAAGCAGAGTTGAAATTGTGTGCAGGAACATCAGTAGGTAGCAAACTTGGCTTTTGGTAAGTTTTTCTGTTATGCTCAATATTGTAGACCAGCCTGCCGAAATTTTAAATAATGCAGACTGTGGGTATGGGAAATTCATAGTCAAGAGATTCATCTGATGATAATATCATGATTCAAGTTTCCAGAAAGCCAGTAAAAAGGATTAAGCTTCAAAGTTTGGAGGGAATTAAGCCTTAGTTGCAAGTTAGAATTCATGAAATTGACCTTTAGAGGTTGCTTGGTTATTTGTTGGTGGTGACGGTATTTATTTCCTGTCCAAAGCACTGCAACATCTCATGTTTAGGGTGTGAAAACTAGAACCTTTTCCACCTGTAGATGGGTTCTCTGAAGAGGATGGTGGATTTGGACGAGCCTGGGAAATTGAGTGGCCCAAATCGGCTGGCGACGGGAGTTTATTTAGGTGATTCACACACAGTTGTCTGTTCTCCTTCCAGGTCTCAGTGGTCCTGGAGGAAGGGAGAGGTAAACCGGGGCGTTAGATGTTGGTGGGATGAGAAATATTAATATCTAGGTGGGCGGAGCTCCCCCTTCGAAAGCTGAGTCTCCCAGGCAAGACCGAGGAGATTACTCCCGGGACTGTCCAGGTGCGCGCGTTCTCTACGGCCCCGGTGGGGGCTCGACTTTCTGAATAAAACTGGGGTGACCGGGGGAAATTGGAAATGAGGATGACTGTAGCCCACCCCTCGAACCCACCAGGCCGACAAACCTTTCTTTTCTGCCAACGCGTTGGCGCACTTGTCACCCCTGGAAGGTCCGGGAAGGGAGCGTCCTATTGCCCAAGGGGTCGGAGGAGAAGGTAGACGCAGAAGGGCGCTGGGCTCAGAAAGCGCCCCGGTGGCCACAGGTGCCCCGGAAGGCGGGCAAAAGGCTGGGGGTCCGGGTGCGGCCCGGGGGTGCGGGCGGGCAGCGCCAGCCGGGGTGCGCCCGGGAGCCGCCGCCGCTCACCTGCCCGCGGGAGCGGGGCGGGGCGCGGCGCTGGGGCGCGCCCGCCTCGCGCCTCCCGCCTCCCGCCTCCCGCCCGGGGAGGAAGCGGAGGGGCGCGGTGTAAACAGAGCGGCGGCCGTGATGTCAGCCGGTCACATGGAGCCTCTTATGGCTCGGGATGGCTCTCGGCGGGCGGGCAGCTGCTGCAGCTGCTGCTGTGGCTCGGGCGGCGGCGGCGCGGCGGCGGCGGCAGAGGGGGCTCCGGGGTCGGACCATCCGCTCTCCCTGCGCTCTCCTCACCGCGGCTTAAATGATGTATTTTGTGATCGCAGCGATGAAAGGTGAGCCGGGCCGCCCCACCGGGGCCGGGTGGGCTGGCTGCTCCGGGGGGCGGGGAGGCGGGCGCGCAGGGGGAGGGGTGGGCGCGCCTGCCCGAGCGCACGTACTGCCCGGGGCTGGGCGCGGGAGCCCCGCCAGGGCTCTGGGGGCCCCTGCGGCGGCGCCCCCTGAGCCCGGTCACGGGGTCTGCCCGCCTGCTGTCGGGGGCAAAGGCGCGGGGGCTAGACCCCCCACCCCCACTTCTGGCCCCCTCCGGCTCCTGTCAGTCGCCCTGGTCCGCTTGGCACCCGGCGGGGCTCCTGCGAGAAAGTTTGCTGGGAGTCGCCGCGCTTTGGGCAGGGAGGGGAGGGTCGGAGGAGCTAGGAGGAAGCCGGGGGCGCCCGCGACCGGTACCCAGGGCCCGCGCCCGGGACAGCTCTGGCCTGCGTAGGGAAGGCGCCGCGGCCCGGCCGGACCGAGCTTGCGCGCGGGTGCGGTGTCATCCCTGGGGACTGGTCAGCGCCCCCGGGCCTTGCGGCCCCGCAGCCCCGAGCGCACGGCGGCCACCGGCTGGGGACGCGCGGCGGGTCCGCGCTGCGTGCCCGCCTCGGCCACTTCCGAAAGCGCCCAGGCCGGAGCGAGGCGGGTTTCTGGAGCGTGCCAAGACTCCCTCGGGGCGACCGCGGCCACAGCGCACCCCCACTTTATACTTTGGGTTTTGGATTTATGTGCGGAGGCAACTTCAACCCCCCTACAGGATTCGCGGGCAGTGGTAGAGGTTAGACGGCGGCCAAGGCCGCCGGGCGCAGATTAGCCGTGGCCAAGACTCCGTCGAGCCTCCTCGCCCGGCCTTCGGCCCCGATCAGGAGCCCTTAGCCGGGCTGGGGGCCGGACGGCAGGGGGTTGCTGGCTGGAGAGAGGACAGGCTTCAGGTCCTCCAGGTGAGGAGTAAAGAAACCGTGGCAAGTCGGCGAAGTTTCTAATGAGAAAGCCAAAGTTTGGAGGTGTGCAGGAAGTCGCCTGCGCAGTCCCGAGAAGCCGAGACACGCAAACAGCCCGACAGAAACTCAGCCCGCAGCCTGCCGCTCGCTCGTGCGCCAGCAGGTTCCTCTGGGTGGATAATCTGCCGAGCGGCTTCGCCGACCCGGCCGCTGGGAGCGGGGATTTAGAGTCCCATCTGTTTGCGGCGGACAGGGCTCCTCTAATGCGCAGCAGTTTTGCAGACCTAGACTGTCCTGCGGGTTCGGCCCGTCTGTGCGGGCGCGGGGCGCTCGTTAAACGTTTGCTAAGGTGGAGGTTTTGTTGCAATCCTGGATGAAGGACACCGGTTCGGTATCTGGGCTGGGTGTACTTTCGGATCACGGAGCTTTGCCTTTCTTTACTAGAGATTGGGTGGCATCTCTTTTATTAATTATTAACAGGCCGAAACGTACTGGACGCTAAGATGAGCTGCTTGAGATGAAATCTTCCTATACGACGTGGCCACAGCAAATGTTTGTCTTTTTCCTGGTGGTTGGGGGTAATGGAGTTTAATCAATTTTTAGAATATGCAACCGATAAAGGAAAAGGGGGAGACCTCCCTTTGATCCCCGTTCTTAAGCACATCACTTTTTTTTTCTTCCCAAAATGACTTTAAGATTTTCTTACCGACTTCTGCAGAAAAAAAAAATGTATGCTCCTCCCCACCCCCTCAAAAAAGCTTACGCTATTTCCTGCGGTTCATTAATCCTGTAAGAGTAAAACGATTCAGACAGCCTTTGTAGTTAACACATTTTCTTCCTTTTTTTTTTTTTTTTAATGGCGTGAAACAGATTTGGGGAGGTCCTTGCTAATCAGTGCTAGTTCTTACCTATTTTATTTAATATAATTAGTGTCGACTGGGGAAGGGCATTAACCCGAGACTATTTCCCCTAATCAGTAGTAACCACCAAATAACAATAAGGAAAGTGCGTTTAAATATTTTAAGTTAATTTTGATGTCTCTAAGTACTTTGGCTTTTGCTTGTGTAGTACTAGTACAAAATGAAGTTCGTACTATCCCTTAGTGATTATAATCACGGGAATCGCACCACCACCATATCCCCCAGAGCTCTAGCCCACACATTTGTCTTGGAGTGACCTCTGGCTGCCAGAAGATAATAGATTCATAGTATTGTGCTTTGGGAAAAGTGGCTCAGATATACTGGCAGTGCAGTTTTTCTATAAACTCAGCTGTAGGGGGTGGGAGTAGGCGATGAAACTCAGGGCTGCCGCTCTAATTTGGGCGCACCCCAGGTATTTGCCATGTTTGCGGCGGACAGGGCTCCTCTAATGCGCAGCAGTTTTGCAGACCTAGACTGTCCTGCGGGTTCGGCCCGTCTGTGCGGGCGCGGGGCGCTCGTTAAACGTTTGCTAAGGTGGAGGTTTTGTTGCAATCCTGGATGAAGGACACCGGTTCGGTATCTGGGCTGGGTGTACTTTCGGATCACGGAGCTTTGCCTTTCTTTACTAGAGATTGGGTGGCATCTCTTTTATTAATTATTAACAGGCCGAAACGTACTGGACGCTAAGATGAGCTGCTTGAGATGAAATCTTCCTATACGACGTGGCCACAGCAAATGTTTGTCTTTTCCTGGTGGTTGGGGGTAATGGAGTTTAATCAATTTTTAGAATATGCAACCGATAAAGGAAAAGGGGGAGACCTCCCTTTGATCCCCGTTCTTAAGCACATCACTTTTTTTTTCTTCCCAAAATGACTTTAAGATTTTCTTACCGACTTCTGCAGAAAAAAAAAATGTATGCTCCTCCCCCCCTCAAAAAAGCTTACGCTATTTCCTGCGGTTCATTAATCCTGTAAGAGTAAAACGATTCAGACAGCCTTTGTAGTTAACACATTTTCTTCCTTTTTTTTTTTTTTTTAATGGCGTGAAACAGATTTGGGGAGGTCCTTGCTAATCAGTGCTAGTTCTTACCTATTTTATTTAATATAATTAGTGTCGACTGGGGAAGGGCATTAACCCGAGACTATTTCCCCTAATCAGTAGTAACCACCAAATAACAATAAGGAAAGTGCGTTTAAATATTTTAAGTTAATTTTGATGTCTCTAAGTACTTTGGCTTTTGCTTGTGTAGTACTAGTACAAAATGAAGTTCGTACTATCCCTTAGTGATTATAATCACGGGAATCGCACCACCACCATATCCCCCAGAGCTCTAGCCCACACATTTGTCTTGGAGTGACCTCTGGCTGCCAGAAGATAATAGATTCATAGTATTGTGCTTTGGGAAAAGTGGCTCAGATATACTGGCAGTGCAGTTTTTCTATAAACTCAGCTGTAGGGGGTGGGAGGAGGCGATGCATCTAGTCAATTAGAACATTTCATTCCCAATATCCTAATACCCTGTATGTTAATGGGCTACCTTGCTCGGGTGCATATTAAAACTGAAGAAAAATAGTTTATGGGAAAATAAGGAATGTGGTACATGTTTCCATATCAGATTTAAGGGTGGGGAGAAAAACTGGCCCAGAATCATATTAAATACTTCCCTGCTGCCTCTCAGTTTTAATAGTTAAATTGGTTCCGTATGGAAGAGAGTTTGTATAATTAGATTTTTCATACAAAACACAAGCACTCTTTACAATATAGCTTTTTGGTATGTGTATGCGTGTGGCCGGGGGAGGAGAGAACTAGCCACCATAAAAGAGAAACATTCTCTTTGTTTAAAAAACATCAGTAAATCAGGCCTTTTGAACTCAAGAAAGAAGAAAATCCTTCCTCTGCCTTCGTTGTCAAATAAGTTTAGGCTTAAAGTGGATTCATGCTTAGAAGTAATAAATCTTCATTTGAGCAACTCTAGTCTCATCCTTCAGTTTTGTTTTTGTTTAATTAACAACAGAAATTCCAGTACCGTTTGGATGGCTTCTTGGGCAAACGGAGAGAGCCAGCGATTACATTTATAATCAGGGGAGCACTTGTACTGCTCATCACAAAAGTGCTTTGGCCAAATGTCAGGCGGCAGCCAGTGTTGAAAGGAAATGCGCATCCTTCATCAGTTTCAGTGATTCTGCCCCCCTTTGCTTCCTAGGACTGCCTAGCCTGTGTCCATGTAAGTGAAGTTAGGAGAATTGAAGAGAGGCTTAAGGGGAATATGTGTCCCGTAATAGAGTCTTCACCTAACACAGTCTGTGTGCATATATGTGGGTAACTAAGGATATTTCTTACTCTATTAAATGTGATTTTATAGTTTTGAAGAATTTGGACTTTCCCTTTCCTAAATTAAATTTGAATTTATTCCTCATCTTAATTGAAGCCCTCTGAGTCCATTTGTCCATGGTGGGAGGAGGGAGCTCAGATCTTCTGTGAAGTAGAGAATGTTTCAGAAGCACCGTTTTCATGAACAGCCTCTTGATTTTATATATTTCCATCACCTCACTTCAAATGCAAAGCAATATCATACTGAAGTAAACTACTTTGCCCTCAATTTGAATGGAGTACCATATAATTACTTTAATGCTGCCCAGTTATAAAATAATACAGTCTCTAGTAGCCTTAGTCCTTTAAATATGTAAATGTACATATATATTTGAATATCTGTGTGATTTAAGTGTTAGGGTTTTTGCTGTCTAGTAGATATATTGGTAAGTGCATTAATAGTTTTTATCAGACTCGTTTTACTCCTACCTTTCCCTCCTAGCCAAGTGAATCACAATAAAATCGGTGAGATCAGCAAGTAGATAATTGCAGAGCATCTGCAATAGCACCCAGCTACTTCATAGTTTGCTCTGGGGCACCTAAGAAAATACTATTGACAAATGGCCAGTAATGGGAGAAAAAGTGACTGAATGGATAGATAGGTAGATAGTTCTGCAGAGGTGGAGTTTTCTTAAAAATGTTCTCAAGTTTAGTGAGCAATAAAACCTCTTAAGGAAATGGGGAGTGGGATGAGTTGGGTGATCGGAGTTGACATGTATACACTATTAATGCTATGTATAAAATAGATAACTAGTGAGTGCCTACTGTATAGTGCAGGGAACTGTACTCAGTGCTCCGCAGTGAGCTAAATAAGAAGCAAGACCCAAAAAAGAGAGGATATAGGTAAACATGCAGCTGATTCACTTTGCTGTACAATGTAAACTACCACAAGTATGGTAAAGTAGCTATATTCCAATTTTTAAAAAAGAAGAAAAAATAATAAAAATAACATGTTGTTTATAAAGTAAAAAAAAAATAAAAACAAGAAAAAGAAGCCCTTGCATGAAACAAATTGGTATGAATACTTTGTCGTAGAAATGTGTTCTGCGTGGATTCTGAATATTCCGTGTTTACTAATAAGAAATAAAGCCTATCTTAACCCATATATTTCATGTTTATTAATTTTTAAAAACCATAATTAGATGCTCAGAGTTAGCAGCTACACTGGATTTTGGTTTCTTTTCTTTAAAAATAATAGTAATTTGGAGAGGTCTACCAGCGACAACACAGGTGTGAACTTAACATTTGATATTATCTCTGAGACCACATATTGACCCTTTGATGAAAAATTCACTCATGTTTTCCTCCACCAAGGATTCCTCCCTTTCACACCAGCCTTGAGTCATGGACGGAGATTTGCAGTCAGAGCTTTCTGTATCTGTCAATATCATCTGTAACGTGATGGAACATGGTTTTTCTGTTCATTGTCAGAGCACTATATCCAGAGATAAGAGATTTTAATAGACAGATAATAGCATGTATTAGCCAACAGGCCAAATATTAATACAAGAACGCAGTTGAAAGCTTTTGTTTCTGAATTTTCTTTTTAAAGTGACATTTGTTAGCCCTCGTCATATTATAAGGAAGTAACATGACTTTAAAATCTTTGTATGAGAAGTAATGTCAAACCCATTCCCTAGGTTTGCCAGAGACTTTGGTTTTCACTTTTGATTTCATTGCCTCTGAAATTTATGAGGCATTTCATAAATAAATAGAGGGAGGATGTTAATCTATATTTGTTTTTTGCTTTATGGCTTACATTCTTGTCTCATTTAATCCTCCCTAAAAAGTCATTGACGCTGTCCTGGTTTTGAGTCAAAGAAACTGAAGCCCACAAAGTTTACCTGTTTAGGCTTTATGAGTTTACCCCCAGATCTCAGTGCTCAGTGAGCTAAATAAAAGCAAGACCCAAAAGAGAGGATATAGGTAAACATGCAGCTGATTCACTTTGCTGTACAATGTAAACTACCACAAGTATGGTAAAGTAGCTATATTCCAATTTTTAAAAAAGAAGAAAAAATAATAAAAATAACATGTTGTTTATAAAGTAAAAAAAAAATAAAAACAAGAAAAAGAAGCCCTTGCATGAAACAAATTGGTATGAATACTTTGTCGTAGAAATGTGTTCTGCGTGGATTCTGAATATTCCGTGTTTACTAATAAGAAATAAAGCCTATCTTAACCCATATATTTCATGTTTATTAATTTTTAAAAACCATAATTAGATGCTCAGAGTTAGCAGCTACACTGGATTTTGGTTTCTTTTCTTTAAAAATAATAGTAATTTGGAGAGGTCTACCAGCGACAACACAGGTGTGAACTTAACATTTGATATTATCTCTGAGACCACATATTGACCCTTTGATGAAAAATTCACTCATGTTTTCCTCCACCAAGGATTCCTCCCTTTCACACCAGCCTTCGAGTCATGGACGTAGAGATTTGCAGTCAGAGCTTTCTGTATCTGTCAATATCATCTGTAACGTGATGGAACATGGTTTTTCTGTTCATTGTCAGAGCACTATATCCAGAGATAAGAGATTTTAATAGACAGATAATAGCATGTATTAGCCAACAGGCCAAATATTAATACAAGAACGCAGTTGAAAGCTTTTGTTTCTGAATTTTCTTTTTAAAGTGACATTTGTTAGCCCTCGTCATATTATAAGGAAGTAACATGACTTTAAAATCTTTGTATGAGAAGTAATGTCAAACCCATTCCCTAGGTTTGCCAGAGACTTTGGTTTTCACTTTTGATTTCATTGCCTCTGAAATTGACGAGGTATTTCATAAATAAATAGAGGGATGATGTTAATCTATATTTGTTTTTGGCTTTATGGTTTACAGACATTCTTGTCTGATTTATTCCTTCCTAAAAAGTCATTGACGCTGTCCTGGTTTTGAGTCAAAGAAACTGAAGCCCACAAAGTTTACCTGTTGTAGCCAAATTCTTCTGCTGATACAGGTGAAGGGAGGACTAGAGCCCTAATTTGTACTGTCTTCCTGCTGCCTCCCCTGGAAGAAGCTGTGAAAATGTCCGGGATATAACTCTGTCTCTAGTTAGTGGAAATTATAACTCTGGCATTTTTATAAGGAAAAAAACAGATTCAATTATGTAATGCTTTGCTGAGCCTAATATCTTTAAATTACTATATAATAAAATCAATTTGGTACAAATGGGGTTATTCTTATGTGCTTACCATTACTTCTCTTCATCTACAATTTTCATTAAGTCTGCTTATTGTAGGAAGATCTGGGTGAAATGTAAGCATTACTTTCCTTAAGAATATGGGGTGCTATGAAGCACAGCTAACCTGTGTAACCTATCTGCATTATGGTAGAATCGAGCTGGAGATTTATCTCTGTGGTCCATGTATCTTTAGGCAAAGGGAGCATTCACAAATGTGTCTTTAATATCTCTTTATGGAGTCGAAAACTCCTGGTTCCTTGGACTTGTGAGTTCTATCCTGGTTGTTTCCATGACAGCTAAGTGGCATGATCATGGATATATTCTTGAGAAATCTGTTGTCTTTTAGAAAATCAGCGTCAAAGTTTCCAAGTAGATAGATCTGCAAAAGCTCGTTTCTCACTTGATTGGGGTTTATTTCTCTGGCAACTGGATTGGGCTGTCTTTGCCTGAAAACAAACAAGCATCATTTATTTCATAGGGTCCTAGGAAGAATAGAAACCTAGAATGTCATTCTGATACACATCCAATTGGCATTTAGCTCCTCTCTCCATAGCCACTCCTGCCAAATGGTTGCCTGGTTGTGCTTGAACACCTCTTGTGATGGGGAGCTCACTATTGTTAGAGGAAGCTTATTCCAGCTTGAATATGAAAATTCTTTTTCTATCAAGCATAACTCTCTCTTTTGTACTTTTAATCCTTTGATTCTATTCTGGTCCTTTCTTTTGGGGTTATAGACAAGATATTTAATCCGGCTTTCATACGAAAGATTGAAAGATTGTCAGTTATCTGAAGACTGAGTATGAAGCGCACACACAAACACACACACTGCATCCTCCATCTCTGCTGTTCATCCGCACTGTGTTCTGTTCACAGTCGGCCTTCCACTATCCTTGGCCAGTTTTTCCCTCAAATGCATTTCATTTTGTCTAGAACCTCTTAATATGTTTGTACCACAACCCAAGTGCTAGTTGTGATATGATTAACACTGAATCCACAAGGTGGTAAAGAGTAAAAATTTTAAAATGTGTTTTACATTTTTTGAGGTGCACGAGGTAGGCTGTGTCTTTTGACCATGTCATGGCTGGCCATTGTGATACCGTTGTAATATTTGGAAGTGGACTTCTGACCTATTTAGAAATACTTTGGGTGAACTGAAGTTGACATTAAATATCCAAGAAAATCAAAGATATTGAAAAAATAGAGGAATATTGGAAGCATTTCTGAGGTGTTTTTCTCCAAACTAGTGAAAGAGCTGAGATAAGACTGCCCTCTAGTGGTTACTTTCTCCTAGAAGGCTAAAACTGGTAATGGTGCCAATGAATTTCCCATCAGGCTAGTGGAGAGGGTCAAAGGTTGAAGTTATTTTCTTGATTGCTGTGGGGTATTCTTCATCAGATTCAAAAGTATAATTTATTGTTTTGCACAGTTATTAGAAATGTATCTGTGAGCGAGAATATTAATTTTTAAAGTTCCCTTGGAAGGAAGGAAGGAAATTTATTTTTAAAACTTAAAACTTAAAGTTTGTTTATAAACTTCCATTTGGTTCCATACTAAATGTAAATATTTAAATGCGATTTGGTTTGTGAGTAAAAAATTATTATGACTTTTATAGTAATCCTTGTTTTGTTTTTAAGAATTTCAACCTTAATTCTATTCCCTGACTGTCAGATATTTTAAAAAAGAGGTTGTTAGTCATCTTGATCAGAGACATCCAGCCTTTTTCCTTTCTAAATGTAAAGCTTTGGAGCTTTTTTGTTTCTTTTCATAAAAAAAGGGCGGGGGAACATTTAGAAAGAAGTAAACTATTGTAGCTCTTTTTGGCAATAAAATGGTTTTTCAATGAATCCAAAACTATTACCCCATTGGTTTCTGAAAACTTAGGACTATAGTATTTTGTTCACCTATATAACCATTTGCCAGAGAAATTGAGCAATGTTACACAGGTTTATATAACAGTATATCTTTCATGCTTTTAAAATACGCACAAAGTAGTGATAAGCATTTGTTTGTATAAATAGATAATACAAGTGAAATGTGTGTTTAGATTTTTGTGGTATATTGAGTGTGAAAGAATTATGAAATGATCCAATTTCTGTATTGGAATCAAAGAAATAAGTATTGATTTCCCTATTCCTTAAATTTTACTTGTCACTGATGATATGGGGAGAGATGAGAATGCAAGTTTACGTGCATTTTACATTGTTCAAGTAGTTGAGGCTCCTGAGCTTAGCCAGAGTAATTGAGGTGATCACAATGACATATAATCAGGATTTTAAAGGACAGCAGTACTTACTTGTTCCCACTGGCAAGATGAAGTTGCCTTTTTAACGTGAAAAAGAAGGAAGGGAATTTAAAAAAAAAAAAAAAAAAAAAAGCTAGGAAAACCTACTGTTTAAACTTTTTTTTTTTTTTAATCATAGAAATAAGCTGGTGGTTCAGAAGTGAAGCCTTGTGGTTAAGTTTCAGATCAGTTATTGAAGCAAACCGTTTTTCAAACTGCACCGCCCAGAAGTGTGATCCTTTCACCACATGAGAAATATTCTCTTTTTCACAGAATGTTGTTTTCATTTTTCAGTCATTGGGTTTTTTTTTTAATCTTCTTTTCTTTATCTCATGTCATATCTTTAGTAGAACCCAGTGTATAAATAACCAAATGAATTTGTTTCAAGAAATATTTGTTAAGTGCCTACTGTGTGCTGCATTATTCAGGGGCCACCCGGGTGCTTTTATAATAGAACAAGGCCACCTCCCTCCCCATCGTGTGTCTTAAGCCATGAATCAGCATTGAAAGACATGCACTGTAAAATTGGCAGCCTCACTTAACCAGGGAAGACTGCTTTAAGACTACTGAACTTACAGGTGTGTCGTATCTGTGAGCTCCACACCATTTAGAACAAAGATTTTGCAACACGCGATGCAACATTAGTGTCATTGGAGAAAGTCCTTCGATTTACATGTGAGCATGATTTCCTTCCAAATAAGCCACAGAGTAGCTCTAAAATCCTACCTAAGCAGTGGGTCAGAACCTTTGGAGAGGAAGCCATAACACATGAGTTAGAAAGGCAGATTCCCACATCCCACCGGGGAAGACGCTGATTCTGTCAGCCTGGTCTTCTCAACCGGGGAAGGTGAGTAGTTTAAAAAGGTGTCTCAGGTGTTGCCAGTTCAGATGATTCTCTCCCCTCCCTCTAAAACCTCACTCTGGTGCTTCTCAACCGGGTGAAATAGTTTGGGGGAAAAAATCATTGTAGAAAATAAGTATTGATTTCCCTATTCCTTAAATTTTACTTGTCACTGATGATATGGGGAGAGATGAGAATGCAAGTTTACGTGCATTTTACATTGTTCAAGTAGTTGAGGCTCCTGAGCTTAGCCAGAGTAATTGAGGTGATCACAATGACATATAATCAGGATTTTAAAGGACAGCAGTACTTACTTGTTCCCACTGGCAAGATGAAGTTGCCTTTTTAACGTGAAAAAGAAGGAAGGGAATTTAAAAAAAAAAAAAAAAAAAAAAAGCTAGGAAAACCTACTGTTTAAACTTTTTTTTTTTTTTAATCATAGAAATAAGCTGGTGGTTCAGAAGTGAAGCCTTGTGGTTAAGTTTCAGATCAGTTATTGAAGCAAACCGTTTTTCAAACTGCACCGCCCAGAAGTGTGATCCTTTCACCACATGAGAAATATTCTCTTTTTCACAGAATGTTGTTTTCATTTTTCAGTCATTGGGTTTTTTTTTTAATCTTCTTTTCTTTATCTCATGTCATATCTTTAGTAGAACCCAGTGTATAAATAACCAAATGAATTTGTTTCAAGAAATATTTGTTAAGTGCCTACTGTGTGCTGCATTATTCAGGGGCCACCCGGGTGCTTTTATAATAGAACAAGGCCACCTCCCTCCCCATCGTGTGTCTTAAGCCATGAATCAGCATTGAAAGACATGCACTGTAAAATTGGCAGCCTCACTTAACCAGGGAAGACTGCTTTAAGACTACTGAACTTACAGGTGTGTCGATCTGTGAGCTCCACACCATTTAGAACAAAGATTTTGCAACACGCGATGCAACATTAGTGTCATTGGAGAAAGTCCTTCGATTTACATGTGAGCATGATTTCCTTCCAAATAAGCCACAGAGTAGCTCTAAAATCCTACCTAAGCAGTGGGTCAGAACCTTTGGAGAGGAAGCCATAACACATGAGTTAGAAAGGCAGATTCCCACATCCCACCGGGGAAGACGCTGATTCTGTCAGCCTGGTCTTCTCAACCGGGGAAGGTGAGTAGTTTAAAAAGGTGTCTCAGGTGTTGCCAGTTCAGATGATTCTCTCCCCCTCCCTCTAAAACCTCACTCTTGTTTGTCTGAGCACAGTTTGGCAGCAGAGTTCTCCCAAGTCCCTCAGTGGTTCCCAAATATCATTGGCCTTTATGGTTAGGTAAGAAGCATTTAAAAAATAAATGCCTGGTCTCCATCACTGCGTGCACAGATCCCGCTTCTGATGGTCTGGGCTGAGGCCAAGGAATTTGAATTTGTAAACGCTCCCCTTGGGGACCGAGGATCTGACATGTTTGGAAACCGCTGCTCCAGTCTAACCCTCTCCTCTTCCTCATGAGGAAAGGATGTTAAGAAGGTCAGTGATGTTAAGGTAAGCAGACGCTTTCCCTGGAGGCCGCTTAAGTCTCCTTCAGAGTGGAAGAGGGGCCCACCATGAGCAGTTTCTGCATTGTTTACATGTTAACACATTTGAGATGTTCTTCTGATTATTCCTGGCTTTTCTATAAACCAGTGGGTAGGAACAAGTGGGCAGACTTCCAGTCTGTTACCCCAAATGGCCCAAGCAGGGGAGGACCGTATCCTTCTGCAGAAACCTTGCCCAGGATTTCTACCAGAAAGATGAAACCAGTTTCTTTGACTTTCTAGCCTTCTGTGAGCCATGGGGGCTGGGTCTCGACACCATCGTGACCACTCAGTGGCGGCAGGCTGTGAGGATTGTGCCACAGAAGTCGAGGCCAACTCCAGTGGAAACAATGATGCTTTTTCTGTGTTGCTTTTTTCCAGCTATGAGCTACAGGTTTTAGAGCCCTGAAAGCTTGTGTTTCCTATTAACAAGATGGCATTCCTTTAAGCCCTGAGCACCTGGCTTGCATCTGCCAGTGCCCAGGCTCAGGAGTGGCAAAGTTTGAATACTACACTGCCTTCGTGCAACTAAGATTCTAGTCTGGTGAAACAGATAAAAGGGTGAAGGAGAAGACTGACTCCCCTTTGACCAATGCCCCTCCTTTAAAATGGCACCATAGCCTTTCACGTGGCAGATGTGATGCTGGGGCGCTGATTCTGTCAGCCTGGTCTTCTCAACCGGGGAAGGTGAGTAGTTTAAAAAGGTGTCTCAGGTGTTGCCAGTTCAGATGATTCTCTCCCCCTCCCTCTAAAACCTCACTCTTGTTTGTCTGAGCACAGTTTGGCAGCAGAGTTCTCCCAAGTCCCTCAGTGGTTCCCAAATATCATTGGCCTTTATGGTTAGGTAAGAAGCATTTAAAAAATAAATGCCTGGTCTCCATCACTGCGTGCACAGATCCCGCTTCTGATGGTCTGGGCTGAGGCCAAGGAATTTGAATTTGTAAACGCTCCCCTTGGGGACCGAGGATCTGACATGTTTGGAAACCGCTGCTCCAGTCTAACCCTCTCCTCTTCCTCATGAGGAAAGGATGTTAAGAAGGTCAGTGATGTTAAGGTAAGCAGACGCTTTCCCTGGAGGCCGCTTAAGTCTCCTTCAGAGTGGAAGAGGGGCCCACCATGAGCAGTTTCTGCATTGTTTACATGTTAACACATTTGAGATGTTCTTCTGATTATTCCTGGCTTTTCTATAAACCAGTGGGTAGGAACAAGTGGGCAGACTTCCAGTCTGTTACCCCAAATGGCCCAAGCAGGGGAGGACCGTATCCTTCTGCAGAAACCTTGCCCAGGATTTCTACCAGAAAGATGAAACCAGTTTCTTTGACTTTCTAGCCTTCTGTGAGCCATGGGGGCTGGGTCTCGACACCATCGTGACCACTCAGTGGCGGCAGGCTGTGAGGATTGTGCCACAGAAGTCGAGGCCAACTCCAGTGGAAACAATGATGCTTTTTCTGTGTTGCTTTTTTCCAGCTATGAGCTACAGGTTTTAGAGCCCTGAAAGCTTGTGTTTCCTATTAACAAGATGGCATTCCTTTAAGCCCTGAGCACCTGGCTTGCATCTGCCAGTGCCCAGGCTCAGGAGTGGCAAAGTTTGAATACTACACTGCCTTCGTGCAACTAAGATTCTAGTCTGGTGAAACAGATAAAAGGGTGAAGGGAGAAGACTGACTCCCTTCTGCACCAACTCCAGCCCCCTCCTTTGGAAAATGGTGCCACCATAGCCTTTCACGTGGCAGATGTGATGCTGGGGCCGGTGGGAGCAGCACTGAACACAGTAGAGCTCATCTGTGGTCTTGCAAGTGTGTATTCTGATGGGAAGAGGTGGAGAATACCTAAGTAAACATAAACAAACCAGAGAAATATGGACACTGACAACAACACGGCCAATGTAGAAATTGGAATGGCTTAGAATTGCTTATGGCCTCAGGGATGAGCAGCAGGGAGCAAAATCCACTATTTTTTTTAAATTGGGGGGGGGGGTGAACGCTCTGCCGTAACCCAGGAGGGAATTTAGAGGTTGTCTGTTCCCTTAGTTCTCAGGCTTGTCTACCCAGCCATTAGATGGTCTGGAGAGCTTTGTGAAAAATACCAGCCCAGGCTCCACTGCTAGAGGCTCTGAATTTATTGGTCTGAGGCAGGTCTCAAGTATTGATAATGTGTGAAGACTGTCCAGATAGTTGGAGAAACCTATGAGGTCTAACACCCTTACTTGATGTGTGCATCGTCTGTCCCCGTGCAGGACAGCAGCAGCGTTGGATGGTGGAAACCCAACCCCGCCCCCGCCCCCGCCCCATAGAGTTGGGGGGAAAGACATTGGTTCTTCCAGATCAGCTACTCGGTAACTATCAGACTACCCCAGCTATTCACTTTCCCCTTTTGCAAAACTGTTGAAATTTGACAGCCATCAAGAGCTCTTCCAGCTCTCCCGTTCTATGAAAGAGTTTCTGCTAAAACAAGAAAAGTCTGGTTTCTTGTCCAAAACAAATGCCTTCTTGTTTCTTTCTTCCTTACTGCAACCCCTCATTGCCAGAGGTACCTCCATCAGCTGGTCAGCTCCTTTGGGGAGTGAAAATTTAAGGTAAAAAGAGGTGATTACTTATTGTCAATTATTTAACTAAATTTAAGAATAAGCAAGTTTTCATTAATATTAATGATGCTTTTTCTGTGTTGCTTTTTCCAGCTATGAGCTACAGGTTTTAGAGCCCTGAAAGCTTGTGTTTCCTATTAACAAGATGGCATTCCTTTAAGCCCTGAGCACCTGGCTTGCATCTGCCAGTGCCCAGGCTCAGGAGTGGCAAAGTTTGAATACTACACTGCCTTCGTGCAACTAAGATTCTAGTCTGGTGAAACAGATAAAAGGGTGAAGGGAGAAGACTGACTCCCTTCTGCACCAACTCCAGCCCCCTCCTTTGGAAAATGGTGCCACCATAGCCTTTCACGTGGCAGATGTGATGCTGGGGCCGGTGGGAGCAGCACTGAACACAGTAGAGCTCATCTGTGGTCTTGCAAGTGTGTATTCTGATGGGAAGAGGTGGAGAATACCTAAGTAAACATAAACAAACCAGAGAAATATGGACACTGACAACAACACGGCCAATGTAGAAATTGGAATGGCTTAGAATTGCTTATGGCCTCAGGGATGAGCAGCAGGGAGCAAAATCCACTATTTTTTTTCAAATGGGGGGGGGGGTGAACGCTCTGCCGTAACCCAGGAGGGAATTTAGAGGTTGTCTGTTCCCTTAGTTCTCAGGCTTGTCTACCCAGCCATTAGATGGTCTGGAGAGCTTTGTGAAAAATACCAGCCCAGGCTCCACTGCTAGAGGCTCTGAATTTATTGGTCTGAGGCAGGTCTCAAGTATTGATAATGTGTGAAGACTGTCCAGATAGTTGGAGAAACCTATGAGGTCTAACACCCTTACTTGATGTGTGCATCGTCTGTCCCCGTGCAGGACAGCAGCAGCGTTGGATGGTGGAAACCCAACCCCGCCCCCGCCCCCGCCCCATAGAGTTGGGGGGAAAGACATTGGTTCTTCCAGATCAGCTACTCGGTAACTATCAGACTACCCCAGCTATTCACTTTCCCCTTTTGCAAAACTGTTGAAATTTGACAGCCATCAAGAGCTCTTCCAGCTCTCCCGTTCTATGAAAAAGTTTCTGCTAAAACAAGAAAAAGTCTGGTTTCTTGTCCAAAACAAATGCCTTCTTGTTTCCTTCTTCCTTACTGCAACCCCTCATTGCCAGAGGTACCTCCATCAGCTGGTCAGCTCCTTTGGGGAGTGAAAATTTAAGGTAAAAAGAGGTGATTACTTATTGTCAATTATTTAACTAAATTTAAGAATAAGCAAGTTTTCATTAATATTAATGCCCAGACTTAGTTCTGGTAAATTATAGTCATACCTTATTTATTGAATTCTAACCCAAAGCCTTTTCCATTTTTTGATGGTTGAGTTAAAACCAAGGAGGTTGGGGTAGGGAGGTTGCTTAAAATTGAAAATCCTGCAATAGTCTTAACCATTGCACACCACAGTAATTTTATTCCTTACCAACTATTCCAGGCCAGAAAGCCAAAGACATTGAGTCTTCTCAGTATATTGTTTGCTTTTTTTTTTTTTTAAACAAGGAGAACCAGTGTAGCTCCTGTGTTGCCAGCTTATGAAAGAAAACTACAGAAGTGGCTTCCCTGGTGGTCCAGTGGGTAAGGACACCGCCTTGCAGTGCAAGGGGCACCGGTTCGATCCCTGGCCTGGGCCTGGGCAGATCCCACGTGCCGCTGGACCGATGTGTCCAATTACCGAGCCGGAGCTCTGGAGCGCATGCGCCCACAGCCGGTGCTCTGCAACAACAGAGGCCACCACAATGGGAGGCCCACACGGGCCAAAGAGCAATGATGGATGAAAACAGATAAATGAAAAGACCAATAGAAGTGGCCCATCGTTCCCCTCCCTCCCCAACCTGCTCCCCTCCCCCAAAAAAGAAAACTACAGAAGTAAATCCTATCATGAAAAATATCATTGTACTTCCTAGTCTCCGACCCTGTATATCTAAGAATTTGGGTTTCATTGAGACGTTTATTCAGAAAGAGAGCAGTTCATTATAAACCAGCATGGTATGATGTAAACACCTTAACTTTATTCCCTTTTGTGTGGAATCTCCCAGTGGGATTTGATAACATTAGACAATTGTGAAAGTGATAAAGGAGTTTGAAAAGTAAATCTGATAGGAGCTGGTCCATGAAATTAGAGCTATGTCTTTTTCAACAGAGGTTTGTTTTTTGTTGTTACTGATTTGAGGATGAGCACGTTGCCTGTTTTGCATGTATGTATTTAAGGATTGGACACACACTGATATACATCCATATGTTCCCCATAGAAAATTATGGAACACCATCTTCCTGTAACTGAAGTTGCATCCATAATAGCAAGCAAAAATGATACCATTTAACAAAATGACTGGCAGAAATCTATTTCAAAAGCAATGTTTCTGTCACAAGCATAATCATGTAGAACAGAAGTGGTTTTGTTTCTACCACTGCAGAGAAACAAAGTTGTTTAATATGAGTTACGATGTCTCAAAGTTTTGGCAGACTTTCTAAGCCCCCTGCTGCTGTTGCACTCAGAATCTCTTTTAAAGTGGCTTGGAAGTTTCCATGTGATTTCAATGGCTGCTTAGGGGAAATCTTGGCTAACCTCCTCATTTTGACTGTTAAGATGGCTTGAGTGTTTTCAGAATGTTTTCGTTTGCTAGAAATATGTTTTGCGCTCAGGCTTCTCTTGTTGAAGAAGGTTGGTTACCAGCCATCTGATGACGCCTCAGGGTGTTTACAGAAAATGTGGGTGCCGTAGTTATATTTGAGCACAGCCCTCCCCCAGCAAAGATAGTGCAGTAATCAGCAGAAATGGGAAAACGTGTAAAGGATGGATGCTTGTAAAAGAGGTGCAGTAAAGAAACATGGTTGTTCAGATGTAAGACATGACTGACAGCTCCCCTTGTAGGCATGCTAGTAACAATCAAGCCTAGAAGTTCAACATCAAAGCCGTCACAGCTTACTCCACCAGTGACTTGCACATCAAAGAGGGAGCGCAAGACAAAGGAAGTGCACAGAGGTATGTTTCTGCCTGGTGGCCAGGTGCTCACGGGGAGCTCCCAGAGCTCCTCTCTTGAATGCAAAGTGATCTTTCTGACTATCTGCGTCTTCATTTCCTAAATGACCAGGGATATGAAAGGAGGGCAAATGAGTGCTGTAATTGCTCCCCGTTACTCTTAAGTTTGGTTAGGAGAGACTCATCGCGGGAGAGGTTGGTCTCTGGTTTCTTTAAGCAGCAAAGTCTATACCAACCTGGGCAGCTCTGACTTCACCTAATAGGGCCCCGGGAATTATTCACAAGAAAAGAGAGTACAAATTGGACACATTTCAGGTTGGCTGTTTTGAATTATGCTTGACAAAAAACTGCACCTAAATTTCCAGAGTTCTCTTTTACTCACTCGCTTTTAAATTTAACATTTGCCTTGTAGGTGGATTTTTGCTGAATCAGGTGTGTGTTACCTAACAGGTGTGTGTGATAGTGAAATTTTGCACAAGCATAATCATGTAGAACAGAAGTGGTTTTGTTTCTACCACTGCAGAGAAACAAAGTTGTTTAATATGAGTTACGATGTCTCAAAGTTTTGGCAGACTTTCTAAGCCCCCTGCTGCTGTTGCACTCAGAATCTCTTTTAAAGTGGCTTGGAAGTTTCCATGTGATTTCAATGGCTGCTTAGGGGAAATCTTGGCTAACCTCCTCATTTTGACTGTTAAGATGGCTTGAGTGTTTTCAGAATGTTTTCGTTTGCTAGAAATATGTTTTGCGCTCAGGCTTCTCTTGTTGAAGAAGGTTGGTTACCAGCCATCTGATGACGCCTCAGGGTGTTTACAGAAAATGTGGGTGCCGTAGTTATATTTGAGCACAGCCCTCCCCCAGCAAAGATAGTGCAGTAATCAGCAGAAATGGGAAAACGTGTAAAGGATGGATGCTTGTAAAAGAGGTGCAGTAAAGAAACATGGTTGTTCAGATGTAAGACATGACTGACAGCTCCCCTTGTAGGCATGCTAGTAACAATCAAGCCTAGAAGTTCAACATCAAAGCCGTCACAGCTTACTCCACCAGTGACTTGCACATCAAAGAGGGAGCGCAAGACAAAGGAAGTGCACAGAGGTATGTTTCTGCCTGGTGGCCAGGTGCTCACGGGGAGCTCCCAGAGCTCCTCTCTTGAATGCAAAGTGATCTTTCTGACTATCTGCGTCTTCATTTCCTAAATGACCAGGGATATGAAAGGAGGGCAAATGAGTGCTGTAATTGCTCCCCGTTACTCTTAAGTTTGGTTAGGAGAGACTCATCGCGGGAGAGGTTGGTCTCTGGTTTCTTTAAGCAGCAAAGTCTATACCAACCTGGGCAGCTCTGACTTCACCTAATAGGGCCCCGGGAATTATTCACAAGAAAAGAGAGTACAAATTGGACACATTTCAGGTTGGCTGTTTTGAATTATGCTTGACAAAAAACTGCACCTAAATTTCCAGAGTTCTCTTTTACTCACTCGCTTTTAAATTTAACATTTGCCTTGTAGGTGGATTTTTGCTGAATCAGGTGTGTGTTACCTAACAGGTGTGTGTGATAGTGAAATTTAGACCTGTTAAACCAGCTCTTCATTAATCATCAGATCTGAACCTTAGTTCCCTAAAGCCTCAAGAGTGCCAAAAGTAGAACAGGGAGAGGAGTCTAGGTTTTACTCCCCCACCCTCCTTGTTATTAAATTGAAAATTAACCATGCAAGCATTATGGGTGGTTTGAAATAATATGCTTTTTTTTTTTTTTTTGCTTGCCTTTGAAATCTTGAGTTCTTTTATAGTTTATCTTCAGTAATTTACTCATTTTTAAATGCTATTGAAAAATAGTAGTGCTCTGTGTAGTCATTAATAAATACAAAGCAGCTTTCTCCAGGCTCTAGGGAGACCTAATAAACACAACTGTGTTACTAATTGATGCTATACTGAGCTGACAAAAGTAGTGCATCGGTAAACAGAAGTTAGAAAGCAAGGAGTTCAAGAACTATAGGGGATTATGTAGACATCAAGGGCTGGAAATTATAATAAGGCCTCTTTAGGGGGAGTATTCATTTGCATGTGGCTGAATTAGGACACCCAATTATTTCTGAGGACACTACCAAGTGCTCATCCAAAATACCCCTGAAGTGAAAGATTTGGGAGGTTTGGGAGTTAGATGGGGTAGAGGAGGGACTGAGCATGTCATATGTCCTATAATTCACTAGCATTCTCCCAAAAGCTTATCAGAGTAGCTTTCTTTGTTAGGAGAAAAATTCTGATCAACAGAAGGGTACTGCTGTACTTTCTTTGTTCTATACAGACACTTTATGTTGGATTGCCACAGTGGAATTTTTCTGGGAAAAACCAACCCAGAAGGTGTGAAGCAAAAGTGGATTTATACCGATGTTAGCTCTCCCCGTTTTTAAGCAGCAAAGTCTATACCAACCTGGGCAGCTCTGACTTCACCTAATAGGGCCCCGGGAATTATTCACAAGAAAAGAGAGTACAAATTGGACACATTTCAGGTTGGCTGTTTTGAATTATGCTTGACAAAAAACTGCACCTAAATTTCCAGAGTTCTCTTTTACTCACTCGCTTTTAAATTTAACATTTGCCTTGTAGGTGGATTTTGCTGAATCAGGTGTGTGTTACCTAACAGGTGTGTGTGATAGTGAAATTTAGACCTGTTAAACCAGCTCTTCATTAATCATCAGATCTGAACCTTAGTTCCCTAAAGCCTCAAGAGTGCCAAAAGTAGAACAGGGAGAGGAGTCTAGGTTTTACTCCCCCACCCTCCTTGTTATTAAATTGAAAATTAACCATGCAAGCATTATGGGTGGTTTGAAATAATATGCTTTTTTTTTTTTTTTTGCTTGCCTTTGAAATCTTGAGTTCTTTTATAGTTTATCTTCAGTAATTTACTCATTTTTAAATGCTATTGAAAAATAGTAGTGCTCTGTGTAGTCATTAATAAATACAAAGCAGCTTTCTCCAGGCTCTAGGGAGACCTAATAAACACAACTGTGTTACTAATTGATGCTATACTGAGCTGACAAAAGTAGTGCATCGGTAAACAGAAGTTAGAAAGCAAGGAGTTCAAGAACTATAGGGGATTATGTAGACATCAAGGGCTGGAAATTATAATAAGGCCTCTTTAGGGGGAGTATTCATTTGCATGTGGCTGAATTAGGACACCCAATTATTTCTGAGGACACTACCAAGTGCTCATCCAAAATACCCCTGAAGTGAAAGATTTGGGAGGTTTGGGAGTTAGATGGGGTAGAGGAGGGACTGAGCATGTCATATGTCCTATAATTCACTAGCATTCTCCCAAAAGCTTATCAGAGTAGCTTTCTTTGTTAGGGAGAAAAATTCTGATCAACAGAAGGGTACTGCTGTACTTTCTTTGTTCTATACAGACACTTTATGTTGGATTGCCACAGTGGAATTTTTTTAAGTGGGGAGGGCAGGAACGTGGAGACAGAAATAAACCTTTTAAATCTTCTTTCTCTGAGCCCAACAAGGACATAAGCACTGAGCAGCTTAAAGAGTGGATTTATACCGATGTTAGTCTCTACAGCCGTGGTCCTCAGTATGTGATCGGGGGGTCCCCAAAGCCTTTTCAGGGGTTCCAAGAGATTAAAACTCTTTGCATAATAACCCTAAGACATTATTTAGCTGTACTAACCGTCTGCGTGGATAGTGCCAACACACAGATAAAACTCCTGGTGCCTTTTTAGGAATCAAGGCAGTGGTCATTTTGGCTATTACTGTGGACTCTCTGGTAACAGAACATGACCAAGTTCATTTGAGGCTGTCCTGGTGAAGCAGTAAAAATTAAGCTTATTACATTTTGACCCTTGAGTACAAGACTTTTTGACAAAATGGGAAGTGGACAGAGAGCACTTGTCCACACCGAAGAGGGATGTTGATCTCCAGGGAGAAGTGCTGATGTCACAGTTTGAGTTAACAGCTGAACTCAGATTCCCCTGCTGGTCCAGTGGTCAAGACACCACCCTGAGGGGTGGTGGGTTCAATCCCTGGTCTGGGAACTAGGATCTCACATGCCCTTTGGTGTGGACAAAAGATTAAAAAAAAAAAAAAAATGCTGAACTCACTGCTTTTTTTAAATGGAATGTCATTTTCTTATTAGAATGACTACCTACAGTTCTTCTGGCTTACATGTATGCCCTACATTTTCTCAGCGGTGAACCAAGTAAGCCCATCATTTCAAGAAGAGCATTGTTGTTCTTGTTTAGTGTTTAATTTGCATGTGGCTGAATTAGGACACCCAATTATTTCTGAGGACACTACCAAGTGCTCATCCAAAATACCCCTGAAGTGAAAGATTTGGGAGGTTTGGGAGTTAGATGGGGTAGAGGAGGGACTGAGCATGTCATATGTCCTATAATTCACTAGCATTCTCCCAAAAGCTTATCAGAG
Source organism: Tragulus kanchil (assembly GCA_022376925.1). Taxonomy (NCBI): domain Eukaryota; kingdom Metazoa; phylum Chordata; class Mammalia; order Artiodactyla; family Tragulidae; genus Tragulus; species Tragulus kanchil. Next base: position 288,445,218 of record JAIOJX010000032.1, read on the forward strand.
TAGCTTTCTTTGTTGGGGAGAAAAATTCTGATCAACAGAAGGGTACTGCTGTACTTTCTTTGTTCTATACAGACACTTTATGTTGGATTGCCACAGTGGAATTTTTTTAAGTGGGGAGGGCAGGAACGTGGAGACAGAAATAAACCTTTTAAATCTTCTTTCTCTGAGCCCAACAAGGACATAAGCACTGAGCAGCTTAAAGAGTGGATTTATACCGATGTTAGTCTCTACAGCCGTGGTCCTCAGTATGTGATCGGGGGGTCCCCAAAGCCTTTTCAGGGGTTCCAAGAGATTAAAACTCTTTGCATAATAACCCTAAGACATTATTTAGCTGTACTAACCGTCTGCGTGGATAGTGCCAACACACAGATAAAACTCCTGGTGCCTTTTTAGGAATCAAGGCAGTGGTCATTTTGGCTATTACTGTGGACTCTCTGGTAACAGAACATGACCAAGTTCATTTGAGGCTGTCCTGGTGAAGCAGTAAAAATTAAGCTTATTACATTTTGACCCTTGAGTACAAGACTTTTTGACAAAATGGGAAGTGGACAGAGAGCACTTGTCCACACCGAAGAGGATGTTGATCTCCAGGGAGAAGTGCTGATGTCACAGTTTGAGTTAACAGCTGAACTCAGATTCCCCTGCTGGTCCAGTGGTCAAGACACCACCCTGAGGGGTGGTGGGTTCAATCCCTGGTCTGGGAACTAGGATCTCACATGCCCTTTGGTGTGGACAAAAGATTAAAAAAAAAAAAAAAATGCTGAACTCACTGCTTTTTTTAAATGGAATGTCATTTTCTTATTAGAATGACTACCTACAGTTCTTCTGGCTTACATGTATGCCCTACATTTTCTCAGCGGTGAACCAAGTAAGCCCATCATTTCAAGAAGAGCATTGTTGTTCTTGTTTAGTGTTTAAATCGTGTCCAACTCTTTTATGACTGCATGGACTGTAGCCCGCCAGGCTCTTCTGACCATGGTATTTCCCAATCAAGAATACCGGAGTAGGTTGCCATTTCCTTTTCCAGGGGATTTTCCTGCCCCAGGGATTGAACCCACATCTCCCTAATTGGCAGGCAGATTCTTTACCACCGATTTACCAGGGAAGCCCTCAAGAAAAATAGTAACAAAATTAGTATTTGTTACCACTAGATAAAGACTTTCAGGCAAATATTAGAATTTTAGAACACTTATATCCAACACCATGAACTTGACAGCATCCCAGTATATAAAGAATTTTCTGATGATATAGGTAGTGATATCAATAAATGTGATTACTTGATATAATCTCATTTGGTAATGAAATTTGGCAATCTAACATGTCAACACCTAGAAGAGCTACATAACTCGTTTAACTAATATTGATACTTCTATGAGCTTCCCTGGTGACTCACATGGTAAAGTATAGAAGGGACTGATGCATACTTTTATGAAAATATGGATGGCTATAAAAGATCATTCAAAATACAAAATATACAGTGTATTTGAATTTAACAGAGGGTACAGAAAATGACTGATATAGTCTTAGGTTCCATATTCCAGCTAACCTTTAAGAACTGCCACTTGTTGAGTTTTTGGTATAGTGTCAAAGAAAAAAAAAAAAAAAACAATTATCTGAGAAGACTATTAAAATGCTCCTCCCTTTTCCAGCGGCATGTCTGTGTTGAGGGTAGATTGTCTTCACCTGCTTCAATCAAAAGACTACCACAGGGCTTCCCCTGGTGGTCCAATGGGTAAAGACACCGCCTTGCAGTGCAAGGGGCGCCGGTTTGATCCCTGGCCTGGGAAGATCCCACGTGCGCGGAGCGGCAGGACTGATGTGTCCAATTACTGAGCCGGAGCTCTGGCGCGTGCGCCCAGAGCCAGTGCTCTGTGACAACAGGGGCCACCGCAATGGGAGGCCCACACGGGCCAAAGAACAAAGACGGATGAAAATGGAGAAATGAAAGACCAGTGGAAGTGGCCCGCCCATCCCCCCCCCCTCCCCCCCCCCCCCCCAAAAAAAAAAAAAAAAAAAAAAATTAAAAAAAAAAAAAAGACTACCACATGCAATACAGAAGCAAATATGAGAATATACCCATCTTCTTTAAACCAGCGAATTAAAAATGCAAAAATAGTGGCATTTTACTAACTTTTTGCTTTTCTAATATATATTTATTACTCATAAAAATACTTTGTGTCAATAGGTAGTGAGTTTATGTTATTTTCAGAATAGTTATAGACAAATATTGCTAGTGTTCTCAATTTTAATTCCTTATATAGTAATTATTGATGTCTAGCCCACATAAACAGAAGCTCTTATAAGAGCATGAAATGATCTGGACACCAAAAGTTTGAAAACTATTCTCTACAATTTAGGAGACATAGAAGATTTTGTGACAAAGCACAAGGGAAATTGTTATAGGGCTTTATATTTAGACAGATTTTAGCAGACAAACCCAGGGTTATATGTCAAACAAAGCACTTTCAAACATAAATTCAGGAACAAATTTTCTAATTCCCACTTCTTTATAATACCTTGCTCTTTATTGGCCTTGGATAACCACAGCCATGGTTGCCTTTTTGTTGTTCTCTATACAGTGTATTTGAATTTAACAGAGGGTACAGAAAATGACTGATATAGTCTTAGGTTCCATATTCCAGCTAACCTTTAAGAACTGCCACTTGTTGAGTTTTTGGTATAGTGTCAAAGAAAAAAAAAAAAAAAACAATTATCTGAGAAGACTATTAAAATGCTCCTCCCTTTTCCAGCGGCATGTCTGTGTTGAGGGTAGATTGTCTTCACCTGCTTCAATCAAAAGACTACCACAGGGCTTCCCCTGGTGGTCCAATGGGTAAAGACACCGCCTTGCAGTGCAAGGGGCGCCGGTTTGATCCCTGGCCTGGGAAGATCCCACGTGCCGCGGAGCGGCAGGACTGATGTGTCCAATTACTGAGCCGGAGCTCTGGCGCGTGCGCCCAGAGCCAGTGCTCTGTGACAACAGGGGCCACCGCAATGGGAGGCCCACACGGGCCAAAGAACAAAGACGGATGAAAATGGAGAAATGAAAGACCAGTGGAAGTGGCCCGCCCATCCCCCTCCCTTCCCACCCCACCCTCCAAAAAAGATAAATAAAAATAAAATTAAAAAAAAAAAAAAGACTACCACATGCAATACAGAAGCAAATATGAGAATATACCCATCTTCTTTAAACCAGCGAATTAAAAATGCAAAAATAGTGGCATTTTTACTAACTTTTTGCTTTTCTAATATATATTTATTACTCATAAAAATACTTTGTGTCAATAGGTAGTGAGTTTATGTTATTTTCAGAATAGTTATAGACAAATATTGCTAGTGTTCTCAATTTTAATTCCTTATATAGTAATTATTGATGTCTAGCCCACATAAACAGAAGCTCTTATAAGAGCATGAAATGATCTGGACACCAAAAGTTTGAAAACTATTCTCTACAATTTAGGAGACATAGAAGATTTTGTGACAAAGCACAAGGGAAATTGTTATAGGGCTTTATATTTAGACAGATTTTAGCAGACAAACCCAGGGTTATATGTCAAACAAAGCACTTTCAAACATAAATTCAGGAACAAATTTTCTAATTCCCACTTCTTTATAATACCTTGCTCTTTATTGGCCTTGGATAACCACAGCCATGGTTGCCTTTTTGTTGTTCTCTCTTTTTTAATAGAACAGAGGTTTGGCATAAAATTGTGGTTTATGGAAGCTCTACAGTTTAATCATCTGCACCCTACGTTAGCAAAACTAGTAGTAAAACTGCCATTTGTTGTTTCAGTTTGGACTTGTACTGAGAAAAAAATATTTTGTACAATGAATACAACTTTGGAAGGGCTCAATTCCTGGTAGATGTGAAGCATTTATATTTGTGTGGGCACTATTGTATTGCTCTGGGTAGTGGTAGAAAGCTTGCAAGATCCTGCCACCACTCAAGTGATAGGTACCTCCCTTTGAGGTTCCCTAGTCCCTTAGACTCCCTCCAAGAGAGAAGCGTTCTGCCCAGATAGCCATGAGCACCTGGAGTGTCACAAGAAGGCTGAGTCTCCGTCTGGTTTCAGATGCACTTGGCAGAATCAGTTCCATTATATTGATGGAATGTAGGAAAGTCCAACCTTCCCTGAAACTTCCTGTGAAAAAGAATAGGCAGTTAGACAGCAATGCTCAAATCCTTGTTCTTAATTTTATAATTGCTTTGTTGGCATCTAACAAATAAACATTGACATGACCCTTTGTTGCTGGGCCATCGGCCTCTTTGTGGGTAACAAGTAAGGCACACAGGTCTTGGCTGCATTTGTTTCCTATCAGTAGGCTGTCGGTTACCGGGAGCCAAGGCATTTGGCAGATCTGCATTGCCAGGGTAATTCATATAGTATGAGTTTATGTTATTTTCAGAATAGTTATAGACAAATATTGCTAGTGTTCTCAATTTTAATTCCTTATATAGTAATTATTGATGTCTAGCCCACATAAACAGAAGCTCTTATAAGAGCATGAAATGATCTGGACACCAAAAGTTTGAAAACTATTCTCTACAATTTAGGAGACATAGAAGATTTTGTGACAAAGCACAAGGGAAATTGTTATAGGGCTTTATATTTAGACAGATTTTAGCAGACAAACCCAGGGTTATATGTCAAACAAAGCACTTTCAAACATAAATTCAGGAACAAATTTTCTAATTCCCACTTCTTTATAATACCTTGCTCTTTATTGGCCTTGGATAACCACAGCCATGGTTGCCTTTTTGTTGTTCTCTCTTTTTTAATAGAACAGAGGTTTGGCATAAAATTGTGGTTTATGGAAGCTCTACAGTTTAATCATCTGCACCCTACGTTAGCAAAACTAGTAGTAAAACTGCCATTTGTTGTTTCAGTTTGGACTTGTACTGAGAAAAAAATATTTTGTACAATGAATACAACTTTGGAAGGGCTCAATTCCTGGTAGATGTGAAGCATTTATATTTGTGTGGGCACTATTGTATTGCTCTGGGTAGTGGTAGAAAGCTTGCAAGATCCTGCCACCACTCAAGTGATAGGTACCTCCCTTTGAGGTTCCCTAGTCCCTTAGACTCCCTCCAAGAGAGAAGCGTTCTGCCCAGATAGCCATGAGCACCTGGAGTGTCACAAGAAGGCTGAGTCTCCGTCTGGTTTCAGATGCACTTGGCAGAATCAGTTCCATTATATTGATGGAATGTAGGAAAGTCCAACCTTCCCTGAAACTTCCTGTGAAAAAGAATAGGCAGTTAGACAGCAATGCTCAAATCCTTGTTCTTAATTTTATAATTGCTTTGTTGGCATCTAACAAATAAACATTGACATGACCCTTTGTTGCTGGGCCATCGGCCTCTTTGTGGGTAACAAGTAAGGGGCACACAGGTCTTGGCTGCATTTGTTTCCTATCAGTAGGCTGTCGGTTACCGGGAGCCAAGGCATTTTGGCAGATCTGCATTGCCAGGGTCTGTCTTCTTGCTCCTGTAGCTATGAGAGGGGTTGGTTCTCCTCGAGCCCGCTGGGTGTCAAAGTAATCAGGATCACTTGCTCCCAGCATGGTTGTATTAGCCAGTGAAAGGTTAGGCTGAACCGTGTGTAAACAGAGGTTGTGCAGTGGCTCAGAGCGAGCCTGGCAGGGAGAAAGAGCACCTCATTTCCTCTTGGATCTGCCCAAAATCAGGAGGGCTGAGGAGAGTGGGAGAGTAAGGTGACCTCACTTTAGAATAATGCACATGATAATGTGAGGGAAGGATGGGAGTGGAGAGGAAGGAAACAGAGATAGCGTCCTGTCTCCCTAGAAAGGCTGTGGGCAAGGCCAACTCCTCACCTCTGTCAGAAGGGTCAGAGATTGAACTGCAGGCCGGCTTGTGGTTAGAAAGAAAACAAAACTGCCTGCAAATTTCTGAGATAATTAATTCTCTCTAAAGTAAAATGGCTCTTCTTAGGCATTGTATTTTATTCAATTTCCAACATTTTCCTGCTAACTGAACTTAAAATCATAAATTTTGCATCTTCAGTTTTGCTTTAGTCAGTGGTTTTGACCCAAGCATAGAAAAACTAAAAACCCCAAAAGGCATTTTTCCCCCTCAGTCTGAGAGTGTTTCCTGTGAAAAATTCATCAAGCTTCTATTTGTGAGTCAGGCCTATTTCTGTGTATGTTGCACTTCGATAAAAAGCTTACTCAAAGGTGGGGGCATTCTAGTACCCTTTGTGTAAATAAAACACTGACAGTACTGAAAATATTCTCTAGACTCTAGGCTTTGGAATTTTTCACTGTCGTTTAACACGCACATTGTTTATGCTCAGTTCCTTCGTCCCACCACCACCTGACAAACAGAAGGCTGAATCTGTGACCTGTTGGAGGGAGAACTAGAGGCATGTATAGACATCAAGTAGGTGTTCCAGGTCTTAACAGTATCACAAGACCCACTGTTTTTACTGTTTTTTCTTTTTTTCTAATGCTGGCTTTTGTATGATCCAGGAGGAAGATAGAAGGAGAATGTGAATCGTTGACACTGTTGCTTTTGTTAGCTCTTTGCTAAGGGTTCTGGTTCTAGGTAAGGATGGGCTGAGCCCGCTGGCTGTGTTGTCAGAGTTTACCCGTCTACTTTCTCGGTGCTCCCAGTAGTCTTCTCGCTTAGCAACTGAGGGCAGAGGTGCCCCTGCCCTCTAGCACATAAAGATCAGAGGTGCCTCTTTCGAGTTCATCTCCTCTTCCTGCTCCTTAAACTCAGTGTTTCCTCCTTGTATCCCACGCTCTCCCAGCTCTTCAAGAGGGGAATGAATAAAGAAGAAATCTAAGAGATATGGCTTAAGTATAAGAGCGTGAATGGATCTGGAAATTTTTCCAAATGGAAAGTTGACGTCCCAGCACTGCAGGATCTTGGGCAAATCGTATAACCTCTCTACACTTCAGTTTTATTTTAACTGGAGGATAATTGCTTGACACTGCTGTGTTAGTTTCTGCCAGACAACAGCATGATTTAGTCCTAAGTATATGTATATCTATATCTATATCTCTCTCAATATATATATATCCCCTACCTCTTGTGCCTCCCTCCCACCCCAACCCCAACCCTCTAGGTCATCACAGAGTGCCAGGCTGGGCTTCCTGTGTTTAGAGCAGCTTTCCCTTAGCTGTCTATTTTACACATACACCTCGGTTTTATCAGCTGTAAAATTTTAAAAATAATAGTAAAATGGACCTCAGGGGTTTGGGAAAGTAGAAAGTAACACATCCAGGGCACTTTCTACGGTGTCTCACTCGTAAGAGGTGCTTAGCCTATCATCACCAGTGAATAAACATTCTGATAAAGAACACCAGCCTCATCGTGTTGACCTGGGGAATGGGACCCAGCGTGTACACAGATTTGAAGTCAGGGTAGTGACTTCATCCCATGTGATCTCAGCTGACCGACGCTGGCACTTTAACAGAGACCTTTGCCTGTGCCCAAAGATGTGAGTTACGTGATCTGTTCAGACAGGGTCTGGTGGAGCCCGAACTCGGATGATATTTCGCATCATCCAACCTAAGAGGTTTTTAATTCTACACGCTCCAAGCCCTGCCACTGTGAACAGTAATTCCTGTTCTCTGCCTGTCATTTTTAAAGTGCTTCCCCTGTGCCAAACACTGTGAAGTGTATTCCCACATTACAGGTTCCTGTGAGCCTTTCAGGCTCCCTTGGAGGCAGGGCAGCCTGCCCACGACCACAGACCTAGCACACAACTGCCCTTGGAGGCCAAGCTTGTTGACCCCCAAGCCCATGCGTCAGACTTCCTTGCTTCTCTGACCCAACAGCACAGCACCATGAACATGACCCAAGGATACATTGCTCCCGACTCTGAACTTGGGTGCAGACTGGGGTTGCCGAGCTCCTTGAGAGGCCTTTGGTGGAGTGGCAGGTAGGCAACAAATGCACAGGTACTTATTGAGCATCTGCTAGGTGGTAGTACAAAGTGCTAGAAGCAGAAAGAAGGGATGATGGAGTCCCTGCCTTCCAGGAGCTCACAGGCCAATGAGGGCCCAAGGTGGAAATAAAATTATGACAGTGTACTTGCCAGATTGGAGTAAAGGGGACTGAATGGTGCGGGTGGAGTTGTTGGAAGCACACGGGAGGAGCTGTAATCATTCTGAGGAGTTAGAACAGCTTTCTGGAGGAGGCCAAGGCTTAACTGAGCTGTGAAATGAAGGAAGGTGTTTCCAACAAAGAGTAGAGCTTGTGAACATTCTGAGATGCAACAGTGAGGGAGATGCATTTGGGGGTGGCAGGGACTGCAGGCGATGAGGCAGCTAGAGGAGGTGGTGGCATTCTGACCATGAAAGGCCACAACTATTGCTCTAAGGGAGTTGTTCTTTTAAAGCATGTGATGGTGAGCCACGGAGGGAGGTCACCATTTTTAAGGCACATGGAATCATTAGGAACAATCAGATGTTCTCAGTATCTTCCATTCTCTTAATCATTTCAGAAAAAAAAAAAAAAAAAAAAAGCTTTTCGAGTGTGGCAAAAGACCCTTCTGTGATACAATTTAGGTTTCTGTGCAGCCTCTCCTGTACTGTTGATATATAAACGACAGCTGCCACAAGACTCCTTCCTTGGATTTTTGCACTTTGCTTGTTAGAAATTGATTCGGAGACTTCATTATGGTGTCTGGAAGATGAATGGGGCAGGAGTATTTTGGCTCGCGCTGCCGGAAGGGGGGAAAACAAGGTTGTGCGGTGCCACCTTTCAGCCATGCTGCTTACAGAAGTGGGCCATGAAAGGGTGGCGGAGTGTGTCTTTGATACTGGAAACCCTGTAGCCCTGTTGGTACTACAACCGAATGCTTAAATTAAAGGTTGGAGCCTGCTTTCAAGTATTGACTAGCAAGCAAAAAGCTCAGCCCACACGCGTGCACCTACTCAAGCTTGTTAAAATAAAAATCCACTCTCGGCTAGGCTCGTGTCACGGCCAGCGTAATTATGACATGGAAGCCTGCTGTTCAACTTCAAGAGGCTGGAGCACACGTTTATTTAAAGATACGCTTGGTAATTGAATCCATGTTAGTCAGGACTTGGGCCCAAACTGCGAAGCAGTAAATACCATTGGCAGCTGCCTCGCAGGTTGATTCTCCATCCTGGATTCAAGATCAACACATGGCGCGGGGCAGACACATCCAGAAGGGAGGCGCTGTGATCCCCTGACCTGAGGAAGGGTTCCGGACCTCCCTCAGCTCTTCTCTGCCAGCAGGGGTAATAACAACCTCCCCCTCAGTGGATTGTTCTGAGGACTAAATGAGAGAATACCTTTAAAATGCCCTCACTATATGCTTCATAATGTAGTACTCTGTGTAAGGTCGTGACTCAATATCTTGATATATTTATTGACATATAGTTTATTTACAATGTTGTGTTGATGTGTGCTGTACAACAAAGCCGTTCATTTATGCATATATACATTTTTTCTTTAGTGTTCTTATCCATATGGTTTAGGTGGTGCCACAGGTAAAAAAAAAAAACAATTTGTCTGCCAGTGTAGGAAAGGGAGGAGTTGCAGGTTTGATCCCTGGGTGGGGAAGACCCCCTAGAGTAGGAAATGGCAACCCACTCCAGCATTCTTGCATGGAAAATTCCATGGACAGAGGAGCCTTGTGGGCTACAGTCCGTGGAGTCACAAAGAACTGGAAATGACTGAGTGCAGGTGCAATGGTTTATCTCAAGATATTGAATACAGTGTCCTGTGTTATACATTAGGTCCTTATTATGTATCCTTAATGTAATTGTATTTTATTTTTATTTATACATATTGTTTCACCAGTGGTCAGGGGTATGACCCCCCTGGCAGGAGTATTTTGGCTCGCGCTGCCGGAAGGGGGGAAAACAAGGTTGTGCGGTGCCACCTTTCAGCCATGCTGCTTACAGAAGTGGGCCATGAAAGGGTGGCGGAGTGTGTCTTTGATACTGGAAACCCTGTAGCCCTGTTGGTACTACAACCGAATGCTTAAATTAAAGGTTGGAGCCTGCTTTCAAGTATTGACTAGCAAGCAAAAAGCTCAGCCCACACGCGTGCACCTACTCAAGCTTGTTAAAATAAAAATCCACTCTCGGCTAGGCTCGTGTCACGGCCAGCGTAATTATGACATGGAAGCCTGCTGTTCAACTTCAAGAGGCTGGAGCACACGTTTATTTAAAGATACGCTTGGTAATTGAATCCATGTTAGTCAGGACTTGGGCCCAAACTGCGAAGCAGTAAATACCATTGGCAGCTGCCTCGCAGGTTGATTCTCCATCCTGGATTCAAGATCAACACATGGCGCGGGCAGACACATCCAAAAGGGGAGGCGCTGTGATCCCCTGACCTGAGGAAGGGTTCCGGACCTCCCTCAGCTCTTCTCTGCCAGCAGGGGTAATAACAACCTCCCCCTCAGTGGATTGTTCTGAGGACTAAATGAGAGAATACCTTTAAAATGCCCTCACTATATGCTTCATAATGTAGTACTCTGTGTAAGGTCGTGACTCAATATCTTGATATATTTATTGACATATAGTTTATTTACAATGTTGTGTTGATGTGTGCTGTACAACAAAGCCGTTCATTTATGCATATATACATTTTTTCTTTAGTGTTCTTATCCATATGGTTTAGGTGGTGCCACAGGTAAAAAAAAAAAACAATTTGTCTGCCAGTGTAGGAAAGGGAGGAGTTGCAGGTTTGATCCCTGGGTGGGGAAGACCCCCTAGAGTAGGAAATGGCAACCCACTCCAGCATTCTTGCATGGAAAATTCCATGGACAGAGGAGCCTTGTGGGCTACAGTCCGTGGAGTCACAAAGAACTGGAAATGACTGAGTGCAGGTGCAATGGTTTATCTCAAGATATTGAATACAGTGCCCTGTGTTATACAATAGGACCTTATTATGTATCCATAATGTAATTGTATTTTATTATTATTTATAGATATTTTTTCAACAGTGGTCAGGGGTATGACTTCTACGCCCCCCTCTTGTCTGCTTAAGGCAGAACAGTCCAGCTATCTGTAATAGCTGTGGGCTTATTAAATTCTTCAAGTTAGACTTCCTGCATTTCTGGTGGTGAGATAATGTGCTCAAATTATCCAATTATTTGGAAATGCCCTATAGACTGCAGATGTGAGGGATCATGCTCATTTTATGATTGGTTTCTCGTGGATTCTTCCTTTTGCCGTTCAAATTTCAAAGTCATTCTCCTTCCCCCACCCCCTGTTGTATGGGCCATGAGAAATGCAGGGCAGCGTCTTCTCCAACCAGAGAATCCACTTTATACACAGTTTACACTGAGCTGCTGTCTATATGCAAGGCTACTCAACCACGTTATGTCATTTTAAGACCACTCAAATTCAAATTATGGATACTAAGGAAGAGCAGAAGGTATATGTAGTATCTTTTCTGTGGAATCTATGGACTCTCATGTGTGGAATTTAGAGCTTAGGCCTCCTTCTCCCCATTGCTGAGTGCTGGTATCTATGATCTGTGCAGCATGCTCAGGTATATTTAAGTCAAGGCACTTTATCCCTGGTGGCATTAGCGGTAAAGAACCTGCCTGCCAATACAGGGTTTATATGAGATGCCAGTTCTGATCCCTGGGTCAGGAAGGTGCTCTGGAGGAAGGTGTGGCAACCTACTCCAGTATTCAGAATCTGGATACTGGAGAATCTCATTGACGGAAACCTAGTGGACGACAGTCCATAGGATTGCAAAGAGCTGAGCATGACTCAAGCAGCTTAGCTTGCATACACTGTTTATATAACTCACACTCTGCCCTTTTGCATGGATTATTACATTTTAATGAGAAAAGTAGTGAGGTCAGTTTAGGAGTTAGTTAGCACAGTGTTCTGATGAGTTTTGGTAACTCCCTAGCTGGAACAGGATTTTGAGCATGGAAAGTGACATAGCTAAAAACCATAGTGCCTTAGATTTTAGTTTTGGTAAAACTCCTAGCTGGGAATCCCTGCCCAGGAATATTTGTACAGTGCCCTGTGTTATACAATAGGACCTTATTATGTATCCATAATGTAATTGTATTTTATTATTATTTATAGATATTTTTTCAACAGTGGTCAGGGGTATGACTTCTACGCCCCCCTCTTGTCTGCTTAAGGCAGAACAGTCCAGCTATCTGTAATAGCTGTGGGCTTATTAAATTCTTCAAGTTAGACTTCCTGCATTTCTGGTGGTGAGATAATGTGCTCAAATTATCCAATTATTTGGAAATGCCCTATAGACTGCAGATGTGAGGGATCATGCTCATTTTATGATTGGTTTCTCGTGGATTCTTCCTTTTGCCGTTCAAATTTCAAAGTCATTCTCCTTCCCCCACCCCCTGTTGTATGGGCCATGAGAAATGCAGGGCAGCGTCTTCTCCAACCAGAGAATCCACTTTATACACAGTTTACACTGAGCTGCTGTCTATATGCAAGGCTACTCAACCACGTTATGTCATTTTAAGACCACTCAAATTCAAATTATGGATACTAAGGAAGAGCAGAAGGTATATGTAGTATCTTTTCTGTGGAATCTATGGACTCTCATGTGTGGAATTTAGAGCTTAGGCCTCCTTCTCCCCATTGCTGAGTGCTGGTATCTATGATCTGTGCAGCATGCTCAGGTATATTTAAGTCAAGGCACTTTATCCCTGGTGGCATTAGCGGTAAAGAACCTGCCTGCCAATACAGGGTTTATATGAGATGCCAGTTCTGATCCCTGGGTCAGGAAGGTGCTCTGGAGGAAGGTGTGGCAACCTACTCCAGTATTCAGAATCTGGATACTGGAGAATCTCATTGACGGAAACCTAGTGGACGACAGTCCATAGGATTGCAAAGAGCTGAGCATGACTCAAGCAGCTTAGCTTGCATACACTGTTTATATAACTCACACTCTGCCCTTTTGCATGGATTATTACATTTTAATGAGAAAAGTAGTGAGGTCAGTTTAGGAGTTAGTTAGCACAGTGTTCTGATGAGTTTTGGTAACTCCCTAGCTGGAACAGGATTTTGAGCATGGAAAGTGACATAGCTAAAAACCATAGTGCCTTAGCTAGTCGGGCGTTTTGCAGGATATTTGACACATGGTAGCTTCAAAAGCCACCTAGTCCAGTCTATGAACTTTGTACAGCAAGTCCTTGGGAGATGAAATCCCCTGCCCAGGATAAGCTAGTGACAGGTTAAGGGCTAGAATCGCCATCTCCTTATTCCTCTTCTAGAACTGTTTTCTCTGAGCGTGTTTCATTAAGAGAGCTGCAAAGAGTTTACCTGGAATAGACTTATATCAGAAAGAGCTATAAAAGATGAACTCTTTAGTAACAAGGGCTGCTTATTTTTATCAGAACGTCATCTCTTTGCGTCATTATTTGTATTTTCATAGAAAAGGGACAAAAATTACTCCTGGCTAACAGTAGCATCGCAGAGAACCCTGGGCTTTCATTTAGTCTTTAAAATGCAGAAAAACACAGGAAACCGCTTCAAATACACCATCACAATGAGTTCAGACTGTGTCAGAGGAGCCAACAGAACGGTGTCCCTTCCTGCTGAGTATTGTGAAAATCTATACTCTTTGTTTGCTGTGGACTCCGGTGAGGGACGTATCAAAATTCCTCCCCAAGGGAGAAAAAAAAAAGACATAGCAGGAACAGTAAACAACAACCCTCAGATAATACAGATGGGTAAACATTTCCAGCATTGATTATATAAAGTAGTGTTGACAAGCCACAAGCAGGCAGAATGAGGAGAGAGCGGAAAAGATGACTTTTATCTGCCATTCAACTCTGGGCTTAGAAGGCAGGAGAGAAACAGAGCTCAAGACGTGATTAACATGGTAATGTACATCATGGCCTGCGTAGGATCGCGAGAGGGGCCTGAGCATTATCTGATCTGGGCCGCTCCCGTTACTCCAGAGGAAACAGAAACTCAAAAAGGTTAAGTGGCTGGCCCCGCCTCACACACTTCACAGCAAAGCCAATTTTGGAACCCTGGTCTCCTGCCAGTCAGTCCAGTGTTCCAACAACTGTACATGACCCCTAATTGAATCTATGACAGGAGTGGCGTCAGGGGTCCAAGAGGAGACTCACAGAAATAGATAGATGCCCCTATTGATCATGGAAAGTGACATAGCTAAAAACCATAGTGCCTTAGCTAGTCGGGCGTTTTGCAGGATATTTGACACATGGTAGCTTCAAAAGCCACCTAGTCCAGTCTATGAACTTTGTACAGCAAGTCCTTGGGAGATGAAATCCCCTGCCCAGGATAAGCTAGTGACAGGTTAAGGGCTAGAATCGCCATCTCCTTATTCCTCTTCTAGAACTGTTTTCTCTGAGCGTGTTTCATTAAGAGAGCTGCAAAGAGTTTACCTGGAATAGACTTATATCAGAAAGAGCTATAAAAGATGAACTCTTTAGTAACAAGGGCTGCTTATTTTTATCAGAACGTCATCTCTTTGCGTCATTATTTGTATTTTCATAGAAAAGGGACAAAAATTACTCCTGGCTAACAGTAGCATCGCAGAGAACCCTGGGCTTTCATTTAGTCTTTAAAATGCAGAAAAACACAGGAAACCGCTTCAAATACACCATCACAATGAGTTCAGACTGTGTCAGAGGAGCCAACAGAACGGTGTCCCTTCCTGCTGAGTATTGTGAAAATCTATACTCTTTGTTTGCTGTGGACTCCGGTGAGGGACGTATCAAAATTCCTCCCCAAGGGAGAAAAAAAAAAGACATAGCAGGAACAGTAAACAACAACCCTCAGATAATACAGATGGGTAAACATTTCCAGCATTGATTATATAAAGTAGTGTTGACAAGCCACAAGCAGGCAGAATGAGGAGAGAGCGGAAAAGATGACTTTTATCTGCCATTCAACTCTGGGCTTAGAAGGCAGGAGAGAAACAGAGCTCAAGACGTGATTAACATGGTAATGTACATCATGGCCTGCGTAGGATCGCGAGAGGGGCCTGAGCATTATCTGATCTGGGCCGCTCCCGTTACTCCAGAGGAAACAGAAACTCAAAAAGGTTAAGTGGCTGGCCCCGCCTCACACACTTCACAGCAAAGCCAATTTTGGAACCCTGGTCTCCTGCCAGTCAGTCCAGTGTTCCAACAACTGTAGCATGACCCCCTAATTGAATCTATGACAGGAGTGGCGTCAGGGGTCCAAGAGGAGACTCACAGAAATAGATAGATGCTTTACAATCATCTCCAAAGGGCAAAAACTTGTTAATTCGATACGGCATACAGTCCTGAATTGTCATCAGATCCAGAAAGGAACTTTTTCCTGTCTATTTAGTTATGCAGCAAGTATTTCCTGAGGGCCCGTGCTGTGTCTGTGGGACCTGTGGGCCAGCACGGCTGTCCTCTCTCTCTCATTGGAGGGGAATCACTGGATCCGTCCACGCCACCTCCCTCCTGTCTAAGGATGTCACACTCACATCGTCTCACTGTCCTCTGCTTTCTCCTATCCTTTTCATCTAGTCTCTAAATGTCAGCCTCTGTTCACGTCTCCTGTTCTAGCCAGCGTGGGCGTCTCCTGTTTCTCTGACTCTCCCGTTTGCTGACGTATTTGCATCACTTTAGCCGCAGTTCGTATCTGCTAAATCAAACCATATTGGATTCAGTAGCTTCCATTGATTTGTGAATAAAAGGATGCTTCAGCTGCCCAGCCCTGCTCTCTGTCCCTTCTTTGTCCACCAGTAGATTTAACTTACTCAAAACCCTCCTTGTCCTTGTCCCTCTGTTACCCTTGTGTTGTTCATCCTCCCCTTGTTCAGGCCGGCTCATTTTTGGGGCCGTCGTTACTATCAGCACCATCTCCATTTGCAGAGGTGCCTGCTTTTTCATTGACTCATTATTTACGAAATGAGAAGACCGATTGTCAGTTTTCTTTGCTGGTGTCCTGTTTTTACTTTTACCCATCACCTGTCTCAAAATTATCGTGAGGACCAGAATCCTTACCATGATGAGCTAAACCATATTGAGTATCTATTCCCTGTTTGCTCAACATCAGAAGACTTGAATTTTGTTTAAAAAACAGAAAAATGAAGCCTTTGGTTTCGCTCAAGAAGGAGTGCACAATGAGCAAGCCCGTTTCATTGATTAATTTAATTGAACCAATTTTCTCTGTATGATACCTCTCCCCAGAGAGAAATGATTAGATTCTATATGCCAAAAGAAGGAAGTTGTGAAAAGCACTACCCACAAAAATATGATTTTATAAGTCATATCATCAGCCTATTTTACACTTCAGGAAATGGCATGCTCTTGATATTTTTTGTCTTAGTTCGAAACCAGTCCAGCCTGAAATGCATGCATCCGTGTCTGCTAAGTTACTTCAGTTGTGTCTGACTCTGTGACTCTGTGGACCATAGCCCGCCAGGGCCCTCTGTCCATAGGATTCTGCAGGCGAGACTACTGGACTGTATTGCCATGCTCTCCTCCAGGCAGTTTTCCAATCCAAGGGTTGAACCCACATCTCTTATGTCTCCTGCATTGGCATGCATGTTCTCTACCACTGGCACCACCTGAGAAATCTATGTGAAAAATATAGACTTTCCCATCAACTTGTACCTACTTCTTGACTTTGCCATTCAACAGTTGCCCATTCTTCCTCCTGCCAAAGAAGCTCATCTTTTTTTACTTATACTAGGGAAGCATGCAAAATCACCCTGACAGATTGCTGATAGAAGGATAAGGCTTAGATGCAAAATAAACTTATATTCCTAGAAAAACGGAGGGTGCTCTCAGATAAGTGAGCTCTGTGTTGAAGGCCTTAGAGTTGGAGGGTGGGGAGGCCCTGGGAATGGTTGGATTGTACCTGGCCTCTCCCGAGTTAATGGCCCCGTCACACCCAGGGTGAACCTCCCTCTGTTACCCTTGTGTTGTTCATCCTCCCTTGTTCAGGCCGGCTCATTTTGGGGCCGTCGTTACTATCAGCACCATCTCCATTTGCAGAGGTGCCTGCTTTTTCATTGACTCATTATTTACGAAATGAGAAGACCGATTGTCAGTTTTCTTTGCTGGTGTCCTGTTTTTACTTTTACCCATCACCTGTCTCAAAATTATCGTGAGGACCAGAATCCTTACCATGATGAGCTAAACCATATTGAGTATCTATTCCCTGTTTGCTCAACATCAGAAGACTTGAATTTTGTTTAAAAAACAGAAAAATGAAGCCTTTGGTTTCGCTCAAGAAGGAGTGCACAATGAGCAAGCCCGTTTCATTGATTAATTTAATTGAACCAATTTTCTCTGTATGATACCTCTCCCCAGAGAGAAATGATTAGATTCTATATGCCAAAAGAAGGAAGTTGTGAAAAGCACTACCCACAAAAATATGATTTTATAAGTCATATCATCAGCCTATTTTACACTTCAGGAAATGGCATGCTCTTGATATTTTTTGTCTTAGTTCGAAACCAGTCCAGCCTGAAATGCATGCATCCGTGTCTGCTAAGTTACTTCAGTTGTGTCTGACTCTGTGACTCTGTGGACCATAGCCCGCCAGGGCCCTCTGTCCATAGGATTCTGCAGGCGAGACTACTGGACTGTATTGCCATGCTCTCCTCCAGGCAGTTTTCCAATCCAAGGGTTGAACCCACATCTCTTATGTCTCCTGCATTGGCATGCATGTTCTCTACCACTGGCACCACCTGAGAAATCTATGTGAAAAATATAGACTTTCCCATCAACTTGTACCTACTTCTTGACTTTGCCATTCAACAGTTGCCCATTCTTCCTCCTGCCAAAGAAGCTCATCTTTTTTTACTTATACTAGGGAAGCATGCAAAATCACCCTGACAGATTGCTGATAGAAGGATAAGGCTTAGATGCAAAATAAACTTATATTCCTAGAAAAACGGAGGGTGCTCTCAGATAAGTGAGCTCTGTGTTGAAGGCCTTAGAGTTGGAGGGTGGGGAGGCCCTGGGAATGGTTGGATTGTACCTGGCCTCTCCCGCGAGTTAATGCAGCAAGCTCTTCCTAGTCACACCCAGGGTGAACCTCACCAGTGCTATAGGGGGATAAAGAGGAGTCTTGTGCCCCCAGAGGCTCTGACCCCACACTTGGCCAGGGTGCGTGAATGGGAAGATTTGGGTCTTAAGAGTAAATCATGTCAGTGCCTATCTTCCTTCTCTCAACTACTTCAGTAATAAAGAGCATAGAAAGAGGGGCTGTTGGTACAAGTGAACTTATTTACAAAAATGAATTAGAGGCACAGATGTGGAAGGCAATCTTATGGCTACCAGGGGAAAGTGGAGGGGAGGTATGAATTGAGAGATTGGAGTTGACGTGTACATGTTACTGTATATTATAGCATGGCTCAGTGGTCGAGAACCTGCCCGCCAATGCAGGAGACATGGGTTCCATCCCTGCGTCAGGAAGATCCCCTGGAGAAGAAAATGACAACCCAACTTTCTTGCCAGGATAATCCCATGGACAGAGAAGCCTGGAGAGCTACAGCCCATGTGCTCGCAAAAGAATTGGACACAACTTAGTGACTCAACAATAAAAATATATAAAATAGACAACTAATATAGCCCTACTGTTATAGCACAGGGAACCCTACTCAATACTCTCTAATGGCCTTTTTGGGAAAAGAATTTAAAAAGGGATGGATACATGTGTGTGTATAACTGATTCACTTTATTGTACCCCTGAAGCTAACACAACATTGCAAATCAACTGTACTCCATTAAAAAAATTCTTTTAAAGAAAGAAAGAGGAGCCTTCACTGCTACACCACCTCCTGGAGGCATTTGAAGGTTCTTGAAGGTAGCAGAGACCTTAGGGGCCCATTTTGGCATCCCTAGCTGAGGCTGCCTGGCTGCTCTGCCTCCTGGTGGTTGGGGCAAGCTTTGTCTCTGCAGACAGGAAAGGTGCAGAGGCAGAAGTACCAGCAGAAGGTACAGGGCATCGTCCTGTCCCTTTTCTAGTGGAGCACTGCTCCAGGGCTCCTTTTCTTGCAAGCCGTCCTCCTCACAGAGCAACTGTTCTCAACAGGGAGTGATTCTAACTCCTTGGGAACGTTTGTCAACCTCTGGAGTCTCGTTGGATGATGACAACTGGAGAGTGCTACCAGCATCCAGTGGACGGAGGCCAGGGATGCGGCTAAACATGCCACACTGGCCAGGGCAGCTTCCCAAGATAAATAATTACCCAGCCGTCAATGTTAGGAGTGCTGAGGTTGAGAAATCCTGCCATAGAGCATGTTCTTTACCCTGTGTTCTCCATGGGACTCTCACGCATGACATCTGCCTTGGAAACCCGAATACATTTTATTTTAAAGTACTTAGCTTCCCTTTTAAATAAGTGTATAAATGGAAAGCCTCTTCACTGGCGGGAGGAGCCCCAAAGAGGCCAGAGATCATCATTGTAAATTAATCTGTTGAAGTTGATTGGGTCTGCTTGTAGTGGTAGAAAGACATGTGCTCTTGAGAAAGGACATCTTTTAAATAAGGGGCTATGAAGATCCCTGGAGAAGAAAATGACAACCCAACTTTCTTGCCAGGATAATCCCATGGACAGAGAAGCCTGAGAGCTACAGCCCATGTGCTCAAAATAATTGGACACAACTTAGTGACTCAACAATAAAAATATATAAAATAGACAACTAATATAGCCCTACTGTTATAGCACAGGGAACCCTACTCAATACTCTCTAATGGCCTTTTTGGGAAAAGAATTTAAAAAGGGATGGATACATGTGTGTGTATAACTGATTCACTTTATTGTACCCCTGAAGCTAACACAACATTGCAAATCAACTGTACTCCATTAAAAAAATTCTTTTAAAGAAAGAAAGAGGAGCCTTCACTGCTACACCACCTCCTGGAGGCATTTGAAGGTTCTTGAAGGTAGCAGAGACCTTAGGGGCCCATTTTGGCATCCCTAGCTGAGGCTGCCTGGCTGCTCTGCCTCCTGGTGGTTGGGGCAAGCTTTGTCTCTGCAGACAGGAAAGGTGCAGAGGCAGAAGTACCAGCAGAAGGTACAGGGCATCGTCCTGTCCCTTTTCTAGTGGAGCACTGCTCCAGGGCTCCTTTTCTTGCAAGCCGTCCTCCTCACAGAGCAACTGTTCTCAACAGGGAGTGATTCTAACTCCTTGGGAACGTTTGTCAACCTCTGGAGTCTCGTTGGATGATGACAACTGGAGAGTGCTACCAGCATCCAGTGGACGGAGGCCAGGGATGCGGCTAAACATGCCACACTGGCCAGGGCAGCTTCCCAAGATAAATAATTACCCAGCCGTCAATGTTAGGAGTGCTGAGGTTGAGAAATCCTGCCATAGAGCATGTTCTTTACCCTGTGTTCTCCATGGGACTCTCACGCATGACATCTGCCTTGGAAACCCGAATACATTTTATTTTAAAGTACTTAGCTTCCCTTTTAAATAAGTGTATAAATGGAAAGCCTCTTCACTGGCGGGAGGAGCCCCAAAGAGGCCAGAGATCATCATTGTAAATTAATCTGTTGAAGTTGATTGGGTCTGCTTGTAGTGGTAGAAAGACATGTGCTCTTGAGAAAGGACATCTCTTTAAAAGAGAAGGCACAAATTCAAATGCTGGTGCCCCTGGGCAGGTGATAGGAGTGTGGCAGAGAGGAGAACACTGGGCCACACTGGACAGTACATGTGCCATCTGGAGCTAGCCACCTCCCTTGACTCTGGCCACCTGTCACCATTTAGAATAACTGGTCCACCATCGCCAGGTCTTCTGCTTTTTTCGAGAAACACTGGAGAGCTGGGCTTTTAGTGAAATTCCCTGGTTATGAATTTTTAGAAACAAATTTTAAAGTTCATAAACTGTGTGCCGTAGAACATGGAGCAGATGAACCAAAGTCTCTGCTAATATATGGATCTGAAGAGGCTGCCCACTCGTTCCTTTCAGTGACTTGGAAAATAAGTCCAAATTCTTTTGCCAGGTGTTCGAGACCCCTTAAGATTAGGCCTCACCAACCTGGCTACCTAATTTCTATGCATGATCTCCTCTCTGCCCTTCCTTTGAACACACCACACATGCACATGTAGGGACCTCAGCCTGGCTTTTTCCCTCACCTCATCTCAACTTTTGTTGCCTATTGGACAGTGATACTCATTACTCATGGTCCAGATCAAATGACAAAGGATCTTCCTGAATTCTATCAAAAAATACCTGGTTTGGTGTTTTATGTTATGATGATCTTTACAACTTACCATGTATTCACCTAATCATCTGTCTAGCTCATGTATAAGACTTGGAGGCTAGCAACTCAGCTTTGTTATTCTCCCCTGCATGTAAGCTTAGCTTTCAGTAAATTTAAATCACCTTCTCCTTAACCATCCACCAATATGCATGGTGACTAATACAGCAGTTTCTGGCAAACTGGCAAACTTTCTTCCCTTCCTATGACCAAATTACCCCCCAAATTAAAATAACATTCAAATAATGTTATTAACGGCAATAAGGGAGTTGTGAGATTTTTGTATCATCTAAAACCTTTTATTAAATGAAAGAAATGTAAAACTTCAGAGATGAGTCATGCTTATTAAACAGTAAGCTTCCCTTTTAAATAAGTGTATAAATGGAAAGCCTCTTACGGGGAAAAAAATCATCATTGTAAATTAATCTGTTGAAGTTGATTGGGTCTGCTTGTAGTGGTAGAAAGACATGTGCTCTTGAGAAAGGACATCTCTTTAAAGAGAAGGCACAAATTCAAATGCTGGTGCCCCTGGGCAGGTGATAGGAGTGTGGCAGAGAGGAGAACACTGGGCCACACTGGACAGTACATGTGCCATCTGGAGCTAGCCACCTCCCTTGACTCTGGCCACCTGTCACCATTTAGAATAACTGGTCCACCATCGCCAGGTCTTCTGCTTTTTTCGAGAAACACTGGAGAGCTGGGCTTTTAGTGAAATTCCCTGGTTATGAATTTTTAGAAACAAATTTTAAAGTTCATAAACTGTGTGCCGTAGAACATGGAGCAGATGAACCAAAGTCTCTGCTAATATATGGATCTGAAGAGGCTGCCCACTCGTTCCTTTCAGTGACTTGGAAAATAAGTCCAAATTCTTTTGCCAGGTGTTCGAGACCCCTTAAGATTAGGCCTCACCAACCTGGCTACCTAATTTCTATGCATGATCTCCTCTCTGCCCTTCCTTTGAACACACCACACATGCACATGTAGGGACCTCAGCCTGGCTTTTTCCCTCACCTCATCTCAACTTTTGTTGCCTATTGGACAGTGATACTCATTACTCATGGTCCAGATCAAATGACAAAGGATCTTCCTGAATTCTATCAAAAAATACCTGGTTTGGTGTTTTATGTTATGATGATCTTTACAACTTACCATGTATTCACCTAATCATCTGTCTAGCTCATGTATAAGACTTGGAGGCTAGCAACTCAGCTTTGTTATTCTCCCCTGCATGTAAGCTTAGCTTTCAGTAAATTTAAATCACCTTCTCCTTAACCATCCACCAATATGCATGGTGACTAATACAGCAGTTTCTGGCAAACTGGCAAACTTTCTTCCCTTCCTATGACCAAATTACCCCCCAAATTAAAATAACATTCAAATAATGTTATTAACGGCAATAAGGGAGTTGTGAGATTTTTGTATCATCTAAAACCTTTTATTAAATGAAAGAAATGTAAAACTTCAGAGATGAGTCATGCTTATTAAACAGTTGAAATAGCATTAAAATAAGTATTTTTACATAGTTAAATATTTGCGTCTATACTTAGATATATAAATTACTATTCTTTGAACTTCAAGTAGATTTTGAACTGTACTCTCCATAATTATTATAATCATACGGTTTATTTATATATAGTTGGGCTATATAGACATTAACCAATTAATTCTTGATCACATTACCTAATAAGAAGACTTTCCTTGGTACCCTATTTTTAGAGTGTGTACAGGAGCATATGTTAATTATAGACCTCTGTTATTAACTTTGCATTATATTACCCAAATGCTTCCTCAATAGTTTGCCAACATCAAGGGGGTAGGTGGGCAAGAAACTTATATCAGACCTAACTTCTGTTTTCAAGCTAGGAGGCAAGTAGTGTTTATAAATCCATCAAGCACCTGGCCTGAATTCAAGGACAATTTATTTTCTTTAAGTGTTTGAGTAGTTGTTCAAAGGGATATGCTGACTTTCTCAATTCAGGTCACATCATAATTAACTAATTTTTGTTAAAAAACAAACAAAAAAAACTCCAAAAAACAGGAACGATAGGTATATGTGTTTAAACCAAATTAAGTTTTATTATAATCCTGGTTCTCTGTAAATGATGTAGCTAATAATTAAGTTATCCCCATTCAGTTATGCTTTCAGAAGTTCCCATTGCTTGTCGCCTATTGCATTAAAAGACTACCTTTATTATTAATTTTAACATGAAACAAATTAATTTGAAGAAAACCCATTATGAAGGAGATAGAGTTGTTTGTTGAATAACATAGGTTCAGGCTCAAGGCTAAATATAAATATGGTACAAATGGGAAGTATTGAACAATGCTGTATATCTCATTATTTAGCAATGAGGTATTCCAAATGCCTAATGAATACATAAAAATAGATTTGCATATAGTGCACTGAGTCACATTTGCAGAATTATTTTTTGCCACGTCTGCCGTGGTCTGAAACTGATCCTGTCTGAATAGGAACAGTTCTTGAGCTTCTGATTATAAGAAACAGCTCCTTTAAAAAGAAAAAAAAACCTCAGTGTCTTCTCTGTGGAATTTACCTTTGTGGAAGATTTCTTGGGAGTTCACTAATCCATCTAACTTTGATTTTATTGCCCTCTGTGAAGCCTCTGTTGTCTCTTGAAATCATCCCATATGAGAAAAAGACAGTGTTCTTCTTCAAAACTCTGGTGGACGAATGCAGAGCCTATGGTTTCTGGGAACACTCAGTCTCTTTACTAAGATACTGGTAGAATATAATAGATAATATTCACCAAATTCATGGCAAGGGCACTGCTTTCCCACAGCAGTTTGTAAGTAATTGTCTGTGGCACTGAATCTGAAAGCCCCAAAGAGTGAAACAAAAATGTATAATGATGTTATTATTTCCCTGGTTGCAGGGTTTTAACTTAGGTGTCGTTCAGGTATTGAGTGATTTAAATATCAATATTTATAGGCTCTCCTATAATTTCCTGAGAGTAGTCATTATTTTGCTTTGAGAAAACAATGTTTAATCTGGAATCCTCTCTGGTCCCCACTCTCCCACATATATTTGAACAGTCCATCTGGTGAAAGTTCAACAAGTCGAAGATAACGTGCTCTCATGGGCCCCCATCTTTCTTGGTGAGAGGATTGTCCTAATGAGGCCAAAAGATCTGATTTGTGACAGCCCCGGTGACTTCAAACACAGGAAAGCAATTTTTTGCAGGCCTCCATTGTGCTCCTAACCCTAGCCAGCTTTATCCTAAGTGGAAGTAGAAGAAGCTGGATGGGAGAGTGTGAGTGATTCTCTGTAAGTTATCACCCCAGCAAGTTAAAAACCATCTCCGGAGGAAGATCCTAGTTGGAGGACCAGCTGTGACACAATGTTAGGATAAAGTCAGCCACAGTAATAGCACAAGCGGTCTTTTTTTGCATCTTCTCCATCTGCCAGGCCCTGGGCTCAGCAGTCAACATGCCTGGTCACATTTCACTTTTAATAGCTCCCTAGGTAGTCGCTGGGGTTACTCCCCTCTTAGAGATGAGGGAAGTGGAGGATCAGAGAAGTCAGAGTAAGTTGCACGAGGCCACATGAACTGGGATTTGCATTTAGGTGTCTGACCCTGGAACCTCTCAGCCATGTCTCCATGACTGCGCGGGGAGCTGATTGTAAGCCTGCACATTTCTCAGATGGCAGAGTCCTTATCTAGACAGGTAATCCACAGGCTAAAGGAAAGAAGTTGTTGGTTTTTCTTGAAATAATCCCATATGAGAAAAAGACAGTGTTCTTCTTCAAAACTCTGGTGGACGAATGCAGAGCCTATGGTTTCTGGGAACACTCAGTCTCTTTACTAAGATACTGGTAGAATATAATAGATAATATTCACCAAATTCATGGCAAGGGCACTGCTTTCCCACAGCAGTTTGTAAGTAATTGTCTGTGGCACTGAATCTGAAAGCCCCAAAGAGTGAAACAAAAATGTATAATGATGTTATTATTTCCCTGGTTGCAGGGTTTTAACTTAGGTGTCGTTCAGGTATTGAGTGATTTAAATATCAATATTTATAGGCTCTCCTATAATTTCCTGAGAGTAGTCATTATTTTGCTTTGAGAAAACAATGTTTAATCTGGAATCCTCTCTGGTCCCCACTCTCCCACATATATTTGAACAGTCCATCTGGTGAAAGTTCAACAAGTCGAAGATAACGTGCTCTCATGGGCCCCCATCTTTCTTGGTGAGAGGATTGTCCTAATGAGGCCAAAAGATCTGATTTGTGACAGCCCCGGTGACTTCAAACACAGGAAAGCAATTTTTTTTTGCAGGCCTCCATTGTGCTCCTAACCCTAGCCAGCTTTATCCTAAGTGGAAGTAGAAGAAGCTGGATGGGAGAGTGTGAGTGATTCTCTGTAAGTTATCACCCCAGCAAGTTAAAAACCATCTCCGGAGGAAGATCCTAGTTGGAGGACCAGCTGTGACACAATGTTAGGATAAAGTCAGCCACAGTAATAGCACAAGCGGTCTTTTTTTGCATCTTCTCCATCTGCCAGGCCCTGGGCTCAGCAGTCAACATGCCTGGTCACATTTCACTTTTAATAGCTCCCTAGGTAGTCGCTGGGGTTACTCCCCTCTTAGAGATGAGGGAAGTGGAGGATCAGAGAAGTCAGAGTAAGTTGCACGAGGCCACATGAACTGGGATTTGCATTTAGGTGTCTGACCCTGGAACCTCTCAGCCATGTCTCCATGACTGCGCGGGGAGCTGATTGTAAGCCTGCACATTTCTCAGATGGCAGAGTCCTTATCTAGACAGGTAATCCACAGGCTAAAGGAAAGAAGTGTGTGGTGACAAGCAGGCTTAAGTTAAAAGGCCGGTGGAAGACTGCACATAAGAAGACAAAGTGAAGACTGAAAACAAGCCATGCCACACCGTGAGAGCATTTCACCCAATCCTAAGGGCCATGATTCCTGCTGGATAAATATATAGACCATTGTTGCCAATGGGTATATCCACCATATTAGAACCAATTTCCCGATGACGACGCAGAGTGAACCACGGTGAATTAGCACTCAGCCCTCTAATAAGCACTATCCATAACACAGGAAAAGCCTTAATTTGAACCTCTGGGAAGCCACTTTCCTGCATGTACTTAGAGTCTTCCATCCCCTAAGCTCTGTACTATCTCAGTTTGTTTTTAAAATACCGTGAGATGAAATGAGTGGTGAGATCATCATAAATCCAAGTTTAAAAAATTCAAACAGATTTTTTCTTTTTTCTTTCCCTCTGTTTGTGCAGTTTTCCCTAGGCTATGGGATACGGTTAAGAGGAAAAATACATATGAAAATACCAATTAAAAAACTCTCCTTATGATGCGCTATTTATATTTACAAAGAATTTTTTAAAATCTTGAATATTGGTAATACTTTTCATCTGTTATCATTCTTTGAAAAATATGAATTAAAGGTGTTGTCAAAAAAAAAAAAGATCCCCATGCTACAAGTGAAGAAGGCTTAAGGAAATTTTCCTAATATGTATTTATATAAGTGACAAAACATAAATTCTATTATCATCAGAGCTACAATAATAGCACAAGCGGTCTTTTTTTGCATCTTCTCCATCTGCCAGGCCCTGGGCTCAGCAGTCAACATGCCTGGTCACATTTCACTTTTAATAGCTCCCTAGGTAGTCGCTGGGGTTACTCCCCTCTTAGAGATGAGGGAAGTGGAGGATCAGAGAAGTCAGAGTAAGTTGCACGAGGCCACATGAACTGGGATTTGCATTTAGGTGTCTGACCCTGGAACCTCTCAGCCATGTCTCCATGACTGCGCGGGGAGCTGATTGTAAGCCTGCACATTTCTCAGATGGCAGAGTCCTTATCTAGACAGGTAATCCACAGGCTAAAGGAAAGAAGTGTGTGGTGACAAGCAGGCTTAAGTTAAAAGGCCGGTGGAAGACTGCACATAAGAAGACAAAGTGAAGACTGAAAACAAGCCATGCCACACCGTGAGAGCATTTCACCCAATCCTAAGGGCCATGATTCCTGCTGGATAAATATATAGACCATTGTTGCCAATGGGTATATCCACCATATTAGAACCAATTTCCCGATGACGACGCAGAGTGAACCACGGTGAATTAGCACTCAGCCCTCTAATAAGCACTATCCATAACACAGGAAAAGCCTTAATTTGAACCTCTGGGAAGCCACTTTCCTGCATGTACTTAGAGTCTTCCATCCCCTAAGCTCTGTACTATCTCAGTTTGTTTTTAAAATACCGTGAGATGAAATGAGTGGTGAGATCATCATAAATCCAAGTTTAAAAAATTCAAACAGATTTTTTCTTTTTTCTTTCCCTCTGTTTGTGCAGTTTTCCCTAGGCTATGGGATACGGTTAAGAGGAAAAATACATATGAAAATACCAATTAAAAAACTCTCCTTATGATGCGCTATTTATATTTACAAAGAATTTTTTAAAATCTTGAATATTGGTAATACTTTTCATCTGTTATCATTCTTTGAAAAATATGAATTAAAGGTGTTGTCAAAAAAAAAAAAGATCCCCATGCTACAAGTGAAGAAGGCTTAAGGAAATTTTCCTAATATGTATTTATATAAGTGACAAAACATAAATTCTATTATCATCAGAGCTACAATAGATGAAAATATACGCAGGGCCTTAAATTTCATGAAGCATCTCTATCAAACAGAGTAGGCTTTTGTTTTTTTAAGTTGGAGTATTGTTTGCTTTACAATGTTGCATTAGTTTCTGCTGTACAGCAAAGTGAGTCAGCCATATGTTTACATATCTCTCGTCGTCTTTTTATTTCCTTCCTATTTAGGTCCCCAGAGAAGGCAGACTTTATTTTGAAGTGAAATGAGATACCTTCTAAATCAAAGCCTGTTTAATAATCTTCTGTTAGAATAATCAAACTCAGGTCTCCTGCCTTGCAAGCAGATTCTTTACCATCTGATCCACCAGGGAAGCCCCAATGAATGTACATTTCACCCAAAACACAAATGTAATCAATCCCACATGGAAAACAGCAAGCAGAGAAGCACAAAAAGCTAGGCAGTTGTCTGGAACACCTCGTATCTGCATAGTCAGGATCTTGTACATGGTAGGTGTTCAGCAAGTATTTGTGGTTTGTTTCAGTAACGGATTTTTGTCTGAGAATTTTAATACTTGCCTCATTTTGGATTTGCTATGGTAGACTGACTTTGTGTTCACTTTGGGAGAATTTCAACTTCTATAGATACAGTTTTGGATTAACATTTACTTTCCTTCTGTTTTTCTTGACCCTTTTAAAAAATGCGTTGGTGTTTTGCAATTTGAAATCTATGGAAGATGTCCAAAACATTGGGAGACATCCTGTGGTTGAAGCACCTTCCTTAAGTTTTCCTGAGTCGACCAACACGGTGTGAAATTCTTATTTCCTTTCAAAGTTAAAGAGTTAAAATTTTCCTTTTTCACTTTTTTATCACAATTACAATCATGTGTCAGTTATTTATAAATATTTGCATTTTCTAATATTCAAAAAGTACAAAATAAAATCCTGTGTGTGGAAGCCTTCATATTTTAAAACATTATCACCAAAATGTGTGTGAAGGTATATGTATAAACACATATGCATATTTAAAATCTTGATTATCTCCAGGACTCTGAAAACATTTTTTTATACTTTTCTTTCTTTATGTATTTTTAAAGTTATTGATTTTTTTTAAACATTTATTTATTTTATTATTTATTTTGGCGGGGGTGGGGAGGGAGAGGGGTGGGCAGGCCACTTCCGCTGGTCTTTCCGCTGGTCTTTCCCTTTTCTAGTTTCATCCATCTTTGTTCTTTGGCCTGTGTAGGCCTCCCATCACGGTGGCATCTGTTGTCGCAGAGCACCGGCTCTGGGCGCATGCGCTCCAGAGCTCTGGCTCAGTAATTGGACACATCAGTCCAGCCTCTCCACGGCACGTGGGATCTTCCCAGGCCAGGGATGGAACCGGCGCCCCTTGCACTGCAAGGCGGTGTCCTTACCCACTGGACCACCAGGGAAGCCCTATACTTTTCTTTATTTTTAAATTCTGTTCAGTAAGCCTGTGTAACTTTTAAATAGGAAAAAGGATTTAGCTTCAAATTACAGTTAAATATTAGCAGCGGCTGCTAAGGGCAAGTCCATAAATTGTCCAAGCAGCCACATTAGATAGAGGGTAACTACTTGAGTACAGTTATTAAGCATAAACATTTTTAAAAAATGGAATGGCAGCACAGTTTCTGTGTTAACAAAATATTCAGGGTGTGGCTGGGGCAAGCTGACCCTGGTCAGGTCACAGGATTTTTGATTGTTTCAGAAAGCACTCTTGAAAACAGAAAAAAAAAAAAAACCAAAAAAAAGAAAAACAACTTTTTAAGTACTCTTGTTACTCAGTGTTTTTAAGTGACGTACATTTTAACAGAGGAGAAGAGGATGGCAGAGGACGAAACAGTTAGTGGCATCATTGGCTCCATGGACATGAGTTTGAGCAAACTCTGGGAGATAGTGAAGAACAGGGAAGCCTGGTGTGTGCAGTTCTTGGGGTCACAAAAAGTCGGTCACAACTAAGAGACTGAACAATATAATCATTTTCAACCTAAATCTCCTTAAGAAGTGAGTCAAATTCTCTAGAGAGATTTTGATTTAATACAGTCTCATAGGAACCATAAAGACCTGCTCCAATCAACTTTTTGCTTTGCCAGGTATGAACAGCACATAATTGGTTGATGTGATCCAAAACGAACTCAAACCACACATTCAAATCATTCACAGCCTGCTTGTTATAACTTAAGTGAACCCCTTAAAAAATCAACAATAATAGCGTTTGACTATGTTGTTGTTGTTTTTGTTCTGTTGCTAAGTCATCTCCAACTCTTTGCAACCCATGAGCCAGGGTCATGCAACCCATGAGCCATCAGTCCAGGCTCCCCTGTCCTTCATGTCTCCTGGAGTTTACTCAGATCCATGTCCATTCAGTCAGTGATTCTGTCTATAACAAAGAGAAAAAAGACGGTAGCCAGAACTTACAAAATCTGTATATTTGGCTTGGAATATTTGGGAAGAGCATAAATTTTATCTTGCTAAAGTAGTATTAAATCAATTTGCTGTTCCATAAAACGTATCTACTTGAAGGCATTGAGAAGTGTTTGACAAACTTCTTTAAAAAAAAAAAAAAAAAAAACCCTTATTTTACTTTTAACTTTTACAGAGTTTTGTTGTTTACAGATATGCATGTTCCCCCACATCCCACCCCTCCCGACCATCACATAGCACCCCTGAATGATCCCCTTTTCTCACAGAGCAATGACAAACTTTCTTAAACATGAATGTGCTTTGAATAATTGTCAAGCCCTAATGCTAGTAACAGAAGGTGATTGTTATATTCTGTGCACACACTTTCTCTGGGTAACTTGAAGGACATGGTCTTACAATAACTTTGTTTACCTTCCTGCTATAACAGTGCTTCACTTATGATAAATCTGTCCTCTTGCAACCTCATCTGTCAGGAACTATCTGAGGACTTAGGCAGTAAGCAAACAGGCCTTTGGGTTGCCAAAACAGAGTCCCAGAGTTCATGTGCTTGACTCAGAGGAAATCCCTGTAGACCCAATACATCCTATTTATAGCTGGTTTATATGAGTCCTCTGACAAGGTTGATTATCTGGTTGGATTCCAAGCACATAGCTAATTCTAAGAGGAAATATTAATTATAGGTAGAAGAAGGGCCTCATGGCATGCAGCGAATGTCTATGGAAGGAAGGAAAAAACTGGTAAAGTGGTAGCTATGGGGGTCAGCTTGGCAAAATGGCCTAACTAAAGGCCTTAAGACTATTATAGCATATGATTTTGTACTGGAATTCCAAGCACATCATTCACAGCCTGCTTGTTATAACTTAAGTGAACCCCTTAAAAAATCAACAATAATAGCGTTTGACTATGTTGTTGTTGTTTTTGTTCTGTTGCTAAGTCATCTCCAACTCTTTGCAACCCATGAGCCAGGGTCATGCAACCCATGAGCCATCAGTCCAGGCTCCCCTGTCCTTCATGTCTCCTGGAGTTTACTCAGATCCATGTCCATTCAGTCAGTGATTCTGTCTATAACAAAGAGAAAAAAGACGGTAGCCAGAACTTACAAAATCTGTATATTTGGCTTGGAATATTTGGGAAGAGCATAAATTTTATCTTGCTAAAGTAGTATTAAATCAATTTGCTGTTCCATAAAACGTATCTACTTGAAGGCATTGAGAAGTGTTTGACAAACTTCTTTAAAAAAAAAAAAAAAAAAAACCCTTATTTTACTTTTAACTTTTACAGAGTTTTGTTGTTTACAGATATGCATGTTCCCCCACATCCCACCCCTCCCGACCATCACATAGCACCCCTGAATGATCCCCTTTTCTCACAGAGCAATGACAAACTTTCTTAAACATGAATGTGCTTTGAATAATTGTCAAGCCCTAATGCTAGTAACAGAAGGTGATTGTTATATTCTGTGCACACACTTTCTCTGGGTAACTTGAAGGACATGGTCTTACAATAACTTTGTTTACCTTCCTGCTATAACAGTGCTTCACTTATGATAAATCTGTCCTCTTGCAACCTCATCTGTCAGGAACTATCTGAGGACTTAGGCAGTAAGCAAACAGGCCTTTGGGTTGCCAAAACAGAGTCCCAGAGTTCATGTGCTTGACTCAGAGGAAATCCCTGTAGACCCAATACATCCTATTTATAGCTGGTTTTTATATGAGTCCTCTGACAAGGTTGATTATCTGGTTGGATTCCAAGCACATAGCTAATTCTAAGAGGAAATATTAATTATAGGTAGAAGAAGGGCCTCATGGCATGCAGCGAATGTCTATGGAAGGAAGGGGAAAAAAAAAAACTGGTAAAGTGGTAACGCTATAAAAGGGACAAGAGACTAGGGCGTTTAGCTTTGGGGCAAAATGGCCTATAAACCTTAAAAGGCCTTAAGACTATTATAGCATATGATTTTGTACTGTTTTGATAAGTTTCTAATTACGTTTGAAAATAAGTTTTGTAATGATAGTTCATCATCAGGAAAAAGCAAATTATGTTCCAAATACTTTAAGAAGAGAAATAGGCCATGATTTTAGGAATATTTCATAAAAATTTGTTCTACCCCATTTACTCTGATGTGTTTTGGGTA
The DNA here is from genome assembly GCA_022376925.1 of Tragulus kanchil. Taxonomy (NCBI): domain Eukaryota; kingdom Metazoa; phylum Chordata; class Mammalia; order Artiodactyla; family Tragulidae; genus Tragulus; species Tragulus kanchil. The sequence goes on from JAIOJX010000032.1 coordinate 288,477,556, forward strand.
AAACTCCAGCTTTCAGAACAGTTAGCTCTCCCAAATTACTTAGTAAGGCTCTAATCAGGTGAGATGCATGGCTGTTTGTTCTGTTGATGCTCTAAAACACATAATGTTCACAAAGGTTTTTGCAGTTAAGAGAATTTATTTCATTGCATTCTTTGAGAGAACTGTCTAGAAAGTGACTTCTGTTTGTTTCCAGTTTGCAAGATGTTTCTCTCATAGCCCAAGGGAATATGCTCCCAATGAATGGTGGGCTTGACAAATGGGAGGCTAGAGGACAGCATTTCCTGTGTTTATCCTCCCAGCCCAGACCTGTAACAGTTGATTCTGATTATTTAAACCCCAGCAAGGCTGAGCTCGTACTTCATTATATAAGAGTACAAAGTAACTTAGCCAAAACACAGTGTTCACCCGTTGGCCCTTCCTGTCATGTGCCCACAACCTCTGTGATTTTTGCTGCTTCCAAATGAAGGCCAAACCACATCTTACACATCCTCTCGTAGGGCCAGAAAGCCCCACTGTCTAGTTCCCAGGTGACCATGACACTTGTGTGCAATTTAGGTCTTCCTTAAGAAAGTGGGTTAATTTTAGGTATGACTGTAGAGGAATAAGATTCATTCTTCCACAGCCACTTGAAGTTCAGCCTTCACCGAATCAGAGAATACTGGCCAGAAAGAATACAGGTAGCAGAAAAAATTTCCTGCCAGCAAGGAATAGGAGGAGGAGGAATTTCATTAAAATAAAAGGAGAAAAAGACATCCAGTGACAGTAAAATTAAATCAGCAAGTTGGAATTGATTATTTAAAGGATATTTATGGGGTACTTATTGCTGTTCAAGCATTTGGAGATATCAGACATTTGGAGATGATGCAGAAATAATATGCTTCAACATAACAAAAATGAATTAGATAAATATAAAAAAAAAAACTTATTAGAACCAACTAGATCTAAGAGAGTGGAAGATTCCATTTCCAGTAGATCTTAGGCCTCATTATACACTCACTGTAACACATTGGCGTGCTAAATGATACACCTACCGCACCATGACCCCGTTCTAGCTGTTTAATTTTAAAATTTGTTCTACCCATTTACTCTGATGTGTTTTGGGTACAACTCCAGCTTTCAGAACAGTTAGCTCTCCCAAATTACTTAGTAAGGCTCTAATCAGGTGAGATGCATGGCTGTTTGTTCTGTTGATGCTCTAAAACACATAATGTTCACAAAGGTTTTTGCAGTTAAGAGAATTTATTTCATTGCATTCTTTGAGAGAACTGTCTAGAAAGTGACTTCTGTTTGTTTCCAGTTTGCAAGATGTTTCTCTCATAGCCCAAGGGAATATGCTCCCAATGAATGGTGGGCTTGACAAATGGGAGGCTAGAGGACAGCATTTCCTGTGTTTATCCTCCCAGCCCAGACCTGTAACAGTTGATTCTGATTATTTAAACCCCAGCAAGGCTGAGCTCGTACTTCATTATATAAGAGTACAAAGTAACTTAGCCAAAACACAGTGTTCACCCGTTGGCCCTTCCTGTCATGTGCCCACAACCTCTGTGATTTTTGCTGCTTCCAAATGAAGGCCAAACCACATCTTACACATCCTCTCGTAGGGCCAGAAAGCCCCACTGTCTAGTTCCCAGGTGACCATGACACTTGTGTGCAATTTAGGTCTTCCTTAAGAAAGTGGGTTAATTTTAGGTATGACTGTAGAGGAATAAGATTCATTCTTCCACAGCCACTTGAAGTTCAGCCTTCACCGAATCAGAGAATACTGGCCAGAAAGAATACAGGTAGCAGAAAAAATTTCCTGCCAGCAAGGAATAGGAGGAGGAGGAATTTCATTAAAATAAAAGGAGAAAAAGACATCCAGTGACAGTAAAATTAAATCAGCAAGTTGGAATTGATTATTTAAAGGATATTTATGGGGTACTTATTGCTGTTCAAGCATTTGGAGATATCAGACATTTGGAGATGATGCAGAAATAATATGCTTCAACATAACAAAAATGAATTAGATAAATATAAAAAAAAAAACTTATTAGAACCAACTAGATCTAAGAGAGTGGAAGATTCCATTTCCAGTAGATCTTAGGCCTCATTATACACTCACTGTAACACATTGGCGTGCTAAATGATACACCTACCCGCACCATGACAGTTCTGAAGCCAACCATAAAAGTGGGCAGTGGCCCATTGCCTGGAAATCTCCACCCCTTTTCTGAAATAATTGGGATAGTCCTCCCATTCATTAGCCTATGAAATTACCTAGCCCATAAAAACTAACCACACCATATTTCAGGGCCTCTTGTCTTCTGACATGGCCCACACTCTGTCTGTGGAGTATGATTCTGTCTAAATAAATCCACTTCTTACCTAAAAAGAAAAAAAAGGAAGGAAGTATATGCTCCAGTAAATATGTTGCTTGTCATTTATGGTTGAACTAGGGTGGATGTAACAGATGCTCCTGGAGGGAAGATGGGAAGGTATTGTATTCATAAAAGGAAGATAAGGAAATTCACACTAGATACATGAATGGTGGAGGGAAACGTCTGTTGTAATTTGCAAGGTTTCTTGTGTTAAAGGCTTTCAGGAGGAAGTACAGCTTGAATCAAACATGGAGTCTCCAATAGAACCTGAAATGATGGCTAGCAAGGGGAAGCCATGAGCTCCCGGGCGTAGAGGACCTCATGAGTGGCCAGTGAATTTGTGGCTGCTGGGCTTTGATGGGCCTCTAGCACTTTCACCCACCCCTCCCAACTTCTCAGTGCATGAGGAGGAGTCAGTGTGCTCTCTTCCCCGACAGAGTAAACAGAACCAGGGAGATAGCCTGGGTTCTGAGGGTAGGGCCTAAAATGTTTAGATGGGTAATACAAAACTTGTTATCAGCTAACTACCTTAGTTCTTGATTTTTACATGATGTGCTTGTGAAAGAGAAGGGGCATGGGAAGAGGTGAGGATCAGTGGTCTAAGCTCAGAAGTTGTCACCAGATTATTTTCTCCCTGTTCCTATTCACGAAACTGTCCATAGCACCTTCAGTTTTGTTTGTTGTGGTATCGTTGCTTTGCAGTGTTGTGTTAGTTTCTGCTGTACGACAAAGTAAATCAGTCACATGTGTACGTACATCCCCTCCCTCATGAGTCTCCCTCCCACGCTCCCTCCCACCCCTTTTTAGGTCATTACATAGCACCAAGTTGAGCATGGGACAAACTGAAAGAGCACCTTCAATTTTGAGGGTTGATTTCAGTTGGAGAGGACTAGGGAATGCATGTGGCACTAGTGGTAAAGAGTCTTCCTGCCAGTGCAGGAGATGTAAGAGATGCGGCTTCAGTCTCTGGGTTGGGAAGATCCCCTGGAGGAGGGCATGGCAACCCACTCCAGTGTTCTTGGCTGGAGAATCCCATGGACAGCGCAGCCTGGTGGGAGACAGTCCATGGAGTTGCAAAGAGCTGGACACACATGTGCACGCAGGGAGCACAGGGCACTGCCCCACCCCGACCCTCACCACCCACCAACAATTGGGTGGATCTGAAGGAGAGAGAACACCAAATAAAGATGAGAAATATCCAAGAGGTATCCCATTTTTTCCCGTAAATACTCATCTGAGATACCTGATGCTCTAAAAGCGTCCAATACAGTTAACAGGAAGCCCCTCTGTTGTCTGTGCTTCTTGGGAACAGAGACGTACCCCTGTTTCAAGTTAGCAGAAAATAGGTCAACAAAGTCAGATGGATGTTTCAAGATGTATAAGCTGTGATTCCACAGCCACTACCTAGATTCACTGAAAGTAAAGGCCGGAAGTGGAAAAATAGTCTCTGGGCAGGTGGGAGAAGGGAAGATGAAGAAGAGGGTTATCATTTTTCTTTCAAGTAACTACCGCTTGAAATATTTTTCAAAATTTCTTCAAAGTCATTTTGCTCGACAGATGACATCGTCTTTCTTAGAAAAGAAGCAAAAGAAAATGTCAAGCAATGTGAGTGTTCTCTGGCCTTCCTTTTTTTCCCACCTGTGACACAAGACAGTCCTTTTTTCTTTTATTGGCCCCATTCTGCTTGAAGATCGCAACGTCATGCAATCACTTCTCGTTTCAAACAGTAAGCTAATACCAAACAGAATTTAAACATAGCCACTCATTCTTTTGAACAAGGCTGTGTTGGCAATTATGAAACAGGGCAGACGTTGGCAAGCGCTTTCGGAATAATTATAGGGTTCCTCGAGTGGTACAGTATAAATAATTGCGGGTTTAAAAGCGTTATTGTGAGCAGCAATTTATACTAAAATTTATATTTGCTCCTTGAAACCATTATACGTCAAGAGTGCCTCACCACCACCCCCACATCTCTACCTTGAGATCTCAAGGGCTTTGGAACCTTTTGATTCCATTGCACTTTTAACTCCCAGCAACTGCAAGGCCTGTCTGACCTGCGTGGGGGAGACAGTCGGGCAATGGGAGTTGCTTAGTAGGAGATGTAAGAGACCCTTCAGTCTCTGGGTTGGGAAGATCCCTGGAGGAGGGCATGGCAACCCACTCCAGTGTTCTTGGCTGGAGAATCCCATGGACAGCGCAGCCTGGTGGGAGACAGTCCATGGAGTTGCAAAGAGCTGGACACACATGTGCACGGGAGCACAGGGCACTGCCCACCCGACCCTCACCACCCACCAACAATTGGGTGGATCTGAAGGAGAGAGAACACCAAATAAAGATGAGAAATATCCAAGAGGTATCCCATTTTTTCCCGTAAATACTCATCTGAGATACCTGATGCTCTAAAAGCGTCCAATACAGTTAACAGGAAGCCCCTCTGTTGTCTGTGCTTCTTGGGAACAGAGACGTACCCCTGTTTCAAGTTAGCAGAAAATAGGTCAACAAAGTCAGATGGATGTTTCAAGATGTATAAGCTGTGATTCCACAGCCACTACCTAGATTCACTGAAAGTAAAGGCCGGAAGTGGAAAAATAGTCTCTGGGCAGGTGGGAGAAGGGAAGATGAAGAAGAGGGTTATCATTTTTCTTTCAAGTAACTACCGCTTGAAATATTTTTCAAAATTTCTTCAAAGTCATTTTGCTCGACAGATGACATCGTCTTTCTTAGAAAAGAAGCAAAAGAAAATGTCAAGCAATGTGAGTGTTCTCTGGCCTTCCTTTTTTTCCCACCTGTGACACAAGACAGTCCTTTTTTCTTTTATTGGCCCCATTCTGCTTGAAGATCGCAACGTCATGCAATCACTTCTCGTTTCAAACAGTAAGCTAATACCAAACAGAATTTAAACATAGCCACTCATTCTTTTGAACAAGGCTGTGTTGGCAATTATGAAACAGGGCAGACGTTGGCAAGCGCTTTCGGAATAATTATAGGGTTCCTCGAGTGGTACAGTATAAATAATTGCGGGTTTAAAAGCGTTATTGTGAGCAGCAATTTATACTAAAATTTATATTTGCTCCTTGAAACCATTATACGTCAAGAGTGCCTCACCACCACCCCCACATCTCTACCTTGAGATCTCAAGGGCTTTGGAACCTTTTGATTCCATTGCACTTTTAACTCAGCCAGGCAACTGCAAGGCCTGTCTGACCTGCAGTAAATAAGGGTAAGAGTAATGTATTTAATAAATGGGCATGAATGAAGTAATGAAACTCTTCCAGCTCCGGCCACCCGGGATGCTCCCAGGGTACTGACATGCAGAAAGGCCATTTTGGTAAAGAGAGAAGCTAAAGAAGTGCAGTGGTATCACTTTTGCCTGGCAAGTAGGGCACACCGAAGAAGATTATCACCTCCTCTTTGGCTGACGGTGGTGTGGATGTGAGGCACAGAGGATCGAGAGACAGGAAGCTCGTGGAGATAATGCAGCTCTAAAATAGCCATAGAGACTTATTACAGTATCCATTTTCCCCTCTATGGAAAATTTCATTTTATCCTATGGCACAGTAAAGATGGGTAGGGACATCAGGAAAGAAGCGAGTGGGGCTGAGGCGGGAGTGGGGGAAAGCTTGGATGAAGCTGTTTGTAAAGGGAGAAAGCTCAGTAGAGCCCTTTGTTTTCCAGGCAGATGACTGTCTGGCAGCTTCTTGTCTTTCTCTCGATCCCAGTGGCTTCTCTTACCCAGTCTGAGAATTCCCCTGAGATGTTCACATCCTGAATGTTTCCACCAAAGCAGCTGGTGTCCTCGGATAATGTGGGTTTTGTTACAATCGCCATTCCTGGTTTCTGCTCTCTGAAACCCCTTTAAACCATATTTTCCATGATTGTTCATTGCTGGCGTCCGTACTTAAATAAGCCTTTCAATGGGTCATTAACTCTGTAATTAATTCCAGCTATTTTTAAATGGTGCCTTGGTTATTAAAGAGCTGCCATATTCTCAACAGCCTTGTCTTTCTTAGAGCATCCCTAAGCATCAGCTGATCTTTCTCTTTTTGTGTGTGTGTGTGCCAAAAATACAGTAATTTTTTCTGCTTTCAGATATATTCCTCATTGGTAGCAAGAACCAAACTTTCTGAATGAGGACAGAAAATATTTAAGTGTTACACTTCTGCGTGACAAACTTGGGCTTTTATTTTTCTTTCAAATGATCTCCACAGATAACCATCAAGGACTTCCTGGAGGCTGGGTCCTGCCTTAGGTATTTTTTTTTTTGCTTACATTTCTAAAACCAAGTTGGTAAATCACAGAATTTGAATAGAAAGTGAGTTTATGGAGAAGGAAGGATTTGGTAAATCACAGAATTTGAATAGAAAGTGATTTTGTGGAGAAGGAAAAACTGAACAAAATCATTTTAGCAGGTTAGCTACTGAGCTGGAGTTAGAACCCAAGCTACCTGGCTCTTAACCCCTTCTTCCTGTTTCTTTATGCTTTGCTGTCTAATAGCAACATAGCTGTTCATCTCTCTGACACTAGAAGAGGTGTATCAGGCCTCATATTAGCACCAGCGAGCCTGGGCCCCCACCAATGGCAGACACCCGCAGTCAGCCACAGCACAGTGCATCACAACCAACATCCCGTGCATCCACTAGAAATCCATCCAACTTGAGAAAATGAATTGAACCCCACTTGCCACCTTAACCTTACAGTAATCCCAGGATAAGGCGGTAATGCCTGGTTCAGAAAAGCAGGTGGAGATTGACTTTGATTATTGAGTATTATCTGAGATCAGATAGAAAGACCAATAGCTCATTTAAGAATAGTACTAGGGCTGGGCTTCCCTTGGTGGTCCAATGGGTAAGGACACCGCCTTGCAGTACAAGGGGTGCCGGTTTGACCCCTGGCCTGGGAAGATCCCACGTGCCGCGGAGTAGCAGGACTGATGTGTCCAATGACCGAGCCAGAGCTCTGGAGCGCATGCGCCCAGAGCTGGTGCTCTGCAACAAGAGAGGCCACTGCAATGGGAGGCCCACACGGGCCAAAGAACAAAGATGGGTGAAAAATAGATAAATGAAAGACCACTAGAAGTGGCCAAAAAAAAAGTCAAAAAAAGAATAGTACTAGGGCTACCATTTTGTGCCAGGCATGGGGCTGGTCATTGAGGTATTTTTTTTACGTTGAGCCTCCTAACAGCCTTGTAAAGTCATTCCTATTAGCTCTGTGGTACAAATTACACTGTAGAGAATGGGAGGTTCAATAACCTGCCTGTAATCACTGAGTTAATAAGTGGCCGGATCAGCTTTGGGGCCCAGATCTTTCTATCTCTGAAGCTACTTCTTGCCTTCCAACAGCCCACCCAGGCCATCTGTGCTCTGACCATCTGTGGACCAGCCCACAGTGTCAGAAGAGTATTATGACATTGCTCATCCTCAGAGCCCCCTTTGCCTACCCCACTCCAGCCCACCGCCCTCTTCTTTTTGTTTAAATCCTAAAAGTTCCTTTGACAAGTTTGGTGGTCAATAAAAGTAGTTCAGAAAAGAATGCATGCTCCAAGTGATTGTGTTTGTTTTGTTTTTATGATCAGTCAGGAATTATTTCCTTTATTTTGATTCTCTTCATGGTTTCCATGCTAGAAGGAAATGCCTAGAACTAGGATGACTTTAATAACCCTTTCATTCCTTCTAGGACACTAGAGAGTACTTTCTAGAAGCAGATGGTGAAATTCCCTAATTTGTTCATTCCTGTGGGGCCCCTGCTGGGTGTCAGGCTTGAAGCACTGGGAATGTTGGATGAGGAGGAAAGACTGACCCCTGCCATATATGTCTTTGATTCTCAACATGTGGAGACAGCTAAGAATTACCTAGCCTTCCAGGGTGTGATAAATGCTATGAAGAATGAATCAAAGTATTATAATAGTAGATGACTTGGGGGTAGAAGGCTAGGAATGCCTCTGGTTTTATATTTCTTGGGGACCATAGCACAAATATTAAGAGAGACTTTAAAACACAGGTTAAGCTTCTGTATCTCTAGATATGTCTACAGTGCACAGTGGTCAGGACTGAGACTGGGGGGAAAGGTCCCAGTGGGCACAGTTTTCTTTCAATATAATTATTCTCTTTGGTGACGCCATCATTTTTGTCAGTCTGCCAGGACCTTCTCTCCCTGATAGCTCTGTCCACCCCCAGCTGCCTGGCATTGTGCTGTGGTGCCAAAGCTCTCTGCATCTTCCTTCCACCACCACCATGAACCACGGACTGTCCTGTGTTTCATGCCATCAAGGTCAGGCCCCTTGCAGCTGCCAAGACCTCCAGTAGCCACCCTGATAAATTGACCTCTGCTCACTCCTCCCAAGTGAGTGATTTCTGTTGACATTGGTTGTTTTTTTCACTGGTGAAGTGAGGAGGGGAGGGTCAGCCTGGTGGGAAGAATGGCAGGAGAATGTGTAGATGTGAGTAGGAGTCTCTCCTGGGTCTCCCACCCAGTTGGGGATCTTGGGACAGTTGCTGTACCTCTCTGAGCCCAGGTTGTCTTGGCTAAACAGTCAGGGTGTGATTAGTGACCTAAGAGGTCTTTACTGGCCTGAAATTCTGTCTGAAAGGTTAAGTTTAGTTCCTTAGAGCATGCTAAGCAAAACAAAAACTATGATTCACAAGAGAAGAATCATGCTTTTTATTGTCTAACCCAGAGAAAGAGTTTCAGACAAGGAAGGGTGCCAGTGAGGTGTCACTGCAAGGGCAGTAGAAGTTATGCAAGGTTTTCTAACTTTAGTTTCAGAGGACAGTGAGTGTGATGGACTCTGAGACAGTTAATGAGATGAGACTAGAGAAGATTCATCCTATACCCAAACTATGTTTAATATCTTAAACCTTGGAAATATCAGGTTTCAATTAAGTCTGCCAAATCTGCTGACCAAGATGTAGGAACTGAACAGAGACCAGAAGAGCCAAACCATCAGAATCATTTGTGTAAGTGCCCAGCTTCTACTTCCTTGGTATCTGTCATTTTACTCCACATTGAGGTCACTGTGGTAAGGCTCTTATGCAGTATTTGTTTCCTTTTGCTTTAAAGATACGAGATTATCAAGGCAACAGGCAAGGCACTGAATCACTCTTACCAGTATTTTCCAAATGCTGAAGATAAACGTGCATAGATCTATTCTACACCAGTATATTAATGTGTACATAGGCCTCATGTAGCTATAATTATCACTCAGTTGATATCACTTATGGAATGCTGAGATATCTCCTTGTAGAAATCTGAAGAGATGCGACTTAATTTGTAGCTGTCTTATCTTCTTCTAAAGGTGCTGGTTTGGTGTGATAAAAAAAAATAAAGCGGTCCACACAGTGCATCTTCGCATTTGGAAGAGCAGCACAATTGTGACTGTCCTGTGTTTCATGCCATCAAGGTCAGGCCCCTTGCAGCTGCCAAGACCTCCAGTAGCCACCCTGATAAATTGACCTCTGCTCACTCCTCCCAAGTGAGTGATTTCTGTTGACATTGGTTGTTTTTTTCACTGGTGAAGTGAGGAGGGGAGGGTCAGCCTGGTGGGAAGAATGGCAGGAGAATGTGTAGATGTGAGTAGGAGTCTCTCCTGGGTCTCCCACCCAGTTGGGGATCTTGGGACAGTTGCTGTACCTCTCTGAGCCCAGGTTGTCTTGGCTAAACAGTCAGGGTGTGATTAGTGACCTAAGAGGTCTTTACTGGCCTGAAATTCTGTCTGAAAGGTTAAGTTTAGTTCCTTAGAGCATGCTAAGCAAAACAAAAACTATGATTCACAAGAGAAGAATCATGCTTTTTATTGTCTAACCCAGAGAAAGAGTTTCAGACAAGGAAGGGTGCCAGTGAGGTGTCACTGCAAGGGCAGTAGAAGTTATGCAAGGTTTTCTAACTTTAGTTTCAGAGGACAGTGAGTGTGATGGACTCTGAGACAGTTAATGAGATGAGACTAGAGAAGATTCATCCTATACCCAAACTATGTTTAATATCTTAAACCTTGGAAATATCAGGTTTCAATTAAGTCTGCCAAATCTGCTGACCAAGATGTAGGAACTGAACAGAGACCAGAAGAGCCAAACCATCAGAATCATTTGTGTAAGTGCCCAGCTTCTACTTCCTTGGTATCTGTCATTTTACTCCACATTGAGGTCACTGTGGTAAGGCTCTTATGCAGTATTTGTTTCCTTTTGCTTTAAAGATACGAGATTATCAAGGCAACAGGCAAGGCACTGAATCACTCTTACCAGTATTTTCCAAATGCTGAAGATAAACGTGCATAGATCTATTCTACACCAGTATATTAATGTGTACATAGGCCTCATGTAGCTATAATTATCACTCAGTTGATATCACTTATGGAATGCTGAGATATCTCCTTGTAGAAATCTGAAGAGATGCGACTTAATTTGTAGCTGTCTTATCTTCTTCTAAAGGTGCTGGTTTGGTGTGATAAAAAAAAATAAAGCGGTCCACACAGTGCATCTTCGGCATTAATGAAATAGGCAGAAAGAGCAGCAAAACCAATGTGGTTCTGCAGAGTGCTTCCCTTGTTTTCTGTAAGTGTGGTAATGATTTCACACAACTGAAAACTTATTTTTGTAAGCCTGTGTTTGGTGTAATATTGAGGTGTGAATTCAGCCATCGAACTGTTAGTGTTTGCAAATTAAAGCAGCATTATGTAAAGTCCTTCTTCATCTCTTTTGAGTCACCATCTATATGATAATATATCCTTCATTTACATCTTTTTCTGATTATTCTTGAGGAAAACAAATGATGTCAAGAAAAAGATTCTCTTTCCAATGAAAGTTTATAATACACTGACAGTAACTTTAATCTCCTTAATGTCCAAATGAAGAGGATTGATCATTGATAGCACTTCTATTGATATTTTCCAGATAGGATTTTATAGCCAAAAAAAAAATTTAAATGTTTTTTAGGTGAGCACTAAAGAAATCATTGATACATAGATATCAAATTTTGCCTATTCCCTGATGCCTTGCTGGTTTCTTAAATTAATTCATGGGCAATGCATGGAGGAGGAAAATTAAAAGAAAAAAATTGCACTGATGATATGATAGCGAATACCACTCCCTAACACTCTTAGCCTCAGAAAATAGCTTTATTTTTCTCTCTCTTGTGCCCAACTTGATTGCACAGAGCAAAAAAATAGATGGCAACTATTTTTTTAATATTCAATTCCCCCAACACCACATGCTTAATTTCTCATAACGTTGAGATGAATTATCATGTTTTATTGTTTGTTTACAATATAGTCAGGCAATAGACACCATACATAAAAGGTGGTACATATTGTCAAACTTATCAAGAATGCCAGAGAGTCTCCTGTGATCAATAAGATTAGTCAACGGTATTTACCAAGAAGTTCAATAGGAACAATGTAAAGCTACTCTGATATCCTGGTATTTGATAAAATCTGATTTTTATCCACTCGCCAACCCTATGTACTTTTTTGTTGTTGTTGTTGTTGCAATGCACAGCTTGTGGGATCTTTGTTCCTTGACCAGGGGTCGAACCTTGTGCCCCTTGCAGTGGAAGCATGAATGCTTTATCACTGGACTGTCAAGGAGTTCTCAGACTGTGCACCTTTAAATGTAGTATTTATACTTCTTGCCTTCCAAAGTTTGCTGATTTCATCATTCACTTGCAGTAATTCTCAGAAAGGAACATGTTCTCTCGTGGAAATTATTGGGCAACTTTAGCAAATTCAGGCCACCTTTTATTGAAGAGTGTTGTATTTGTTTGAGTACACTGTTCAAAATCTCCTTTGAGTCACCATCTATATGATAATATATCCTTCATTTACATCTTTTTCTGATTATTCTTGAGGAAAACAAATGATGTCAAGAAAAAGATTCTCTTTCCAATGAAAGTTTATAATACACTGACAGTAACTTTAATCTCCTTAATGTCCAAATGAAGAGGATTGATCATTGATAGCACTTCTATTGATATTTTCCAGATAGGATTTTATAGCCAAAAAAAAAATTTAAATGTTTTTTAGGTGAGCACTAAAGAAATCATTGATACATAGATATCAAATTTTGCCTATTCCCTGATGCCTTGCTGGTTTCTTAAATTAATTCATGGGCAATGCATGGAGGAGGAAAATTAAAAGAAAAAAATTGCACTGATGATATGATAGCGAATACCACTCCCTAACACTCTTAGCCTCAGAAAATAGCTTTATTTTTCTCTCTCTTGTGCCCAACTTGATTGCACAGAGCAAAAAAATAGATGGCAACTATTTTTTTAATATTCAATTCCCCCAACACCACATGCTTAATTTCTCATAACGTTGAGATGAATTATCATGTTTTATTGTTTGTTTACAATATAGTCAGGCAATAGACACCATACATAAAAGGTGGTACATATTGTCAAACTTATCAAGAATGCCAGAGAGTCTCCTGTGATCAATAAGATTAGTCAACGGTATTTACCAAGAAGTTCAATAGGAACAATGTAAAGCTACTCTGATATCCTGGTATTTGATAAAATCTGATTTTTATCCACTCGCCAACCCTATGTACTTTTTTGTTGTTGTTGTTGTTGCAATGCACAGCTTGTGGGATCTTTGTTCCTTGACCAGGGGTCGAACCTTGTGCCCCTTGCAGTGGAAGCATGAATGCTTTATCACTGGACTGTCAAGGAGTTCTCAGACTGTGCACCTTTAAATGTAGTATTTATACTTCTTGCCTTCCAAAGTTTGCTGATTTCATCATTCACTTGCAGTAATTCTCAGAAAGGAACATGTTCTCTCGTGGAAATTATTGGGCAACTTTAGCAAATTCAGGCCACCTGTTCATTGAAGAGTGTTGTATTTGTTTGAGTACCTAGACTGGATTGTCCAAAGATTCTCCTTTGGAAAAGTACCAGCACAATGCCCAAAATACCAGAGAGTGGAAAGTCATGGTCTGGACGGGGAGTGACTTTTACGTTCATGGAGACAGTGTTTTCGCATGGCTGACATTAATGACAACCCAGTGCTGTGCACTCACTGAATGTTTTCATTTCAAAAGAGCATCAAAACCACTAAGTGCTTTCAAGTCATCTTCTTTTACTGCGAAACCAGAAACCATGCTGACAGCGACTTCCAGTAATAACCTGGGTCCCTGCTGCAGGCTGTATTGAACTCCTTGTCGTGTAATTTTCTAATTTGTGTGTAGGTAGTTGTAGCAAACAACTTAGTTTATTTCAGAGCATGACATCAGAAAGCATATTTTAATGCAACAGTGATGGGTCATGAAATCAGAATTTCCACAAAATCCGCTCAAATTGAGTTGTAACTTAAGGAGGAGGAAATAGGAGACTCAGAGGTTCCCCCCAGAGTCATTTAGATTATTAGATAATGAGGCGGATTTTATTTTAACAAATGTACTAGAAGGTACACTCCCACGTGAACATTGCCCCTTGAAAGCAGTCAACCAGGGAGGCTAAACCTCTGTGCCAAAAACACTGTCACAGCCAAAAAATAATGTGATTCCCCTTCTGGAACCACTTCCAACTCCTCTGGCAAAGTCTGAATATTCTCTGTCGTGGCCATTGTTCCTCTTAAAAAAGCAAATTTGATTTTTGAAAACAACCAGTAGTTACTGTGATGAATAAAGAGAAGAAACCAAGCCAGGCTTTGTACCTTAAAAAAAGAAAGTGACCATGAAGTGACAAAACTGTCTTTCTCATCTTGTTGGCACTCAGACCAGTTGCCAAAGGAGTTCAGAGTGGTCTGTGCCAATGACAGCATCATACTTTGAAAGTCAGTCCTCATTCTTGGATAGAGGCTGGTGCCAGTGGTTTTGCTGGAGGAAAATTTTGGTGGCTTCTAGTTTTCCTTTAGAAAGTTAGTATGTAGATGATGCCCACAGTGGGCTTCCCAGGTGGTTCAGAGGTAAAGAATCCACCTGCCATTGCAGGAGACACAAGAGGCAAGGTTGTGATCCCTGGGTCAGGAAGATCCCCCGGATTAGGAAATGGAATATTCTTCCCTGAAAAAAATCCCATGGAAGAGGAACTGGGTGAGCTACTGTCCATAGGGTTGCAGAAGAGTCAGGCACAATTGACCACGCATGACCGTCATGAAAAAAGTGAAGAGTGGTCAGAGGTCATCCTCTGCCACAGCACAGGAGCACCTCCACCCATCCAGTACATGCCTAGCCTCTAGATGACCACCCCAATCAAAGATGGTTTCAGTTGTGTCAGAATTACTATTGCACTGACTAATACAATTGTACAGCAAGCAACAAGGGTGAGAAACCAAATGGAGAGAAAATAAAAGGGAAACTCCTGCCTGAGAGGACCACAGAATGATGATTGTCACTGTCATAGCCCGATGGTGATCACAGGAGAATTCTGACTGCAGCTCCAGTTGAGAAATCACTAAGAGGAAGCCAAGTTTGGTCCTGGGGTTGCTCATTGCTTTTACTGCAGGCAGCACAGAATTCCACCTTCGGGGCTGAGCGAACCTCACCTCCTTACTCAACATGGGGTTTGAGCGTTCCCTAGGGAATTTGATGGAAAACGTGGGGTGTGGCATTGAAGTTTTCTCCCTGAGAAGTCCTTTGGAACTGCCCATCTTTTGTCCTCTTTCACAGTTCCATGTGTTTGGGGGTATAAAAATGGACTTTCTTAAAAGTTTCTCTTTTTTTAAATTTCTCAAATGCGACTTACTGGATAATATGTCAAACTGCTACCGATTTTCTTGTCTCTGTGCCTTTCTCCCAGGGATTTTTTTTGACTTGTTGCCAATGGAGAAAGATAGCCACAGGGGCATGAAATAGTGGTAGCAATCCTAGAGGGAGTGTTTGTTCTTAGACCTGGCCCTCATGCTCTCAGACACTTCACCCCATTAAGCCCATTGCTAAAGTCTCTGTGACTCATTATTCTCTCCATAAACTGACCAAACGTTAGTTAAAATAACAAGAATATGAGTTTAAATTCCTAGAATGTTAAAAGTATATCATTACGTTGCTTATTTTAACTTATGCGTTTAAAAGCAATTGAAATGGGGCTTTTTTCAATTGAGAAAAAGAGAACAAAGAACCAAGATGCAGATAGGAAGGGGTAAGAGAAAGCACATTAACAAATGTACAGATCCTGGGTGTGTTAAATGTACTAGGCACTAATGATCTGAATCACGAAAAATGCTGGTAGACTTTGTTTCTTTGAATCCATTGAAGATCAGCAAGATGTCTGAAGAGTCTTTAGTTACAGCTAAAATAAAAAACAAAAACGTTCTGCTGAAAAATGTAAAAAAAAAAAGTAAAATACATCAGGAGTTCATTAGTTTACACCCAGGGTTTTCAGCATTCGCCTATGTCATTCTTTCTTCCTCCCCATCTCTCAATTTTAGTTTAGTTACCAGCTAAAGCAACAGGTGAGAAACCAAATGGAGAGAAAATAAAGGAAACTCCTGCCTGAGAGGACCACGAATGATGATTGTCACTGTCATAGCCCGATGGTGATCACAGGAGAATTCTGACTGCAGCTCCAGTTGAGAAATCACTAAGAGGAAGCCAAGTTTGGTCCTGGGGTTGCTCATTGCTTTTACTGCAGGCAGCACAGAATTCCACCTTCGGGGCTGAGCGAACCTCACCTCCTTACTCAACATGGGGTTTGAGCGTTCCCTAGGGAATTTGATGGAAAACGTGGGGTGTGGCATTGAAGTTTTCTCCCTGAGAAGTCCTTTGGAACTGCCCATCTTTTGTCCTCTTTCACAGTTCCATGTGTTTGGGGGTATAAAAATGGACTTTCTTAAAAGTTTCTCTTTTTTTAAATTTCTCAAATGCGACTTACTGGATAATATGTCAAACTGCTACCGATTTTCTTGTCTCTGTGCCTTTCTCCCAGGGATTTTTTTTGACTTGTTGCCAATGGAGAAAGATAGCCACAGGGGCATGAAATAGTGGTAGCAATCCTAGAGGGAGTGTTTGTTCTTAGACCTGGCCCTCATGCTCTCAGACACTTCACCCCATTAAGCCCATTGCTAAAGTCTCTGTGACTCATTATTCTCTCCATAAACTGACCAAACGTTAGTTAAAATAACAAGAATATGAGTTTAAATTCCTAGAATGTTAAAAGTATATCATTACGTTGCTTATTTTAACTTATGCGTTTAAAAGCAATTGAAATGGGGCTTTTTTCAATTGAGAAAAAGAGAACAAAGAACCAAGATGCAGATAGGAAGGGGTAAGAGAAAGCACATTAACAAATGTACAGATCCTGGGTGTGTTAAATGTACTAGGCACTAATGATCTGAATCACGAAAAATGCTGGTAGACTTTGTTTCTTTGAATCCATTGAAGATCAGCAAGATGTCTGAAGAGTCTTTAGTTACAGCTAAAATAAAAAACAAAAACGTTCTGCTGAAAAATGTAAAAAAAAAAAGTAAAATACATCAGGAGTTCATTAGTTTACACCCAGGGTTTTCAGCATTCGCCTATGTCATTCTTTCTTCCTCCCCATCTCTCAATTTTAGTTGATTAGACTGTGGGCCTGGTAAATTCAATAGGGCTGGAGAAGCCCCATAGCTGTTTATCAGGTTAGGAGAGGAGTGAAGAAACATGGTATCCGGTGGGGTTGACAGTGCTCCAGCCCTTTGACCCTTTGGCGTAGGTTAAGCTGAAGGCAATCTGATCACCATGTTCAGAGTGTGATTTAGTCCATTTTAACCTCTTCCCAAAAGCCCCTTTAAGGAAAGCCCCTGCAATGACACAATATAAAAGTCACTCAGACCTTTAAATCATTGCTCTCACTATGCCTGAGAACTCCCTGCCTTACAGATGACGTTAGGTTTTTGCAAAGTGCCCTCAACTTTGGTGTAAGTTCTCAGAGTATTTGTAAATTTATGCTCCAAGAAAACATTCTTTGAAATGAATTAGTAATGTCAAAAGTCAAGAAAGAGAGGATTTGAGGAAAGAAAAAAAATAATAAATTCACTTTAAAATGAGCCAAACAGTCCAGTTGGTCAATGAAGTGTTACTTCTTGAGCACCGATTAGCTTAATAGACCAGAATATGGGGAAGGATTGCTCTATCATAGGTGAAGTATTTCAGTCTCAAGGAACATTTTGAAATGGACAGATATTTCTCTGATAGAGTTACCTGCTTTGGTAAATTATCAGCTTATCTTGTGTAACTGACAACTCAAAAAACTAATTCCAAGAACAGGAAATTGGCTTCAGTAGAAATGCTATTTGTTTATTTTAAAGGGTGGGGATGTGTAGGGACTGGGTCAAGCTTATACTTGTGACATATTTTGAAAATGTTTTAAATAAACAATAATTCCTCATAAGTGCTAGCTATCCTTCTGATTATTTGTGGTTATGTTTGAGGTATGACTGCTTTTTTAAAAGAACTTACCAAGGTTATGCACCTAAAAAAACACTGTCTCATTCAGAATTTCAATTTGAAAGTCTGTACACTTATTCAAATGATTTTTTTTTTCCCCTAAACCTTAACTTTTTTGAGCTCCATTTTCTTCTTCTTCTTTTTCTTTTTTGGAATTGAGTTCAGTGACTGCTTTGTTGTTGTTGTTACATAGTCACTAAGTCCTATCTGACTCATTTGCAACTCTTCAGACTGTAGCCTGCCAGGCTCCTCTGTCCATGGAATTACCCAAGCAAGAATGCTAGAGTGGGTTGCCATTTCCTTCTTCAAGGGATCTTCCCAACCCAGGGATTTAACCTGCATCTTCTGCACTTCCAGGATTCTGTACCAGTGAGCCACCAGGGAAACCCGTGACTGCTTTGGGTGCCTTTAAATAACAGAGAAGGCAAGATCAGGGCAGGTCATGGTAAGTAGTTAGGTTGATTTTTCTGGAGCACTAGACTGACTCCAGTCACCCTCTGGACATTGGTTTCCCCAGCATCTCACAGGGAAGTCTCTTGTCTGATGAGTACATTTTGATATTAGCATCAGATCTTGCTTCAGAAGTTACTTCTGTATGTCCTGATGGTCTCTGACATGACCTGAGACTTGGCCCTTGACATTTAATGCCTTAGACAGTTACTGCTGGGAACCGTATCACTTGAGGTCCTAAAATGCTTCACTGATAGAGATGGTTTTGTTTTGAGAAACAAGTGACAATGGGAAATATGCAATATGGGCTTTGCCTCTAAGGATTTAAAGCAAAAGCACACCTATTGTGGCCTTCCATGCAAGGAGATCAAACCAGTCAGTCCTAAAGGAAATCAACTCTGAATATTCATTGGGAAGACTGATGCCGAAGCTCTAATACTCTGGCCAGCTGATTCCAAGAACCAACTCACTGGAAAAGACCCTGATGCTGGGAAAGATTGAGGGCAAAAGTGAAAGGGGTGACAGGAGGATAAGACAGATAGCATCACCAACACAATGGACATGAATTTGAGCAAACTCCAGGAGATAGTGAAGGACAGGGAAGCCTGGTGTGCTGCAGTCCATGGGGTCGCAAAGAGTCAGATGTGGCTTAGCGACTGAACAACAGCAATGAGAGAGACAGAAAAATGAAAACATCCTAATTCTGCCCTAAGACATTCACTTGAAATTGTTTGACTTGAAGAGAAAAATATGTATGTTTTCCATCCCACAATGTTTGCATTTTGTTGCCCTGTTTCTTCTATATGACAGGTGTGATACTGAGAGGAGTTCTCTTTGATTGATAATAATAAACATTGCTTTTTTAAAATAAGGCCAAAAAGAGGGGCACATTGTATAGAAACAGAGTTTTCTAGCTCCAGTGACTATTCTGCCAGAGCTTTTACTGTAGACCTTGAAGAGGGACAAGCAACCCACTCCAGTATTTTTGCCTGGAAAATTCCATGGACAGAGGAGCCTGGCGGGCTACTGTCCATGGGGTTGCAAAGAATTGGCCACAACTAAGCAACTAAGCACGTTGACGAGAACATTTCAGCATGTTCCCTTTCCTGAATTAAAATGCAATTAAAATGGACAAACTGGTTGCCAGATGGGCTTCTCTTCCATATTCTGTGACTACTTTTCCTGACTACATGATATCTGCTGGGTTTTGTCACTTAAGATGTCTCCACTGTTGGGGAAACAACGTTTCAGTTCACTCATAATCATCATGCTACCTTGTGATATAGCAGGACTAGATCTGGAAGGTTACCTTGTGCAACACGGCACCTCGGGGCTGAGAATATTTGCACTGTTCCCTAAGGGAAGCTGAGCCCTGGAGAAGAGGCTCACAAAATTTCACGTGTGTCTGGTAAATTTCTCTTGTTGACAGGTAGTTTTCAAAGCCTCCTGACCTGGTAGCTGAGTCCTTTCCCTGCTTCACCACACTGCAGTTAGAAGCCTTGCTCCTGCTTCCTCTGCTTACCACCTCTTTGAGATGCCAGCCTTGCTGTGGGCTTTACCTAAAAAGTGGGGAACTACTTAATCCTCAGTGGTTTCTTTCCATCATGCTTTGTACCTGCTTGGTGTTACTTCTCATGCGAGGCCTCTGCAGTAGAAATAACACTGCTGTATCTGAAAGGAATATAATGACCTGTCCCTCTTTAATCTTCTGCTCATTCCAGCAACTCCATACAGCCCTTGCTAAATATTACTGTCCTTGAAAGGTGAAGATGATGATGATGATAGCTAATATTTATTGAGCACTTACTGTGTGCTATGCACTGATTGTACAAGCACTTGATTACCCTGTAATAAGGAGATGTGCGTATGTGTGTGGGCTGTGCTTACTCGTGTCTGAGTCTTTTTGACCCTATGGTCTGTAGCCCGCCAGGCTCCCCTGTCCACAGGATTCTCTTTGATTGATAATAATAAACATTGCTTTTTAAAATAAGGCCAAAAGAGGGCACATTGTATAGAAACAGAGTTTTCTAGCTCCAGTGACTATTCTGCCAGAGCTTTTACTGTAGACCTTGAAGAGGGACAAGCAACCCACTCCAGTATTTTTGCCTGGAAAATTCCATGGACAGAGGAGCCTGGCGGGCTACTGTCCATGGGGTTGCAAAGAATTGGCCACAACTAAGCAACTAAGCACGTTGACGAGAACATTTCAGCATGTTCCCTTTCCTGAATTAAAATGCAATTAAAATGGACAAACTGGTTGCCAGATGGGCTTCTCTTCCATATTCTGTGACTACTTTTCCTGACTACATGATATCTGCTGGGTTTTGTCACTTAAGATGTCTCCACTGTTGGGGAAACAACGTTTCAGTTCACTCATAATCATCATGCTACCTTGTGATATAGCAGGACTAGATCTGGAAGGTTACCTTGTGCAACACGGCACCTCGGGGCTGAGAATATTTGCACTGTTCCCTAAGGGGGAAGCTGAGCCCTGGAGAAGAGGCTCACAAAATTTCACGTGTGTCTGGTAAATTTCTCTTGTTGACAGGTAGTTTTCAAAGCCTCCTGACCTGGTAGCTGAGTCCTTTCCCTGCTTCACCACACTGCAGTTAGAAGCCTTGCTCCTGCTTCCTCTGCTTACCACCTCTTTGAGATGCCAGCCTTGCTGTGGGCTTTACCTAAAAAGTGGGGAACTACTTAATCCTCAGTGGTTTCTTTCCATCATGCTTTGTACCTGCTTGGTGTTACTTCTCATGCGAGGCCTCTGCAGTAGAAATAACACTGCTGTATCTGAAAGGAATATAATGACCTGTCCCTCTTTAATCTTCTGCTCATTCCAGCAACTCCATACAGCCCTTGCTAAATATTACTGTCCTTGAAAGGTGAAGATGATGATGATGATAGCTAATATTTATTGAGCACTTACTGTGTGCTATGCACTGATTGTACAAGCACTTGATTACCCTGTAATAAGGAGATGTGCGTATGTGTGTGGGCTGTGCTTACTCGTGTCTGAGTCTTTTTGACCCTATGGTCTGTAGCCCGCCAGGCTCCCCTGTCCACAGGATTCTCTAGGCACAATAATGGAATGGGTTGCCATTTCCTTCTCTAGGGGATCCTCCCGACCCAGGGATTGAACCTGTGTCTCCTGCATTGCTGGTATATTCTTTACTGCTAAGCCATTGGGGAAGCCCCATAAGGAGGTAAGGCTCATTTTAAATGTGAGGAAAATAAAGCACAGAGAGATGAAGAAGGCCACTCACGTTCGCACAGGACGTGAGTAACAGGGTCGGGATTCAGTCTTACCCTCTGCAATCTAGAGCTTGCAAAGTAAGCCTTTCTACTTTACCTTCAAGGTTGGACTTTTCTTTCTTCAGTCTTAAAAAAACGGGTCACGGTCATCCTTAATTCACGTACCGGAAAGCTGATGGAACACGATGAAGTGTGCTTGTGGGTTCTGTGTACCCTGTTGCCATTCCAGGTGCAGGTTCCCCACATGTGGTGCTAGGATGTGTAGCTGGAGAGACCCGTGTGTGAGCATGTGGAATGTGTATGTGTGTGAGAGAGAGATGACTTAAGATGGTAGCAACCAATGGTATTAAAAAGGACCTGCTATTCTGAGCTCCGGCGGTGACAGCACAATGTGCCTGTAGCAGCTCTTAGCAATCAGAGCATGTTTCCATCTGATGTGAAATGTGCTGCCATCGCCTGTGAAGTGGATTTCAAAACCTCGCTGTCCCGAAGTACCAAAGTGTGTGAATGGTTCACTTTTACTGCAAATTAGAAAGATTCGCTTATGCCAGTGATAGTGTCGTGCTCACTCACGCTCTCTGAAGTCCCAGAGACACACATTGCCAAGTGCTGGCTAGCTGATAGGAGTCTGTGCAGGACAGTCATAAAATGTCATCTGAAATGTCTATCTGCAGGCAAAACAAGCTCCTTGGATTAGAGAAGCAGAAACTGAAAATGGAATCGCAAGGACAGCACTGTGAACCTTATGTTGCTATCTTTTCATGTCTGTGGTGTTTTTACCCCACCCCTAGTGCATGACTTACATAAAAATAGATAGTTTCAAGGTAAACCCCCAAGATATACATTTCTTTTGTATGAAAATGTGGCCTTTATTAGGTGTTACAGTCTGGGAATTGATGCTTAGATGTCAGACTTTCTTAAAATGAATCTTAACATCTCTAAACTTGGTTGGGAGCCTCCCTTCTCCTCCTCTCTCCTGACTACTTCGTATCCTCAAGGCTTTCCAGTGAAGAAAGAGCTACAAATGCGTGTTTTCTCCCTTTGGGAATAGACGTAGAAAACAACAGTGCTTCAACTATCAACCCATATTGTTATCTATTGTCTAGTTGACGCTAAATAACTACAAATGGAAATGTTTCTTTAATAAGCAAGTTTAAAGAACATGCATTCAGGGGTTCCCTGGTGGTCCAGTGGGTAGAGAGTCTGCCTTGCAGTGCAAGGGGCACCAGTTTGATCCCTGGCCTGGGAAGATCCCACATGCCGCAGAGCGGCTAGACCTGTGTGTCCAATTGTGAACCAGCACTCTGGAGCACATGCGCCCAGAGCCAGTGCTCTGCAGCAGGAGAGGCCACTGCAATGGGAGGCCCACACAAGGCCAAAGAATGGAGATGGATGAAAATGAATCAATAAAGGACCAATAAAAGAGGTTGAAATGAAAAAGAAAACAAAAAAAAAAAAAAAAGAATTTGAGCAACTTTTCAAAAATAAAAGAAAAAAAAGAACATGCATTTTAGATAGAGAGTCAGAAAAAACTCTTTGGGGTATTTGTCTGGTCATTCCTATGTCTGGCTGAACTGATTGTCTTATTAGAGAAGCATATAAAAGAGAATTAAAAAGAATTACTATTGCCCTGTATCCAAAAGTGTATCACCGCTATATTTGAAGGCCTAAGACTTGCCATGTCTGTTGCTTAGATGTTGTTGGCTAGGTTCTGGCAATTGGAGGTGGAGAACCTAGTAGAATTTGTCTTCTAGGAATTGGTCACTAATCCTTTAAGATCCTAAAGTCTTAAAATGATTAGTATGACAGCATCTACACTTCTGGTTCTGGCAAGTCTAAATAATTTGCTTGTGATTTTTAAATAAAAAACAGAGCCTTTCCTGGTCTCATGCCCAGAACTCCATTCTCCCTGTTAAGTCTTAGGGAGACTTTGTGAAGTGGGAAACAGCACAGAGGTAGAGCAGTGGGCTGGACTGTGAGATCGTCCTCTTAACCATCCTCCCCCACTGAAGTGATCTGTGGGCCATGACATTTTTGGTATCACCAGTCTGTGTTCCTGTGACTATCCATGTGTTATCATCTTAGTCCTCAATGGCTTAATATAGAAGAAAGCAAATGTTTTCAAGGTTTAAAGTTACAAGTTATGTCCTTTTTTTTTCCCACCTCGAATCCAAACAGTTTGACTAGGGACTAGTTCTTAAATGATTCAATGAACAGTAATTATCTTTACAAAAACTAAGCTAATGGAAAGAAACATGTCATTCCTTTGCCTGATGGGCTATGATGACTTAACCTGGATTCTTGTTATTTTGACCCACTTCTGCACATCCTCAGTAGGCTCTGGCACCATTGAGAAGTCAGAAATTATGCATTTGGGATCTGCAATCAATTGTTGAGTTTTCTGGCAGGAGATTTTGGCCCTTTAAGGAGAATTTTGAGATGAAGAGAATGTTTTGATTGATTTATTCAGTGAACTATGATGCTGTGTGCTAAACATGCAATGGACCAGACTTATATGAAATCATATAAAACAAATAGATTTAAACAGATATCCTACTTCTTTTAAGACACATTTCTATGGGGCTTCCCAGGTGATTCTAGTGGTAAAGAACCCACCTGCTAATACAGGAGACATAAGAGATGCAGGTTCAACCCCCAGGTTGGGACTATTCCCTCTGGAAGAGGAAATGGTAACCCACTCCAGTATGCTTACCTGGAGAATCCCATGGACAGAGGAACCTGGTGGCCTACAATCCATAGCATCATGAAGAGTCGGACACGACTGAAGCAACTTAGCACACAGATACATTGATAGATGTTCCTGTCTTTGGACTGGTAATTGAATCACCAGTTGTGTTTGTTTTTGTAAGATTCTGGATATCCACTGGAAAAATAAAATCTTGTAAATTGAAGTACCAAGATGGTAGAATGACTATAATTTGAGGTGTGCATAGGTAGGTGCAAAGGTAAGAGAACTGTAAAATGGAGTGCTTGTTTCTTGGGCTTAGGTGTGAGAACTTTGAGGTAATGGTGTAAAGTAAGGTCATTTCATAAAACGCAGTAAGAGTAATTTTGATGTTTTTGGTAAAGCAGAAACTAGATAAGATCTCCAGATTTGCTTTGGTTTTAAAGATGTTCTTTTCTGTTGTTGTCAAAAACAGACTTTGAATGATGAAAGCAAAGAGCTGACCCCATTGCTCTCAACTGTGAGCAAAGGAAGATGTAACCTAAATGTGGCACAATTGCTCTTGTTAAGGGGAAAAAAGGAATTGGTATCTAGAGTGAGATTGATCGCTAGAAAAGATTAGCTGCAGTTCTGTGAGTCAGATGACATTATTATTTTTTTTTGTCTAGTATTATCCAGAATTATATAAGGGACATATATCTATTGTTGGAAAAGAAGTTTTTCAGAAATTCTCTTGATCATAGTCTAACCAGTTAGCAAGATAAGATGGATTCTTTTTCCTGCTGATATTAAATGACTTACCTTACTTTGAGAAATTCAAGAGAAGAATTTTGATTAGATGTTTCTGACCCCAAGGACCTAGAAAATCTGCAAGAACTTTATATTGGGAAAAAAAAAAAAGTAGTTAATTCTAGAATCTTAGAGGGGCCTTATCCCAATGGAGAATAACTGACTAAATAACCAGTTAGGTTTATCTTCATCCTTGATTGTAACCCCACAAATCCTGAACAAGTATGTTCTGTTGTTCACAAAAGTGATGAAGATTCAATTAGAGAAGACTCAAGAAAAGACAAAAGTCTTTGTATTGCTGATTTTAACGGTATCATCTTTTGTTGAATGAAAATTTACTCAGCGTTTGGCCTTCTGGATAAGTATTAGGAAGCAGTTTATCTTGCTGTTCAATTATTTTATCCAAAATTTTCGTTGGTCACCAGAAATTACCAAAGGAAATAAAGAGTGTGTTGCCTTAAATTGGGGTCTTCTCTGTATGACTGTGTAGTGGGAGATTTTCTAAAGAGAACTGGGTCTAAATATCAAATCCATCTACTGATCTTCTATGTGAAAAATCTTTTTCCTCTCTGATTTGACAGAATTGCCCCATCTAGGGACGAAAGTACTCGTTTGGATTTGGCTGTTAGCAAAAATACATCTGCATCAGGGAATACAAGTCAGTTTCCCTGGAAAGCTTAATCCAGCAGAGATAGAAACATATTACAAAGGATTAATACTCAGTCCCCATTGTCAGAACTACCTGCATATTCACAAAAAGCCACATGACAGCATGTGCTGATCTTCCTCATTCTTCAGAGATTTCCTGCATACACGGCTCAGCTTTCTCTGAATTCATATGGGGCCCTCTGGCCTGAAATTTTAACTCTTATGTACCTAAGTCTTACCTGTGTAAAGACTGAAGAAAAGAGTTAATGTTTCAAAACTATAGTCTTGTCATATTTTAAATTTACTTTGCAAATGCTTGATCTCTTGGAGAGTTTGAGGTGTGTTTATGCGTATGTATTTGGCAAGTATATGTAGCACTTTTTTATTTTAAAAAATAATTTTTAAATAGCTGTTACATTTTCAGCAGAAATAACACTCAAGTTAAAGTTTTTAAGAAGTGACTTTAAATGGTATAGAAAAGATATAGAACTTCAGTGAGGGACGAGAGGGAAGCAGAGTAAGGTACAGGAGGCTTATTCGCATGGCTGTAATTTGACAGAGTCCTATAAGTCAGACTTCCCTAGCGGCTCAGATGGTAAAGAATCTGCCCAAAATGCAGGAGACCTGGGTTCGATCCTGAGAAAAGTATGACTACCCACTCCAGTATTCTTGCCTGGAGAATTCCGTGGACAGAGGAGCCTGGTGGGGTTGCAAAGAGTTGGACACGACTGAGCAACTAACCCTTGAGTCAGACATGAACTTAATACCAAGGATCAGAACATCAGAAGGTAACACTTATATTTATTGTGTATAACATGGGGGAGTCATACATTTCTATGATCCCTCTGCAAGACAGCCCAAGCCCTGGTGAAAGGCATAGTTCAGTGACTTCGCTTGTAACACTGTTAGAGGTGACTTCTCGGTCTATGAGTCTCTCAAGCTGAGACAAAGATAGTGACATTTGGACCCATTAATCACCTCAGGACTTCGCAGTTGGCACTAGTGGTAAAGATCCTCCTGCCAATGCAGGAGACATAGGAAACATGGGTTCGATCCCTGGGTTAGGAAGATCCCCAGAGGAGGGCATGGCAACCCACTCCAGTATTCTTACCTGGAGAAGCTACATGGATGGTGGCCATAGGGTCACAAAGAGTTGGACACAACTGAAGCAACTTAGCACGCACACCACACAGACCCTCAGGAAGGCATTTTGGAAAACCAACAATTGAAGAAAAACTTTGAGTCTAGTTAAAAGATGAAAATTACAGTTCTTTGGATTTGTCTTTATTCTCTTTGTGGCAGAGCATGTTGTGGGTAGTGAGGGCACAGCGTCCTGGCCCTTGCCAAGAATGATATGCCAAGCTTCCTAAAGCTTCCCATTTATATAGCTCTTTTCATCTTCAAAGAGTTTTGTGAGCATTCATTTACCACCACCTGCCTGGGAGGTAGGAATTATTCCCATTTTATAGATGAAGGAAGTGGAGATGTAAGCGATTTGCTTGAGGCCAGTCAGGGAGTTCAGGGTCAAAGAGAAACCCAGGAGGACTGCCAGTTCTACTTCTTAGCTAGATCAACCTCCACCTCTTTCTCTCTCCTGGCATTTCCCCTTGAGAGCCCCAGATTGATGATGACATAAATCTAAGGGCATCAAATAATCCTGAGCAAGAAACAGACGCCACGTCTTCCCCTGGCCCCCTTTGGTGGCTGCCTCTCCAATTAAAGCCTGGGAAACCTAGACATAGAGAAGAAGCCATTTAACCCTCCTGAGGTTCCTTCTCCACATCTGCAGAATGGGGCTTAATAAGACCCATCTGCCCACTTCAGAATTGTTGTGCACACCAAAAGCAAAAGAAGCTAATGAGGACCAAAATTTTAAAAATTTGCTTTTTAAAGCAAACGGTTACTGAACTCTGCAAATATCAAGTGTTGCTGCCAGAGCAGACCACAAGACAGCTTGGCCAAAGGGTTAGGTCTTGTCTAATTAGAGGACTAATTTCTTTGGTGATGTTCAACGGGGATCAAGTACTATTATGAAGAAAATCCAAAAATCGGTACAAGAAAAGACTCCACCAGGGACACATACCGGTATTATATTTAGTAGACAAAAAGGCAGAACACGTTAACTCTTAGTTTGCAGAGTATGTAAATGGAACTCGGCCCTCGTCACCCAGGAGGACTATTGAACTTGCCTGGTCTAGGAAACAAATGCATGCTATACTCCAAGCCTTAGGTCCACAGTGACAACATGTCCGAGACTGTTGGAAGCCCACAGTCTGTTCTCCTCCCATTGTGAAGATGCATTGCAAGCTGTCTGCAAACCCTGATGGTGGCCTGGGGCCTTGGGCAACAGCAGTGAGAGCGTGGAGAGAGAAAAGGGCTCCCTTACTCAGGGCTCCTCCAGCCACTCAGCAGCAGAGCTCACAGGCAGGTGCATTTTAGCCCCTGCTTCTACCCCCGTGGCTGAGCTCCACTGGGCACTGTCCTTGGAAACCCTGAAAGTAGCGGTGGCCCAACCCAGAGGGGCCACAGAACTGTAGAAGTCAGAAGTCACCGACACCCCTGCAGGTGATGACTCCCTGCTCCCCCCATAGCCGGCCTTGACATGCAGGCCCAACTGCCATCCAGGCAGCTGAAGCCTTTAATACCCCAGCAGTTTTAAACAGGGGATAAAATAAAGTACTAATCCATAAAGGACTCAAGCCATTTTGCTGAAAATAAAATCAAATGCCTTAGGGTTTTTCTTTTTAATCTTTATTGGTTTTTCTGCTTACAAAAGTAATACATGCGGGTTGTAAAAAAATTCAAACATTAGAGAAATATAGCATGTGAAAAGTCCTCCATATTCTCAGCTTTCCAGGAAAAACACTGTCAACGGATTGGTGTAAAGATAGGTTTTTTTATTTTTCTTTTTTTCTAAGCAACAGTTTTTGACAGTTTTTGTAAGACACACAAATTGCTTGGCATTCATATGTGTGACATACTGTCATGGGTGTACCCAAGATTTGGCCATTTCCTGGCAAGTCGGCAGTAGCCCTACCCTGTTCAGTCCAGTTGGAGAAAGCATATGGTTGTGCAAGTGAGCCAGAGTGAAAGGTATTATTGGGGTAAGCTTAGGTCCGTATTAGTTTATTTTTTTGTCTGAGCCATTAAAAAACTTGAATTTTTGTGTTATTATTAGTAACGAATGCCTTGTGACACATCCCACACTGATTGCAACATACTGCTGTGTTGTACCCAACAGTTAAGTGCCCGCACTGTAGAGGATTGCTGTGGTAGCTGCTATGAACTGCTTGTCATATGATTTGGAGGATAAGCCGCTTTTCTCTATCCCCACTTTGGAAAGAGCTTAAAGTCTGCAGAAAAGAATTTCATTTTGCTATAAGGCAGGATTTCTTATCAACAATAACAATAATAATAACTGTTCTGAGTGCCAACTCTAAGAATTCTATGATGTGCATAAAAATGGAATGCATATATAGAATGGTCGTATGTGCTTTATCATTTAGACATTGTATCATTGAATCTTTGAATAGGCAACAGAGACTCAGAGCGGTAGGTGAAGTAATTTTCCCAGTCTTAAGAAGTGTTCGGCATTGGTATTGGTCACCCTAAGGTTAAAAGGAAACACCTCTACTTGGAATTTTATGAAATTGAGAGGAAAAGAAGGTTGATGATTTTTTTTCCAGTTAGAAACTAGAAAGACATCTTGACGCAGCTCTCAGTAGTATTAAGTTTAACCAGATTACCTGTGAGGCGTCTTTTGATCCCAGGTTAATGGTTTTTTACTAGGAGCAGTTTGTTCCTGATATTGGAGACATTTAGCTTGTCCGTGTAGTATAAGGAAGGAGCAGGGCCAGAGGGTACAAGATTTTGAGCTAGAAAAAAAGACAAAACGGGTCCACATTCCAGCCTTACCTCTTCCTGGCTCTCTCCCTTTGGGCAAGTTATCTAGCCTTTCTGAGCTTCGGTTTTGTCATCTAGAAAAAATACAAATGATGATCATGATGATACCACCTACCTTGTAGGGTTGTTGAGTAGCAACTTAGATAATGCCTGACACATTATGGTGGCTCAGACGGTAAAGAATCTGCCTGCCATGCAGGAGACCTGACTTTGATTCCTAGGTTGGGAAGATCCCCTGGAGGAGAATGACTACCCACTCGAGTATTCTTGGCTGGAGAACTCCGTGGACAGGAGAGCCTTATGGGCTCCAGTCCCTGCAGTTGCAGAGAGTCAGACACAGCTGAGCTACTGAGACTTTTGACGTGTTATAAGCCCAAATACATGTAGATATTACTGATTATTATCAGTCTATCTAGATTATCATTGAGCGATCAGTCTTTATCCACAGAATGAAGTGATAGGTGCCACTCTTGTGCAGTTATATTTTGGATTGTTTGTTAATATTTTTTTTCTCTAAGTCATCATCTATTTTTCATCTATCTTTTATTCTTTGGCCTGTGTGGACCACCCATTGCAGTGGCCTCCCTCATCGCAGAGCGCCAGCTCTGGGAGCATGCACTCCCGTGTGCAGGCTTGCAGTTGGACACACTGGCCCAGCCTCTCCACGGCACGTGGGATCTTCCCGGGCCAGGGATCGAACCAGTGTCCCTTGCACTGTAAGGTGGACTCTCTATCCACTGGACCACTAGGGAAGCACAATATTTTGTACTTTTTAATTCTTGGGGAAAATGGGCATTTTTCTCTGGACTAAGATAATTCCAGAAATAGGTATAAAATAAAGTCAGGTGTTAAGAACACCAGTGTCTTGTTACCTTCTATGATGAATAGTGTATACCAAACTTCTTCACAGAGGCACAGCACTAAATGACAGCCCAGACTAAGGAACAGTTGGCTAATTAGCACACCTGCACTCCAGGATTTCCTGATGCCCCATTGCCACTTGTTGTCAGCTCCTTGAAACTGCAGAAATTTGCCTGTGCAGGTGTGGAGAGCTGTTTGAATTATTTAGGGTGCGTGAAAGAGCAAATTATTTAGGCAATAGAGCTGAAAATGTGGGCAAATTAGAATTTTTCATAGCAAGATTGTTCATTGGTTAAGCCAATTCATGATTATCTGTTGTGTGTCTTGCTTCAGCTATTCACGCTACACAATAAACCCTTTTTGTGAATACGATGGGGAAATTATTTAGTGGTGTCTGACAGATTTCAAATAGAGCGTAGGGTTGTTGAGTAGCAACTTAGATAATGCCTGACACATTATGGTGGCTCAGACGGTAAAGAATCCTGCCATGGGTTGGGGAAGATCCCTGGAGGAGAATGACTACCCACTCGAGTATTCTTGGCTGGAGAACTCCGTGGACAGGAGAGCCTTATGGGCTCCAGTCCCTGCAGTTGCAGAGAGTCAGACACAGCTGAGCTACTGAGACTTTTGACGTGTTATAAGCCCAAATACATGTAGATATTACTGATTATTATCAGTCTATCTAGATTATCATTGAGCGATCAGTCTTTATCCACAGAATGAAGTGATAGGTGCCACTCTTGTGCAGTTATATTTTGGATTGTTTGTTAATATTTTTTTTCTCTAAGTCATCATCTATTTTTCATCTATCTTTTATTCTTTGGCCTGTGTGGACCACCCATTGCAGTGGCCTCCCTCATCGCAGAGCGCCAGCTCTGGGAGCATGCACTCCCGTGTGCAGGCTTGCAGTTGGACACACTGGCCCAGCCTCTCCACGGCACGTGGGATCTTCCCGGGCCAGGGATCGAACCAGTGTCCCTTGCACTGTAAGGTGGACTCTCTATCCACTGGACCACTAGGGAAGCACAATATTTTGTACTTTTTAATTCTTGGGGAAAATGGGCATTTTTCTCTGGACTAAGATAATTCCAGAAATAGGTATAAAATAAAGTCAGGTGTTAAGAACACCAGTGTCTTGTTACCTTCTATGATGAATAGTGTATACCAAACTTCTTCACAGAGGCACAGCACTAAATGACAGCCCAGACTAAGGAACAGTTGGCTAATTAGCACACCTGCACTCCAGGATTTCCTGATGCCCCATTGCCACTTGTTGTCAGCTCCTTGAAACTGCAGAAATTTGCCTGTGCAGGTGTGGAGAGCTGTTTGAATTATTTAGGGTGCGTGAAAGAGCAAATTATTTAGGCAATAGAGCTGAAAATGTGGGCAAATTAGAATTTTTCATAGCAAGATTGTTCATTGGTTAAGCCAATTCATGATTATCTGTTGTGTGTCTTGCTTCAGCTATTCCACGCTACACAATAAACCCTCTTTACTGCAATGAATACGGATGTGGACTAATTTAATCAATATACTTGTGACAGTAGTGGTGTCTGACAGATTTCATCCTTTGAAATACTGGCTGAGTTAATGTGTGCAGTATATATGTGGGCCAAGACTCACAATTTTTGTTACAAGATTATTTTGGAAGGCAGCTATGCTCACCACTACACCACCAATGCTGCTACAAGATTATTTTGAAAAGACACAGCACTGCCTGTTAGAAAATGGAAAAGCCTGAGGCATGGAAGGCAAAGGGCAGGGGGATTTTTGTCCCATGTCCTCTTATTGGTCTGAAAACTCCAATTTGTAGAGCTGAAATGCTTTCCTTTTGAAAAACGTGTAAGACCTTGACTATTTTTTTTCTCTTTGATATGTTTGAATTCTTCTAAATTGACTAAAATAGGTGGAAGGAGGTGGGTGTTTTTGCCTTGTTGAATTAAATAGAAGGTTGAGTAAATGCCCTGCACCAACCTGCAAATATTTGCTTTCTGGAAAGGTCAACACGTGATCAGATCGGTTTCAGAGAATTTGCTTTTTGGAGCAAGTGGATTTTAGTCATTTTCCTAAAGAGCACTTCCAATTGAAATTGTCTTCTGAGCTAAGAGGGCCACCCAAAGAGGCAGGCTAGTAGCATAGTTTAATCTGGCCAAGTAGAATACTGGAACTTGGCTTTGAAGAACCCTCCCCTCACCTCACCATGAGATTCCTAGGGAAGCTTGTTCTAACTCATCTGGACTCTTTGGCCAGCACTGCCCACTGGATCCAAGAATAAACACAGCACAGGGGCCAAAGGTCTAGGGCCTCGCTTGAAAATGCAGGTCAGTCTACAGTGAGAGAGCCTATTCACATGAGGCATCTTGGCTTCAATGAAGTCTCAGCTAGAATGCCCCTGAAAGAGCAAAAGTTTGGGAGCCTATTTAAGGCCAATGGTCCTGTGCGGTAGTGGGACCAAACTCTGAATTTATACCACAGTGACTTTCCCACCCACCACTGCCAATCTCTTCCCAGCCATGATGAGAGCCGTTCCAAGGGTGGAAGTTCTTTCTGGGTTGGGATGTAAATCCCAAGGGCACCCCCATCATGAGCAGACCCTTCCCTGCCAGACTTCCAGATCACTTGTAAGATTCCAGGAGCCATTGGTAGGCAGTTTGGTCACTGCCTTAAACATCATCATGCCGCTTCTCTTGGATCATGCACTAGGAGTCCAGGCAGAGAGAACAACTACACACCATTTTCCATTTGATCTAGCTACATGCAGTTCTACTCAGTGTTCGCTATCTAGCCTGCCCAGTGCTTTCCTATCTTCTAAAGGACTAAATAGGTATGCTTGATGTCCCCATTACTAAGATGAAATGAAAATAACTCTTTGGCTTCCCTAGTGGTCCTTTGGTGAAGAATTCACCTGCCAGTGCAGAGGACCTGGGTTCTATCCCTGGTCCAGGAAGATGCCACTTGATTAGGGGCAACTAAGCCCATACAGCACTACTACTGAACCCATGAACCACAACTCCTGAGTGCATGTGCTGCAACTACCAAAGCCTACGCACCTAGAGCCCATGTCCCACAACAAGAGAAGCTACCACAATGGAAAGCCTGTACACAGAAACGAAGAATAGCCCTCTCTCTTCACAATGCAGCATGCAATAATGAAGACCCATTGCTAGAGAAAGCCAGCCCACAGCAGTGAAGGCCCAGTACAGCCATAGATAGATAAATAAATATTTTTTAAAAAGAAAATAATTCCCAAAAGGCCTGAGTTCAGTGCCAGTGTTGCTTTTTGTTTTGATGCTGACTTCAACTGTAAGGGCCTACCTGACAAGTTTGTCTAATTTCTCTGATTATAGCTTGAGGTGAGAAATAAGCAGAAGCAGCTCAGTGTCTGTCTTCTTTATTTCTTATATCAATTTTATTTAATAGATGGTTCAAGTACTTTGTGTTACCTAATTATTCTTTTCCTGAGGATTGGGATAGGAGAGACTGGCTCTCATTACAGGCTAGTTCATTCCTATGCAAAATCCAGGCAATACCTTTCAGCTGATTCCACGTTTCAAAGCTTCTCTACTACCATTTGGCTTTGTGAGCCTCTAAAAAACATAAGGCATAACCATCTCTCTCCAGAGTTGCAGAGAATTTGTGGCACAAAACTTTGCTTCTACTATATATTAAAAACATTGGAGAAACCGTAAATGTATAACATTACTAGTGTTTAGATTTCATAAAGAATTTCCTTGAAGAAATGAAGCTAGTCTCTAAGATGAGGAGGCCAATTTGATGATCTATTTTGCTGACTGTGAGCTTGTAACATACTAAGCTGCATAACTCAGAATAGACGTATTTGTGTACAAAGACACCATTATTGGGATATTAGAAGGCTTTGGGATTATGGCCTATTACTGGATGTGAGATTTTGAACAGTCTCTAGCTCTGGACAGTGAAACTCAATATGTCAACACTAGAAGTGAGGGGAACTCTTTGGCTTCCCTAGTGGTCCTTTGGTGAAGAATTCACCTGCCAGTGCAGAGGACCTGGGTTCTATCCCTGGTCCAGGAAGATGCCACTTGATTAGGGGCAACTAAGCCCATACAGCACTACTACTGAACCCATGAACCACAACTCCTGAGTGCATGTGCTGCAACTACCAAAGCCTACGCACCTAGAGCCCATGTCCCACAACAAGAGAAGCTACCACAATGGAAAGCCTGTACACAGAAACGAAGAATAGCCCTCTCTTCACAATGCAGCATGCAATAATGAAGACCCATTGCTAGAGAAAGCCAGCCCACAGCAGTGAAGGCCCAGTACAGCCATAGATAGATAAATAAATATTTTTTAAAAAGAAAATAATTCCCAAAAGGCCTGAGTTCAGTGCCAGTGTTGCTTTTTGTTTTGATGCTGACTTCAACTGTAAGGGCCTACCTGACAAGTTTGTCTAATTTCTCTGATTATAGCTTGAGGTGAGAAATAAGCAGAAGCAGCTCAGTGTCTGTCTTCTTTATTTCTTATATCAATTTTATTTAATAGATGGTTCAAGTACTTTGTGTTACCTAATTATTCTTTTCCTGAGGATTGGGATAGGAGAGACTGGCTCTCATTACAGGCTAGTTCATTCCTATGCAAAAATCCAGGCAATACCTTTCAGCTGATTCCACGTTTCAAAGCTTCTCTACTACCATTTGGCTTTGTGAGCCTCTAAAAAACATAAGGCATAACCATCTCTCTCCAGAGTTGCAGAGAATTTGTGGCACAAAACTTTGCTTCTACTATATATTAAAAACATTGGAGAAACCGTAAATGTATAACATTACTAGTGTTTAGATTTCATAAAGAATTTCCTTGAAGAAATGAAGCTAGTCTCTAAGATGAGGAGGCCAATTTGATGATCTATTTTGCTGACTGTGAGCTTGTAACATACTAAGCTGCATAACTCAGAATAGACGTATTTGTGTACAAAGACACCATTATTGGGATATTAGAAGGCTTTGGGATTATGGCCTATTACTGGATGTGAGATTTTGAACAGTCTCTAGCTCTGGACAGTGAAACTCAATATGTCAACACTAGAAGTGATTGATAGGAAAGAGACTCACTAAAAGACTATGAAGTATTTGTAGACCCCTTGAAAGAAAGTTAGCTGGAATACACGGTGTGTAATGAGGTTAAGTCCAGTAATTTAATGTGTGTTCTTTCAAAGTGTTGAGTATAATATTACATCAAATCTAAAGCAAGTGGTTATAGAAATAGAATATGATATGTCATTGAAAGAAATTGGGCTTAACTATGACATTGGGTTCTGTGTATGTGTGTTAGGTACATCATGAATATCAGTACATTCCTTAGATAAATCATTGCTCTGTGTGAGGCACAGCACTAGGTAGGGGCTTTAGGAAAACGAAATATACTTGGACCCTTGGAATTTGCGTTTGTGCATGTGACCTAGTAGATATTTTAACGTGATATCCAATAGTGAAAACCATGGAAAATAAATTTAGCATAATGACGTATTCCTGGTAAACTGATGAATGTTACCATCCTGTAGATACAACTCATTGTTGATTCTTTGTTTCATATATAAATTATATTTATAAGAGGTGGTCCAAGTACTTTGTTCTACCTAATTTCTTTTCCTTAGGTTGTTTTTTAATCCTTAATTATGCTCTTTCCAACTCTGCTCAAGATAAAATATGTTTTCTTAGAAATGTGCCTTATCATATTTGAGAACTTTGATATAATGTTTTTTATATACTATTAGGTTAAACTTTTTGGCTTTGTGAGCCTCTAAAAACATAAGGCATAACCATCTCTCAGAGTTGCAGAGAATTTGTGGCACAAAACTTTGCTTCTACTATATATTAAAAACATTGGAGAAACCGTAAATGTATAACATTACTAGTGTTTAGATTTCATAAAGAATTTCCTTGAAGAAATGAAGCTAGTCTCTAAGATGAGGAGGCCAATTTGATGATCTATTTTGCTGACTGTGAGCTTGTAACATACTAAGCTGCATAACTCAGAATAGACGTATTTGTGTACAAAGACACCATTATTGGGATATTAGAAGGCTTTGGGATTATGGCCTATTACTGGATGTGAGATTTTGAACAGTCTCTAGCTCTGGACAGTGAAACTCAATATGTCAACACTAGAAGTGATTGATAGGAAAGAGACTCACTAAAAGACTATGAAGTATTTGTAGACCCCTTGAAAGAAAGTTAGCTGGAATACACGGTGTGTAATGAGGTTAAGTCCAGTAATTTAATGTGTGTTCTTTCAAAGTGTTGAGTATAATATTACATCAAATCTAAAGCAAGTGGTTATAGAAATAGAATATGATATGTCATTGAAAGAAATTGGGCTTAACTATGACATTGGGTTCTGTGTATGTGTGTTAGGTACATCATGAATATCAGTACATTCCTTAGATAAATCATTGCTCTGTGTGAGGCACAGCACTAGGTAGGGGCTTTAGGAAAACGAAATATACTTGGACCCTTGGAATTTGCGTTTGTGCATGTGACCTAGTAGATATTTTAACGTGATATCCAATAGTGAAAACCATGGAAAATAAATTTAGCATAATGACGTATTCCTGGTAAACTGATGAATGTTACCATCCTGTAGATACAACTCATTGTTGATTCTTTGTTTCATATATAAATTATATTTATAAGAGGTGGTCCAAGTACTTTGTTCTACCTAATTTCTTTTCCTTAGGTTGTTTTTTAATCCTTAATTATGCTCTTTCCAACTCTGCTCAAGATAAAATATGTTTTCTTAGAAATGTGCCTTATCATATTTGAGAACTTTGATATAATGTGTATTAACTATTTGGTTATTCTTCCAGTATGAGACATCCTTAAGGAATCAGTTAGATAGAAAAACACACATGCGGTACTGGAAAATCAATTTTCAGTGTAAAGAACTCAAGAAACTACATATTCTATTTGTCCAGATTCATCATTATTAAATTCAGATAGCATATTAACTTTATGGTTGAAAGGTTTTGATTGTACACAAATGGACTAATTTTTAACACAAGGCAAATCCATTAATTAAAAAAAGATGAGTAAGAAATTCTTACCATCATATGTAACTTATTAATATCTTAAATCATTTTCCTAAGTAGTCTTGACTTTTTTGGAGTCTATTTTTCTTCACCCGCTGAGCTACAGTGCTCTAGCCAAGACAGATTTATGACCTTTTAAAAATAATGATGGAAAATGAGACTGGAGGAAACATTTTAGTATCTGCTTTGCTCTGAGGCCTAAGCTGCGAACTCTCCAGTTCTTGAAGGCTTTGAAATGCTGATTCCAGTCTTCTTGTGGGTTCTTAAACACCTTCTCAAATGACCCATTTTAATAACCCGAAAGCTATTATATAACGAGCAGCCATAATTTAGTCCAGGGCTCTAGGGGGACCCTCACAGTTCAGCAATGAATAGTTAATGCAGTATAATGTTTAGCAGGTTATTAGTTTTCACTATACAAATGCTGATCAGGGAACGCTTTTATAAGGTGTTTAAAAGAAAATGTAATTAACTGGTTGCGTGCTTCTGTTGCAGCTCAAATTGAAATTATTCCATGCAAGATCTGTGGAGACAAATCATCAGGAATCCATTACGGTGTCATTACATGTGAAGGCTGCAAGGTAAGCCTTTTTAATTGTTGTTGTTTCTATTAATGTTTGGATGTATCTTTGTGACTTTGTTTTTTTTTACTTCTGTGATGCCCCAAAATTCAGCTCCTTGGCATGTTGAGTGATGAGAAACGACAGGACAGAATAAGCATTGGGGTGTTCCTTACCATCAAGGAAGTTATTATATACGTATTTTGATGCCTCCCATCCAAATAACAGGAAGCTGGAGAAGTGTTTTAATTTATCATATTTGAGAACTTTGATATAATGTGTATTAACTATTTGGTTATTCTTCCAGTATGAGACATCCTTAAGGAATCAGTTAGATAGAAAAACACACATGCGGTACTGGAAAATCAATTTTCAGTGTAAAGAACTCAAGAAACTACATATTCTATTTGTCCAGATTCATCATTATTAAATTCAGATAGCATATTAACTTTATGGTTGAAAGGTTTTGATTGTACACAAATGGACTAATTTTTAACACAAGGCAAATCCATTAATTAAAAAAAGATGAGTAAGAAATTCTTACCATCATATGTAACTTATTAATATCTTAAATCATTTTCCTAAGTAGTCTTGACTTTTTTGGAGTCTATTTTTCTTCACCCGCTGAGCTACAGTGCTCTAGCCAAGACAGATTTATGACCTTTTAAAAATAATGATGGAAAATGAGACTGGAGGAAACATTTTAGTATCTGCTTTGCTCTGAGGCCTAAGCTGCGAACTCTCCAGTTCTTGAAGGCTTTGAAATGCTGATTCCAGTCTTCTTGTGGGTTCTTAAACACCTTCTCAAATGACCCATTTTAATAACCCGAAAGCTATTATATAACGAGCAGCCATAATTTAGTCCAGGGCTCTAGGGGGACCCTCACAGTTCAGCAATGAATAGTTAATGCAGTATAATGTTTAGCAGGTTATTAGTTTTCACTATACAAATGCTGATCAGGGAACGCTTTTATAAGGTGTTTAAAAGAAAATGTAATTAACTGGTTGCGTGCTTCTGTTGCAGCTCAAATTGAAATTATTCCATGCAAGATCTGTGGAGACAAATCATCAGGAATCCATTACGGTGTCATTACATGTGAAGGCTGCAAGGTAAGCCTTTTTAATTGTTGTTGTTTCTATTAATGTTTGGATGTATCTTTGTGACTTTGTTTTTTTTTACTTCTGTGATGCCCCAAAATTCAGCTCCTTGGCATGTTGAGTGATGAGAAACGACAGGACAGAATAAGCATTGGGGTGTTCCTTACCATCAAGGAAGTTATTATATACGTATTTTTGATGCCTCCCATCCAAATAACAGGAAGCTGGAGAGAAGCGTTTTAATGTGGCTCATTTGTCACTTGCAATCCCAGCATTGAAGGAACTGAAGACAAATCTCTCTGGTCATCTTCTTTCAAAAAAGAAAGAATGACTCTAGGCTTGACTCTAGGCTTCCATAATGTCCCTGTTACCAACTGTGTAAGAAGATGTTTCCAAAGTTTAATGGGATTGTGATTCAAAGTCATGTTGTTGGCACACAGATGTTGACACATCTGGTCAAATTGTGTCAAGGTGTTTGGGAAGACCTGAGTTCTGGTCCCAGGGCCGCCACTCGTTCCTCTTGTTTTAGGCACGTTTTCGTCCTTTTATGACTTTTCTTCCTCCATAAAGTAGCAGTCTTCCTCTCTTTTGATCAGTTTCAAGCATAGAAATAAAAACTGTAAATAAAAGTTCTTATAAGATGAAAAGCACTATTTAAATCTAATAATCTTCTTCCTGCAGTTACGATTTTATTTATTACTGATGCTCATCACAGGGTAACATGGACAGCACATGTGTAATGTGAGAATGGAAAACAGAGATGTTTCTCCTGATCATTCAGATTGCCTCTGTTATTCAAATGTCACTTTATAAAGAGTTAAATCCTCCTGCTTATCTTGGCAGGGCCTTGAGACAGCTTGTAGGATAAAACAGTGCAAAAGAAATAGGAGAGAAGCTATTTAGACATGCAGGAGGCCTCTGAGACATGCTTGCCATTGAACCAGACCTGAAGTGGCCCTAGAGCATTTGGAGCTGAATGCAGTATAATGTTTGGCAGGTTATTAGTTTTCACTATACAAATGCTGATCAGGGAACGCTTTTATAAGGTGTTTAAAAGAAAATGTAATTAACTGGTTGCGTGCTTCTGTTGCAGCTCAAATTGAAATTATTCCATGCAAGATCTGTGGAGACAAATCATCAGGAATCCATTACGGTGTCATTACATGTGAAGGCTGCAAGGTAAGCCTTTTTAATTGTTGTTGTTTCTATTAATGTTTGGATGTATCTTTGTGACTTTGTTTTTTTTTACTTCTGTGATGCCCCAAAATTCAGCTCCTTGGCATGTTGAGTGATGAGAAACGACAGGACAGAATAAGCATTGGGGTGTTCCTTACCATCAAGGAAGTTATTATATACGTATTTTTGATGCCTCCCATCCAAATAACAGGAAGCTGGAGAGAAGCGTTTTAATGTGGCTCATTTGTCACTTGCAATCCCAGCATTGAAGGAACTGAAGACAAATCTCTCTGGTCATCTTCTTTCAAAAAAGAAAGAATGACTCTAGGCTTGACTCTAGGCTTCCATAATGTCCCTGTTACCAACTGTGTAAGAAGATGTTTCCAAAGTTTAATGGGATTGTGATTCAAAGTCATGTTGTTGGCACACAGATGTTGACACATCTGGTCAAATTGTGTCAAGGTGTTTGGGAAGACCTGAGTTCTGGTCCCAGGGCCGCCACTCGTTCCTCTTGTTTTAGGCACGTTTTCGTCCTTTTATGACTTTTCTTCCTCCATAAAGTAGCAGTCTTCCTCTCTTTTGATCAGTTTCAAGCATAGAAATAAAAACTGTAAATAAAAGTTCTTATAAGATGAAAAGCACTATTTAAATCTAATAATCTTCTTCCTGCAGTTACGATTTTATTTATTACTGATGCTCATCACAGGGTAACATGGACAGCACATGTGTAATGTGAGAATGGAAAACAGAGATGTTTCTCCTGATCATTCAGATTGCCTCTGTTATTCAAATGTCACTTTATAAAGAGTTAAATCCTCCTGCTTATCTTGGCAGGGCCTTGAGACAGCTTGTAGGATAAAACAGTGCAAAAGAAATAGGAGAGAAGCTATTTAGACATGCAGGAGGCCTCTGAGACAGTTGCTTGCCATTGAACCAGACCTGAAGTGGCCCTAGAGCATTTGGAGGCTGAAGCAAAAACATAAACTCCACAAATTTAGTTAGCTTTCCTTTAGTGAAATGAGGAAATACAGTGTCATAAGATGCAAAACCACTATCAGACACAAGTAACTACTGAGAGACTTCAGGGAAACTGGCTTCATTTTACGTCTTTTTGTCTTTGTTTCACAGTTTATCATTGCGACATTTACCACTTTGTACAAATGCTTCCTGTAGATCCCATCTTGGGGAAAAGCTTGAGACTTCTGCACACCGCCTACCACACTTAATGTTTTTTTAATTGACTCACCTTTAGGAATAGAGGGCTTTCTGCTCAAAGGAATTATCTATCTCTGTGGTAACCCTCAAGATCTCAAGGTTCTTATTACCAAGGAAAATAAGTTAT
The DNA here is from genome assembly GCA_022376925.1 of Tragulus kanchil. Classification (NCBI taxonomy): domain Eukaryota; kingdom Metazoa; phylum Chordata; class Mammalia; order Artiodactyla; family Tragulidae; genus Tragulus; species Tragulus kanchil. The sequence goes on from JAIOJX010000032.1 coordinate 288,519,094, forward strand.
TTTCCCAATTTGCCCTCCCTCCAAATGAATTAATGAATTAAAATTAAGTCAGATGAAATCAGTTGCCTGGCCAATGTTATCCCAAGAGGTAGAAGTATCTGTTGGTGGTAGCTGGTGTTCCGTTGATTTTCAAGGTTGATGTGGCTGCTGTGGAAGCTGTCACACCTCCTTCATCCTCACCCGTGCTGTGTTCACACCTTCTTGTCCCTTGTACAGGATAGCATGGCTTTTCTCTTCTCTCTCTTTTTTTTATATATGCATTTTTCTTTTTCCCCAACATGCCTCTTTTATTTATACTTATTTTCATCTTTTATTCGTTGGCCTGTGTGGGGCTCCCATCGCAGTGGCCTCTGGTTGCAGAGCACCGGCTCTGGGCACATGAACTCCAGAGCTCTGGCTTGTAATTGGATACTCCAGTCTAGCCGCATCGCAGCACCTGGGATCTTCCCCAACCAGGGATCAAACTGGTGCCCCTTGCACTGCAAGGTGGACTCTTTACCCACTGGACCACCAGGGAAGCCCTCTTTCTCTGTTTTTTTAACTGGAGGATAACTGCTTGGCATGGCCTTTGTTGATGAACGATGTATAGACAGCAGTGCTCCCATGCCAGGAGTTCCAAGCAGATTTGATCTTTGTGTACTGTCTATCACCTAGGTGTTTTCTGAAGGGGACAGGGTCCCAAGCATCAACCACATGTACCTTTGTGCTGTTCACAAAATTGCTCACTCTCTCTGTGTCTGTCAATAACGCCATGTGTCATTTTATATGATGAATTGAATTGAGTACAGAACCTAGGAATGGCGGGCAGGGCAGGGCAAGGGAGAGGGCGCGGCTACTTCATGGGAAACACTCGACAATTCAGAAGATTAATCAACAACATGCTAGTCAATAAGATTTGCATTGGTTCCCTGAGTACCCCTGTGTTTACAGAGGCATAAACAATGTGAGTTTTCTTTTGAACTCAGTGTTTATTTATGATAAGATTGAAAGCAATAAGAAAACAAAGGGTGGCTTTTATTTCCCAAGTTTTTAATGAATTATTTTTAAATTCTCTGTGGTAACCCTCAAGATCTCAAGGTTCTTATTACCAAGGAAAATAAGTTATTTTCCCAATTTGCCCTCCCTCCAAATGAATTAATGAATTAAAATTAAGTCAGATGAAATCAGTTGCCTGGCCAATGTTATCCCAAGAGGTAGAAGTATCTGTTGGTGGTAGCTGGTGTTCCGTTGATTTTCAAGGTTGATGTGGCTGCTGTGGAAGCTGTCACACCTCCTTCATCCTCACCCGTGCTGTGTTCACACCTTCTTGTCCCTTGTACAGGATAGCATGGCTTTTCTCTTCTCTCTCTTTTTTTTATATATGCATTTTTCTTTTTCCCCAACATGCCTCTTTTATTTATACTTATTTTCATCTTTTATTCGTTGGCCTGTGTGGGGCTCCCATCGCAGTGGCCTCTGGTTGCAGAGCACCGGCTCTGGGCACATGAACTCCAGAGCTCTGGCTTGTAATTGGATACTCCAGTCTAGCCGCATCGCAGCACCTGGGATCTTCCCCAACCAGGGATCAAACTGGTGCCCCTTGCACTGCAAGGTGGACTCTTTACCCACTGGACCACCAGGGAAGCCCTCTTTCTCTGTTTTTTTAACTGGAGGATAACTGCTTGGCATGGCCTTTGTTGATGAACGATGTATAGACAGCAGTGCTCCCATGCCAGGAGTTCCAAGCAGATTTGATCTTTGTGTACTGTCTATCACCTAGGTGTTTTCTGAAGGGGACAGGGTCCCAAGCATCAACCACATGTACCTTTGTGCTGTTCACAAAATTGCTCACTCTCTCTGTGTCTGTCAATAACGCCATGTGTCATTTTATATGATGAATTGAATTGAGTACAGAACCTAGGAATGGCGGGCAGGGCAGGGCAAGGGAGAGGGCGCGGGCTACTTCATGGGAAACACTCCACAATTCAGAAGATTAATTAACAACATGCTAGTCAATAAGATTTGCATTGGTTCCCTGAGTACCCCTGTGTTTACAGAGGCATAAACAATGTGAGTTTTCTTTTGAACTCAGTGTTTATTTATGATAAGATTGAAAGCAATAAGAAAACAAAGGGTGGCTATTATTTCCTTGGTGTCATAATTGGATTCTCTTCCAGATCTTGTGCAGCCTCGGTGCCAAAGTGTTTTCATTTATCTGCAGTTTTGGTTTTCATCGCTATTGACTTTACACAATGGATATATCAAAAACAATTAAAACTTCATTTTATTAACAGATGGGGCCTATGCCCAGTCTGGGATCTATACATTGGTATGTGTGTATATTTGATGCATACCGTCTTTACTCTGCATCCTAGTTTCTGCCTCCTCACATTTTTTAATTGAACTATAGTTGATCGACATTGTCATGGTAATTTCAAGTGTACAGCACAGTGATTCAGAATCTTTTTCAGATTCTCTCCCCTTACAGGTTATTATAAAATATTGAGTCTAATTTCCAGTTATACTGTAAGTCTTCTTGTGGCTTATCTATTTTCTATATAGTGGTATGTACAGGACAGCTAACAGTTTTATCTCTGTGAGTGGTGAACCCAAGAGACTTCTGCTTTTGCCACTGGAGTTAATGATTTATCATGTTCTAGCCAGATGAAGGTGATTGTATCATGAAAGATTGTTAGTAATTAATCTCTGTGATAGAATCTTCAGATTAAAGGAAAATTTTAAGGAAAAATCCTTGATTCGATATACAAATAGATATCTAATGAGAGAAAAAAGTGACTCAGTCATTGTCTGAGATAATCACTTTGGGAATGTATTTTAGATGGCATTTTAAAAATCACAGCCTGAAGGGACAGGGTCCCAAGCATCAACCACATGTACCTTTGTGCTGTTCACAAAATTGCTCACTCTCTCTGTGTCTGTCAATAACGCCATGTGTCATTTTATATGATGAATTGAATTGAGTACAGAACCTAGGAATGGCGGGCAGGGCAGGGCAAGGGAGAGGGCGCGGCTACTTCATGGGAAACACTCCACAATTCAGAAGATTAATTAACAACATGCTAGTCAATAAGATTTGCATTGGTTCCCTGAGTACCCCTGTGTTTACAGAGGCATAAACAATGTGAGTTTTCTTTTGAACTCAGTGTTTATTTATGATAAGATTGAAAGCAATAAGAAAACAAAGGGTGGCTATTATTTCCTTGGTGTCATAATTGGATTCTCTTCCAGATCTTGTGCAGCCTCGGTGCCAAAGTGTTTTCATTTATCTGCAGTTTTGGTTTTCATCGCTATTGACTTTACACAATGGATATATCAAAAACAATTAAAACTTCATTTTATTAACAGATGGGGCCTATGCCCAGTCTGGGATCTATACATTGGTATGTGTGTATATTTGATGCATACCGTCTTTACTCTGCATCCTAGTTTCTGCCTCCTCACATTTTTTAATTGAACTATAGTTGATCGACATTGTCATGGTAATTTCAAGTGTACAGCACAGTGATTCAGAATCTTTTTCAGATTCTCTCCCCTTACAGGTTATTATAAAATATTGAGTCTAATTTCCAGTTATACTGTAAGTCTTCTTGTGGCTTATCTATTTTCTATATAGTGGTATGTACAGGACAGCTAACAGTTTTATCTCTGTGAGTGGTGAACCCAAGAGACTTCTGCTTTTGCCACTGGAGTTAATGATTTATCATGTTCTAGCCAGATGAAGGTGATTGTATCATGAAAGATTGTTAGTAATTAATCTCTGTGATAGAATCTTCAGATTAAAGGAAAATTTTAAGGAAAAATCCTTGATTCGATATACAAATAGATATCTAATGAGAGAAAAAAGTGACTCAGTCATTGTCTGAGATAATCACTTTGGGAATGTATTTTAGATGGCATTTTAAAAATCACAGCCTGAAGCCATAGGAAATCACAGAACCTCTTTATTCACTGAAACAATTCTGTCTTCGCATACTTGTTCAGGTCAACCTTATACATGAACAGCACAAGTGGTGGATGTCTTGGTAGGTCTTTTGCTGGTTCCTGAGTATTCCTCGCTCACTCTCTCTTGAGTCCCTTTGGCCTTGTTGTAGAGAGCCCAGCGTAGTGTCAGACCTATGCTCTGACTCTGGAAGCAGACTGCCTGGATTCAAATCTGAGTTCTGCTGTTTACCAGTTTGAGCATCTACCCAACATCTCTGTGCCTCTGTTGCAGCATACATTTAGGTAAAGCAGTCACAAGCGGGCTAGGCAGGTAAGAAGCGCTCACTGAATACTGGTTCTGGTTATTATCATTCTTGGCAAGCTCCTCATGCCTGAGTAATGTACTCTGTATAGTCAGACAGTATTTCCAGGACATCTGTGGGTCCAGTCTTGATTTTGTGACCATTTGTGATTTCATTGGTAGCTCTGCCAATGAAAACAACAAAAATGTGAGCCCCCCCTCTCCCACTCACCCCCTGGGTGCTCTATAAATGCTACAGGGAATTTAAAGACCCAGAAGACAGGATGGGGTGCATTCAGGCTGTAGCCATGCAGGTCCAGTGATGAACATTCCATGCTTCCATTACAGAGGTCTCAGGTTCAATCTTTGATTGGAGAACTATGATCCCATGTGCCACAGGGCAGCCCAGCCCAACTACGGAACCCATCTTGAGCTAGTCCTCTACAACAGGAAAGCCCTTGAGAGAGGAAACCAGAGAAAGCCCATACACCATAACAAAGATGAAGCATGCTCGATCCCCCCAAAAAGATGACCGAATTCTCCCTTCATTCTGCTCACAGTCTACTTGTGGAGATGAGATGATTATAGCAAAGGAAGAACTAAATACTAGAGGCCACAGTTTGTGTGTGATGTGACTCAAGAACCACACATCCACTAGGCAATCAGAGCCTTAGAATGCAGAAGTGTTGCTTGTGTTCTAGGGAAAGGGTGTAGTCTGGTTTGACCAAAGCAGAGGGTTACTTTCTTCAGATTAAAGGAAAATTTTAAGGAAAAATCCTTGATTCGATATACAAATAGATATCTAATGAGAGAAAAAAGTGACTCAGTCATTGTCTGAGATAATCACTTTGGGAATGTATTTTAGATGGCATTTTAAAAATCACAGCCTGAAGCCATAGGAAATCACAGAACCTCTTTATTCACTGAAACAATTCTGTCTTCGCATACTTGTTCAGGTCAACCTTATACATGAACAGCACAAGTGGTGGATGTCTTGGTAGGTCTTTTGCTGGTTCCTGAGTATTCCTCGCTCACTCTCTTTGAGTCCCTTTGGCCTTGTTGTAGAGAGCCCAGCGTAGTGTCAGACCTATGCTCTGACTCTGGAAGCAGACTGCCTGGATTCAAATCTGAGTTCTGCTGTTTACCAGTTTGAGCATCTACCCAACATCTCTGTGCCTCTGTTGCAGCATACATTTAGGTAAAGCAGTCACAAGCGGGCTAGGCAGGTAAGAAGCGCTCACTGAATACTGGTTCTGGTTATTATCATTCTTGGCAAGCTCCTCATGCCTGAGTAATGTACTCTGTATAGTCAGACAGTATTTCCAGGACATCTGTGGGTCCAGTCTTGATTTTGTGACCATTTGTGATTTCATTGGTAGCTCTGCCAATGAAAACAACAAAAATGTGAGCCCCCCCTCTCCCACTCACCCCCTGGGTGCTCTATAAATGCTACAGGGAATTTAAAGACCCAGAAGACAGGATGGGGTGCATTCAGGCTGTAGCCATGCAGGTCCAGTGATGAACATTCCATGCTTCCATTACAGAGGTCTCAGGTTCAATCTTTGATTGGAGAACTATGATCCCATGTGCCACAGGGCAGCCCAGCCCAACTACGGAACCCATCTTGAGCTAGTCCTCTACAACAGGAAAGCCCTTGAGAGAGGAAACCAGAGAAAGCCCATACACCATAACAAAGATGAAGCATGCTCGATCCCCCCAAAAAGATGACCGAATTCTCCCTTCATTCTGCTCACAGTCTACTTGTGGAGATGAGATGATTATAGCAAAGGAAGAACTAAATACTAGAGGCCACAGTTTGTGTGTGATGTGACTCAAGAACCACACATCCACTAGGCAATCAGAGCCTTAGAATGCAGAAGTGTTGCTTGTGTTCTAGGGAAAGGGTGTAGTCTGGTTTGACCAAAGCAGAGGGTTACTTTCTCCAGATAGTGAAAGATGAGGTTAGACAGGTATGCTATTCCCAAATTTTTAAGAGCTCTGTTACGTCATGGTTTTTATTCTTGAAATGTTTTCCTTATCTTATCACTGGTCTGTAACAGAAACTTCATAAAACTTCATTTTGTTATGAAGGTACAGTGTACTAGCACTGGGCAAGCCCTGAATATTGAATTTCAGAAGTCCATTGAATTTGGGCCTAGAAGGGCTTAACTTTGTCAGTGAAGATGTTTCTGAGCTCTTGCAACAGAATTTAGTCCCAGCCCTGGGTGAGCACTACCAGGGTGTGTCAGGTAGGCTGGGCAGGCTTGCCAGGGAAGAGGGACCGGGTCAAGGAGCATGGGGACAGAGGGGACGGCCAGAAATAAAATGAAAGGCTGCTGGTGTTAGGGTTCAGGTTGGGTCTTCAAAGTGAACATAAATGCTGAAGCATTTATAGAAAAATCACTATTGGTTGAGGCTTTCTTTCCAGAAACGGTTCTGTTTGTCCTTCAACTTCAGTTCCTAGCTTCCATGTTAGATACGGTGGCTGCTTAGAGGAAAATGATGAAACATTTATCTCAAGATTAAAACACACACATTTCTCATCCATATCCTTTTACTCTTAGAGTCTCTACCGTAATTTTTTCCCCAATTTTGTTGAGAAATAACTGGCATACATTACTATATAAGTTTAAGATGTTCAGCGAGATGATTTGATTTACATATCTTGCAAAATAATTATCACAGAAAGTTCAGCTAACGTTCATTTTCTCATGCACATTTGACCCTTGAACAGCATGAGTTTGAATTGCATGGGTCCACTTATACTCAGACAGTTTTCTCTTTTTTTCAATAAATATGTCAGGGAAAATTGTAAATAAATGTGAATTCTTTTTAATATTGTCTATTCATTTTTGATGTCTAATGTTAGTAATGTATATAACATCTCCTATATTGTATATGACAGTATGGATGTAAATAGACAGACAATTCATCTTGAAGACAAAGGACATAAACTTACGGTATTGATAAATACAGTGGAGCACTGTCAATGTATTTTCTCTTCCCTATGATTTTTTAATAACATTTTCTTTTCTATAGCTTACTTTATTGTAAGAATATAATACATAGCACATACAACATTTTTGTTAATCAACTATTTATATTATCAGTAAGATTTCCAGTCAGCTGTATACTATTAGTAGTTAAGTTTGTGGAAAGTCAGAAGTTAAGCTCAGATTTTTGGCTATACAGGAGTTTACACCCCCTAACCCTTGCATAAGCAAGAGTCAACTGCAGATACAGTAAGAAAAAAAAAAAAAGAGAGAGAGAATAAAGGGAAAAATTTTTTCTCCTTGTGACTAAAATCCTTAGGATTTATTCCTGTAACAACTTTCCTATATATCATACAGCAGTGTTAACTGTGATTATCATTCAACTATAACTTCTTTTTTTTTAATTTTATTTTTATTGTTCATCACGGAATGTTTTTTGCACTGATTTTTATTTTTAATCATTTTTTGATCATGCCCTGGGGCATACAAGATCTTAGTTCCCCAATCTTTACCTCATGATAAGTATAAGAATAGAGTCCATACATGTGTCAAATATTTATTCATCAATTAATACATTTAAGATAATATCTTACCCCAAGCTTCCTCTTCCACCCAGAAAAGGGAGAACTTGGAGTGGTTTCTTTGCATTAACAGATAAGCTCTCTGAAATTAACAGAGACTTTTCAGGAATATCCCAGACATATAATCGTTAATTTTTCTTTTTTCTGTTAAAGAGTTAAAGCATTTTCTGGAGCTTTTTTTTTGGAGCTTTTTCTATATTAGATTAAAAACACATATCTATCAATTTTCCTTTTAGGCCATTCCCCCCCCCTTTTTTTTTTAAAGGATACTAGTATTTTTATCTCAGTTGTAAAGTATTACTAGCCCTGGGTAAATTTTGTCCACTTTTTCAGCATTGGTACATTCATGTTCAGCATTTTTACTTTAATGTTTTACCACACTTGGCCCCAGGATTAGAGCTAGACATCTAAAAGGAAAATTAGACTTGGCTGTTATTACATCCTGTGACATCAGAGTTTCATTTCTCTTATAAACAAGTGATAAGAATAAATTTTTCATTTAGCAAAATCTTCCAGACCTGTGATAAAATAAATGCACAAGTGGTCGGATGTGTTAAACCCCAAGTCGCATCAAGATGATTTAGATATTTGAGGGTTTTTTTCTTTTTTTTTTTTTTTGGTTTCTTCGGATAGGTCTTAATCATGTCTTAGCTCACAGATTTTGGTCTTGCAAGCTTGTGGTACATAGAGTCTACCATACGTCTAGATCAGAATGGGGCCTCTCATGCTTGCTTGGGAATCATCGTTGCTGAATATGTCCACTGGATTGGATCTGAGGATGGCAGATCACCAGATGCATGGCAATACAGACATCTCCACTTACCAGATATGCCACATGAGGTCAGCTTTAATCAGAGATCATTTGCACATACAATTCTATCGGGAGAGACCAGTCACTGCTGAACAGGAAAGTAATTGAGAAGATCCATCTTTCCATGATTTATTGCTGCCTTCTGCCTGAACATGGGGCCGCACCAGCTCACTTTGGTGAATAATGTTTCCTGTTTCTTTTTCTGAAGAATAAATTTCCTTCTTTTGCACCTTTGGAGAATGCTATCCCTGTTCCCCACCACCCCCTTTTATTTTATCATTACTTCTGCCTCTTCCTTTCTCTGATTTTAATTGATGCGTGCCCTCTCTTTCCCTCTCAGTAAAATGAACTTTCCAGTTACCTTCCTTCTGAACTTTAAATCCTTTACTTTCATCCCACATGTATCCCAAGATATTTCTTCCTCACCCCCATGCTTCTGAAGATTCCAACAGAAAGTTCCCAAAATAAATAAAACAGAAACTTGTGTTCATGCCTTTCCGTCTAGGGTTTTCTGCACTTCTCAGCCTCAGGAGGGAAATGAGAGGGATTCCCACTTCCCTAGTCCCCCCAATCTCAACATTTCAGTTGAATTGGAAAATACAATAATCCGATCAGGCATATGAGCATTCACAATAAATCATAGAGTTATGAATAAATCTTGGTTGTCAAAAGCAAATGTGTAGCCGTTCCAACGCGTCTGCCATTAGAATTCAGCAAGGCAGCTGTCAGCTGTTTTCTTGTAATTAAACAGCCAATGAGCAGCTAATTAAGACATATGTGTATACAGAAGTGGAAGTGGGTATGTTAATGAACTGTAGGAATCAATTCATTAAGTGAAAATTGTCAAAAGACCAAACATCAGATCAGCATTTCAGCCTGTGCCTCACTGGGAAGGAGCCCCAAGCCAGAGGGGAGCCCCCAAGAGCCACAACCCCACCCCCAGCACCTTCCAAGCCACACTTCCAGGTCTCTGTCCAGCCAGCGCCCACTTGGCAGCAAAACCACTAATAACCCCCAAAGGCAATGCCATGTCTATTTTGGAGTTTTTTTTATTAAGGAGACCTAGCAAAGGAACATTGTTTTCTTACATGTGTAAACCTGATCATCGATACCCTATAAAATGCCATCTCCTGCAGTTCATATCTGAACTATTCTGTGGAACTTTGCACAACTGAAAAGTGAGACTTTTTTACTTATTTGTTTTGTTGTTTATCTATTTTTCTTTGGCCCACCCCATATCTTTCTGTGCATGCCTTTTGGATAGTGTATTAAGAAGTCTCAGGATTCCCTGGTGGCTCAGGTAGTAAAGTATCCACCTGTAGCGTGGGAGACCTGTGTTCAATCCCTAAGTCGGGAAGATTCCCTGGAGAAGGAAATGGCAACCCACTCCAGTAATCTTACCTGGAAAATCCCATGCACAGAGGAGTCTGATGGGCTACTGTTCATGGCCTTCAGAAAACAGTCAGACATGACTTAGTGGCTAACACTTTCACTTTAAAGTCTCTGGCCTTTGAGTTAAGATATACCCAGAATTCAGGAATTCAGATGTTGGCTCCTCTCCTTACCTGCTGTGTGACTTTGGATACTGGAATTTTCCCATTTGTAAACAGATAGAAAATACCTACTTTGCAAGGTTGTTGTGAATTGCAAATAGGTCATGTTTGTGAAGTGTCCTCCACGGTGCCTGGTGTAGATTTGGGCTCAACACGTGATTGTCACCACAGTTTTATTGCTGGCATTATTCCTCCTTTGATTATTTGTTACTCAAGTGTTTGCTGACTGCTGCAAGTACTAAGCTATGTAATAACCCATTCAGGAGATGTGGAAACCTGAGAATAAATCTTGGTTGTCAAAAGCAAATGTGTAGCCGTCCAACGCTCTGCCATTAGAATTCAGCAAGGCAGCTGTCAGCTGTTTTCTTGTAATTAAACAGCCAATGAGCAGCTAATTAAGACATATGTGTATACAGAAGTGGAAGTGGGTATGTTAATGAACTGTAGGAATCAATTCATTAAGTGAAAATTGTCAAAAGACCAAACATCAGATCAGCATTTCAGCCTGTGCCTCACTGGGAAGGAGCCCCAAGCCAGAGGGGAGCCCCCAAGAGCCACAACCCCACCCCCAGCACCTTCCAAGCCACACTTCCAGGTCTCTGTCCAGCCAGCGCCCACTTGGCAGCAAAACCACTAATAACCCCCAAAGGCAATGCCATGTCTATTTTGGAGTTTTTTTTATTAAGGAGACCTAGCAAAGGAACATTGTTTTCTTACATGTGTAAACCTGATCATCGATACCCTATAAAATGCCATCTCCTGCAGTTCATATCTGAACTATTCTGTGGAACTTTGCACAACTGAAAAGTGAGACTTTTTTACTTATTTGTTTTGTTGTTTATCTATTTTCTTTGGCCCACCCCATATCTTTCTGTGCATGCCTTTTGGATAGTGTATTAAGAAGTCTCAGGATTCCCTGGTGGCTCAGGTAGTAAAGTATCCACCTGTAGCGTGGGAGACCTGTGTTCAATCCCTAAGTCGGGAAGATTCCCTGGAGAAGGAAATGGCAACCCACTCCAGTAATCTTACCTGGAAAATCCCATGCACAGAGGAGTCTGATGGGCTACTGTTCATGGCCTTCAGAAAACAGTCAGACATGACTTAGTGGCTAACACTTTCACTTTAAAGTCTCTGGCCTTTGAGTTAAGATATACCCAGAATTCAGGAATTCAGATGTTGGCTCCTCTCCTTACCTGCTGTGTGACTTTGGATACTGGAATTTTCCCATTTGTAAACAGATAGAAAATACCTACTTTGCAAGGTTGTTGTGAATTGCAAATAGGTCATGTTTGTGAAGTGTCCTCCACGGTGCCTGGTGTAGATTTGGGCTCAACACGTGATTGTCACCACAGTTTTATTGCTGGCATTATTCCTCCTTTGATTATTTGTTACTCAAGTGTTTGCTGACTGCTGCAAGTACTAAGCTATGTAATAACCCATTCAGGAGATGTGGAAACCTGAGAATACTGTAGTGAAGACAGAGAAAAGTATGTGGATTTGAGGAATATGAAGATAACCAGAAAAAGTGTAACTTAATGGCTGCGTGGATGTGGCTGGGAGGAGGCAGGGAAGCCCATCTTTCTGCCTTGAGTATCTGGGTTGAAGGGGGTACCCATGCCTGAGCAAGAAAACACTAGAGGAGAAGAGGCTGGGAAAATGATCAGGGGGTGAGCAAATGTCCTATTCAGAATGACGATAAAGCCATTCAATATCTACTGAATGGATAAGCAACAAGGTCCTACTGTATAACATAAAGAAAGACTGTATTCAGTATCCTATAATAGGGCTTCCTTGGTGGCTCAGTGGTAAAGAATGCATCTGCCAACAGAGGAGACATGAGTTTGATCCCTGATCCGGGAAGATCCTACATGCTGTGGAGCCACTAAGCCCGTGCACCACAACTGTTGAGCCTGTGCTCTAGAGCCTGAGAGCTGCAACTGTTGAAGCCCACACACCCTAGAGCCTATGCTCCGCAACAAAAGGAGCCACTGCAATGAGAAGGCCACACAGCACAACTAGAGAGTAGTCCCTACTCACTGCACCTAGAGGAAAACCTGTGCAGCAATGAATACCCAAACCTGCCCCAAATAGATAAATAAATACTAATTTTTAAAACTATCCTGTGATAAGCATAATTGAAAAGAATATAAAAAAGAAGGTATGTATGTGTGTATAACTGAATGATTTTGCTATACAGCAGGAATTAACACACTGTAAATCAACTATAATTTAATTTAAAAAATAAAGCCATTCAGTTGAAGTTTCTGGAGAATGTGTGTATGTGCGTGTGTCGGTGGCAAGGATGATAGGGCTGCAGAAGGCTAAACCACAACTCTGGGTGTGTGCCTATCCAAAACAGGGAAGAGCCATGCAGGCAGCCTGGTGGAAAGCTGAGGATCCAGCAAGGAGGGAGCTCGGTCCAGTCACCTGCTAGTCAGGTTTTAACAGTCAACTCTCTGGAAAACAAACAGTGTCTATAGATATGTCCATAACCTTAGTGTGCATGTCACTGATATAATTTCATACTAGTAATACCATTGACAATGCAGCAATATAGACAGAGTCCATAATATGTATTATATATGTATGGTGTCTCGTATGTGTAGAAACAGATGATTCTCACTGGACACATTCATTGATTTTTGCTGAACACTTACATACATACCTGTGGTTGCAGTTAACAAAAAATTAGTGTCAACAGACTTTTCATTTACATGAATAAACAAGAGGAAAGTGAAACAAGGGAAAGCATGTTTTTGGAACTTTTTCATTAGTGATGACATGAGCAACTTCTTTGCTGAATCAGATCAGTTTTTAAAAACTGGGAGGCTATTTCATCACATTCTTTTTTTGGCGCTTCACAATGTGATGGATACCGACATGACATACATTTAAACTGAACCTGCATTGTTGTCATTTTCTTCATCACTTTTTAAGAATTTTTATGGAAATACAGTTGATGTACAATGTTGTGTTAGTTTCAGATGTACTGCAAAGTTATTCAGTTATACATATACATATATTCATTCTTTTTCAGACTCTTTCCCCATATATGTTATTAGAGACTATTGAGTATACTATACTCAATAGTGTACTATACAGTAGGTTCTCATTGGTTATCTAGTTTATATATGGTGATGGTGATTTAGTCACTCAGTCATGTGCAATTCTTTGTGACCCCATGAACTGCAACCCACAAGATGCCAGACTGCTCTGTCTGTGCAATTTCCCAGGCAAGAATACTGGAGTGACTAGCCATTTCTCTTCTCTAGCAGATCTTCTGACCCAGGGATTGAACCTGCCTCTCCGCTTGACAGATGGATTCTTTACCACTGAGCCCATCTGGGAAGCCCGCTTTTTTTTATAGTAGTATGTATATGTCAATAAATAAGTGGTTTTTTTCACAAAATGCAGAAGGCTAAACCACAACTCTGGGTGTGTGCCTATCCAAAACAGGGAAGAGCCATGCAGGCAGCCTGGTGGAAAGCTGAGGATCCAGCAAGGAGGGAGCTCGGTCCAGTCACCTGCTAGTCAGGTTTTAACAGTCAACTCTCTGGAAAACAAACAGTGTCTATAGATATGTCCATAACCTTAGTGTGCATGTCACTGATATAATTTCATACTAGTAATACCATTGACAATGCAGCAATATAGACAGAGTCCATAATATGTATTATATATGTATGGTGTCTCGTATGTGTAGAAACAGATGATTCTCACTGGACACATTCATTGATTTTTGCTGAACACTTACATACATACCTGTGGTTGCAGTTAACAAAAAATTAGTGTCAACAGACTTTTCATTTACATGAATAAACAAGAGGAAAGTGAAACAAGGGAAAGCATGTTTTTGGAACTTTTTCATTAGTGATGACATGAGCAACTTCTTTGCTGAATCAGATCAGTTTTTAAAAACTGGGAGGCTATTTCATCACATTCTTTTTTTTTGGCGCTTCACAATGTGATGGCTACAGACATGACATACATTTAAACTGAACCTGCATTGTTGTCATTTTCTTCATCACTTTTTAAGAATTTTTATGGAAATACAGTTGATGTACAATGTTGTGTTAGTTTCAGATGTACTGCAAAGTTATTCAGTTATACATATACATATATTCATTCTTTTTCAGATTATTTACCCATATAGGTTATTAGAGACTATTGAGTATACTATACTCAATAGTGTACTATACAGTAGGTTCTCATTGGTTATCTAGTTTATATATGGTGATGGTGATTTAGTCACTCAGTCATGTGCAATTCTTTGTGACCCCATGAACTGCAACCCACAAGATGCCAGACTGCTCTGTCTGTGCAATTTCCCAGGCAAGAATACTGGAGTGACTAGCCATTTCTCTTCTCTAGCAGATCTTCTGACCCAGGGATTGAACCTGCCTCTCCGCTTGACAGATGGATTCTTTACCACTGAGCCCATCTGGGAAGCCCGCTTTTTTTTATAGTAGTATGTATATGTCATAAATTAGTGTTTAATAATGGTGGTATTTAACAATTGGTTCACAAAATTCCTGAAATTGTAACATCCAGCTCTTGCAACTCAGTATCTGGCTTCTCAGTCCCATCCTGGAGAGTTCCAATCTAACGAGATCAATGAAAATTTTCATAGCGTATAGTCAGATTGTTTTTTTTCTTTTTCTTTCTTTCTTATTAAACTAGGCAATAATGACTTCCCCAGTGGTCTATTGGCTAAGATTCTGCACTTCCAATGCAGGGAACCTGGGTTCAATCCCTGATCAGGGAGCTAGATCCCGCATGCCACAACGAAAGATGCCACAGCAAAGATAGACGATCTTGCGTGCGGCAACTAAGACTAAGCACAGCCAATTTTTTTTTTAATTAGGCAATAGAATTTTCCAAAGGACAGAGGCAAAAGTTAAATATAAAGCTCAATAAAAGGTACTTTGAAAGGCTTGGTGAAATAAGGCCGGAAACACTGGCGAGTTCTCTTTGAGGCAGTGGAAATGGAGGCGGAAGGTTGACGAATGTGAGGAGATCAAGACTAAGTACATGGACGCAGCAGGAGAGATGCTTCTGTGGGAGGCATCACACTTAAAATTAGGACACTGGAGTTCCAAGTCCCAGCAATGACATGCAGCCATGGGACAGCCTTGGACAAGTCACTTACCTTTCCTCAGTTCCATTTTTGTTATCGGCAAAACCAGAGAACTAGAGTAGATCCCTGGTTCTTTTTTTTTTTTTTTAAAGATTTATTTATTTATTTATTTTTGGGGCGGGGGTCGGGTTGGGGGGGGAGGGGAGCAGGCGGGCCACTTCTATTGGTCTTTCATTTCTCTATTTTCATCCGTCTTTGTTCTTTGGCTCCTGTGGGCCTCCCATCGCGGTGGCTTCTGTCGTCGCAGAGCACCGGCTCTGGGCTCCGGCTCAGTGATTGGACACATCAGTCCAGCCACTCCGCGGCACGTGGGATCTTCCCAGGCCAGGGCTCGAACCGGCGTCCCTTGCACTGCAAGGCGGTGTCCTTACCCACTTGACCACCAGGGGAAGCCCGACCCCTGGTTCTTAACCAACGGAAGACAGCAGAGCCTTCAGGAGGCTTCGTTGAAATATTTACCATACAGAATGATGTTTCTTCTTTTTTTGGCCTATAGAAATGGCGCTTTCACATTGTTCAAACTAGTAAATATGGTCCCAACTGTACCCTCAGTGGTTTTGGTTCAGGAGATCTCAGGTAGTATTTCACAAAAGCTCCTTGGGAGATTCTGGTACACGGTCAGTTGGAGAACTACTGAATCAGGTAATCTCTCAAACTAAGCTTTTAACTTGTCGCTTATGGTCTAGGCAAGTTCTGCACTTCAATGCAGGGAACCTGGGTTCAATCCTGATCAGGAGCTAGATCCCGCATGCCACACGAAGATGCCACAGCAAAGATAGACGATCTTTGCGGCAACTAAGACTAAGCACAGCCAATTTTTTTTTTAATTAGGCAATAGAATTTTCCAAAGGACAGAGGCAAAAGTTAAATATAAAGCTCAATAAAAGGTACTTTGAAAGGCTTGGTGAAATAAGGCCGGAAACACTGGCGAGTTCTCTTTGAGGCAGTGGAAATGGAGGCGGAAGGTTGACGAATGTGAGGAGATCAAGACTAAGTACATGGACGCAGCAGGAGAGATGCTTCTGTGGGAGGCATCACACTTAAAATTAGGACACTGGAGTTCCAAGTCCCAGCAATGACATGCAGCCATGGGACAGCCTTGGACAAGTCACTTACCTTTCCTCAGTTCCATTTTTGTTATCGGCAAAACCAGAGAACTAGAGTAGATCCCTGGTTCTTTTTTTTTTTTTTTAAAGATTTATTTATTTATTTATTTTTGGGGCGGGGGTCGGGTTGGGGAGGGAGGGGAGCGGGCGGGCCACTTCTATTCATCTTTCATTTCTCTATTTTCATCCGTCTTTGTTCTTTGGCTCCTGTGGGCCTCCCATCGCGGTGGCTTCTGTCGTCGCAGAGCACCGGCTCTGGGCTCCGGCTCAGTGATTGGACACATCAGTCCAGCCACTCCGCGGCACGTGGGATCTTCCCAGGCCAGGGCTCGAACCGGCGTCCCTTGCACTGCAAGGCGGTGTCCTTACCCACTTGACCACCAGGGGAAGCCCGACCCCTGGTTCTTAACCAACGGAAGACAGCAGAGCCTTCAGGAGGCTTCGTTGAAATATTTACCATACAGAATGATGTTTCTTCTTTTTTTGGCCTATAGAAATGGCGCTTTCACATTGTTCAAACTAGTAAATATGGTCCCAACTGTACCCTCAGTGGTTTTGGTTCAGGAGATCTCAGGTAGTATTTCACAAAAGCTCCTTGGGAGATTCTGGTACACGGTCAGTTGGAGAACTACTGAATCAGGTAATCTCTCAACTTCTTTCATCGCTAAAGGCCTGTTTGCATATTCTGGTTTACTATCAGCAATAACTGCTTATGAGTTTTATGCCACTAGGTGGTGGTAGTGTGCCACAGTCACATCAAGGACCGTATCCTACTCAAGCCCACCATGTTTGCAGTGGCACGTCTCCACGTGTCTTGACACCCATAAAAAGTGAACTTTTAAGAAAGCCAAAGAAGTCATTTATGAGCTCAGCTTTGAGACGTGAAACTCCAGCATTGTGTTTAACATCTGTTCCAGCCGACTCACAGCTTCTGCGCTTTCTTCTTTGCACATACCTCCTCAGTTCCGCCCCCAAGTCCAAGCACTGCCTTGCGCTGTCAGGACTCACTCAGTGGTCTCGAGCTTCTTCACTCCTAGACCTGGGATCTCAGCCTACTCGTTTCTCAGTGAGACCCTCTTCAGGTCCAACTGTTAGGCAAGATCTGGCTTCTACATTTAAGAGCAGCGCTTTCTCTTTATGCCAGGAAGATACCCACCATATGTTCTGCCTTTCTTCCTCTTCTTTCTTGCTCCTCTAATCCTTCTCCTCTCATGTGCTTCTTGGCTTTAAATACTTTACCAGTTTAACTGCCCAAATCCTCTGAGAGACACTAGGGAATATTGAAATGAAGAGTTTTTTGTTTGGGAGGCGGGGGGTATTGTCTTTTTGGGTTTTTTTGGTCATGTCTTGTGACATGTGGCATTCTTGTTGGCGTCCTTGTTCTTTGACCAGGGACCAAACCCACGCCCCCTGCATTGGAAGCTCAGAGTCTTAACCATTGCACTGCTAGAGAAATCCCTTAAGAGGTTTTTTTTTTTTTTTTTTAAGGGTGAGGAGGGGTGAGAAAAAAAAAACCCAAGTCCTCATTCTGTCTGAAATGCAAACTTTGGTGTGTGTGATTCACCTAGGCTTACCCTCTCTCTCCCTTCACGGCTCTCACCTTATAACCCTTTCTGACCGCTCCCCTTTGGTATTTGATAGCTAACCTTGTGGGCATGACTCTGTCAACTAAGTCCAAAAGAACAGTTTCTTCCCTGGCTCTTAGTACTGCCACTCCCTGAACTTTCCACAGGCACTTGCTCAAATGACGCAGTGAGAAATAAATGGTGTGGTAAAGAGTAAGGTGTGTCTAGGGTTTCCTCGGTGGTCCAGTGGGTGAAGAGTCCACCTTGCAGTGTAAGGGGCACTGGTTTGATCCCTGGCCCAGGAAGATCCCACGTGCGGCGGAGCGGCTGGACCGATGTGTCCAATTAAGAGCCAGCGCTCTAGAGAGCATACACCCAGAGCTGGTGCTCTTCCACAAGAGAGGCCACTGCTGTGGGAGGCCCACACAGGCCAAAGAATAAAGATGGATGAAAATAAATAAATAAACCAATAAAAGAGGCCCTTAAAAAAGAAAACATAGGAAGCAACAACCAACACGTGTTTGTTTGTTTGTTTTAAAAAAAAAGAGTAAGGTGTGTCTATTTGCACATTTCTTTTCCCCAAGCCCCCTTCAGAGCTGAGGCATCGAAAGAAGTGGGCTCCTTTTTCAGGTATTGGTTCCAGCCCCATAGCCATTTCTCCAAGAGCACGTGGGAAGGCTCGCAAATTTGTCTTGCCAGTAGATGGCACACTTTCTCAGGCACCTTTAATGGTAGTGACTGCCCTTGGAGTCAGTTCGTTGTTGTTGTTGTTTTGTTTGTTTTCTGAATGAGCCATAGTAATGTAGAAATAGGCTAGGTGACTAAAAGAGGGCATGCCCCTCCTGGTGAGAAAATCATAAAGTCGTGAAACTAACTTTCTCATGTGAATAACCCACATCAGGAGGTGGCTGTAGAAGGGAACCTGCAAAATGCCTGGGCAGTGACAAGATAGCCAGCTAAAGGGGCTGACCCAGAGGAAAATGCTGATCTCAAAGCAGATAGTCTTGCTCCTTGATCATGCGTACCTGTGTCTTGATACTGCTTCTTTTCATGGTTGCCTTCGGTAAGAATTCCCAAATGGGAATCCTTTTGACCCACAAAAGAAGCAGAAGAACAGAAAAGGGATAGAAGCGTGAGTTCTGGAATGAAATCATCCGAATTCAGATCCTGGCTTTATCCCACCCTACGGGCTCTCACCTTATAACCCTTTCTGACCGCTCCCTTTGGTATTTGATAGCTAACCTTGTGGGCATGACTCTGTCAACTAAGTCCAAAAGAACAGTTTCTTCCCTGGCTCTTAGTACTGCCACTCCCTGAACTTTCCACAGGCACTTGCTCAAATGACGCAGTGAGAAATAAATGGTGTGGTAAAGAGTAAGGTGTGTCTAGGGTTTCCTCGGTGGTCCAGTGGGTGAAGAGTCCACCTTGCAGTGTAAGGGGCACTGGTTTGATCCCTGGCCCAGGAAGATCCCACGTGCGGCGGAGCGGCTGGACCGATGTGTCCAATTAAGAGCCAGCGCTCTAGAGAGCATACACCCAGAGCTGGTGCTCTTCCACAAGAGAGGCCACTGCTGTGGGAGGCCCACACAGGCCAAAGAATAAAGATGAATAAAAATAAAGAAAAAAAAAACAATAAAAGAGGCCCTTAAAAAAGAAAACATAGGAAGCAACAACCAACACGTGTTTGTTTGTTTGTTTTAAAAAAAAAGAGTAAGGTGTGTCTATTTGCACATTTCTTTTCCCCAAGCCCCCTTCAGAGCTGAGGCATCGAAAGAAGTGGGCTCCTTTTTCAGGTATTGGTTCCAGCCCCATAGCCATTTCTCCAAGAGCACGTGGGAAGGCTCGCAAATTTGTCTTGCCAGTAGATGGCACACTTTCTCAGGCACCTTTAATGGTAGTGACTGCCCTTGGAGTCAGTTCGTTGTTGTTGTTGTTTTGTTTGTTTTCTGAATGAGCCATAGTAATGTAGAAATAGGCTAGGTGACTAAAAGAGGGCATGCCCTCCTGGTGAGAAAATCATAAAGTCGTGAAACTAACTTTCTCATGTGAATAACCCACATCAGGAGGTGGCTGTAGAAGGGAACCTGCAAAATGCCTGGGCAGTGACAAGATAGCCAGCTAAAGGGGCTGACCCAGAGGAAAATGCTGATCTCAAAGCAGATAGTCTTGCTCCTTGATCATGCGTACCTGTGTCTTGATACTGCTTCTTTTCATGGTTGCCTTCGGTAAGAATTCCCAAATGGGAATCCTTTTGACCCACAAAAGAAGCAGAAGAACAGAAAAGGGATAGAAGCGTGAGTTCTGGAATGAAATCATCCGAATTCAGATCCTGGCTTTATCCCACCCTACACGGGGAGCGGATGGGGGTGGAGTTCTGAACTAGTGCCTCTCTAAGCGTCAGGTATGTTGACCGAAAACCCAGGAAATGCTAGTGCCTGCCTCATGCTACCCTTGTCAAAATTAGAGCCTGTGACACAGAATCAGGCAGTCAGAAAGAGGAGAAAAATATTACATAGTAATGCTTCTATGTGGAATCTAGAAAAATGGTACTGATGGACCTATTCTCAGGGCAGGAGCGGAGACACAGATGTAGAGAACAGACTTGTGGACACTGCAGGAGAAGGAGCGGGGAAGAATTGAGAGAGTAGCATTGATGTCTATACAATCACCACCGCCTGGGAAATAGGTAGCTAGTGAGGCCCTGCTGTCTAACACAGGGAGCCCAGCCTGGCACTCCGTAGTGGCCTAGATGGGTGGGATGGCGGAGGGAGGGAGGCTCCAGAGGGAGGGGATGCAGGTACACTTATGGCTGATTCGTGCTGTGGTAGGGCAGAAACCAACACAGCACTGTGAAGCAATTACCCTTCCATTAACTTTTTAATTAAGTGATGGAATCCATATAAAGCACAGGGTGTCTAGTAAATAATAAGCACTGTTTTAAAGATACCTGGGATTGATTTTAATCAGATAGAGTAAGACACGAACATGATCACCATGAAAGGAGAAAACTTGATTATAACGTGCGTCCCTAAAAAACAGGAGGCACAGCCTGCAACACGGGGGGACCACAGTGAGAAGCCCCAGGGTCAGTCAGAGAGAGGGAGAGGAAGACCCCGGAGGAGGTGGCTGGGCGTACAGGCTCTGGATTGGTTGGTCTGCATGTGAAAAGTATGCTCCCAGGCAAGTTGTTTGCTATCTCTAGGAATTAGGTAGCCCTGGGAAGTGTAATCTCTCCTGGGTTAGCAAGACCTCAAGATGTCAAAGCATTAAAAATACAGTATAGCAAGACAGAATTAGAGGATTTCCCTGGCTGTCCACTGGTTAAGCCTTTACCTTCCAGTGCAAAGAGTGTGGGTTCAGTCCCTGGTCAGGGAGCTAAAACTCCCACGTGTCTTGTGGCCAGAAACCCAAAACATCAACAACAGAGGTGGTATTGTAACAGATTCAGTAAAGACTTTAAAAATGGTCCACATCTAAAAACTATTGTTAAAAATATACTCACTAAGAGCTCTCCATCATCATCATTATCATCAAATCTTCACCTGCACCACCAGTATCATTCACATGATGCCCACTCAGGGTTCCCTTATAGTGGAGCAAACTTGTGGTTATATATGTGTGTGCTAATGTCTTGGAACTTTATCAATGTGGTCGTTTGATGTTCACTTAAGTTTAGTGTATGGTACCTAAGAAGTCACCATTTTCCCCTTTGATAATGACCCAAGCATTATTTAAGAGGGGTGTCCAGTCCTAGATTTCTTAGTTTTTAGCAAAGTGGAGGTGTTGTAAAGGATCCTAAGAAGAAATGCTAAAGGTACAAAAGAACGTAGAAAGAAAGGTGGCCGATGCGGTGGTTTGGTCTACAGACGAAGTGCTAGGAGACCACTGGACTGTCTGCACATACTGGTTCCATTTAAAGAAAAAAGGGAGACTGTGCAGACATTCTCCATATTCAACAATTAGAGAACAAAAACGGAGCAGGCTCATTGTGAAGCAAGCAAAATTCTGCCTCAGCGAAAGGAAAAGCACTGATCGTAAGTCCCTGCAGTGGCAGCAAACATAGAGAGCCTGAAGAGGGTAGAGTCTCAGGAAAGAAACACCTTTCAGCATTAACAGTGATCATGGGTCTTGGACTCAACTGAATACCTAGGCTGGTGACCTCTTGATATTTCTTTCTAATGATTATCTGCCTCTGTTACCGTTTATAATTTCTTAAATTCTATTAAGTGCCAAAGAAAGCTTTACTTCTCACTTTCTTGTCACAGAGAGAAGAAACATATTAAAAAAACAAAAAACAAAAAACTACAGCTTTAGATATTTTGAGAAAAGAGATTACCTAACAGAAGAGGCCAGACTTGATATCAGAAAAATTTGCAGTAGAGTAGAGAGACAGAGTGAGATGCTGGGGCTCCTGCCTTGCCCATGTGGCTTAGGGAATAGCTTCATAGAGATCAGAGAGCTGGTAAAAGGTCCGACCTGCCCTTCCCATCGTAGGTTGGCCTCCAAAATGAAAGAAGTGGGAACTGAGGTCATTTCTATCACAACCATGACTTCATCCACAGGGTCCCCAGCCGTCAGGGAAGAAAGCAGATGTCCTGGATAGTTTTTTCTGGGCAGCTCACATGCCCTTCCACCCACATATGTTAGACAAATCAGAAAGCACAGATAAATAGGAAGAAAATAAAGATCGCTCATGGCCTCTCCAACCAGAACCAGTGGTTCTTTCATTTGAGGGCATAACTCTCCAAAGTTTCTTCCATGTGAAACATACGGATTTTCCCTCCAAAATTGGATTGTATTGTGTTTAGGTCTTTAGCTGTTTTCTTTTTAATTCAGCAGTCCATTTTCATCGCCATTTTATGTCAGTAATTGTATTTCTGAAATAACATTTTTAATGGTTGCTGACTATAAGATATCCAACGTGACTCTACCAGTTCACTACTGTTGGACATTTAGCATCTTTATACATTGTTCTTACCTTACAGATAATGCTGGGATGAGCATCCAAGGAAGTGAATCCTTGCACCATTCTTAACATTCCTTTAACGTATATTCCTTCATTCATTTCTAGTTCAGTGGATAGACATACTTTTTTTAATTGATTTTATTTATCTTTTGGAGGGTGGGGTGGGGAGGGAGGGGGATGGGCGGGCCACTTCTATTGGTCTTTCATTTCTCTATTTTCATCCGTCTTTGTTCTTTGGCCCGTGTGGGCCTCCCATCGCGGTGGCCACTGTCGTTGCAGAGCATCGGCTCTGGGCACACGCGCGCCAGAGCTCCGGCTCGGTAATTGGACACATCGGTCCAGCCGCTCCGCGGCACATGGGATCTTCCCAGGCCAGGGATCGAACCGGCGCCCCTTGCACTGCAAGGCGGTGTCCTTACCCACTGGACCACCAGGGGAAGCCCTGGATAGACATGCTTTTGAGGATTTTGGTAGAGCTGCCAAGTTGACCTCCAGAAACATCTTCTGGTGAGAGGTAGTCTTATCAGTCTTTCATTCCAACTGTTCTTCAGGATTTTACCTTACCCTTCTGTACAAGTGTCCCCTTGGTAAGGGTCAATTATCTCTGCCACTAAAGATCTGAAGATGCTAATACTCTTTTGAACCCTTCATGGTTCTGCTTCATAGAAATGACTCTGGTTACCATTTCTTTCTTTTTTTTTTCAGAGTACATCCCTAGTTAGCAAAACCACTGAGTGATAAGTCAACAATCCAAAGATAACCAGAAACAAATCCTCTATACATTTGGAAGTTAAGGAATGTGCTTGTATAGATAAATAAGTTGCTACTGTATAACCCAGGAAATTATATTCAATACCTTGTAATAACATATGATGGAAAAGAATCTGAAAAAGAATATATATAATTGAATCACTTTGCTGTACACCAGAAACTAATAGAACATTGTAAATCAAGCTTACTTTAACTTTTTAAAATGTGCTTCTAAATAGCATATGGATTAAAAAAGAAATCTATTGAAAATTGTCACATGTTTTGTATTGAATAATCATGAAAATGCTATATACCAAAATGTAACTAGAAGGAACACTGACAGCTTTTAGAAAAAGACTAAGCATTGAGCATTAGTGAGCTGGAAAGAATCTTGCTCAAGAAGTTAGCAAAAATTAATGAATGAATGAATGAGTAAATGAGTCAATGAATGAAATCCTTGAGGTCAGTACTCCTTATGCAACTTATTACACCATATCATTTATAAAACAGTGCTTAACGGATAAGTGGAACTTGATGAACATCAGCTTGGATTTGCTCAATCTGAAAGGCCATGACTCTGAACACATGATTTTTCAAAACTCTCAAGTATAGAGTATTCCCAGTCTTATTGATCGTCCAAGATGATCCACACACGTATCATTTAACTTCTTAGGGCATTAAATTCTGACTTAGGGAATGAAAAACACCTACAGGGTGGTGGGTTTACATCATCTGGTTGAGACTGCCACAGAGTCCACCTGGGTTAGGGTGAGGCTGCATTTTCTCATCTCTGGACATCAGAGAAGTGTTCTATGTTTATTCTACTAAAGGTGTTTTAGAGGTAAAGGTTAAAGATGAGTCCCTTCATACCATTTTTATCAAGCATATAGCTTTTGATCATCGAAAGCCAAGAACAAAGTTTGATCCTCTGCCTTCTGCATAAGCAAATGTCTTTTGCAGTTAAAGAAAGTTTTGCATGTGTAAGGGACAGAAGATTGGGCTCTGGGGATCCATTTTACTCAAGGAAAAAGAAGTGACTTTAATTTCATTAATGGTTTCCAGGATGATTGTGCTCCAAGTTTAATTCTCCATTAAATATTCATGCTGATGAGTGCTTCGTTTCCTGCCTTTAGTATCATTCAGCTCAAACTGACACTAACCTGTTTTCTATTTCATAACTGAATCACAGGGCTTTTTCAGGAGAAGTCAGCAAAGCAATGCCACCTACTCCTGTCCTCGTCAGAAGAACTGTTTGATTGATCGAACCAGTAGAAACCGCTGCCAACACTGTCGATTACAGAAATGCCTTGCCGTGGGGATGTCTCGAGATGGTAAGTTTCCGCAGCCTGTGTGGTATAGCAGCATGGGGTTGTGGAAGGACCTTCTGAAGCCTGGACCGAAATCTGCCAGAATATGTCCCCTCTGTTCCTCACCGCCTCCTCAGACAGCCTTGTGGGTTTCACAACATTTAGTCCCTCCTCCATAAACCATCCACGGCAGCTCACAGACTGGTGCGGGGTGGTGCGGTGGGGAGGCACGGAGAAGAAATGTCGGTGTGGTCAGAACACCTTCAGATTTTTGACATTGAAGACATTGCAGGTGGATGAATTGATGGGAGCTGAGTGTCACCCAAAAGTCTGAAAAAGGATACCTTCTAGAAACATTTTTTCCCATAGAAAACACAAGCCAGAGCTAATTGTTACACACTTTACACTAGTCACCTCATTGGCAGTTGGGACGAATTAGCTTTTATGCTAACTGGATCCAAAGTCAAATATTTGTACATCCAGCATGTGTGAAAATAGTGCAAAGCAGGCCTCAGTGACAAGTGTTCTTTTCATTGAAAGAAACTATTTTAACAATTGCAAAACAGTTCAGGATCTTCCTGGAAATCTGTCTTAAGTGCACTGAATAATCAACACCAGATTTCAAGCCTATTCTTATGTAAGAAAATTGCGCAGATAGTACAGTGGATACAATTTAAGGACTTTTCTGAATATACTGGCTGGCTGACTCTCTTGAGAGATCCCTTTGAAGGAAACATCACTTCCAGTGGAGTTTCAGCCTCTGGAAACAACTTCAGGCTGCTAGGCAGGCATTCTGAAGGAAAAGTAGTGACTTTAATTTCATTAATGGTTTCCAGGATGATTGTGCTCCAAGTTTAATTCTCCATTAAATATTCATGCTGATGAGTGCTTCGTTTCCTGCCTTTAGTATCATTCAGCTCAAACTGACACTAACCTGTTTTCTATTTCATAACTGAATCACAGGGCTTTTTCAGGAGAAGTCAGCAAAGCAATGCCACCTACTCCTGTCCTCGTCAGAAGAACTGTTTGATTGATCGAACCAGTAGAAACCGCTGCCAACACTGTCGATTACAGAAATGCCTTGCCGTGGGGATGTCTCGAGATGGTAAGTTTCCGCAGCCTGTGTGGTATAGCAGCATGGGGTTGTGGAAGGACCTTCTGAAGCCTGGACCGAAATCTGCCAGAATATGTCCCCTCTGTTCCTCACCGCCTCCTCAGACAGCCTTGTGGGTTTCACAACATTTAGTCCCTCCTCCATAAACCATCCACGGCAGCTCACAGACTGGTGCGGGGTGGTGCGGTGGGGAGGCACGGAGAAGAAATGTCGGTGTGGTCAGAACACCTTCAGATTTTTGACATTGAAGACATTGCAGGTGGATGAATTGATGGGAGCTGAGTGTCACCCAAAAGTCTGAAAAAGGATACCTTCTAGAAACATTTTTTCCCATAGAAAACACAAGCCAGAGCTAATTGTTACACACTTTACACTAGTCACCTCATTGGCAGTTGGGACGAATTAGCTTTTATGCTAACTGGATCCAAAGTCAAATATTTGTACATCCAGCATGTGTGAAAATAGTGCAAAGCAGGCCTCAGTGACAAGTGTTCTTTTCATTGAAAGAAACTATTTTAACAATTGCAAAACAGTTCAGGATCTTCCTGGAAATCTGTCTTAAGTGCACTGAATAATCAACACCAGATTTCAAGCCTATTCTTATGTAAGAAAATTGCGCAGATAGTACAGTGGATACAATTTAAGGACTTTTCTGAATATACTGGCTGGCTGACTCTCTTGAGAGATCCCTTTGAAGGAAACATCACTTCCAGTGGAGTTTCAGCCTCTGGAAACAACTTCAGGCTGCTAGGCAGGCATTCTGAAGGTCTGCTTTCCTAGAATTGGAAGTTCTTGGGGCCTGTGGACCCAGCCAGACTCAAGTTGTACACAGGATGACCTCTTAGCATTTGTAGAACCAAAGTGAAGTTTGGGGGATTGGAAGATGTAAATCATAGAACTTAGACCGTATCTTCAGAAATTCCTGTGATACGCAACTCTGCAGATTTCAGCTTCCATTGGCCCTAAACTTACAGGTAGGTTTATCTCTTATGAATCTCTTAACAATCACAGGTGTGAATGCATCTTCTCAGGACCTAATCCAGGGAATTCCTGGAGGTCCATTGGTGAGGACTTCCACTGTAGGGGCCATGGGTTTGATCCCTGGCCGGGAAACTGAGATCCCACAAGCTGTGTGGTGGGTGTGGCCAAAAGGAAAAAGAAATAAAACCAAAAAAACCTGATCCATTCATTTCACTTATAGGATCATATGATTACTGTTGTTAACATTAAGAAAAGAGAACACAATTCAGAGTCATGGAAGAACAGGGTTCCCCTATGGGCATTCATCTCCTTGGGGTTCTAGAGTATTCTCTTCAAAAAGATTAAGTGCCTTAAGTATGCCTTGTGGAGATTTTGCATGTAAATGACAGCACATGTTATTTTGGGCTTGGAGTGAATTGGGGGCTTATACAATTTTAGGCAGGGCTTCTCTGGTAGCTCAGTAGTAAAGAACCTGCCTACCAATGCAGGAGACACAAGAGATTCTGGTTCAATCCTTGAGTAGGTGAGATCCCCAGAGAAGGAAATGGTGACCCACTTCAGTGTTCTTGCCTGGGAATCCCCATGAACAGAGGAGCCTGGTGAGCTACAGTCCATGTGTTGCAAAAGAGTTAGACATGACTGGACAGCTAAACAACAGCAACAGTTTTAGGCCTGAAATTCAGAGCCCACATCAGTCTGACTGCTATCTAACCATTCCAGTCTGACATCTGAGTCGTGAACGCTGGCTATTGCCCAGCTAGCTCATGTGTTTCCTTTGCATAGGATTTCCCTTTGAGCTGGAAAATGCAGTACAGTGGTTTTAAAGGACCCAGGCCTTTGAAGGAAACATCACTTCCAGTGGAGTTTCAGCTTTTGGAAACAACTACATGCGGCTAGGCGGGCATTCAGAGGTTCTGCTTTCCTAGGATTGGAAGTTCTTGGGGCCTGTGGACCCAGCCAGACTCAAGTTGTACACAGGATGACCTCTTAGCATTTGTAGAACCAAAGTGAAGTTTGGGGGATTGGAAGATGTAAATCATAGAACTTAGACCGTATCTTCAGAAATTCCTGTGATACGCAACTCTGCAGATTTCAGCTTCCATTGGCCCTAAACTTACAGGTAGGTTTATCTCTTATGAATCTCTTAACAATCACAGGTGTGAATGCATCTTCTCAGGACCTAATCCAGGGAATTCCCTGGAGGTCCATTGGTGAGGACTTCCACTGTAGGGGCCATGGGTTTGATCCCTGGCCGGGAAACTGAGATCCCACAAGCTGTGTGGTGGGTGTGGCCAAAAGGAAAAAGAAATAAAACCAAAAAAACCTGATCCATTCATTTCACTTATAGGATCATATGATTACTGTTGTTAACATTAAGAAAAGAGAACACAATTCAGAGTCATGGAAGAACAGGGTTCCCCTATGGGCATTCATCTCCTTGGGGTTCTAGAGTATTCTCTTCAAAAAGATTAAGTGCCTTAAGTATGCCTTGTGGAGATTTTGCATGTAAATGACAGCACATGTTATTTTGGGCTTGGAGTGAATTGGGGGCTTATACAATTTTAGGCAGGGCTTCTCTGGTAGCTCAGTAGTAAAGAACCTGCCTACCAATGCAGGAGACACAAGAGATTCTGGTTCAATCCTTGAGTAGGTGAGATCCCCAGAGAAGGAAATGGTGACCCACTTCAGTGTTCTTGCCTGGGAATCCCCATGAACAGAGGAGCCTGGTGAGCTACAGTCCATGTGTTGCAAAAGAGTTAGACATGACTGGACAGCTAAACAACAGCAACAGTTTTAGGCCTGAAATTCAGAGCCCACATCAGTCTGACTGCTATCTAACCATTCCAGTCTGACATCTGAGTCGTGAACGCTGGCTATTGCCCAGAATCTAGCTCATGTGTTTCCTTTGTGCGGAAGGTAGGCACATCTTCCTTGGCAGGAAAAGGATCCACAAACTGTCGGGGAGAGGGCGGTACTCATTCGCAGCTTCACTTCTGTCTACCCTGCCTCCTGCCCCAAGACTCACAGAATTATGTTGATGGTCAAATGGGTGAACTCATCCCACCCAGTCAGGTGTAAATTTAACCATAATCAATTGGGAGATCACAGTCCCTCCATCAGATACTTTAATTGCACCTGCCTAGTCAGGTTGAGAAATAAATGGGTTAGTGGAAGAGTTCAGACCAGGAAATCATGGGATTTATTTCCTCAGTGATCTGGATGTTTCAAGAGAAATCATTGGGGACACTTAATGAACTGGAAAGTTACTCTCATCACTGCTCCACTTTAAATATGAGGACACACAGCATAGAGCAGGGCTACAAACATGAATTCTCCTGGCAGGGATCTTCCCCAGAGCCTGCCCTTTCCAAATTTCTGATAGTCTTTTCACTTGAGGCTAAAAGAGAACAGCATAAAGTATCCTGTAAAGATGGGTCCAAGGGTTTCCAAGGGCCTACAAGACCCAAAAGCAGGTGAGGGGTTAGACTCAAAGATGGAATCCAGGGAATTTCAAATGCTTTATCCAGTCTGTTGAGCTGGCTCAAGGAAGCCCGGGATTTGGCTATTTGATCAGAAAGAAACTCATCTAAGCATACAGATTACAGAAATGAATGCAAGTTGAGGTTTGACAGCTTGTGCCCGGATGTAAACCCGTGAGTGTGTGCATCCCTGTGCTCTGGTCTGAACCCTGGGAAAAGAAGTATCTAGACCAACTGCCTGGGTAGAGAGGGAACAAGCCCATCCAGCCGCAGTCCATGACTCCCACTGAGCACAGCGTTACGTAACAGCATAAAAATGTAGGTGAACACGCTGTAGGTCTCTGCTCCCAGCCCGGGGTCCCTTTCTGAAGCAGCTCCTTCGGAATGTGGAGCAAGCCTGTGTGAGGTAGGACTGTTTTCACCTCTGGATTATGTCCTTGTTTTGTGGTTATGTGGTTTTTGACTGAAATTGTCTGCAACTTCAGAGGAACTCCTAAAGCATGTCGGATGGGACCGTGGAGAAAAGCATGTCATATATGGTGTGGCTTGGCTTGTTTTTTCTTCCAGCTGTAAAATTTGGCCGCATGTCGAAAAAGCAGAGAGACAGCTTGTACGCAGAAGTACAGAAGCACCGGATGCAGCAGCAGCAGCGAGACCACCAACAGCAGCCTGGAGAAGCCGAGCCACTGACTCCCACCTACAACATCTCAGCCAACGGGCTCACGGAGCTTCACGACGACCTCAGCAACTACATCGACGGGCACACCCCCGAGGGCAGCAAGGCAGACTCTGCCGTCAGCAGCTTCTACCTGGACATACAGCCTTCCCCGGACCAGTCAGGTCTTGATATCAATGGAATCAAACCAGAACCCATATGTGACTACACACCAGCATCAGGCTTCTTCCCCTACTGCTCCTTCACCAACGGAGAGACTTCCCCGCCTGTGTCCATGGCAGAACTAGGTAATAGCTTCCGTTTCCATTGGGATGTAATCCTCGTGCTCTCTGAGCCTTCGGGATGTGTCTGACTTTCCTCTAATGGGTTATCTTATTAAAATGGTGTATATAGGGACTTCTCCGGTGGTCCGGTGGTTAAGACTCCATGCGTCCCATGCAGGGGGCACAGATTTGATTCCTGGTCGGGGGACTGAGATTCCGTATGCCAGTTCAGTTCAGTTGCTCAGTAGCGTCCAACTCTTTGGGATCCTGTGGACTGCAGCACAGCACGCTTCCCTGTCCTTCATCATCTCCTGAAGCGTGTTCAAACTCATGTCCATTGACTCAGTGATGCCATCCAACCATCTCATCCTCTGTCATCTCCTTCTCCTTTTGCCATCTATTTTTCCATATGCTATGCAGCATGCCACCCCACCCCCCAAAAAAAGATGATCCATCTAGAAGGTCAATCCACCTTTGTCATTGGGAAAGTAAAAGTGATAGTTGCTTAGTCGTGTCTGACTCTTTGCACCCCATGAACTGTAGCCTGCCAGGCTCTTCTGTCCATGGCATTCTCCAAGCAAGAAAATTGGAGTGGGTAGCCGTTCTCTTCTCCAGAGGATCTTCCCACAGCAGGGATCAGACCCAGGTCTCCTGCATCACAGGCAGATTCTTTACATCTGAGCCACCAGGGAAGCCTTCACTGGGACCGCTTCGTAATTCCAACCTGTCCCCTTGATTTCGACTGTCCAGTGTTTCCCATCATATATTCAAGAAACTGATTGACCTCTCAGCATCACAGCTGAGGCAGCATGAACTTAAAGTAGTCTCTAAATTCCATAGAAGACTGTAAGCTCAGGGAATGGCCTCTTTACCTCCATTGCTTTAGTTACATTCTAGGTTTCGCTTTATACCGGAAGTTATAAAAATGGCAACCCATCAACTTAACCTGACTCATAAACATGGCTTTGTGACCAGTGCAGAGCTTTACAATTTTTGAATTAGTTACTGACATTTTAAACCTGGACAATTGTACCTGAAACTTCAGATTTTCAGCTTCTTTCGTGAGGAGGAGAAAAAATGATCTCATTACCCTGGATCCATATTTATAAATGTCAACAACTAACTGGTACCACTTAGGGCCTCACATCTTTCAGTGGGTCCATCCCGCTTGACATTTATATCACTGCCCAGTCCCTGTATGTATCTAACTTTTGCATATGTTAAACGTTAAAGGGAAATTGGCTTCTTTATTTTCCAAAATTTTGGTGATGGATATTAACGACAAACTGGTATATTTCATATAAGATTCACCATGTCACCCAAAGAAAAACCACCCTGTAATTTCCTCATTCCTGTGACACTGGTGCTTCTTGGGAGATGTGACCTAGAAATGTTAGCACAGACAATGCAAAACTTTTCAAGGAAGTCGTGTTGTAACACCCTCTGTTATATTTAATCGATTTTTAAGTACAGCGCTATTATTAGAGAAACTTTGATAAGGACCTTTGCTGTTGGAGAATTTGATCTGCTCCTCCCCATGGTTCCTCACACAAGGTTATAATCCTTTGGGATAGTTCAGTTAGTTGCTGTAGAGATGACCAAGTTAAGACGAGGAGCAAATGAAGACTTCACATGGAAAAGAACCAGCAGGTTCTGACTTGAGCACAGATGTCCTTGGCTCACAGAAATAACGGTTGTGTTCTTTAAATGGTTTCTCCACCTCTATACCCCATAAAACATTTTTTAAGTGAAATTTATATTTCCAGTAAAATCTTTCTCCAAATAGAACAAATTGAATGTTCTTTACGGATTTTACACAAGCACCTCTTTATGGGTCTAAATTTAAATCCTCAAGAGCAGGGACATTTTAAGC
This sequence comes from Tragulus kanchil, assembly GCA_022376925.1. Taxonomy (NCBI): domain Eukaryota; kingdom Metazoa; phylum Chordata; class Mammalia; order Artiodactyla; family Tragulidae; genus Tragulus; species Tragulus kanchil. Next base: position 288,551,472 of record JAIOJX010000032.1, read on the forward strand.
CTGGTCTTTAACCACTGCACAGCATTAAAGGTGTATCACAGCTCTTTTGATTAACAGAGAAACCTCTGAACTAGAAGCCAAGCTGAGCAGAGGAAGGTTTGATTTTTTTTTCTTGAACTAGAACAAAAACCTTCCGTTTTTGTCATGAATCTTGGTTGGCTGAGCCTTAAGCTGAGCTGTAATGAAAGCAAAATTTTCGGAAATGAATAAGGATTTGATTGAAAGCTAACATGACATCGTGAAAGATGACCTGACTCGCTTTAGGTGTGCTTGTACTTTATCATAAATACGAGTGAATCTATCCCAGTTGCTTGTCCAGTGCTCAGCCCGGAAATAAACTTTCACAGGATGGCCTGAGTGTGGCCCTTGAACGTGGCACTTGGGCGAAAGGTGCGCTCACTGTTCCCAGTCTCTCTTCCCTGACCAGTCTCTTTCCTTCTCTACAGCTTTGACCTCCCAGTGAGTCTGGAAGGCCTGTACTCTTATCCGTTTTCCACCTTCTCCTAAACTAGGGATTTTTCCCATGTATTATGGCATTTTCCACACTGAATAAAATTAACTCATCATCAGAATTTGCCCCAAGCCCAGAACGAAACAAGAATTTATCTGAAAAAAAAATGATATAATGAGGCTCTGGTTTTCTGTCCCAGTTACATGTGCAAAGTCGTTTGAGGAGCTAAGAGTAGCATAAAAGTGGTCAAAGACTTTGCTGGCTGTGAAGCTCGCTGATGTCCCGGCATTTCCTTTAAGACTTAAATCCTGCTCTTTTACACAAGGTTATAATCCTTTGGGATAGTTCAGTTAGTTGCTGTAGAGATGACCAAGTTAAGAGGAGCAAATGAAGACTTCACATGGAAAAGAACCAGCAGGTTCTGACTTGAGCACAGATGTCCTTGGCTCACAGAAATAACGGTTGTGTTCTTTAAATGGTTTCTCCACCTCTATACCCCATAAAACATTTTTTAAGTGAAATTTATATTTCCAGTAAAATCTTTCTCCAAATAGAACAAATTGAATGTTCTTTACGGATTTTACACAAGCACCTCTTTATGGGTCTAAATTTAAATCCTCAAGAGCAGGGACATTTTAAGCCTGGTCTTTAACCACTGCACAGCATTAAAGGTGTATCACAGCTCTTTTGATTAACAGAGAAACCTCTGAACTAGAAGCCAAGCTGAGCAGAGGAAGGTTTGATTTTTTTTTCTTGAACTAGAACAAAAACCTTCCGTTTTTGTCATGAATCTTGGTTGGCTGAGCCTTAAGCTGAGCTGTAATGAAAGCAAAATTTTCGGAAATGAATAAGGATTTGATTGAAAGCTAACATGACATCGTGAAAGATGACCTGACTCGCTTTAGGTGTGCTTGTACTTTATCATAAATACGAGTGAATCTATCCCAGTTGCTTGTCCAGTGCTCAGCCCGGAAATAAACTTTCACAGGATGGCCTGAGTGTGGCCCTTGAACGTGGCACTTGGGCGAAAGGTGCGCTCACTGTTCCCAGTCTCTCTTCCCTGACCAGTCTCTTTCCTTCTCTACAGCTTTGACCTCCCAGTGAGTCTGGAAGGCCTGTACTCTTATCCGTTTTCCACCTTCTCCTAAACTAGGGATTTTTCCCATGTATTATGGCATTTTCCACACTGAATAAAATTAACTCATCATCAGAATTTGCCCCAAGCCCAGAACGAAACAAGAATTTATCTGAAAAAAATGATATAATGAGGCTCTGGTTTTCTGTCCCAGTTACATGTGCAAAGTCGTTTGAGGAGCTAAGAGTAGCATAAAAGTGGTCAAAGACTTTGCTGGCACTGCTGTGAAGCTCGCTGATGTCCCCGGCATTTCCTTTAAGACTTAAATCCTGCTCTTTCTCTAACTAACTTGACTTTATTAGGCTAAATTCGTCTTCAGCTTTGAAACAAATGAAACTATTTGTGTAACTAGAAAATAAGTTGTAAATTAGCATATCCTAAGATCAATTCTGTCTTTCAGAAATAGTATCTACACTCCATTACACTTAATGGAAATGTATCTGATTTCCTGGCTGCGAAATTTTGCCTTTTATGTATTAGGTGGGCCAAAAGTTGGTTTGGGTTTTTCTGTAACATCTTATGGAAAAGCCCAAATGAATTTTTTGGCCAACCCAACACACTTAGTGCCTGAATTATACATTCCGGTTAAACACTCTAGGTTCTTCTTCTTCTTCTTTTTTTTTTTTTTTAAAGCTTGACTATGGAATGCCTGGTAGTCCAGTGGTTAGGACTCAGTCCTTTCACTGCCTTGGGCCTGGGTTAGATCCCTGGTTAGGGAGCCAAGATCCAACAAGGCAAGTGGTGCAATCAAAAATAAATCAATAAAAAGGCTAACTGCACCTATTACTGTAACTAATAACTAAAGACCTGTATGTGAGAGACAACAGATATGTTAGGCAGAGCATAAGACAAGAAGTCTCTTGCTCTTCTTTGGGTTGTAGCCCTACCTTTGCTGCAGGTTGTACAACCAAGTAGAAGTCATGTTGTATCTGTAAATTGCAGCCTCCCTACCCATGGAATATAAAGATCCAGAGCACAGGTTCTGGAGCTGAATTGTACATGTTTGAATCAGTCTCTCTCCTGACCAGTCTCTTTCCTTCTCTACAGCTTTGACCTCCCAGTGAGTCTGGAAGGCCTGTACTCTTATCCGTTTTCCACCTTCTCCTAAACTAGGGATTTTTCCCATGTATTATGGCATTTTCCACACTGAATAAAATTAACTCATCATCAGAATTTGCCCCAAGCCCAGAACGAAACAAGAATTTATCTGAAAAAAAAATGATATAATGAGGCTCTGGTTTTCTGTCCCAGTTACATGTGCAAAGTCGTTTGAGGAGCTAAGAGTAGCATAAAAGTGGTCAAAGACTTTGCTGGCACTGCTGTGAAGCTCGCTGATGTCCCCGGCATTTCCTTTAAGACTTAAATCCTGCTCTTTCTCTAACTAACTTGACTTTATTAGGCTAAATTCGTCTTCAGCTTTGAAACAAATGAAACTATTTGTGTAACTAGAAAATAAGTTGTAAATTAGCATATCCTAAGATCAATTCTGTCTTTCAGAAATAGTATCTACACTCCATTACACTTAATGGAAATGTATCTGATTTCCTGGCTGCGAAATTTTGCCTTTTATGTATTAGGTGGGCCAAAAGTTGGTTTGGGTTTTTCTGTAACATCTTATGGAAAAGCCCAAATGAATTTTTTGGCCAACCCAACACACTTAGTGCCTGAATTATACATTCCCGGTTAAACACTCTAGGTTCTTCTTCTTCTTCTTTTTTTTTTTTTTTAAAGCTTGACTATGGAATGCCTGGTAGTCCAGTGGTTAGGACTCAGTCCTTTCACTGCCTTGGGCCTGGGTTAGATCCCTGGTTAGGGAGCCAAGATCCAACAAGGCAAGTGGTGCAATCAAAAATAAATCAATAAAAAGGCTAACTGCACCTATTACTGTAACTAATAACTAAAGACCTGTATGTGAGAGACAACAGATATGTTAGGCAGAGCATAAGACAAGAAGTCTCTTGCTCTTCTTTGGGTTGTAGCCCTACCTTTGCTGCAGGTTGTACAACCAAGTAGAAGTCATGTTGTATCTGTAAATTGCAGCCTCCCTACCCATGGAATATAAAGATCCAGAGCACAGGTTCTGGAGCTGAATTGTACATGTTTGAATCACTGTCCACTTGCCAAGTATGACACCTTCAAAAGTCACTTAACCTCACTGTGGTTTGGTTTTTTTCATCTGTAAAACAGAGATAGTCAGTGATGTTGTCATTGGTATCTTCCCCTTAGAGTTATTGTCATAAAGACTAAGAAAAAAATATGTGTGTGAGTGTATACACACACACACACATACTGATATGTGTATATATATATACATATATACATATATATGAGTCTGGCACATAGTAAGCTCTACCCGTGTGTGTCAACTTTTATTACATTGTTAATGTTTCCACAAATTATCAACCAAGTGAGGAGAGTTTGAATCAGATGAAAATCTATGACTTAGAAGACAAGATTTTTCCATTTGAAGTGTCTAGCTAGACCTCAGCTCTCCTGATGAGCTGTCATGGTTGAGGAGGTGAACTGTTTTGTCTGTCACAAAGTGAGTTACCCAACTGAGCTCAGACTAGAAACCAGTTCTCCTAACTCCTAGTTCCAAGATATTTCACTATTCTAGACTGTTTGAGAGACCATACTAACTTCTTAGCTTTAACTTCATCTGACCATATTCTTCTTTTCTGAAGTGGAGAGTTAAAAATAGGAAAATGTCTAAAATCTTACACTTTGGTCAAATCAAGTGTGAATTTTGATCAAAGGCAACTGGTGAGAATGTGATCACTGCCCTCTACTGGTCATTGGACGTTGTGTCATTTGGTTTTGCTTCTAAATGCTGGACTTTTATTAAAAGCAGGTAGGGATGGGTGCAGACAATTTTTGGATAAAATGGAACAAGATGCTTTATGATAGTAACTGGAAAAAGGGCATGATCTGGTCGAGAATACAGTGAGCCCTTCCCACCCTTCCCCTTTCAAGATTTTCCCAGTTTCCTGCAAATGCTTCATTTACATCATTTCCCCATATTTACAAAAATTGGTGTACTTTAAAGTTTATTTTCTTCTTTATGGTTCCTCATTGGTTTTGTTTTATTCCCTCTTCTCTTTATGAGCATCACTGAAGTTTCTCCCTTTTCTCAAATTGCAGCCTCCCTACCCATGGAATATAAAGATCCAGAGCACAGGTTCTGGAGCTGAATTGTACATGTTTGAATCACTGTCCACTTGCCAAGTATGACACCTTCAAAAGTCACTTAACCTCACTGTGGTTTGGTTTTTTTCATCTGTAAAACAGAGATAGTCAGTGATGTTGTCATTGGTATCTTCCCCTTAGAGTTATTGTCATAAAGACTAAGAAAAAAATATGTGTGTGAGTGTATACACACACACACACATACTGATATGTGTATATATATATACATATATACATATATATGAGTCTGGCACATAGTAAGCTCTACCCGTGTGTGTCAACTTTTATTACATTGTTAATGTTTCCACAAATTATCAACCAAGTGAGGAGAGTTTGAATCAGATGAAAATCTATGACTTAGAAGACAAGATTTTTCCATTTGAAGTGTCTAGCTAGACCTCAGCTCTCCTGATGAGCTGTCATGGTTGAGGAGGTGAACTGTTTTGTCTGTCACAAAGTGAGTTACCCAACTGAGCTCAGACTAGAAACCAGTTCTCCTAACTCCTAGTTCCAAGATATTTCACTATTCTAGACTGTTTGAGAGACCATACTAACTTCTTAGCTTTAACTTCATCTGACCATATTCTTCTTTTCTGAAGTGGAGAGTTAAAAATAGGAAAATGTCTAAAATCTTACACTTTGGTCAAATCAAGTGTGAATTTTGATCAAAGGCAACTGGTGAGAATGTGATCACTGCCCTCTACTGGTCATTGGACGTTGTGTCATTTGGTTTTGCTTCTAAATGCTGGACTTTTATTAAAAGCAGGTAGGGATGGGTGCAGACAATTTTTGGATAAAATGGAACAAGATGCTTTATGATAGTAACTGGAAAAAGGGCATGATCTGGTCGAGAATACAGTGAGCCCCTTCCCACCCTTCCCCTTTCAAGATTTTCCCAGTTTCCCTGCAAATGCTTCATTTACATCATTTCCCCCATTTTACAAAAATTGGTGTACTATTTACATGTTTATTTTCTTCTTTATGGTTCCTCATTGGTTTTGTTTTTATTCCCCTCTTCTCTTTATGAGCATCACTGGTTCTAAGATGCATAATTTACTGGTTTCTCCCTCTTTCTCTTATTTTTTCCCTCTTTTCTTTCTTTTTCTCTTGTGCCTATGCTTTATGTTATATGATATTTACTTAAGTTGTTCTCATGTTGATGTGTTGCCAGGTGGGGTTGTTGAGATTTATTGTGCTTCAGTTTCTCTAACGCGATTCTAGTTTCAAGCTTCCTTTTAGTGATCCTGCTCGGTTTTCATGCAGCATATCTGATTCTGTTTGATGAAAGCAGTCACAAATTTCTGAATAAAGAGACAGTCTTACTAGTGTTGCTAAGTTTGCACTTGGCACCATTGTTTAAAATCACTGTCCTATTATAGATCCAAGATGCTGGAGGGGGATCACTTTGGAGTATGCTTTTGTATTCTTGAAACCTTGTCAGTTTTTCTTTTAAAAAGACTTCTTTTTTGGCCACGCCCTGTAGCTTGCAGGATCTTAGTTCCCCAGCCAGGGATTGAACCTGCACCCCCTGCAGTGGAAGTGCAGAGTCCTAAGTTCGTTAAAATACGCCTATAGTGGTCCTTCCCTTTCATAACAATTATTAGCCACCTATTTCAAGCTCTTAGTCCCTTACATCTAGATTTCACCAGCTTTCTAAGTGGTCCTCCTCCAGCCTGCAGTCCACCAATGACAGAACCACATGCTGTGCTTCCCCAAGGACAACGTTCATTAGGTCAGCTCCCCCTTGAGATCTCACTGACTCCTTTTCTCAGTAAGTCCATACTCTCAGTCTCCACATTCAAGATCCTTCAGGATTTGGACTCTGACCCACCCATATTTCTGTTTTGATGCCATATCTTTGTCACATCTCCGCATCTCCTGTAAATGCCGTATTTGTTCTTTCGTCTACCATGCCTCGAATGCGGAGCTGCCCCACTGCCTCACACCACTGGCTCTGCCTACCAAATCCTCCCCATCCTGTTGGGTCCAATCCAAACGTTCCTCTTCTGCCTAATTCCCCTCATCATTCCCTTCCCTGATTGTACCTGTTACCTTTGTTTTCCTTTCTCTTCTGATATCATTCAACTTCATGCTTTATTTTCTAATGTTTTGAATTTTCCTTGCAGCATGTCTATACATCTTCACTAGATTATAAATTCCTGTGTTTGGCATCTATTTCTTTAATATCTTCAAAGTCCTTCCACTTCGGCATAGTAAGAACAAATGTTTCTATAACAGGTGCTGTGTTACCCTCTCTATTCTAAGTGCTCAACTTACTTCTCACAGAAACCCTATAAAATAGGTACTGTTTTCATTTTACGGATTAGGAGACTGAAGCACAGAGAGATTAAGTAACTTACCCAAGATCACAGAGCTACTAAATCTGAGATTCAAACCAAGGCAATTTGGCTCCAGAGTTCAGCTCTTAACCACCACATTATGTATAGTGACAGGGCTTTCAGTAATGCTTATTCTGAATTTTGCAGGGAAAAAAATAAAAAAGAAATGCATAATTGTCATTAAAGAAGATACTGTTTCCTAATTTTTCAAAAATAATCCTACCCTGGTCAGTGTATGTGGCAGATGCATCTTCATAAAAATGCCAAGCAGTCATTTTTCACACTTGTCTAGCTGGTATTTACTCACTCCCACACACTGGTGTAAATGCACAGAAGGTCGAGGTGAGAGGGTCTTTGAAGGCAATGAAGCCTTATAGCTGAATGTTGGCTTTGCCTGTCCTTCCTCATGCCCTCAAATATAGAAGAGTTCCAAATTGCTTGCTTAAATAATTTGTCAAGATAATTAAAACTGGTTCAGCATGTCTGAAGTCTCCCCATCTCACTGACTTTTTCCGAATTTTGCCCCAAATCCTTCAGGATTTGGACTCTGACCCACCCATATTTCTGTTTTGATGCCATATCTTTGTCACATCTCCGCATCTCCTGTAAATGCCGTATTTGTTCTTTCGTCTACCATGCCTCGAATGCGGAGCTGCCCCACTGCCTCACACCACTGGCTCTGCCTACCAAATCCTCCCCATCCTGTTGGGTCCAATCCAAACGTTCCTCTTCTGCCTAATTCCCCTCATCATTCCCTTCCCTGATTGTACCTGTTACCTTTGTTTTCCTTTCTCTTCTGATATCATTCAACTTCATGCTTTATTTTCTAATGTTTTGAATTTTCCTTGCAGCATGTCTATACATCTTCACTAGATTATAAATTCCTGTGTTTGGCATCTATTTCTTTAATATCTTCAAAGTCCTTCCACTTCGGCATAGTAAGAACAAATGTTTCTATAACAGGTGCTGTGTTACCCTCTCTATTCTAAGTGCTCAACTTACTTCTCACAGAAACCCTATAAAATAGGTACTGTTTTCATTTTACGGATTAGGAGACTGAAGCACAGAGAGATTAAGTAACTTACCCAAGATCACAGAGCTACTAAATCTGAGATTCAAACCAAGGCAATTTGGCTCCAGAGTTCAGCTCTTAACCACCACATTATGTATAGTGACAGGGCTTTCAGTAATGCTTATTCTGAATTTTGCAGGGAAAAAAATAAAAAAGAAATGCATAATTGTCATTAAAGAAGATACTGTTTCCTAATTTTTCAAAAATAATCCTACCCTGGTCAGTGTATGTGGCAGATGCATCTTCATAAAAATGCCAAGCAGTCATTTTTCACACTTGTCTAGCTGGTATTTACTCACTCCCACACACTGGTGTAAATGCACAGAAGGTCGAGGTGAGAGGGTCTTTGAAGGCAATGAAGCCTTATAGCTGAATGTTGGCTTTGCCTGTCCTTCCTCATGCCCTCAAATATAGAAGAGTTCCAAATTGCTTGCTTAAATAATTTGTCAAGATAATTAAAACTGGTTCAGCATGTTGCTTTACACTTGTTACATTTTAAATCACATAATTAAGTAGGGAAAACCCTGATTATCCAAAGAAGAACGTGGCTTTTCATGCTGTGATCTCCTGTTTTTCTCCTTAGAACACCTTGCACAGAATATATCTAAATCACATCTGGAAACTTGCCAGTACTTGAGAGAAGAGCTCCAGCAGATAACGTGGCAGACCTTTCTGCAGGAGGAGATTGAGAATTATCAAAACAAGGTAGACTCTGAGGAATTTTACCTAAGATTGAGGCAACGTGGAGAAGGACGTTCATGTAGAAGATTTGAATGCAGACAGACCAGTAAATGAATGTCTTTCACCCAATATCAGATTTCTATTTAAAAAATCTTTCTTCCAGAGCTGATTATGTTCCTGGGGCTTTGTCGCCTTACTGAGATGTCACTATGAGAAATTTCAGAAATAGCACACAGATTCTATTGTTCTGCTAACTGTACACATATTTCCCATCATTTATCAACAGGAGGCTAGATTAAGCCTCAATGAATTGGGATTTTTCCTGATATCACAATGGGAAATTTCACGGTCCAGCAGTTGATGTAAAATAACCTCTACCTTATGGTTTCAGATGTTAAAAAGGAGTTTAGGGAATATGTGTTAAAAAAAAAAAAGGTTAGGAAGATATGATCTTAACTCCAGTCTGAATCTGTCAGTGTGGCACAGACAGGTAGTACTGCTGCTCGCCTTTTCCTATGAAACACTCCACTCAGCAAATTACATAAATGGGAGGGCAGGGCTGGAGGAGGGGGACTTTTAATCATCCATTCTGCCCTTAGTAAAAGGAAGTGCTGTGATTTTGCCCAATAATCACAGAAATTCAGGCTTAAGAAGTACTGTGGAGATTATTGAGGCTAATCCTCCCCTTCATTTATCCTACGAGGAAACTAACATTCTGTGACATATGGCTGGAGAATGAAAACATCAGGACTAGAGCATGAACCCCAGCTCCTAACTCCGTGATTCTTCCATCCTCTCATATTGGTGGGAACGGTCTTCAACTGAGATGAGGGGAATGAGTGAGCCACAAGATGGATCCGGGTTAGCCTGTAATGAAATTGGAGAGGGGCTCTATACAAGGAACTAAACAGAATGGTTGGGAGATAGCAGCACATCCCCTTGTGTGCCTTTGAGGTACTACCAGCAGCCAGAGTCACAGTGGGAAGCAGGAAACAGCCAGCAGGTGTACGAAGTGGGATTCAGAATCAGAAATGCTGGGGTTCAAATCCCAGCTCCTGTACCTCCTAGGTGTGAAACCTCTTCGAGCGTTTGTGTGCATTTATAGCAAATGGAAAAAGTCCTTGTGAAAATGAAATGAGACAAGAATGTCAGAAAGCACCCCGCTCATCGCAGGTGCACAAGAAATATAACTGGCTCCCCTTTTCTTCCCTTTCCCCAGTAAAGTGGTATGAAATTCCCCGAGGCTAAATAATGGCTTAAAGGGAGATTCTACTTTGCCGTTCTTGGTGGCCCAGGGTTAAAGAAGTGTGGCATGCATGGCTTTCATCTTCCGCTGCATATATGCTCCTAACACTTCACCCTGCCCCTTTGCTACCAAAATTGCAAGAGAGGAATTGGAAGAGATCAGGAAGAACTTGGAAGCAATCATTATAGCCCAAGTAACTGGCTAACTGTTTATTTTTAAATCCTCTAGCTTTGGAGAATTCATTTCTAAAGAAAGGTTGTACACAGCAGAAACACTTAAAACAACTGTGTCAAGGATATAGGTAACTGGACATTAATATATTTCCCTCTTCAACAGCAGCGGGAGGTGATGTGGCAGTTGTGTGCCATCAAAATTACAGAAGCTATACAGTACGTGGTGGAGTTTGCCAAACGCATTGATGGATTTATGGAACTATGTCAAAACGATCAAATTGTGCTTCTCAAAGCAGGTATGTGCTTCGCACGTGAATTTTGAGATCTCTTCCTAACCTGCTTTCACCAGCTTATTAAAGAAATGCTGGGTAAGGAAGGTGTCGGAAACAGTTTTTCTCCTAATGATAATAGCTAAGGTTTCTCTTAGCAGAAACTGAGAGGTTTTTTTTTTTTTTTTAAGTGCTTGAGCTATTTGCAGGAAGCATTCCCTCCATTTTGCTTCTCTTCTGGGTGAAAAGATTAATTTGAAAGACACCTGCATTCCCCAATTTTGACCATCACCTGTGTCTTGTTTCTGTGCCCCAAATCCTCAGGAGGTTTTGATAGGTTGTCAAGAAGGCTGTTGTGGAATTCAGAGAGACATCCCTTGGTTTCTGTTTGTTTGTTTTAATACCATATGTGTACCTATGGTGGATTTGGGTTGATGTGTGGCAGTAAACAACAAAACCCTGTAAAACAGTAATAATAAATAAAGTTTGTATGGGATAAAAAAAAGAGAGAGAGAGAGCTCATGTGTTTCTGGGTTTCCCAGGTGGCTCGATGGTAAAGACTCTCGCTGCCAGTACAGGAGGCCCAGATTATGCCAGTTTGATCCCTGGGTCTGGAAGGTCTCCTGGAATAGGAAATGGCAACTCACTCCAGTATTCTTGCCTGGAAAATTCCATGGACAGAGGAGCCTGGCAGGCTGCAGGGTTGCAGAGTTGGACACAACTGAGCGTGCACGCACACGTGTTTCTAGCAACTTGGAGATTCTGTATTATTATAGGACACAGTCTCTCTTCAGTATAGGGCTTAGCTTCAGCAGAAGTCTTTAATTACTCTAGTGAACTCTGCCCTCTTAAATAGAGAGATAAGGTGATGGAATGCCCTCTGGCTAAGTCCAGCCCTGTTGACTGAGAAAGGGGCTCAGTGGTCAAGGCAACTCACCAAGAATAACCCATGCCTGCACTTAAAACAACTGTGTCAAGGATATAGGTAACTGGACATTAATATATTTCCCTCTTCAACAGCAGCGGAGGTGATGTGGCAGTTGTGTGCCATCAAAATTACAGAAGCTATACAGTACGTGGTGGAGTTTGCCAAACGCATTGATGGATTTATGGAACTATGTCAAAACGATCAAATTGTGCTTCTCAAAGCAGGTATGTGCTTCGCACGTGAATTTTGAGATCTCTTCCTAACCTGCTTTCACCAGCTTATTAAAGAAATGCTGGGTAAGGAAGGTGTCGGAAACAGTTTTTCTCCTAATGATAATAGCTAAGGTTTCTCTTAGCAGAAACTGAGAGGTTTTTTTTTTTTTTTTAAGTGCTTGAGCTATTTGCAGGAAGCATTCCCTCCATTTTGCTTCTCTTCTGGGTGAAAAGATTAATTTGAAAGACACCTGCATTCCCCAATTTTGACCATCACCTGTGTCTTGTTTCTGTGCCCCAAATCCTCAGGAGGTTTTGATAGGTTGTCAAGAAGGCTGTTGTGGAATTCAGAGAGACATCCCTTGGTTTCTGTTTGTTTGTTTTAATACCATATGTGTACCTATGGTGGATTTGGGTTGATGTGTGGCAGTAAACAACAAAACCCTGTAAAACAGTAATAATAAATAAAGTTTGTATGGGATAAAAAAAAGAGAGAGAGAGAGCTCATGTGTTTCTGGGTTTCCCAGGTGGCTCGATGGTAAAGACTCTCGCTGCCAGTACAGGAGGCCCAGATTATGCCAGTTTGATCCCTGGGTCTGGAAGGTCTCCTGGAATAGGAAATGGCAACTCACTCCAGTATTCTTGCCTGGAAAATTCCATGGACAGAGGAGCCTGGCAGGCTGCAGGGTTGCAGAGTTGGACACAACTGAGCGTGCACGCACACGTGTTTCTAGCAACTTGGAGATTCTGTATTATTATAGGACACAGTCTCTCTTCAGTATAGGGCTTAGCTTCAGCAGAAGTCTTTAATTACTCTAGTGAACTCTGCCCTCTTAAATAGAGAGATAAGGTGATGGAATGCCCTCTGGCTAAGTCCAGCCCTGTTGACTGAGAAAGGGGGCTCAGTGGTCAAAGGCAACTCACCAAGAATAACCCATCCTGCTTCTGCCTTTGCACAGGTTCTCTAGAGGTGGTATTTATCAGAATGTGCCGTGCCTTTGACTCTCAGAACAATACCGTGTACTTCGATGGGAAATATGCTAGCCCTGATGTCTTCAAGTCCTTAGGTAAGGAAATCTCTGAGTGCTTCGTCTTCAAATCAGGGCTAGGGGAAATGATAGGAGTTGGGCGATAGATCTTCTTGAACAAAATGGAAATTGGTTTTTTGAACATAAGAGTTAAAGGATATTATACAGGCATGCACACCTATGTGAATAATACTTTCTAATCATAATAGAAAATTTACACAGCTCAAATGCTTTGTGCCTATAAGGCATGTAAAGGTCTAGAGTTTCATTTCGTCTGTTTGGTCATCAAAGAAATGTATGTTATATATCCTTCCCATTCCTTTCTAGATTTTAAGAACCACGTTTGCAAGGGATGTATTATTCAGTAAACTAGATATGATTTGCTACAAAAAATCAAGCAAAGAGCTGAAAGTATGCCCTTCCATACCCCTCAAATAACAACATTAATGAGATATCAAAGAAAGAAAGTATAGTTAAGTGAAACTGTGGCATATGCTTCAAAAGTAAATTATTTTAGATTTTCGGTACTTAAATAAAGTCTAATTAAGAAAAGACTGGGAATGTCAAAATTATGTTGTTAAGTGATTTTTAAAAGCAATTAAAAGACAAAAGTGGGGCTTCCCTGGTGGTCCAGTGGGCAAGGACACCGCCTTGCAGTGCAAGGGGCGCCGGTTCGATCCCTGGCCTGGGAAGGTCCCACGTGCTGCGGAGCGGCTGGACCGATGTGTCCAAATACTGAGCCCGAGCTCTGGAATGCATGTGCCCAGAGCCGGTGCTCTGCGACAACAGAGGCCACTGCGATGGAGGCCCACACGGGCCAAAGAGCAAAGATGGATGAAAATGGACAAATGAAAGACCAATAGAAGTGGCCCGCCTGCTCCCCTCCCTCCCCACCCCACCCTCACCAAAATAAACAAATCTTTAAAAAAAAAAAAAAAAAAGACAAAAGTTATGTACACTTGAGAATAACCTGTTGACATTTACCTATATGTACATAAAATGGAAATCTGAAAGACACCAAAGTTAACCAGTTTTGGGAGGGGGTAGTTTATGGGACTTTCACATTCTATGTTTCCAGTTCTATAATAATTATAATGGTTTTAACACTCTAATGTGTCATGTCATTTGTGCTTTTTTTTTTTTTAATTTTGGCCACTTTTATTGGTCTTTCGTTTATTTATTTTCATCCATCTTTGTTCTTTGGCCTGTGTGAGCCTCCCATTATAGTGGTCTCTCCTGTAGCAGAGCACTAGCTCTGGGCGCATGTGCTCCAGAGCGCTGGCTCTAATTGGACACACGCGTCCAGCCACTCTGCAGCATGTGGGATCTTCCTGTGCCAGGGATCGAACTAGCACTCCTTGTAGTGCAAGGCGGACTCTTTACCCACTGGACCACCAGGGAAGCCCTGTATTCATTTTTAAAGGAGTTGTCCATAAAATAGAGTAGGAAAACAAAATATGAGTGAAATTAACATTTCAGTTAGATTATAGCTATTAGACTCTCTTGGCTAAGAGTGTGGGCTTTGCTCTGAAGTCAGGCAGCTGGCTTTGAATCTCAAACTGTTACTTCCATCTGTGGAATCTTCGGTACAGTCCCTTTCTTCCCAAGTTTGTTTCCTTGCTTTTAGTGGGGATAGTAGCAATAGTACCTTCTCCTTAGGGCTATTGTGAAATAGTGTTGATAGAATACCCAAAGAATCCCCTCAGAGCAGCACCTAACGTAGTAATCACATAATAAAAATTCACTGCCAGTGGGATTTCCCTTGGCAGTCCAGTGGTTTAAGCTCTGTGCTTCCACTGCAGGGGACACTGGTTTGACCCCTGGTCAGGAAACTAAGATCACACATGCCTTACAGTGTGGTCACTAAAATAAAATAATAAATGTATATATCTTAAATTATATTTTTAAAGTTCACCGTCATTGTGAATGATGTTGGTGTGGCTAGACAGATTTTTCCTTTAAGATTTGAAACTATTAAACTCTGAAAAATTTATTAGCATTCTCTCTGATCCTCAACTACTAGGTCTCTCTTCACCTTCTTCTGTCTTTTTCTCCTAGGATAATAACTAAAATACTAACCTGTCTTTAATTTTGGCAGGTTGTGAAGACTTTATTAGCTTTGTATTTGAATTTGGAAAGAGTTTGTGTTCTATGCACCTGACTGAAGATGAAATTGCATTATTTTCTGCATTTGTCCTGATGTCAGCAGGTAGGATAACCAAATAAAATGGTTTTTAAATTGTCCAGGTAAAGAATTTCTACAAGTACACAACTTATAAAAGCTATTGAATGGTCAGGGAGATTGCCACCCTTGTTGAAATCTAATTTTCAGTTTTTCAGATAACAGCTCTCTCACTACACACATACGTATACATGTCCCCTTTTAAGAAGACCTCATGCCATTCTGATACAATCTTAAGAGATGAAAGTTGAATAAAATCCTGTCTCCAATTAACCTCCTGGTACCCGGAGAAATGCTGTGGGCTTGCCCTTCTCAACACCCATCTCCAGGATAATGTGGGGTTTAGAACCTTCTCTTTTTTCTTAAAAATCCATTTGGATGTCACCCACAAGTTTATCAGAATTGAATTTCTGTTTTTAACCAGTACTGTCTCTTGGTGATAATCCCTTTTGCAAATTTGCTATCTTCTTTTCGGAATTCTTAGACATAAAGACTTTCTCCTAAACTAACAATCCATTTGGCATTCTCCTTACAATCTCAGTTGCCTTGGATTCTAAGGCAGTTTTCCTGTTTTCTGGAAAGGCTGGCAGAGTTGATATCAGTGTTTCATTCAGAAGCATAGCTGTCAGAAAGGCCTGAGGGGCCGTGGTGGTTTCATTTGCATTCATTTGAGCATGGCCTTAGATTTAAACAAATATCTTTTCAGAAGGGGAGGACCCTCCTTTCCATCCAGTGTCAGACCTAGCCCTGGATTTTGTAGCTGTCTGTCATGGATTCATTCTCTACTCCTTTAGGAGCAAATGGTGAATGAGGCGTGAAAGTGGCCTGGTAGTCCCCGACTGTGTATAGTGGTGTCATAATCTATATCTGACTGTCAGGAGGAATTGGCTGTTCTGTTGGAAAAATACTAAGGAGTCTGATTTTTCATATTTAGATCGCTCATGGCTTCAGGAAAAGGTAAAAATTGAAAAGCTGCAGCAGAAAATCCAGCTAGCTCTTCAACACGTCCTACAGAAGAATCACCGAGAAGATGGAATACTAACAAAGGTGAGAGTCAGAGCTTTCCAAGTGACACAGCCACTTGTCCCTTAACACCGATCATGCCAGCGATGCTTGTAAGTCACCTGACCAGATCCCAAAAGTCTCAGTAAGCAACAAGCTATTGAAAAGAAAGAAGTTACCTCCATTTCAGAAAATTCCCTTGTGCCAAAATTCAGGTTAAATTCTATTTAATCCATTCTGAAAAATCCTCCACTCCTTCCATCAGAGATGGGCAGAAAATAGAGTTAATGTCCCACATTGATATAAACTAGAAAATTTAGAATTTAAATCTTAGAATTTGAATAGTTTACACGGGCCTGCTCCAATTAACCTCCTGGTACCCGGAGAAATGCTGTGGGCTTGCCCTTCTCAACACCCATCTCCAGGATAATGTGGGGTTTAGAACCTTCTCTTTTTTCTTAAAAATCCATTTGGATGTCACCCACAAGTTTATCAGAATTGAATTTCTGTTTTTAACCAGTACTGTCTCTTGGTGATAATCCCTTTTGCAAATTTGCTATCTTCTTTTCGGAATTCTTAGACATAAAGACTTTCTCCTAAACTAACAATCCATTTGGCATTCTCCTTACAATCTCAGTTGCCTTGGATTCTAAGGCAGTTTTCCTGTTTTCTGGAAAGGCTGGCAGAGTTGATATCAGTGTTTCATTCAGAAGCATAGCTGTCAGAAAGGCCTGAGGGGCCGTGGTGGTTTCATTTGCATTCATTTGAGCATGGCCTTAGATTTAAACAAATATCTTTTCAGAAGGGGAGGACCCTCCTTTCCATCCAGTGTCAGACCTAGCCCTGGATTTTGTAGCTGTCTGTCATGGATTCATTCTCTACTCCTTTAGGAGCAAATGGTGAATGAGGCGTGAAAGTGGCCTGGTAGTCCCCGACTGTGTATAGTGGTGTCATAATCTATATCTGACTGTCAGGAGGAATTGGCTGTTCTGTTGGAAAAATACTAAGGAGTCTGATTTTTCATATTTAGATCGCTCATGGCTTCAGGAAAAGGTAAAAATTGAAAAGCTGCAGCAGAAAATCCAGCTAGCTCTTCAACACGTCCTACAGAAGAATCACCGAGAAGATGGAATACTAACAAAGGTGAGAGTCAGAGCTTTCCAAGTGACACAGCCACTTGTCCCTTAACACCGATCATGCCAGCGATGCTTGTAAGTCACCTGACCAGATCCCAAAAGTCTCAGTAAGCAACAAGCTATTGAAAAGAAAGAAGTTACCTCCATTTCAGAAAATTCCCTTGTGCCAAAATTCAGGTTAAATTCTATTTAATCCATTCTGAAAAATCCTCCACTCCTTCCATCAGAGATGGGCAGAAAATAGAGTTAATGTCCCACATTGATATAAACTAGAAAATTTAGAATTTAAATCTTAGAATTTGGAAGAAGGAAGTTATGAAGGATTAAAACAACCAGAATAATCATCTATTTTAATATTAGTTCTGTTTCCATTAAATTCATTTGTGATCAACAGTAAATGACTTTTATATTTTCTTCATCAATCTCTCATTATTACCCTGTATTCAAAACGTAAGGTTTCATTTTTTGCTAATTATCTTTCACAATAAAAATATAATTAGGACGGTGATTTAAAGTAGGCTAATACTCATCAGTGCTGGTAGTATGTATTTTATCTTGGAAAAATCAGCCCTGTTCTTTCCTGGATTATTTTCTGTGTTTTATTACTCCAGAAGATGATTTGAAAGGTTTGGGGTCTTCTTCCTTTCTGCCTTCTTTCTTTTCTCCTGATAGTTAGGTGATGTCAGAAAGGAGAAGCTGAGGGTTAATGGCAGTTTGTTTCAATTTTGCACCTGTGAAATGAAACACTGAGGCAAGAATGGGAGCTCTTCTCCATCTTCTTGCCCTAATATAGGATGCCATTAGGGTCTTTGATTATACAGCACACCTAACACATGGCCAAGAGCAATGCTCTGGTGAAATGTGTCTTAGGATTATTCTGAGTTGAGATAATATTTCGTGCTGTACCATGCTTTAGAGTTTAAAAAGCATTTTTGCAAGGCTTGTTATTATTCTCAACAGGTAAATAGTCAATGCTGAGATTTCCACCAATCCCTTTGACTGTTCTTTTTTTTTCAAAATCAGGGACTTTTGCTCAGACCCAGAATTGCTTTGTTCTAGGCAGAGCTCTTTCTTGAGAAGAGACTTATGGTTGGAATTGACTAGTACTCACTTTGCATAAAGTATGTAGGGGATGCCGTAGCCTGCAGTTACAGTGACCTCATCTACCCATGGCAGCCCCCTTGCCCACTTCTCTCTCACTGCATCTCTTCCTTGTCCTCAGTGGTAAAGGGGTTTAGAACAATAGAGCAGAAAGCATGTTGGAATAGGAGGAGGAGGTAAGAGACTTGGGTTCTTTTGCTTATGAACATTGTTTCTGGTTACAAAGTCTCAAAGACAATATTTGTCTTTAAGATCATGTTTAACGTATGCCTGCTATTCTATGATATGATTATATCATCATTTATCTCTACCATCCCCTCTATTACCAGATGTTTAAGCTGCTTCAAGTATGTTTCATCAATGTAAACAGTGTTGTGAAGATCATGCAGAGTCCTAAGTTTTGATTCTTGCCTCTCTTCTCTCCCGACCCCGTGTCCTTTCTTCCACTTACAGTTAATATGCAAGGTGTCTACATTAAGAGCCTTATGTGGACGGCATACAGAAAAGCTAATGGCGTTTAAAGCAATATACCCAGACATTGTGCGACTTCATTTTCCTCCATTATACAAGGAGTTGTTCACTTCAGAATTTGAGCCAGCCATGCAGATTGATGGGTAAATGTATCACCTAAGCACTTCTAGAATGTCTGAAGTCCAAACAATGAAAAACAGACAGACAAATCCATTAACCGAGACACTTTATATGGCCCTGCACAGACCTGGAGCGCCAACACACTGCACACCCTATTTGGTGATCGGGGTCAGGCAAAGGAGGGGAAACAGTGAAAACCAATAAAAGTTGAACTTGTTTTTCTCATGCATATGATTTCCATTATGCCTACAGATATGGACCCTTTTTCTGTCTCGACTTCTTGATCGTTGACCTCTGTTTACAACAGAAGGCGGGTCCTAAAGTCCGAGGATGTCCTTTTCTTGTAGCTCACTGCCCACAGACTTTCTGCAGAGTCACCCATCTGTCGGTAACCACAGAGGGTCCAGCACTAATCGGTGACCAGTGTGCCGAGCGGAGGTTGCGACGTTCGTTTGCATAACTTGCTCTTGGTCTCATGAAGGAAGTTTTTATTTTTTATGTTCTTCACCGATTATTGCCAGTCAGCGGGACGGCACGAAAAGGGTCCATGGCACTAGCAACAATAGCATTATAATATATTACAGGGTAAAGGGCATGAAGACTATATATAGCTAAAAAAGAGATATTGTTTATATATTGTTTTAATTAATATAAAATGTAGTTACTGGTGTAGCTTTCCTGTTGAATTGATAAGGCACTTTCATTTTGCACCTTTTTTTCTTTAAATTAAATGCTAGCGTGTTCACTGTCGTGTCGCATGTGCACCAGAAACACAAGTTTAACTAAGAAGGCTTGGACGGTACGTCGGGAGGTTTTATGCTGCTGTTTACACAATTCTTTTTAAAAGACTGGCTGGTCATATCTAGAAATCCCGCTGTTGGATTCTGTTTTGTTTTGGTTTTTTTTTAACACGTGAATTTGGAATTAGACCCGGAACTCTCCCTAAATTGTACTTTGCTTTTCGGGTACGTTTAAGGATAGATGTGTTTACGCTTCATACCAAGTTGAATGATTGATCGGTGTGGGTTTACACGCTCATGCACAGTATTGTTTAAATGCTTTTGAAAATGCCCCCTCGTGGAGGTAGGGGAAGCGGGGGAGGCTCATTTTACATAGTTGAGTAGACCCTGTCTCAACTTAGAGTTCTTAGACTTTCAGAACAGATCAGTAACCAGAATATTTATCAGACTCTAGCTCTTATTAGAAAGAGGACCCAAAGATTTTGTTTGGAGCAAACACACACTCCCCATGTAAAGACAGGAAGCATTTACTTTGTGAATGTTTATGTTCTTGGTATCATCTAGGAATCCTGAGACTTTGTCTCAAGTGAATGGTTTCTAGACCAAATGCTTCTCCACGGTGTTATTCTAGAACACTTGTCTCTATATTTCATAGTCAGTGGACAGGAGGGCAAAGGAGGCAAACTATGTGGAATCAGTTTCTCTTATTTGAGTGTTAACTCTTGTACATCTTTACGATGAAGTCGTTGCAAGTGGCAAACATTTTCTTTTGTATTTGTCCTCACTAGAAAACTGTGGACTGTAATTTATTTTAGTAAATCTTTAGAAGATAGTTTGGTTTTTGTATTCAGGTGAGAAATATTAAGTTGTTTTTGTGTTATTTTGCGGGTTTTTAAAAAAAATAATTCCCAGTGTGGTAAGGGGAAAGGAACAGTCTGACAGACAAGTGTACATATTCTGAAGCAAGTGACTTTTGGGAATCTAGGTGTTTAGATGATGATTTTAGTCACACTTGGGGTGGGATTCAAACTTTTGGTCTGACATCAAAGACCATGCCTGTACAGGAAAATATCTGTACAGGAAAGAGAACATCTTCCCATAGTGTAAAGGTGAAGTGTTTCCAAGCAGCCCTTTACAGGGAAGAAAGCATGTCCTCTACCACCAGAGCTTCCCCCCGCCTCCCCAACTCAGTCTCCTGCAAGAATACAGCTTCTGCTAGGTCACCCAGAGCCCTCCACTCTGTTTTTAACTCGACTGACATTCTGACTTGTTTCCTGAGGGACTTGGAAAAGGGGAAGGAATTATTCACACAGAAGTGTGTATGAAGCCTAAATAACATCTAAAAAAATTTCATTTTTCAAAAATACAGTATAGGTTTAAGCATAAATCAAAGAGAGTAATATTTCTTAAACTTCTTACAAGCATATAAAACTTTATGTAACTTTATATAGAGAGGTAACTATCAGCATATTGTATTTATATTTGGGCAAGAAGGGTTAAATCAAATTTTTAATTTAAATAAGCATAGTTCCTTGAAAGATCAATAGTATTTATACTCTGAAAAGAGTACCAAGCTTAGTTCAGTTATTTATTCATCCCTTATTTTACCTGTTGTTTTTCCTTTTGGGGGGAAGTGTGTTTTTATTTTGGTTTTGGTGTGTTTTTGTTTTTGCTTTTATTGTCATTCTGATTCACTAAATTTGGAGATGGTTTTATTAAAGTCTATTAACTTCTTTTTAACCAAAGTTTTCTGAATATGACCAGCCTCAGGTGCTAGCGCATTAAAAAGAGCAACTAAACCTAATTTCAGTGTCCATTTGTGAAATGAGGAGAACAAATAGAAGTTCTCTAAGTGTGAGAGAGAACATAATGTTGAACTTAAATTCCTTTTCCCAGAAAGGGTTTTGCATGTACCTAATGCAAAAAAAAAAAAAAAAAAAGAAGAAGAAATGATGCTCTAATCTCCGTAATAGTCACACCATGGTGACATTGTTTTTGGAGTAAACCAAGATACATTGACATGATGCTGCTACCGGGTCTTTGTGAAAGAGAAACAGGGTGTGGACTTTAAGACAAAGTACATCGACAGTGTAGGAACAGAGACGTAGAGGTGTGCTTGGGGAAATGAGGGAACAACTATTATACGGATCGAAGTTGGGATCTGAAGTTAATAATTTTTGTTGAAAAAATATGAAGTATAGAGAAGGATGTGAAAATTTTTGTATTTTTATTTTCTTCCTTATTATAGAAATACCTGTGTGATGAAACAAAATGCTTGGTGACATAGAACAATTATTATTCATTGTTCTTATAATTAAAATTGCCTAAACTTAAATGTCCAATAGTCTTTTAAAGATTAAAATCACATCATTGTTATCCTGGCTGTTCTAATGCCTCTTAAACAATTTTTAAACACGGAGTAAATATGGCTTTTGCACAAAGCCTGAATACTTTTGGTTACAATGGTGTCCAAATGGTTGCATTAGGTTGTGAAGAAACTGGCCTTGGTCACAATGAAATCAAAAGTGCAGATGAAAGTGCTTTTGGGGGCAGTTTGCAAATTGTGGTTAAAGCTACGGGGTTTTTTTTTTTTTTTAAAGTGTTCAGCATCCTAATTTCCTTTAAAGGTGTGGATTTTTTTTTAAGTCTTCAGCACCCTAATTCACCCTTTCTAACTTAAAGAAAACATGACTTAAGACACTGCTTCTAAGTTTGGTTGTTCTTTATAGTGTGGATATTCAGATCTCTGTGAGCGTATAGGGGTGGGCCTGTTAAGGGTAGTCTGTTTTATTTTTTTTTTTGTCATTCTGATTCACTAAATTTGGAGATGGTTTTATTAAAGTCTATTAACTTCTTTTTAACCAAAGTTTTCTGAATATGACCAGCCTCAGGTGCTAGCGCATTAAAAAGAGCAACTAAACCTAATTTCAGTGTCCATTTGTGAAATGAGGAGAACAAATAGAAGTTCTCTAAGTGTGAGAGAGAACATAATGTTGAACTTAAATTCCTTTTCCCAGAAAGGGTTTTGCATGTACCTAATGCAAAAAAAAAAAAAAAAAAGAAGAAGAAATGATGCTCTAATCTCCGTAATAGTCACACCATGGTGACATTGTTTTTGGAGTAAACCAAGATACATTGACATGATGCTGCTACCGGGTCTTTGTGAAAGAGAAACAGGGTGTGGACTTTAAGACAAAGTACATCGACAGTGTAGGAACAGAGACGTAGAGGTGTGCTTGGGGAAATGAGGGAACAACTATTAAAACGGATCGAAGTTGGGATCTGAAGTTAATAATTTTGTTGAAAAAATATGAAGTATAGAGAAGGATGTGAAAATTTTTGTATTTTTATTTTCTTCCTTATTATAGAAATACCTGTGTGATGAAACAAAATGCTTGGTGACATAGAACAATTATTATTCATTGTTCTTATAATTAAAATTGCCTAAACTTAAATGTCCAATAGTCTTTTAAAGATTAAAATCACATCATTGTTATCCTGGCTGTTCTAATGCCTCTTAAACAATTTTTAAACACGGAGTAAATATGGCTTTTGCACAAAGCCTGAATACTTTTGGTTACAATGGTGTCCAAATGGTTGCATTAGGTTGTGAAGAAACTGGCCTTGGTCACAATGAAATCAAAAGTGCAGATGAAAGTGCTTTTGGGGGCAGTTTGCAAATTGTGGTTAAAGCTACGGGGTTTTTTTTTTTTTTTTAAAGTGTTCAGCATCCTAATTTCCTTTAAAGGTGTGGATTTTTTTTTAAGTCTTCAGCACCCTAATTCACCCTTTCTAACTTAAAGAAAACATGACTTAAGACACTGCTTCTAAGTTTGGTTGTTCTTTATAGTGTGGATATTCAGATCTCTGTGAGCGTATAGGGGTGGGCTGAGGGTCAAGTGAGGAGGGAGGGAGTGTGTGTGTTTGTGTGTGTGTGATTTCCGTGTGTATGATGTGTATGTGTCGGACCGCTTCTAGGCTAATAAGTGTCAATGGAAAAGAAAATGTATTCAAAATACTTAAATCAAAACTAGAAGATGGAAAAAAAAAAGATTTATTCTATACAAAGCCTTGTCTGGACCACTTTAGAGAGACTTCTATTTTTTTAACCCTTCTATAAATATTTGATGGCACTTGAAATATTCCTGCAATAAAATGTGATTTGTGTAAAGAAAAAAAAAAGATTTTGTAATGTGAAACAAAGAAAGAAAGTAATGTAATTTTCTAAAAAAAGAAATACAAACAAACAAACTTTGTATTATTTTCTTGATGGAATTTGTCTATCTGTCTTTGGAGAACTTTTTATTTCATTGAATGTGCCATAGTAGATGTACGTGTTTTTAGTTTTAGACTTAAGGAATAGCTGTTTGTGTTCCGACATTCCAAAATGCAAAACAACCTTGTAAAATCTTTAATGAAAAGGTTTAAGTAGGATGTAAGCTTCTCTCATTGTTGCTTTTTTGCACATGTTCTTCATTCCTCTCTAGTGCAATATGTACATAGAGCACTTCCGGGTGTACTTTGATCCCTCAGGGAAAAAAATACATATTTGTACAGGTTTTTTTTTTTTTTTTTTTTGGTTTTGTTTCTTGTTTTGTTTTGTTTTTTGCCTTTTGTTTTTGGCTAAGGAATGTCGATTGAATCACTTGTTATTGTTGAGGGGCAGCCAGATAATAATCCTAAAGCCACTGTTTCAAACATTGATTGTTTAAATTATGTGTCCTTCCAGTGCTATTATTTGAAGATAATAAAGTTATTTCTGACTTGGTTCCCACAATGAAATCAAAAGTGCAGATGAAAGTGCTTTTGGGGGCAGTTTGCAAATTGTGGTTAAAGCTACGGGGTTTTTTTTTTTTTTTTAAAGTGTTCAGCATCCTAATTTCCTTTAAAGGTGTGGATTTTTTTTTAAGTCTTCAGCACCCTAATTCACCCTTTCTAACTTAAAGAAAACATGACTTAAGACACTGCTTCTAAGTTTGGTTGTTCTTTATAGTGTGGATATTCAGATCTCTGTGAGCGTATAGGGGTGGGCTGAGGGTCAAGTGAGGAGGGAGGGAGTGTGTGTGTTTGTGTGTGTGTGATTTCCGTGTGTATGATGTGTATGTGTCGGACCGCTTCTAGGCTAATAAGTGTCAATGGAAAAGAAAATGTATTCAAAATACTTAAATCAAAACTAGAAGATGGAAAAAAAAAAGATTTATTCTATACAAAGCCTTGTCTGGACCACTTTAGAGAGACTTCTATTTTTTTAACCCTTCTATAAATATTTGATGGCACTTGAAATATTCCTGCAATAAAATGTGATTTGTGTAAAGAAAAAAAAAAGATTTTGTAATGTGAAACAAAGAAAGAAAGTAATGTAATTTTCTAAAAAAAGAAATACAAACAAACAAACTTTGTATTATTTTCTTGATGGAATTTGTCTATCTGTCTTTGGAGAACTTTTTATTTCATTGAATGTGCCATAGTAGATGTACGTGTTTTTAGTTTTAGACTTAAGGAATAGCTGTTTGTGTTCCGACATTCCAAAATGCAAAACAACCTTGTAAAATCTTTAATGAAAAGGTTTAAGTAGGATGTAAGCTTCTCTCATTGTTGCTTTTTTGCACATGTTCTTCATTCCTCTCTAGTGCAATATGTACATAGAGCACTTCCGGGTGTACTTTGATCCCTCAGGGAAAAAAATACATATTTGTACAGGTTTTTTTTTTTTTTTTTTTGGTTTTGTTTCTTGTTTTGTTTTGTTTTTTGCCTTTTGTTTTTGGCTAAGGAATGTCGATTGAATCACTTGTTATTGTTGAGGGGCAGCCAGATAATAATCCTAAAGCCACTGTTTCAAACATTGATTGTTTAAATTATGTGTCCTTCCAGTGCTATTATTTGAAGATAATAATAATAAAGTTATTTCTGACAGTTCTTTTGTGCTGATTGGTAAAAGAAAACTAAGGGTAAACAAGCACCTTACGATTGACTTACTGTGAATGACAATCCATCTTGGTATCAATAATAGAAGCCCTATCACTTTGGAGTTGGGTTACAAGTCAGAAACAATGTGCTCAGGGATCTTCTAAAACTCTTAAAACAGGGTGGCCAGTACTACTGGGACAAAATTGTGTTTTGTATTGTTAATATTATGGTAATACTATCCCTCCACGGCACAAGTGAACTGTGTAGAACTGGGTGTGTGTGAACCTCACTGTTGTTCATTTTGTTTTGTTCAAAATGTATGCGTTCTTCAGTCTTGTGTGCTTAAAAACTTTGAATTAACTTCCAGAGCAGTACAAAGTGATGCCAGTATGTTCAAAAGATAAAACTAATATGTCATGTATCAACCAAGAGCCTCATTCAAAGTACAGTTCTGCATATTCCACTCACCATTTCTCTAATTAAAATATTCTTGATAGATATATTTATAAAGTATTATATATTAAAAGCTATTTCAAATTCTATACAGTATGGACAAAAATTTTTTAAAAGCAGTCATGAGATGAGAGCTCTGCCTACCACTGCAGTGAGAGAGATAAAAGATGAAAAAAAAGTTTTTTCAGAGACTAGTAAATAGCCCGTTTTCACTGTGTTCTCGTTTAGAAACAAACCAAAAAAAAAAAAAATCCATTTGTGTAACACGTTCTTCTGCTTCCATATCTGTAATATTCTAATACAGAGCAGATATCTATAAAGACAGACAAAGCCCACCAGTGTAACAGCAATGTGAGTTAGCCTTTAGGGTAACGTTTTACATTTTTGAAACATTTTGAAAGTAATATTTTGATATGTTACTTCCCATAAGGTCAGTGAACCTTGGTGTAATTGTTAGCTTTGATCCTTCCACACCTAGAATACACTTTCAGAAGAAGCTTTATATGTTTTCTTACCTCCATGGAAAAGCAAAGTTTAGGATAACTTTCCATGTTGTTTAGATAAAAAATAAACTACCACCTTATTGTTTGATTATAAAGGCTATGAAAAATGGCAGAAACCTCTCTCCATATACATATATATATATATATATATATATATATATATATATATACACACACACACACACACACACACACACAGACACATATGCACAGAAATTATTGACATACGTAGTATAGCATTTAGTTGCCAGTTCTTACTTACAAAGATATGACACAGCAGAACCCCATAAAAACAACTTAATCCTATGGATCAGGCTATATCCCCAGAAATGCAATTGCAACAGCAAATCATCTATTACTAATATCTGTGATGTAAGTCTCCATTGTGTTCACGAAACATTAATATTATTCAAGAGGTTCCACCAGATTTGGTGAAAGAGCCCTTCCTAGTATTGTTTATTTTTAAAAGTAGGCTGGCAAGCACTGTCCATTACAAAGCAATTGGCTTCACTTCTGGGTCAGTTTGCATGTTTGTTTGTGTAAGTGAGATCATTTTTGTCAGGTTCTTGGTACAGTTTTTAAAATAATCCAGAAGCCTGCCTTCATACTAAGAAAGTATTGTAGATGGAGGATCTCCATGTTTGAGCAGACCCTCTGAATTTAGAGCAATAAGTACATTCAGTCATTTATGTGTAAATGAATGGCAGAAATTCCACTCACCATTTCTCTAATTAAAATATTCTTGATAGATATATTTATAAAGTATTATATATTAAAAGCTATTTCAAATTCTATACAGTATGGACAAAAATTTTTTAAAAGCAGTCATGAGATGAGAGCTCTGCCTACCACTGCAGTGAGAGAGATAAAAGATGAAAAAAAAGTTTTTTCAGAGACTAGTAAATAGCCCGTTTTCACTGTGTTCTCGTTTAGAAACAAACCAAAAAAAAAAAAAATCCATTTGTGTAACACGTTCTTCTGCTTCCATATCTGTAATATTCTAATACAGAGCAGATATCTATAAAGACAGACAAAGCCCACCAGTGTAACAGCAATGTGAGTTAGCCTTTAGGGTAACGTTTTACATTTTTGAAACATTTTGAAAGTAATATTTTGATATGTTACTTCCCATAAGGTCAGTGAACCTTGGTGTAATTGTTAGCTTTGATCCTTCCACACCTAGAATACACTTTCAGAAGAAGCTTTATATGTTTTCTTACCTCCATGGAAAAGCAAAGTTTAGGATAACTTTCCATGTTGTTTAGATAAAAAATAAACTACCACCTTATTGTTTGATTATAAAGGCTATGAAAAATGGCAGAAACCTCTCTCCATATACATATATATATATATATATATATATATACACACACACACACACACACACACACACACACACACACACAGACACATATGCACAGAAATTATTGACATACGTAGTATAGCATTTAGTTGCCAGTTCTTACTTACAAAGATATGACACAGCAGAACCCCATAAAAACAACTTAATCCTATGGATCAGGCTATATCCCCAGAAATGCAATTGCAACAGCAAATCATCTATTACTAATATCTGTGATGTAAGTCTCCATTGTGTTCACGAAACATTAATATTATTCAAGAGGTTCCACCAGATTTGGTGAAAGAGCCCTTCCTAGTATTGTTTATTTTTAAAAGTAGGCTGGCAAGCACTGTCCGTACAAAGCAATTGGCTTCACTTCTGGGTCAGTTTGCATGTTTGTTTGTGTAAGTGAGATCATTTTTGTCAGGTTCTTGGTACAGTTTTTAAAATAATCCAGAAGCCTGACTTCATACTAAGAAAGTATTGTAGATGGAGGGGATCTCCATGTTTGAGCAGACCCTCTGAATTTAGAGCAATAAGTACATTCAGTCATTTATGTGTAAATGAATGGCAGAATATTCAGTCCAAATAGAAAGTGTTTTTTTCAGCAATGCAACATAACATGAAATCTTGTGTTAAGAAGGTGAATATGAGAATTTTAAGTAGATGCCTAGAAAATCCATATTTGCTTTGACATTTAGGGTGTTTGCCACATTAGCAATATCATAGCTCTCTCTTTTTTTCCTCTGTAAGGACTGATGAAAGACAGCTTGCTATTATTAGCTTTGACATGCTGCACGCGCCATTATGTTGTTCTCTAAGAGCAACTAAATTCTTTGCAGTGCCCATATTTGATTCCTTTCTCCTCATTATTACTTTAACGTAGATAAATACATTTCCTAGGAACTTGGGTATCATTGAACAGATTGTGTATGTAAATTCTTGAGCAATATAGTGACTATGATTTCACACACAAACACACACAAATCTGTATGTACTGTACACATCTTCCTGAATCCAAAACTCTCTTCTTATCCACAGTGGTTTGAAATCTCATGTAAAACAGTGGTAAATTTTGAAACATTAGGACATTAGCTGGCTGCTTCTTTAAATGTACCTATATTGTCTGCCTGCTCCTTTTGTGGAGATGTGTTTTTGTATTGGATGTTTGGGCCAATGGGAGGCTTCAAGCTACAACATATTTTCCCAGTTTAAATATACTTAATATCGACAAACCCCAGACAAGGCTTTTAATATGTATAAAGAACTGCAGTGTTAGGTGGTTTATTTGCAAACCGTTTTCAATGTTGTCCATTTTTATGGCACCTTTAACAATATTCTTGTTTCCAAAGTACAAAAAAAAAGAAATAGGTTAAATAATCTAGCCATAACTGAATGTCAAGCAATAAAACAAATGACTTTTGTGCATAGACTTAAAAAATACAAATTTTAGACATCTGCATGTAAACTTTTGTTTTTTTCCATTCAGAAAAACTTAAGAATTTGTAATGGCCTGTAAAATTTTTTTTCAAATTTAGAGATCATTTTGTCAGGTTCTTGGTACAGTTTTAAAATAATCCAGAAGCCTGACTTCATACTAAGAAAGTATTGTAGATGGAGGATCTCCATGTTTGAGCAGACCCTCTGAATTTAGAGCAATAAGTACATTCAGTCATTTATGTGTAAATGAATGGCAGAATATTCAGTCCAAATAGAAAGTGTTTTTTTCAGCAATGCAACATAACATGAAATCTTGTGTTAAGAAGGTGAATATGAGAATTTTAAGTAGATGCCTAGAAAATCCATATTTGCTTTGACATTTAGGGTGTTTGCCACATTAGCAATATCATAGCTCTCTCTTTTTTTCCTCTGTAAGGACTGATGAAAGACAGCTTGCTATTATTAGCTTTGACATGCTGCACGCGCCATTATGTTGTTCTCTAAGAGCAACTAAATTCTTTGCAGTGCCCATATTTGATTCCTTTCTCCTCATTATTACTTTAACGTAGATAAATACATTTCCTAGGAACTTGGGTATCATTGAACAGATTGTGTATGTAAATTCTTGAGCAATATAGTGACTATGATTTCACACACAAACACACACAAATCTGTATGTACTGTACACATCTTCCTGAATCCAAAACTCTCTTCTTATCCACAGTGGTTTGAAATCTCATGTAAAACAGTGGTAAATTTTGAAACATTAGGACATTAGCTGGCTGCTTCTTTAAATGTACCTATATTGTCTGCCTGCTCCTTTTGTGGAGATGTGTTTTTGTATTGGATGTTTGGGCCAATGGGAGGCTTCAAGCTACAACATATTTTCCCAGTTTAAATATACTTAATATACGACAAACCCCAGACAAGGCTTTTAATATGTATAAAGAACTGCAGTGTTAGGTGGTTTATTTGCAAACCGTTTTCAATGTTGTCCATTTTTATGGCACCTTTAACAATATTCTTGTTTCCAAAGTACAAAAAAAAAGAAATAGGTTAAATAATCTAGCCATAACTGAATGTCAAGCAATAAAACAAATGACTTTTGTGCATAGACTTAAAAAATACAAATTTTAGACATCTGCATGTAAATGCAATCTCTTGTTTACTGCTTTCTTCAACTTGAGCAATTGATTCCTTATTTACTATTAACTTAAGAATTTGTAATGGCCTGTAAACATTTTCTCTCTTACTCTTCTTTCAAATTTACCTTCGTCCCTGCTTTTGAGTCATAATACTTAATGTTGTTCTGCACATCTCTATACAGTTAACTTTTTGGCTTTCATTCTGTATAGATAAGAAAATGTTATATTATAAACAGCCTACTCAGTGCAAATATTTATCTGTTTATCAAATCCACAATATGCTGTATAATACTGGTTTTCCTATATAATCTATTTTAGACATAGCTGTTTAGAACTAGAGTGTGCTATTTTTGTGTTTTTCTGATGTGTGGTGCTAGATAAGTTACTTTTGTGAACAAAAAAAACCCTTTTATTCCTAGACAATACCACCTTTGGGTCTTGTTAATTTCACTGATTATAACTATATATTTGTATATATATACATATATATATATATATATCTACCAGTGCCCAACTAGCAGCTGTATCAGAGTGCTGGTTTTGGGACATGCTTTTCTCTTTAAATACATAATATCATGATATAAATTATTCTAGAGTGTATTTAATTAGGATAAAATTACTTCCTTAGTATGGATATTTGACATCTATAGGGGTGAATTTGTTTATAAATATGGCTATATGAAAATGTATTAGCATTTACTTTATGTTTGCTACTTGGCTTTATACCATATCTCCTAAGCTGAAAAATAATTTGCCAGGCCTTCAAGATCCTAAGGAAGAGACACTCTAGTTTAATGGAGTAATATTTTTGTTTTTATTAAGGCACCTTATTATTGGCACATGACAGAGTTGTGTACTTAGCTCCTATTATAGATAATACTCATTTATATAAAATATCCTTGGTGGCTTGATGGCAGAATAAATCTTTCCCCTCCTACCTGAGCCATGAGAAGTATAGAGACGTCAGCTATCATGGCAGAACATGGGCCATAAAGCAACTGGGACAAGGGATGTTCTGTGTTAACTTGACCTCAACCAGTTCCATGAACTGAGTGAAGGACCTTCATTTTAAAAGTCATTGAATAATGAGTGAAACTTAGTGAAACTTTTTCACCTGTTCTCCCAAGACCTATCAGCATTGTTAAAAAAAAAAAAATCCAAGTATATCAAATATCTAACTAAGGATGTAGTTAACCTTATTAAATATTGATTAGAATTGTTCTGTAATATTACTGAATTTGTAAGATCTTTAGCAAAGATTTTTGAGCAATTTATAAATATAGAGCAAATGTTTCTGTTTACTGCACTTTTTGTAATTGAAGGTGAAAATTCTCAAGCCATGGTTATTGGCTTCCATGCACTGAATATTTGCCCACAATTCTAGACATTTTCCATTTTTATGGAAGAGTTGCTGTTACCTTAATTATAAATGCAATCATGTGGTTAATGAGAGCTATTGCTAATAGTTAACCTTGTAAAGTGAATTGGCTACAGTTTAGGGAGAAATCTCTTTGAGTACAAATCACATCATTCCTTATTACTTTGCTTAGAAAGGGATTGAAACTTTTTTTTTTTTTTTAGCACCATTTCCTATCCTAAGCTTCCTGAGGCTAAAGATAGCATCTCATTGTGTCTGCACAGTGGCCAGCACATGTCAGCATTTGATAATTGTTAAAGGACAAGTGTTACCCAATTCAAATTTTTTTTCCTGGATTGTTTTGGTAAATTTATAAAGTATGCCAAGCCTTATGGTTAATACTTTCTTCTACAACCAAGTATTAAAGCCACATTTTCAAAGACCACATGAAATGCTGATTCTAATTGTGTGTAGGTCTTGAGGATTAAGCACACAAATTTCACAAAACTCTGTGAGTAACAAACTCAGCCTTCTGTAAATATACATGCAAGTTTGGAAAACAGTAATACTGTACTATAAATATGCACTGTCTGTTTTGTGTACAGTATGTAAAAACTCCTTTTCTGCCACACTAAAAATGCAAGCCATTTATGGGAATCCAAAAAATAGTATTGTACTAAAACTTTGCTAATGATCTTTATTAGAGGATCATCCAACTTTTCACTGACATTGGGTTTTCTTTTCAATTCACTCTTACAGTAGTCTGCTTATTTCCAGCCGTTTGTTATTTTATTGAGTCCTGAATTTAAAAAAATATTTTGATTCATTTTGTAAATATAAGCTGTAAAAAAAGAGAGATTTAATGTTGTCTTTTAAATACTCCGATTTTCATTCTAATATGAATGTTGTTATATTGTACTTAGAAACTGTACCTTTAATATTACATTACCTTTATTAAAAGTGCATTGAACACATCAATTTTAGATGTGCTTTATGTACTGTTATCCTATAATAAAATTTCAGCTTCTAATGGAACACTTGCCTCATTTTTCTTCTTTTTTTCTTGGTTCTTGAGTTGCGTGTACAGTTTTCTAGCTTATCTCTTGTCTCCAGAATATTGTAGGAGAACCTTGCTACTCAAAGTGCCCCTAGACCGGTAGCGCTGACACCACCCATGACTTCCATCCTTGTTAGATGTGAAAAGACCTAGACACCATCTCAGACCTACTAAATCAGGATGTGCATTTTCAGAAGACCCCTAGGTGACTGGTTTGCATATTAAGGTTGGAGAAATGCTGGTCTATAATGTAGTACTTTAAAAAATATAATTCATTTCTATTTTGCAGGGGACAAAACATATACAAGGATAAAGCTACCCTTTGATCAGAAAAGGCAAGAAGGAAATTTCAACTTGTGAGAAAACGTCCTTTGATTGATAGTAGATGCCAGAAATGCAGACTTAAGGATTCTGAAAGGAGTGCCATTACTGATCGGTGATACTTACCCTGAATGTAGGAAGGGACAAATCCTCAACTCACACCACACTTTGTCATCTCTGCTTTAGAAACCATTAATACAGAATGTAAGAATGGTAACATAAGCTTTAGTGATGCCAAAGACTTTTTGAAAATCTGACTTCACCTGAGCTGTCATTGTACCATCCCAGACACTGACACTTCTCTTGAGTAGATCAGGTAGGTGTAGACCAGTCGAGTTAACGTCAGCTAACTACCACATTATTTTAATGATGTAAAACCTCATTGTAAATTATTTTCAAAGTAATCTCAAGGACATTCAAATTACCAGACATTCAGAAGTCAGACTGAAGTCAGACTAAAGGCAACTGAGTTGGGCGTTTCCTCTACCCACATTCCACAAGAGACTTCTAAGTGTCTCTTGCATTTATTAAAATAAGTATTTGAAATGATCCCCAAAGTCACTGCATATAACACGATGAATCATATTGATGGATGTCCAGTTTGTCTAAAGGCAAACCTAGACACCAAGAGTGGCAGAAGTCTCTTGCTAGATTAACAGCCACTCTATCCTTTTCCTGTGCCATCAATTGTGAGCTTGAGAAAATCTTGTTTTCCTCATGTTTTTTTACTCTCATTGAACACATCAATTTTAGATGTGCTTTATGTACTGTTATCC
Organism: Tragulus kanchil; assembly: GCA_022376925.1. NCBI lineage: Eukaryota > Metazoa > Chordata > Mammalia > Artiodactyla > Tragulidae > Tragulus > Tragulus kanchil. The sequence continues at coordinate 288,585,245 of JAIOJX010000032.1, forward strand.
TATAATAAAATTTCAGCTTCTAATGGAACACTTGCCTCATTTTTCTTCTTTTTTTCTTGGTTCTTGAGTTGCGTGTACAGTTTTCTAGCTTATCTCTTGTCTCCAGAATATTGTAGGAGAACCTTGCTACTCAAAGTGCCCCTAGACCGGTAGCGCTGACACCACCCATGACTTCCATCCTTGTTAGATGTGAAAAGACCTAGACACCATCTCAGACCTACTAAATCAGGATGTGCATTTTCAGAAGACCCCTAGGTGACTGGTTTGCATATTAAGGTTGGAGAAATGCTGGTCTATAATGTAGTACTTTAAAAAATATAATTCATTTCTATTTTGCAGGGGACAAAACATATACAAGGATCAAGCTGCCCTTTGATCAGAAAAGGCAAGAAGGAAATTTCAACTTGTGAGAAAACGTCCTTTGATTGATAGTAGATGCCAGAAATGCAGACTTAAGGATTCTGAAAGGAGTGCCATTACTGATCGGTGATACTTACCCTGAATGTAGGAAGGGACAAATCCTCAACTCACACCACACTTTGTCATCTCTGCTTTAGAAACCATTAATACAGAATGTAAGAATGGTAACATAAGCTTTAGTGATGCCAAAGACTTTTTGAAAATCTGACTTCACCTGAGCTGTCATTGTACCATCCCAGACACTGACACTTCTCTTGAGTAGATCAGGTAGGTGTAGACCAGTCGAGTTAACGTCAGCTAACTACCACATTATTTTAATGATGTAAAACCTCATTGTAAATTATTTTCAAAGTAATCTCAAGGACATTCAAATTACCAGACATTCAGAAGTCAGACTGAAGTCAGACTAAAGGCAACTGAGTTGGGCGTTTCCTCTACCCACATTCCACAAGAGACTTCTAAGTGTCTCTTGCATTTATTAAAATAAGTATTTGAAATGATCCCCAAAGTCACTGCATATAACACGATGAATCATATTGATGGATGTCCAGTTTGTCTAAAGGCAAACCTAGACACCAAGAGTGGCAGAAGTCTCTTGCTAGATTAACAGCCACTCTATCCTTTTCCTGTGCCATCAATTGTGAGCTTGAGAAAATCTTGTTTTCCTCATGTCATTTATCTATGATTAAGGAGCTAACAAAGTGGTCTTGGTATGTTTACTTTGGTTCTGGATTTCTTTCCTTCCTTTGGAGGGGAAATATTGACTCCAGTAAGATATAATTATGTCTCAGAATCCATTTGTTGCTTATCTGCCTGATAGACTTCCCAAGGAATATTTTTAATTTCAGAATGCTTTCTTTGTAGGAGAGAAGTTGCTTCAACTACAAATTGTTCTGTGCTTACAGAACAAAAATTAATTGTTTTAGCCTTTCTCACAATTAATTATGACAGTCATCTCATAACAAGCCTCACATCACATTCTTTATTTACCCTTCTGATAAAATGCACACTGTATCCTAAAGACAAACAATTACTTAGTTATCCTACTTGGAATTATTTCTGCTATTATTACCTTCTCTCTACAGGGTAGTTAGGTGCTACCTATTAAAGACCAGCATTCATGGAAAGAGTATAGAGAAAAAAAAAAAAAAAAAAACCAACAAAAAATACCACTGCTGAGAATGTAAATTGGTGCAACCATTGTGGAAAACTATTTGGAAATTTGTTTTCATGTGATTCCACAATCTCACACCTGGGCAAATATCTAGAGAAAATTCTAATTTAAAAAAGATTCATGCATCCCATGTTCATAGCATCACTGTTTACAGTAGCCAAGACCTGGAAGCAACCTAAATGTCTGTCAACAGAGGAATGGATAAAGATAAATGGATAGGGCTTCCCTGGTGGTCCAGTGGGTAAGGATACCGCCTTGCAGTGCAAGGGACGCCGGTTTGATTCCTGGCCTGGGAAGATTCCACGTGCCGCGGAGTAGGTGGACCGACGTGTCCAACTACCGAACTGGAGCTCTGGAGCTCATGTGCCCAGAGCCGGTACTCTGCAACGAGAGAGGCCACTGCGATGGGAGGCCCACACAGGCCAAAGAACAAAGATAAATAAATAAAAGACTAATAGAAGCGGCCAAAAAGAACAAAAAGAAAAGATAAATGGATAGATGTCCATGGACATACAGTGGGATATGACTCAGCCATTAAAAAAAAATAATAATAAACTAATGCCATTTGGAGCAACATGGATGAACTTAAGAGATTATTGTATTAAGTAAAATAAATCAGAAAGAGAAAGACAATACCATATGATATCACTTACATGTGGAATCTAAAATATGATACCTATGAATTTATTTACAAAATAGGAACAGACTCAACAGTCATAGAGAACAATCTTATAGTTACCAAAAAGGAAAGAGGGTAGGGAGGGATAAATTAGGAGTTTGGGGTTAGCAGTTACAAGCTACTATGTTTATCCATAAATAAAAAACTGGGTCCTACTGAATAGCACAGGAGAACTATATTCAATATCCTGTGATAAATTAGACAATAACAATATTTTAAATCAACTATACTTTGATTTTTTTTCTCCCGCCTCCCCTGGCCCTGCTGACGCCGCGCCAGGATACTTTAATTTTTAAAAATGGGAAAAAAAAGATTGGCATTCAGATGAACAGTTAATTCTGGGTCTTGTTTTAGCCTAGGGACCATCTTACACAGAATCCAATAAATACACTTCAAAAAATATTATCTTCTGAGTAGAAAAATTTGAATACTTCAGTCATTCTGCTCTGATTGTATCACTAGTATTTTTTTTTTTTTGGTTTGCAGGAACAATGATAAGTCCTCCTCACTTGAAATACCATTTACTGCTGAAAAGCCTGATTAAAACAAACTAGTATTGGCAACAGTATTTCTCCATTAGTTTCTGAATCAATGACTAGACTGAAATGTCTTTGCTAGAGGACTATTTCTGGATTCTCGCTTTGAAAAAACATTATGGATAATTATAAATTCATGAAGCAATTCCCTGAGTGAAATAGTTACGAGCTATAAACTCTCTACGGTCAGGTTCATCCCAGATCAAGCAAAGGAAGCTTGTTAGCTGAGAGGTAGGGAAATAACTTGGTACTGATAAAAAATTGATGATCTTGCACATTTCTCTATCTTGATTTGGTTGACAAAAAGAAATACACATCTAGTAACAAGTCTGATAACTTCACTTAGCCATGTGCTTGTATGTTAAGAATTCTTTTTGAAATTCTGGTCCACTGAAACATTTATAAACTCAAAGTAAGTAACTGCTGTTGTAAATTCTTTCAAAATGAAATTGGCTTCTCTTCTACAACTTCTAAGTTTATTTCTTAGCAAAAATGGAAATCAAATCTTTCTTCTGCTTGAATATCCACAGAATAAAATGGAACAATCCCCTTGAAAAACATTTGGCAGCATCTTAAAAAGTCAAACATAAATTTACCATACAACCCAACAATTCTATTCCTAGGTATCTGACCAAGGGAAATGAAAACACAAAGTTCACACAAACACTTGTGTACAAAAGTTCACACCAGGTTTGTTCATAATAGCCGGAAAGTGGGGACCACCTAACATCTATTACATGTTGACAGGATAAACCTAAGTGTGCTGCTCCTTAGCAACAAAACAACTACTAATACCTGCTACTACATGGATGATTTTCAAAAATGGATGATCTACTAGGAGAAGGAATCCATATGCAAAAGACTACATACTGTATGATTTTCTTTATGTGAAACGTCCAGAAAATGCAGGCTTGTAGAATCAAAGCAGTTCACTGTTTGGCCAGAGCTGCGGGTTGGAAGGGAGCTTAACTGCAAAGGAGCACACAGGATTTCTCAAGGCAATGGAAATGTTCTAAAACTTGGTAGTGTTGATGGTTGCACAACTGTACACTTACTAAAAATCAGTGAAAACCTAAAGTGAATTTTATGGAACATGGATGACACCTCAATAAAACTATTTTACACACACACATACACAAGGTGTTTTCTCTGTCACCCAAAAAAGAAGGTCCAAAATTCCATATTCTCTAGCATGGTAGGAAAATCCTGAGGCCCCTCCTCCCTCTTCCAGTCTAATGGCCTTGCCTTCACTCTCCAACACAGCGACACAGTGACTGTTCTCCTCCACACTGCGTGCAGCACTGTTTCACCCTTCTGTTCTCTTCACACTCCCCAAACCACGGCCCCTTCTTTACCCAGTCAACTCTTACTCATTCTTCAAGACCCAATGTAATATGAAACTCCTTCTCTGAAGTAGTGTCTTAATTGTCTCAGTCAGAATCCGTTCCCTCCTCATTGTGTTCCCATAGAATCTGTAATGCCTATGTGTGTGTCTATTCCACTGAAATAAAAGCACACATGAGACGTCCCTGAGTTTCAATTTTATTTAGGGACTTACTGAAGCGTATAGTCCAGGAAACAGCCTCTCAGCTCTGACAAACCAAAGAGGTAAGAGGACGAGTCAGTGTGTATGTGATTTTGTAGAAGGGAGATTATGTACAAACAATTTACCATTTACACATCTTGGTAAAAGATTGGGGCTACTCAGGAGGTACAGCCAGTTTAATGGTTTTAGTGCTTTTTGAAGTATGGGGAAATGCATTTAATCCTTTCAGAAAACTACTGAGTAGGTGCTCCAGGCATGCACACGAGTGCTCGTAAATATCTCTATTTCACTGATGAGTCAGTTACAACACTTAAGTAAAGTCACAACCAAGTTTGAGTCTTTCCAGTACTATACTTATCACCTGTTCTTCTTCCAATTTATGATACCCTCAAGGTAGAGGACTTTCTATAACAATACGCAGCCCCTAACCGATGAATATGTGTTCAATTAAGTACTTATCGCAAATGCCCTCAGGCGAGATTCCACTAACCCTGTCTCAGTTTCCAGCGGAAACTACCAGGAGTCCAGGGGCCCGGACTAGGGATTGGCCGTGCGAGTCGCATGGCCCCGCCCATGGCGTTACTGGTGGCGTCATCACGTAGGGCCGAGGCGGCGCCGCCACGTCCTTTAAATAAGGCCTTCCGTCGCGCGCGCGCGACTAAAAGGAGTCGGGTGCAGAGTGTGTACGTGTTCCGCGGAGGTCGCGGTCTGGGCCGGCCGGAGCCGCCGCGGTCCAAAATTCCATATTCTCTAGCATGGTAGGAAAATCCTGAGGCCCCTCCTCCCTCTTCCAGTCTAATGGCCTTGCCTTCACTCTCCAACACAGCGACACAGTGACTGTTCTCCTCCACACTGCAGCACTGTTTCACCCTTCTGTTCTCTTCACACTCCCCAAACCACGGCCCCTTCTTTACCCAGTCAACTCTTACTCATTCTTCAAGACCCAATGTAATATGAAACTCCTTCTCTGAAGTAGTGTCTTAATTGTCTCAGTCAGAATCCGTTCCCTCCTCATTGTGTTCCCATAGAATCTGTAATGCCTATGTGTGTGTCTATTCCACTGAAATAAAAGCACACATGAGACGTCCCTGAGTTTCAATTTTATTTAGGGACTTACTGAAGCGTATAGTCCAGGAAACAGCCTCTCAGCTCTGACAAACCAAAGAGGTAAGAGGACGAGTCAGTGTGTATGTGATTTTGTAGAAGGGAGATTATGTACAAACAATTTACCATTTACACATCTTGGTAAAAGATTGGGGCTACTCAGGAGGTACAGCCAGTTTAATGGTTTTAGTGCTTTTTGAAGTATGGGGAAATGCATTTAATCCTTTCAGAAAACTACTGAGTAGGTGCTCCAGGCATGCACACGAGTGCTCGTAAATATCTCTATTTCACTGATGAGTCAGTTACAACACTTAAGTAAAGTCACAACCAAGTTTGAGTCTTTCCAGTACTATACTTATCACCTGTTCTTCTTCCAATTTATGATACCCTCAAGGTAGAGGACTTTCTATAACAATACGCAGCCCCTAACCGATGAATATGTGTTCAATTAAGTACTTATCGCAAATGCCCTCAGGCGAGATTCCACTAACCCTGTCTCAGTTTCCAGCGGAAACTACCAGGAGTCCAGGGGCCCGGACTAGGGATTGGCCGTGCGAGTCGCATGGCCCCGCCCATGGCGTTACTGGTGGCGTCATCACGTAGGGCCGAGGCGGCGCCGCCACGTCCTTTAAATAAGGCCTTCCGTCGCGCGCGCGCGACTAAAAGGAGTCGGGTGCAGAGTGTGTACGTGTTCCGCGGAGGTCGCGGTCTGGGCCGGCCGGAGCCGCCGCGGACCGCGAGGTGGGCGGCAAGGGTGCTAAGTGGCGGAGACGCGGCGGGGAGGGCACGCGCGTGACGGCCGGGGGGCGGGAGCATGGCGGCCCGTCGGCCGCGCCGGGACCCTCCGCAGCAGCTGCTGGCGCAGCCCCCTTCTCCAGCTTTGCTGGCGGATTTCTTACCTTTCTGGGCCTTATTAATTCTTTAGTTCCCTTTCCCTCAGCCTTCCTTGTGTCTTCTTCAGTTCTCTTGCCCCAGCCCCTCTCCGGGCAAAAGTGTGGGAGGTGGATTAAGTGGGAGCAGGTGAGCCCCGTCCGCGAGTGAGAGACTCTCACGTTTGATTGCGTTGCTCACAAATTCTCATCTGTATGCACGGTGTGATAGGGATACGCACAGAGGCAAGCCAGATCTGTAGCGCAGGTGCTTGCTCTAAGTGATCCCCTGAAGTACCACCTAAGTTATCTGGACCCCAGCCTCCGCAAAAGTGGTTCTGTTAGAAAGATTTTCGATATTCGGAGAGCTTCTGCCCTTCGTTGCTCGCCAGAAGTTAACCCCATAATAATGTATCGTTGGAAAGGTGGAAGCGTGATTTGTTTTGCCGGTAAGGGAATCAGGGCAGGGGGCCGAGTAAAGACATAAAGCCGGTGCCCTAAAGGGATCTGGTATGTGAGCAGTGACAATTTTATTGTTTCCGTCTTATTTCGCCATGTTCCCAGAATAAGTTAAATGGAGATGGACTGATCCTATGTAAGCTTCTGCGGTTCTGCCTCAAAGACCTTGGGAATATTCATCTGTCTGCTTTTTAAGTGTTTGTGTCAGGTGAGGGTAGGTGTAAGGAACAGATCCTTGCCTCATCTGAGTGTCTGGCCCCGCCGTTCACCTGTTTTTGTTTTTGACCTTTGGCTTTTCCTCAGTTGAGTGCAAATTCTGGAGACATCCTCTTCCTCAGGAGCCTGCATTGCCATGTAGCAGAATTGTGAACTTGAGTGAAAAGTAAATCTAGGAATATTAGCTCCATGATGGCCATGGGTGAACCAAGGCTGAACTGGTAAGTTACATCTGTTTGTAATCCCCGAAAGAGAATTGAGTTTCTCAGGTGGCTCAGCCTTAAAGAATTAGCCTGCCAATCAGTGCAGGAGACACAGGTGTGATCCCTGGGTGGGAAGATCTCCTGGAGAAGGAAATGTCAACCTTCTCCGGTATTCTCGCCTGGAAAATTCCAGGGACAGATGAAACTGGCAGGTTCCAGTCCATGGGGTCCCAAAGAGTCAGACACCACTTAGAGACTGAACACACAGCTATACAAAGAGGATTGAAGTGAGTCTGGTGGATAGATAGGAAAGGAGTGTGTCTGGCCTCGGAGAGATCTGGAGGAAACAGGACAAATTCCATTGGCTTAGACTTGACCCCATTCTCGTCTACACCTACTTTGACTGCACTTTCTCTCCTAAAGAGATAACATTTCAGCACTATCAGTAGACCTTTAAGACTAGACAGGCTATTTTTTGGTTATGTTGGGATCTATATCAAGTGATAACGTGAATGCATAGACTGTTTTAGAAGTGTATGAGAACATCACAAATGGAAAACTCTATTTAGTAGAGTGGCAATAGAAATCTAATGTATGTGCTGCTTTAGGTCAATTTGACACACATTCACTGAGCATCAACTCTTGGCCAAGGAGAATACAAAAGTTAAAAGAGATTACACAGATAGCATAGCACCTGGCTCAAAGAAGATCCCGTCGCTACATATTCTAGGATAATGGATACATATGATGATACTGTGTATAGTGATGTAATGTGATACATATTGCTTCACTGGCAATCATACTACAAAATAGAAATGTTATGAAAGTAACATGGTCTACATGTTAAATTTATAAAATGTGAACATGTCAGATTTATCGAATAAAATCAGTATGTGCTCAGTAAGTATTGGTTTATTGCAAACAGTGCTCCCTTCCTACAGGGAGCTCACGGTCCCTGAGGCCCATGACTTTGTATATTATGCAAAAACTTTGGAATTTAATGAGATGTCACAAACACAATACCATAGCAAGTAAAAAGAAACTACGCTGGTATATAGCAGATAAGACTTTTTAATTTTATCATTTATTTCTTAATCTGTGTTTTTCAGAGAAACACTGTTAAAAATAGAAAGAAATGAATATGGAGCAAATATGCTAGAATTTCCCATTTTAGGAATGGGCAGCCACAGGTGCTATTTGGTTAAATTGTTGTAAGTTCCTAGAGAGAAGCTCATTTATGCTCCTTGCCATGAAAAATGTGTTCAAGTACAACGCACGTGCGCTTCTATACACTGACATTGTGAAACCAAACATGACTCAGAAACTTTGCACATTATTACAGATCTTGGCTTCCCCTGTAGCTCAGCTGATAAAGAATCTGTCTGCAATGCAGGAAACCCCAGCTTAATTCCTGGGTTGGGAGGATCTCCTGGAGAAGGGATAGGCTACCCACTCAAATACTCAAATATTCTTGCCTGGAGACTTAAATGGTTCGTCCCTGGGTCACAGAGGGTTGAACATAACTGAGTGACTTGATTTTGCCTCTTTTTTTTTTTGGCCACTTCTATTGGTCTTTCATTTTATTTTCATCCATCTTTGTTCTTTGGCCTGTGTGGGCCTCCCATCACAGTGGCCTCTGTTGCTGCAGAGCACCGGCTCTGGGCGCATGCGCTCCAGAGCTCTGGCTTGGTAGTTGGACACATCGGTCCAGCCACTCCGTGGCATGTGGGATCTTCCCAGGCCCGGAATCGAACCAGCGCCCCTTGCACTGCAAGGTGGTGTGCTTACCCACTGGACCACCAGGGAAGCCCTTGACTTCGACTTTTGATAGACCTTGAAACTATCCTTCTCTATAGAATCCTATTAATCATTGTCCTTCCTAGACTGATGGTTCTCAGTGTGTTTAATCTTTAAGTTCCTTCCTTCAACCAGCATTTATTTGATGCTTACTACACGGAAAGCGCTGACTACAATAAAGCATGTTAATCTATAATAATTACAGTATGAAAAATCATATATGACCTTACAAGTGGGTTTAGTTAAGGCACACTGTTTATCACACTTACCAAGTAAACAAAAAAATAGTTGGATAATCAGTCTTTGTAGTGTTTTGGGGCCGAGCACAATAGTGAATGCAACAAAAACAGGTTGAGAAGCATTTTCTTTGAGCAGTCAAACAGCTTAATGTTATTCTGCAGAGCCTGAGATGAGTGCTAATGGACAAAACAAGGCTGATAACTGAAATTGGAGAGTTTCAGAATGGGCTTAGATCAGAAGCTATCCAAGAAGTAAAACATCTAAAGCCAGACATTTCTTACATGAAGTTAAAATGATTAATAGGTGATTTTCTGGGAAAGAAGATGTAGGGTACATGTTTTAAATTGCAGTTATACAATTATGCTTGTTAATCTAACATGAGATTTCAGTTGTCAAATTGAAGTAAATTTCTTTGTTTTTCAGGGATGTTTCACCAAAAAATGGCCTTAGGACATTTTTTTCTCGAGAAAATTATAAAGATTATTCCATGGCTCCAAGTTTAAAAGAACTATGTATCTTATCTAGCAGGTAATATGTTTAATTATTTGGTTATTTATATCCATACTTGATATTTTTCTGATAGTTGAAGTTTTATATCTACCCATCTATATCCATTAGGAAACATTTGAATTATAGGGATGTAAAATTTAGAAAATAGAACTTAGTGTTCCCAAAAGACCACCGTTTAGTTTACATAAATAATATTTTTTCAGACCTTTCTCTACACATGAACAGGTAGATATTAAAAATGGGGGGAATTTCCTGAATGGTTACGACTCCATGCTTTCATTGGTGAGGGCTAGAGTTCAGTCCCTGGTCAGGGAGCTAAGATTCCACAAGTCATGTGGTATGATCAAAAAAAGGGTTGGGGGAGAATCACACTATAAATACTATAGACACTATAAAACTGTTTAACTTTTGCAACTTTTTAGATTTTAGCCTCTTTTATTGGTTTTTAATTGATTAATTTATTTTCATCCATTCCTATTCTTCTGCCTGTGTGGGCCTCCCATTGCAGTGGGCTCGCGTTGCAGAGCACCAGCTCTGGGTGCAGGTGCTCCAGAGCGCCGGCTCCTAATTGGACACACCGATCCAACTGCTCTGCGGCATGTGGGATCTCCCCGGGCTAGGGATCGAACCGGTGCCCTTTGTATTGCACGGTGCACTCTTTACCCACTGGACCATCAGGGAAGTCCTAACTAGTTTTACATTGTAAAGTGTTTGTGTGATTTTAAACAGTAACATTTATAAACTTCTTGTTAATCATTTCTATAAGATATATGTATAGAAATTGAATTATTTGGGCAGATTCTATAAACATTTTATATTTTAATAGATACCACCAAATTGCCATGGAATTCTTATCACCAAGTTTCTGGTATGAAAATGCTCATTGATTGATAGTAATAATTTCTCCTTCTCATGGCTTGACTGCCTAGAACAGCTCTTCTTTCCTTTGTGATTAGTTGCTTCTGCTCTACTGTGGATGAATCTTAAAACTGAGTAATAGTGCTTGCTAGAAAAGAGTGATAATATGCCAAATGAGGAATTGGGGAGCTCCTCTAGAGGAGCTCAGTCTTTCATTCTTTTCCACTCCTTTTGTGATGGAGGAAGCGTGCTTCCTGCCTCTGCATGAAATGGGACTCCATCTTTTCCACTTTTTCAGTACCTTTTCTCTCAATTAGCATCCCTTAGGAGACATTTGAATTATAGGGATGTAAAATTTAGAAAATAGAACTTAGTGTTCCCAAAAGACCACCGTTTAGTTTACATAAATAATATTTTTTCAGACCTTTCTCTACACATGAACAGGTAGATATTAAAAATGGGGGGAATTTCCTGAATGGTTACGACTCCATGCTTTCATTGGTGAGGGCTAGAGTTCAGTCCCTGGTCAGGGAGCTAAGATTCCACAAGTCATGTGGTATGATCAAAAAAAGGGTTGGGGGAGAATCACACTATAAATACTATAGACACTATAAAACTGTTTAACTTTTGCAACTTTTTAGATTTTAGCCTCTTTTATTGGTTTTTAATTGATTAATTTATTTTCATCCATTCCTATTCTTCTGCCTGTGTGGGCCTCCCATTGCAGTGGGCTCGCGTTGCAGAGCACCAGCTCTGGGTGCAGGTGCTCCAGAGCGCCGGCTCCTAATTGGACACACCGATCCAACTGCTCTGCGGCATGTGGGATCTCCCCGGGCTAGGGATCGAACCGGTGCCCTTTGTATTGCACGGTGCACTCTTTACCCACTGGACCATCAGGGAAGTCCTAACTAGTTTTACATTGTAAAGTGTTTGTGTGATTTTAAACAGTAACATTTATAAACTTCTTGTTAATCATTTCTATAAGATATATGTATAGAAATTGAATTATTTGGGCAGATTCTATAAACATTTTATATTTTAATAGATACCACCAAATTGCCATGGAATTCTTATCACCAAGTTTCTGGTATGAAAATGCTCATTGATTGATAGTAATAATTTCTCCTTCTCATGGCTTGACTGCCTAGAACAGCTCTTCTTTCCTTTGTGATTAGTTGCTTCTGCTCTACTGTGGATGAATCTTAAAACTGAGTAATAGTGCTTGCTAGAAAAGAGTGATAATATGCCAAATGAGGAATTGGGGAGCTCCTCTAGAGGAGCTCAGTCTTTCATTCTTTTCCACTCCTTTTGTGATGGAGGAAGCGTGCTTCCTGCCTCTGCATGAAATGGGACTCCATCTTTTCCACTTTTTCAGTACCTTTTCTCTCAATTAGCATCCCCCTTTTACTCCCACTTGTCTCTTTTTTTGGTTTGACCTTTGGCCATGTGGCCCAACTTGCAGGATCTTAGTTCCTCAACCAGGGATCAAACCCGTGCCACTTGCAATGGAAGCTCTGAGTCCTAACCGTGGGACCATCACAGAGTTCCCTCTTTATTCTCTCTTGATCAGTATTTAAGCATGCTTGGGTCTGTCCTGTCTCAGTCCTTGGATTCCACACCCCTTCCTAGTTAGTTTCTTACCTCTTCTCTCATCTGTACTTAGTTTTGGACTTCTTTAAGTACTTGGATATGTGTGCTGCGAGGACATGAGGGACAAGAGAACTACAAGACATAGAGATAGCAGTTAACAGAGTAGCACTACCCGTAATTACTTGAGATGGGTTGAACTCTCCAGCCAAAAGACAGATTTGGAGAGTCTATTTGAGAAACAGGATGAGGAAAAAAAAAACCGCGCCCTTTATTGAGCATCCCACTGCATTTGCTTTCACTGTACATCCCACCGTAATCTGCCCCCTACCCTCATGAAGACTGCTAAAGCTATTCCTCTCAAGATCATTAAGGGATCTTGACTATGTAGATCTCTCCTAATGTTCCTTCTAGTTTTTTTTTGTGATTGTGAGGTTTTTTTTAATGGAATTAATTGCTACCATTGGTAACTCATTTAGGCTGTTTTCATTCCTATGCTGTTACAGTTAGCATCCACTTTATATAAGTACTGGCCTAAGGATGAGTTCCTATGAGAGGAAGGTGTGTATGTGGTCTATTTCAGATATATATGAAATTGAGGCAGATTCTATAAACATTTTATATTTTAATAGATACCACCAAATTGCCATGGAATTCTTATCACCAAGTTTCTGGTATGAAAATGCTCATTGATTGATAGTAATAATTTCTCCTTCTCATGGCTTGACTGCCTAGAACAGCTCTTCTTTCCTTTGTGATTAGTTGCTTCTGCTCTACTGTGGATGAATCTTAAAACTGAGTAATAGTGCTTGCTAGAAAAGAGTGATAATATGCCAAATGAGGAATTGGGGAGCTCCTCTAGAGGAGCTCAGTCTTTCATTCTTTTCCACTCCTTTTGTGATGGAGGAAGCGTGCTTCCTGCCTCTGCATGAAATGGGACTCCATCTTTTCCACTTTTTCAGTACCTTTTCTCTCAATTAGCATCCCCTTATACTCCCACTTGTCTCTTTTTTTGGTTTGACCTTTGGCCATGTGGCCCAACTTGCAGGATCTTAGTTCCTCAACCAGGGATCAAACCCGTGCCACTTGCAATGGAAGCTCTGAGTCCTAACCGTGGGACCATCACAGAGTTCCCTCTTTATTCTCTCTTGATCAGTATTTAAGCATGCTTGGGTCTGTCCTGTCTCAGTCCTTGGATTCCACACCCCTTCCTAGTTAGTTTCTTACCTCTTCTCTCATCTGTACTTAGTTTTGGACTTCTTTAAGTACTTGGATATGTGTGCTGCGAGGACATGAGGGACAAGAGAACTACAAGACATAGAGATAGCAGTTAACAGAGTAGCACTACCCGTAATTACTTGAGATGGGTTGAACTCTCCAGCCAAAAGACAGATTTGGAGAGTCTATTTGAGAAACAGGATGAGGAAAAAAAAAACCGCGCCCTTTATTGAGCATCCCACTGCATTTGCTTTCACTGTACATCCCACCGTAATCTGCCCCCTACCCTCATGAAGACTGCTAAAGCTATTCCTCTCAAGATCATTAAGGGATCTTGACTATGTAGATCTCTCCTAATGTTCCTTCTAGTTTTTTTTTGTGATTGTGAGGTTTTTTTTAATGGAATTAATTGCTACCATTGGTAACTCATTTAGGCTGTTTTCATTCCTATGCTGTTACAGTTAGCATCCACTTTATATAAGTACTGGCCTAAGGATGAGTTCCTATGAGAGGAAGGTGTGTATGTGGTCTTAATTTTTACAGATATTTCCATTGAAAGGATTAAAGAAACAAGTGTTTTTTTGATTCCATCAAATGAATAGATACATTCAAGGACTTCCCCGGTGGTCCAGTGGGTAAAGAGTACACCTTACAGTACAGAGGGCACTGGTTTGATCCCTGGCCTGGGAAAACCCCACGTGCTGCGGAGCAGCTGGACCAGTGTGTCCAATAATGAGCCAGCGCTCTGGAGCGCACCAGAGTCGGTGCTCTGCCACAAAAGAGCCCACTACAATGGGAGGCCCACGCAGGCTGAAAAATAAAGATGGATGAAAATAAATAAAAAAACAATAAAAGAGGCCAAAATTTTGTTAAAAAATGAATAGATACATTCAAATAAAGGCAAGCAGAAGTTCTGTTAAAAAGACATTTTCAAAAATGTTTTAAAGAGGCAATTTCAGGAGCAGCATTTCTTGCCAAAGTGCATAGTTATAATGCCTTTGCTAGTATCAACTACAGAAGATTAAGATAATTAGATTCCTTATCAGTGTGCATCTGTGGTATTTTAATATTTTATTTTTTGAATATGTAGATTACATGTTTCTTTTTTTTAAATTGTATTTACTTATTTATTTTTGGCTATTCTGGGTTTTCACTGCTGCTGCAAGCTCCTCTCTAGTTGCAGGGAATAGGAGCTACTCTCTAGTTGAGGTGAGCAGACTTCTTGTGGTGGTGACCTCTCCTGTTGTGGAACTCGGGCTCTAGGGCACATGGGCTCCCACAGTTGCAGCACATGGGCTCAATAGTTGTGGCTCCAAGACTGTGAAGTACAGGCTGAGTAGTTGTGGCTCATGGACTTAGTTGCTCTGCAGCATGTGGGATCCTCCCGGATCAGGCATAGAACCCGTGTCTCCTTGCACTGGCAGGCAAACTCCTCACCACTGAACTACCAGGGAAGCCCCATCTGTGGTATTTTTTGAAAGCTATTTCTGTTATCAAACTTGTACCATTTCTTGGAGATAAAAAACTTCTTAAAATTTATCAATTAAAGAACTGACTTTGTTTTATTTGTTTTCTTTTGTCAGGGGAGCTGTATTTGTTTTACAATGTTACATTAACTTCAGGTGTACAGGGAAGTTATTGTTATACGTTTTTACAGAGTTTTCTTGTTTACAGGTATACATAATCCCCAAATAGTCATAGATATATCCCTGACCCCTGTTTGTTTTATTTAAATCAAAGAATGCCTACATATGCTCATGTCCTGAGATTTAGTGCTCATATACCTTTATTCTTTTTTTTTTAAAGATTTATTTATTTATTTATTTATTTTGGGTGGGGTCGGGTTAGGGAGGGAGGGGAGCAGGTGGGCCACTTTTATTGGTCTTTCATTTCTCCATTTTCATCCGTCTTTGTTCTTTGGCTCCTGTGGGCCTCCCATCGCGGTGGCGTCTGTCACTGCAGAGCTCTAGCTCTGGGCGCATGCACTCCAGAGCTCCAGCTCGGTGATTGGACACATCGGTCCAGCTGCTCTGCGGCACGTGGGATCTTCCGCGGCCAGGGATCGAACTGGCACCCCTTGCACTGCAAGGTGGCGTCCTTACCCACTGGGCCACCAGGGGAAGCCCCCTTTATTCTTAATTAAAAAAAAAAAAAAAACACTCACTTTTATCTTAGTCCCATCTTTTCTGAATAAAAATTTCAATATTCCCAATATTAGTCGTCTTCATTCTGCTTCTGCTTCTAATTTTATGATTCTTTGTAAATCCCATTTTATTCAGCATATCCTAAGTGTGGGTTATAGTCTAAAATATGTAAGGGAGAGGGCATCTTACTGGAAGTTAAGTACACTTAACTCCTAAAATCTTTTTTTTTTAATAGTAAGAATTGATTTTCAGACTGTTAGATTACCACAGTTTTCTTGATGAGCAAACTAGGAAGAATGTACATTTATTAACCCTAATTTTGCAATTTTTGTGTTCTATATGTAACATATTTGGGAAAATATTGATCCTCTAATTATGCTACTTTCAACAATATGAGATTTCAGCCCTTCTCCCTCCACTAAAAGGTAAAAATTTGCCTATTTAGAATGTAGTTTCCGGTTATAGGTGTTTGTAACTGAGTTTTAAATCAACGAAAGGAAAGTAACTTTAAATACAAAATAAAAATAACTAAAAAAGTTTTAACATGTCTGCTGTAGATAAGTAAATCAAATTCAGGAGGTACAGGTAGACTTGAGATGGGAGCTAAAAGCACCATTTCCAGATGCTACTTAAAGAAGCTACACAAACCAGGAGACTTTAAAGCACAGGAAGCAAAAACTTTTGAATTCTGCCTTTTCTTCACAGAAACTTAAAGTAAAAAAGGAGAATGGGTAGTTGACAAAATGAAGGGGGATAACTTCAAACTATCAACTTAAATAAAATATAATGCTGTAAATGTGGAGAGAGAAACCCTGTCGGATGCTTTTGGCTTGCGCCCTGATGAAGATTTTGACAGCACTGCACACAGAAATGATCTTGATGTGCTGCCATCTCACTCTTTGCTGAGTGTAGCCAATTTAAACTGCTAGAATTTCTTGACATTTCTACTCTGGCATATCTGAGTCAGCATCTTGTTGCTGCAGCAGCTTAATTAAATTTGCCAGTTTGTGCCACAAGGACAGACATGTTCTCATATTCAGAGAGACAGCTGTGAAGCAGTATTGTTAAGAGTTGTGGACACAATACTGTTAGGTTTGAATAGCTCTCAAGACATTTTCTAGTGAGAAATCAATTTGCTATAATACATTTCTCCCAAGATCAGCAGTTAATATTCATTTTGTTAACCTAAAATATGCTTATTTTTTATGCACTTTTGGGAGAAACTTTAGTAGCTAAGTGTGTCTTCACATGTATTATTTTCAGAGCCTGTCTAAGCATCCTTATTTTAATTTCTAAAATCCTTTTTCTATTCACTAACCTGCCCACTCTCTTGACTAGTTTTCCATCTAAAGATAAAAGAGTACTCCTGAATATTTTGCCTTATTTGGGGTCTCTGTGTCTTTTTTTTAAAGAATATTGTCATTTTTACCAGATTTATTCTAGTATCTTTAAGATGGTCTAAAACACACTAGTGGTAGTTTTAGAAGGTTTGACTCATCGTTTGTCCAGATATATATACACTGGTAATTCTCAAGGTTACCAGGCCGAAACTCTTCTACTTTACATGACAGGTATTAATAAGAAGTAAGACACTTGTTTGCTGTGAATTGAAATTCATAGATATTAGTAGTCACAGACATAGAATTTTAAAATAATGCTATAAATATATAAATGTGAAATAAAAGGCAAATCATGTATATTATATACTATAGTAGATTTTTAAAAGTAAAGGAGGTAGTTGACACTTAAATGAAAGCACAGGAAGCAAAACTTTTGAATTCTGCCTTTTCTTCACAGAAACTTAAAGTAAAAAAGGAGAATGGGTAGTTGACAAAATGAAGGGGGATAACTTCAAACTATCAACTTAAATAAAATATAATGCTGTAAATGTGGAGAGAGAAACCCTGTCGGATGCTTTTGGCTTGCGCCCTGATGAAGATTTTGACAGCACTGCACACAGAAATGATCTTGATGTGCTGCCATCTCACTCTTTGCTGAGTGTAGCCAATTTAAACTGCTAGAATTTCTTGACATTTCTACTCTGGCATATCTGAGTCAGCATCTTGTTGCTGCAGCAGCTTAATTAAATTTGCCAGTTTGTGCCACAAGGACAGACATGTTCTCATATTCAGAGAGACAGCTGTGAAGCAGTATTGTTAAGAGTTGTGGACACAATACTGTTAGGTTTGAATAGCTCTCAAGACATTTTCTAGTGAGAAATCAATTTGCTATAATACATTTCTCCCAAGATCAGCAGTTAATATTCATTTTGTTAACCTAAAATATGCTTATTTTTTATGCACTTTTGGGAGAAACTTTAGTAGCTAAGTGTGTCTTCACATGTATTATTTTCAGAGCCTGTCTAAGCATCCTTATTTTAATTTCTAAAATCCTTTTTCTATTCACTAACCTGCCCACTCTCTTGACTAGTTTTCCATCTAAAGAAAAAAGAGTACTCCTGAATATTTTGCCTTATTTGGGGTCTCTGTGTCTTTTTTTTAAAGAATATTGTCATTTTTACCAGATTTATTCTAGTATCTTTAAGATGGTCTAAAACACACTAGTGGTAGTTTTAGAAGGTTTGACTCATCGTTTGTCCAGATATATATACACTGGTAATTCTCAAGGTTACCAGGCCGAAACTCTTCTACTTTACATGACAGGTATTAATAAGAAGTAAGACACTTGTTTGCTGTGAATTGAAATTCATAGATATTAGTAGTCACAGACATAGAATTTTAAAATAATGCTATAAATATATAAATGTGAAATAAAAGGCAAATCATGTATATTATATACTATAGTAGATACTGTTGCACTAGAAGATGGACCAACCAACATAATGGAATTTAAGGGAAGTAAGATAAACTATAAAAATCATAAAAATGAAAGAGTAAAATGTATTGTTGGGATAGGTAATAACAGGCAACACTTATTTGTCATGATAAGACAAAGCTTGAAATGACCTTTGAAAGTTGTGCATGACACTATGATCCATTACAAAAATGTAGTATTCCTCAACTATAAATGCCTTTAATCCTTCTATTTTGGGGCAACCCTGATGCACCCACAGATTTCCAGAATCCCTCGAGTGAAGCAGTACTGTTAGATTGAGAATCACAGCTCTGGATATTTCCTTCCCTCCCCTTTGTCTGTCTTAATCCCTGATTTTGATACCCTTAGGATTCTTCCCAGTCACCTGTTCATTGTGTTCAGTTTGGAAACCGAAGGTCTCCACAGTCACATTGTGTTAGTGTACATCTTTACTTCTCTCTCTTCCCCATTCATTTGTCTGATCCACTTGAGTATAAGGTGCTAGAGAGTAGAGACTGTGTCTCACTCAGTGTTAGCTCTATGGTACCCAGCATAGCAGTCACTGAAATTAAATATTAGTGAGTGGGGCAATGAAGACTGCATCAACAGACATTCAGCCTTTTGTTCATTTCCCTTCCTTCTGGTTATTGTTGTTTAGTTTGGAACCAAATCATAGGGAACAGTTACTGTGGTGTAGATTAAAGTTGCCGAGGCTAAGTAAATGTAGTTTTGTGTACGTGTGTATGCACTTTAAGCCTCTTTTAAGAAAAACATAGATTTTAACATTGAATGACAGCGTAGAGGCAGAATATGTACAGGATAAGAAATTTGTGTTCCTATACCTTAATCAGGGTAGTACGGTGATTTTTTTTTTAAATGTGAGAGTAGTTTTCCATAAACAAATACAGTAACTGGTTCTCTAGCTACTGATTACTTTTTCCTCTAGTGCATTTCACTGTGGTTAAGGCAGGATTTCTCTTTTATATCCAAAGCATAAAGACATTTCCACAGACTCAGCCCTATGCATGAGTGATAGAGGATTATAAACAAACATAGAATTTAAAATAAGATAAATATAAAATTAAATAAAAGTAAATTTTTGTATTGTTGCACTAGAAGATGGACCAACCAACATAATGGAATTTAAGGGAAGTAAGATAAACTATAAAAATCATAAAAATGAAAGAGTAAAATGTATTGTTGGGATAGGTAATAACAGGCAACACTTATTTGTCATGATAAGACAAAGCTTGAAATGACCTTTGAAAGTTGTGCATGACACTATGATCCATTACAAAAATGTAGTATTCCTCAACTATAAATGCCTTTAATCCTTCTATTTTGGGGCAACCCTGATGCACCCACAGATTTCCAGAATCCCTCGAGTGAAGCAGTACTGTTAGATTGAGAATCACAGCTCTGGATATTTCCTTCCCTCCCCTTTGTCTGTCTTAATCCCTGATTTTGATACCCTTAGGATTCTTCCCAGTCACCTGTTCATTGTGTTCAGTTTGGAAACCGAAGGTCTCCACAGTCACATTGTGTTAGTGTACATCTTTACTTCTCTCTCTTCCCCATTCATTTGTCTGATCCACTTGAGTATAAGGTGCTAGAGAGTAGAGACTGTGTCTCACTCAGTGTTAGCTCTATGGTACCCAGCATAGCAGTCACTGAAATTAAATATTAGTGAGTGGGGCAATGAAGACTGCATCAACAGACATTCAGCCTTTTGTTCATTTCCCTTCCTTCTGGTTATTGTTGTTTAGTTTGGAACCAAATCATAGGGAACAGTTACTGTGGTGTAGATTAAAGTTGCCGAGGCTAAGTAAATGTAGTTTTGTGTACGTGTGTATGCACTTTAAGCCTCTTTTAAGAAAAACATAGATTTTAACATTGAATGACAGCGTAGAGGCAGAATATGTACAGGATAAGAAATTTGTGTTCCTATACCTTAATCAGGGTAGTACGGTGATTTTTTTTTTAAATGTGAGAGTAGTTTTCCATAAACAAATACAGTAACTGGTTCTCTAGCTACTGATTACTTTTTCCTCTAGTGCATTTCACTGTGGTTAAGGCAGGATTTCTCTTTTATATCCAAAGCATAAAGACATTTCCACAGACTCAGCCCTATGCATGAGTGATAGAGGATTATAAACAACTGTTGCTTCTGTAAAATATATCAGATAATGTTGGGACTTTCTTTTTAATTCTTGAGATAATTAAAGCAGAGGAAATCAGAAAATATAGAATCTCAGTGAGTTTATGTACTTCAGGTTTGTGACCCCATCATACCCCGCTGCTAGTGGCTTTTGTTCACTGCATTAACTGATCTATCTTTTTGAAGAATTCAAATATTTAAAAAAACTTAAATAGTAATAAAAATGGAAACACAAAGTACCTGCATGTATAACTGGCAGGAGTGATGAACTTTTCAATAAAAGGGAGAAATTTCCAAATCGAATAGCGTGTTTAAGGTTTATGCTTCTTCGTCTCCATCAGATAATTGAAGGTAGACTTGTGATGTGGTCCCATCCTACAGAATTCTTAATTTATACTAAATGACTAAACCTCAAAATACAGGTGGCAGTTTAGAGTAAATCCAGAATTTACTCCGTTAATCACTCTATATTCTTCTCCTTGGTGATTGAGAATCATGAAGTTTCGTGATCATAATCTTCATGTGAAAAGCACGTATTTGTAAAATGCTTTTTTTTTCCAGACGTATAGGAGAAAATTTGAATGCCACAGCAAGTTCTGTAGAAAATGAGCCGGCAGTTAGTTCAGCAGCTCAAGCAAAGGAAAAAGTTAAAACCACAGTTGGAATGGTTCTTCTTCCAAAACCAAGAGTTCCTTATCCTCGTTTCTCTCGTTTCTCACAGAGAGAACAGAGAAACTATGTGGATTTGTTGGTTAAATATGCAAAAATCCCCGCAAATTCCAAAGCTGTCGGAATAAATAAAAATGACTACTTGCAGTACTTGGTATGTATTCTGTTCTTCAGCTTCCATAGAAAAATATTTAGAAGTTAGGAAATATTTTAAATTTGTTTTTGTGTTCTGAGGTGTGATAAATAATAAAACTGGAAATGTTAATAAAAGTGAAAAATAAAAGGAGTTTATTGACCGAATATTATTAATACTTTGCTTCTGTTCTTGATTCCAGTATAGTTCAGGCATTTTGCTCTAGTTCTGAGTATATTTCATATTAAATACTAGTTGCTTTACCATTGCTCCCTGAATCACTTAAAAATTTTTGTTTAATTATTACTTTAATTAAAGTAGGTTCCAAATTCTCAATTAGGTGATACTGGGTCAGACATCATTGCTGCAAACTGTTCATGTCTGTGATTATTTCCTTGAGATAAATTCTTAAAGTATAATTACCTGGTGAAAAACTGTACATGTTTTTAAGGCTTTGATCTTTAGTTTCACATAAGTAAATTGTTCTACAAATAAGTTTAAACCAATTTGTATGTACCACTACTGTATGAAGATTTTTTTTCAGAATATCTTCACTAATACTAAATATATGGAAAAAATGGCGATCTCTTGCTTTATATTAACTTTAGTGGTTACTAATGAAAATAAGCACTTTCCATGTGTTCACAACCATTTTTGATTTTTCTTTTGTAACTTGCCTATTCATATGTGTGCTTATTTTTTCATTCGAATGTCCAAATATGTTCAGAACATTTTCGTGAATGAACTTCTTATTTCCGAATTGTATATTGTAGTGTCAGTGATTAACTTTCCTCTTATTGTGCAGTTAATAACTGTTTTGTGATTTCTGCTTTGGATATGATTATTTGTCTGACTTAATAGTGCAGTGTTGAGATCAGGTTCTGTCATTCTCAGAAAGCACGTATTTGTAAAATGCTTTTTCCAGACGATAGGAGAAAATTTGAATGCCACAGCAAGTTCTGTAGAAAATGAGCCGGCAGTTAGTTCAGCAGCTCAAGCAAAGGAAAAGTTAAAACCACAGTTGGAATGGTTCTTCTTCCAAAACCAAGAGTTCCTTATCCTCGTTTCTCTCGTTTCTCACAGAGAGAACAGAGAAACTATGTGGATTTGTTGGTTAAATATGCAAAAATCCCCGCAAATTCCAAAGCTGTCGGAATAAATAAAAATGACTACTTGCAGTACTTGGTATGTATTCTGTTCTTCAGCTTCCATAGAAAAATATTTAGAAGTTAGGAAATATTTTAAATTTGTTTTTGTGTTCTGAGGTGTGATAAATAATAAAACTGGAAATGTTAATAAAAGTGAAAAATAAAAGGAGTTTATTGACCGAATATTATTAATACTTTGCTTCTGTTCTTGATTCCAGTATAGTTCAGGCATTTTGCTCTAGTTCTGAGTATATTTCATATTAAATACTAGTTGCTTTACCATTGCTCCCTGAATCACTTAAAAATTTTTGTTTAATTATTACTTTAATTAAAGTAGGTTCCAAATTCTCAATTAGGTGATACTGGGTCAGACATCATTGCTGCAAACTGTTCATGTCTGTGATTATTTCCTTGAGATAAATTCTTAAAGTATAATTACCTGGTGAAAAACTGTACATGTTTTTAAGGCTTTGATCTTTAGTTTCACATAAGTAAATTGTTCTACAAATAAGTTTAAACCAATTTGTATGTACCACTACTGTATGAAGATTTTTTTTCAGAATATCTTCACTAATACTAAATATATGGAAAAAATGGCGATCTCTTGCTTTATATTAACTTTAGTGGTTACTAATGAAAATAAGCACTTTCCATGTGTTCACAACCATTTTTGATTTTTCTTTTGTAACTTGCCTATTCATATGTGTGCTTATTTTTTCATTCGAATGTCCAAATATGTTCAGAACATTTTCGTGAATGAACTTCTTATTTCCGAATTGTATATTGTAGTGTCAGTGATTAACTTTCCTCTTATTGTGCAGTTAATAACTGTTTTGTGATTTCTGCTTTGGATATGATTATTTGTCTGACTTAATAGTGCAGTGTTGAGAAGTGATTATTTTTAATCAAGCTCTTTATTCCAAGATATGTCTATTTTTTTTCCAAATCAGGATATGAAAAAACATGTGAATGAAGAAGTTATAGAATTCCTAAAATTTTTGCAGAATTCTGCAAAGAAATGTGCCCAGGATTATAATATGCTTTCTGAAGATGCTTGTCTCTTCACAGAGGTAAAGAAATTTATTTAAGATGCCAAGTTAATATGTAATAGGAGCATTTTTAAATGTATGATGATTTTTCAAAATCATATGTTAATATTGTCAAATTAAGAGACCAGATTGCATGTAGGTCTTTTATTCGTTGTGTGTTTAAATAATAGAAATACTAACACCTTGAACTCAGATACTACAGTATATTCATATTTCTTTCTTTTAATGATCTAACTACTATATTTGAGTTACATTTTACTCATGTGGATTTGATCTGAAACATTGGTTTCCTTTGAGAGAATGGGGGTTAAGGAGTTACCTTGGTCCTTAAAAATCTGAATGGTCCTTTAGAACCAAGTCATATACATTTGTATTCACTGTCATCATGGTAACCAGCATGATGATAAATTTCATCAGATGATAAATAATAAATTTCTTCTTATAATTTTTTGATACTTAAATTATTCATGCAGATTTATTAGCAAAGCGTGTGAATCACTCTGCCTGGTAACCTCCCATCATTTAGTGGTCAAAGGAGAAATTTAGAGTTGTAGTAGAATTCATCTAGAAACATCAAAACCAGTCTGAATTTTTTGAAGCCTTTAAAACTAGTCTTTGTATAAATCAGTGTGATACACTTAATAATATTGAACTCTATACTTAAAAATGGCTAAGATAGATTTTACTACAATTTAAGAAAAAAGCTGCTAGAGTAATTCCTGATACACAGTAAGTGCTCAAAATAATTACCTGTTAAGTGAATATAAAAATGTTTATTAACAAAGTACATTATTTGAGAGCTGGTAATCAGCTTTAAGTCATTTTTAGCCAGGTTAACTTGGCAAAACATCATCTCATTACATTTTGCATCTTACCCCAAAGACTCACTGATATTTTTCTAATTGTTTTTTACTGTTTTAAAGTTTTAATTTTATATTATGAAATATGAACCTATGGAAAAGTATTTAGAAACAATATATAATTCCTAAAATTTTTGCAGAATTCTGCAAAGAAATGTGCCCAGGATTATAATATGCTTTCTGAAGATGCTTGTCTCTTCACAGAGGTAAAGAAATTTATTTAAGATGCCAAGTTAATATGTAATAGGAGCATTTTTAAATGTATGATGATTTTTCAAAATCATATGTTAATATTGTCAAATTAAGAGACCAGATTGCATGTAGGTCTTTTATTCGTTGTGTGTTTAAATAATAGAAATACTAACACCTTGAACTCAGATACTACAGTATATTCATATTTCTTTCTTTTAATGATCTAACTACTATATTTGAGTTACATTTTACTCATGTGGATTTGATCTGAAACATTGGTTTCCTTTGAGAGAATGGGGGTTAAGGAGTTACCTTGGTCCTTAAAAATCTGAATGGTCCTTTAGAACCAAGTCATATACATTTGTATTCACTGTCATCATGGTAACCAGCATGATGATAAATTTCATCAGATGATAAATAATAAATTTCTTCTTATAATTTTTTGATACTTAAATTATTCATGCAGATTTATTAGCAAAGCGTGTGAATCACTCTGCCTGGTAACCTCCCATCATTTAGTGGTCAAAGGAGAAATTTAGAGTTGTAGTAGAATTCATCTAGAAACATCAAAACCAGTCTGAATTTTTTGAAGCCTTTAAAACTAGTCTTTGTATAAATCAGTGTGATACACTTAATAATATTGAACTCTATACTTAAAAATGGCTAAGATAGATTTTACTACAATTTAAGAAAAAAGCTGCTAGAGTAATTCCTGATACACAGTAAGTGCTCAAAATAATTACCTGTTAAGTGAATATAAAAATGTTTATTAACAAAGTACATTATTTGAGAGCTGGTAATCAGCTTTAAGTCATTTTTAGCCAGGTTAACTTGGCAAAACATCATCTCATTACATTTTGCATCTTACCCCAAAGACTCACTGATATTTTTCTAATTGTTTTTTACTGTTTTAAAGTTTTAATTTTATATTATGAAATATGAACCTATGGAAAAGTATTTAGAAAAAATATATACATGCTTAACAAATAATTATATAATGAACACCTATGTGACTGTCTTCCAAGTCAAGAAATAAAACATTACCAGTAACCTAGAAGCCCTCTGTATATCCTATCTAAATTACATTTTCCCTTGATGAAGAGATAATCACTGCAAAGTTTGGTTTTAATTTTTTTTTTTTTTTTTTAAAGATTTATTTATTTATTTCGGGCGGGGGTCGGGTTGGGGAGGGAGGGGAGCGGGCGGGCCACTTCTACTGGTCTTTCATTTCTGTTTTCATCCGTCTTTGTCCTTTGGCTCCTGCGGGCCTCCCATCGCGGTGGTGTCTGTTGTCGCAGAGAGCCGGCTCTGGGCGCATGCGCTCCAGAGCTCCGGCTCGCTGGTTGGACACATCAGTCCAGCCACTCCGCGGCACGTGGGATCTTCCCAGGCCAGGGCTCGAACCGGCGCCCCTTGCACTGCAAGGCGGTGTCCTTATCCACTGGACCACCAGGGGAAGCCCAATTTTTTTTTTTTTTTTTTTTGGTATTTCAGGCTTTCTTTTGTCTGTTTTTAATTTTTTTTTTTTTTTTTCTTTTTGGCCTCTTTTGTTGTTTTTTTATTTATTTATTTTCATCCATCTTTATTCTTTGGCCTGTGTGGGCCTCTTTCGTTCCTGAACGCTGGCTCTGGGCACAAGCGCTCCAGAGCACTGGCTCGTAATTGATCACCCTGGTCCAGCTTCTCTGCGGCATGTGGGATCCTCTGGGGCCAGAGTTTGAACCAGTGCCCCTTGCACTGCAAGGCAGACTCTCTACCCATTGGACCACCAGGGAAGCACTTTTTTTTTTTAATGTATGTGTATTATTTATTTGGCTACCTTGGGTCTTAGTTGGCAGCACATGAGGTCTCTGTTACTTTGTGTGGTATCTTTCATTCCATTGCACAAACTCTGTAGTTGTGGTGTGCCGGCTCTCTCAATGTGGTATGCTTTCTCTCTAGTTGTGGCACCTGGGCTTTGGAGTGTGTAGACATCTCTAGTTGTGGCAGGTAGACTTGGTGTTGCTTCATCACCTGTGGAATCTTAGTTCTTTGATCAGAGCTCAAGCCCATGTACCCTGCATTGCAAGGTGGATTCTCTTTTGTTTGTTTGTTTTACAGAGTTATGTTGTTTACTGCCACAAAGCAACCTGAATCTGCCATAGGTATACATATGCCCTCCCTCCTCCGGAACTTACTTCCCATCTCCCTCCCCATCCCCCATCTCTGGGTCACCACAGAGCCCCTGTTTGGGATCCCTTAGTCCCACAGCATATTCCCCTCCCTCACCCCAATGTCCATAAATATGTTCTCTATGTCTGTTTCTCTATTGCTCCTCTGCATATGCATTTATCAGCACCATCTTTCTAGATTTCATATATATATGCCAGTATACAATGTTTACCTTTCTTTTTCTGACATACTTCACTCTGTAAAAGGTTCTAGATTCATGCACTTAATTAGAACTGATTCAAATGCATTCCTTTTTATGGCTGAGGAATATTCCATTGTATATATGTACCACAGCTTCTTTATCCATTCATCTGTGGATGGACATCTAGGTTGCTTCCATGTTCTAGCTATTGTAAATAATGATGCAGTGAACAGTGGGATAATACGTCTCTTTCCATTTTGATTTCCTCAGGGTATATGCCTAGTAGTGGGATTACTGGGTCATATGTGGTTCTGCTCCTGAGTTTTTGAGGAATCTCCGTACTGTCTTCTGTAATGGCTATACCAGTTTACATGCCCACCAACAGTGCATGAAGGTTCCCTTTTCTCCACACCCTCTCCAGCGTTTATTGTTTGTAGACTTTTTGATGATGACCATTCTGACTGGTGTGAGGTGATACCTTATTGTAGTTTTGATTTGCATTTCTCTGATAATGAGCGATGTTGAGCATCTTTTCGTGTTTTCATTGGCCATTTGCATGTCTCCTTTACAGAAATGCCTGTTTATGTCTTTTCCCCACCTGGGGAGGTCTTTCCAGACTTGTTTTTATACGTGGACAGAATTCCTTTACTCAATAGTATGTTTGTGAAATTCATATGTATTTATATATATTGTTGTACTTTGTTCATTTTCATTTCTGTACATTTATGAATAAATACAGTTTATTTTGTTAAGATTTGGCCTGTTTCTAGATTGGAGGTGTTTTAAGCAGCACCTCTGTGAAAATTGTCATGCATGTCTCTTGGTGCACACATGCACGCATTTCTACTGGGTATATGACTGGGAATGGAATTTCTGGCTATAGAGTAGGCACATCTTCAACTTCATCAGATAATGTTAGACTGTTCTCCAAACTAGTTATGCCACTTCACATTCTACCCAGCAGCATTTGAGGGATTTTTACTTCATATCCTCAACAAATTTACACGTAAAGTCATTTTAGTCTTAATCAGTCTAGAGGATGGGGTGCTGTATATAAAAGACTGTTTACCTTTTTGCATATCTCTTGGCCATTTCTTGTGAATTGACCATTCAAGTTTTGCCTTTTGTTCTATTGAATTTTCCATCATTTTGTTACTGATCTGTAAGAATTTTTTATGTATATTCTAAACACAAAAGTTTTATAGGTTGTACAGTAGTCCTCCTTAAACTCAGTTTTGCTTTCCTCAGTTTCAGTTAGCCATGAGTGGAAAATTCCAGAAATAATGCATCATATACCATGTTGAGTAGCGTGATGAACCCTACCAGCGTTCTGCTCCAGCCCATCCGGGATGTGAATCATCCTGTTGTCTGGCATATCCGTTAGCCTCTTAGTAGCCACTTTGGGTATCAGATGGACTGTCAAGGTATCACAGTGCTTGTGCTCGATTCACCCTTCCTTGATAATAGCCCCAAAGTGCAAGTGTAGCGATGCTGGCAATTTGGGTATGCCGAAAAGGAGCCACGAAGTATGTCCGTTAAGTAAAAAGGTGAAAGTTCTCAACTTATTAAGGAAAGAACAAATATCATATGCTGCAGTTGCTAAGATTTACATTAAGAATCAATCTTCTATCCATGAAATTTATAACAAAGGAAAAAGAAATTCGTGTTTTGCTGTCACACCTCACACTGCGAAAAGTTACAGCCACAGCGTGAAAGTGCTTAGTTAAGACTGAAAAGACATTGAATTTGTAAGATATTTTGAGGGTGGAAACCACATTCACATAACTCATTACAGTATTGTAATTGTGTATATTCTTTTTTTGATGTTATTATTGTTATTAGTCTCTTACTATGCCTAATTTTTAAGTTAAACTTTATCGTAGGTATGTATGAATTGGAAATGATACTTGGCCTTATCCATGATTTCAGACATCCGCTGAGGGTCTTGGAATCTATCCCCTGTGGATAAAGGGAACTACATGTATACATTGGAAGTTTCTTCCTGTATCTGATAAAAGTTTCTTTTAATCTACAAATTCTCCTTCCCTTTTTTTTTTTTCCCTGAAACTTTATCTTTTCCAAATCTGGGTCATTTGACCTTTTTTTGCCACAATTCATAAAAAGATAATGTTAGACTGTTCTCCAAACTAGTTATGCCACTTCACATTCTACCCAGCAGCATTTGAGGATTTTACTTCATATCCTCAACAAATTTACACGTAAAGTCATTTTAGTCTTAATCAGTCTAGAGGATGGGGTGCTGTATATAAAAGACTGTTTACCTTTTTGCATATCTCTTGGCCATTTCTTGTGAATTGACCATTCAAGTTTTGCCTTTTGTTCTATTGAATTTTCCATCATTTTGTTACTGATCTGTAAGAATTTTTATGTATATTCTAAACACAAAAGTTTTATAGGTTGTACAGTAGTCCTCCTTAAACTCAGTTTTGCTTTCCTCAGTTTCAGTTAGCCATGAGTGGAAAATTCCAGAAATAATGCATCATATACCATGTTGAGTAGCGTGATGAACCCTACCAGCGTTCTGCTCCAGCCCATCCGGGATGTGAATCATCCTGTTGTCTGGCATATCCGTTAGCCTCTTAGTAGCCACTTTGGGTATCAGATGGACTGTCAAGGTATCACAGTGCTTGTGCTCGATTCACCCTTCCTTGATAATAGCCCCAAAGTGCAAGTGTAGCGATGCTGGCAATTTGGGTATGCCGAAAAGGAGCCACGAAGTATGTCCGTTAAGTAAAAAGGTGAAAGTTCTCAACTTATTAAGGAAAGAACAAATATCATATGCTGCAGTTGCTAAGATTTACATTAAGAATCAATCTTCTATCCATGAAATTTATAACAAAGGAAAAAGAAATTCGTGTTTTGCTGTCACACCTCACACTGCGAAAAGTTACAGCCACAGCGTGAAAGTGCTTAGTTAAGACTGAAAAGACATTGAATTTGTAAGATATTTTGAGGGTGGAAACCACATTCACATAACTCATTACAGTATTGTAATTGTGTATATTCTTTTTTTGATGTTATTATTGTTATTAGTCTCTTACTATGCCTAATTTTTAAGTTAAACTTTATCGTAGGTATGTATGAATTGGAAATGATACTTGGCCTTATCCATGATTTCAGACATCCGCTGAGGGTCTTGGAATCTATCCCCTGTGGATAAAGGGAACTACATGTATACATTGGAAGTTTCTTCCTGTATCTGATAAAAGTTTCTTTTAATCTACAAATTCTCCTTCCCTTTTTTTTTTTTCCCTGAAACTTTATCTTTTTCCAAATCTGGGTCATTTGACCTGTTGAACTTTGCCACAGTCTAGATTTTGATAAGTACATATTCATAGTAGTCCTCAAATTGTTCCTGTTTGTTCTGTATTTCTTACAAGTTATCAAGTGGATCCAAAACTTGATCAGAATCATAGTCTTGCCAAAGGGGTTGAATAAATAGATGGTGGTATATTCTTTAATCAGGTGACACATAACGTCTGATTGTTTTTTGGGGTGTTAGCGGCTATTGATGCTTAATGCCTAGATTCATTCATTCACTGAGGTCTGCAAAATTATGATTCAAATGACATCATTTATTTTTATTCATTAGTTGGAATAATTTTATCAGTAGGTTTTTCCTCATCTACTGTTTGGCTTCCCATTTCATGAAGCAGAAAAAATGCTAGAATATTTACCAGTTTTGAAAAAATTGGCTTGCTCTTTATAATGGTGATCACTGTTTTATAAATACTATTACTGAATCATGGAGTTAAACATATTTGGGCTTTAGTCCACTAAAGTTATCCTTTTTGAAACTCAGAGCTTTGAGTAATGGGCTCTTTATACTGGTTTTGAGTCACTCTGGTAGTCCTTGAGGCTGGTTTTGTACAGTACCTAACTCAACCCTGGGCTTTTCTAGAGCCTTTGCTTCCTTTTAGTGGTGGTTTAGTTGCTAAGTCATGCCCAACTTTCGTGACCCCATGGGCTCATGCTCTTCTGTCCATAGGATTTTCCAGGCAAGAATACTGGAATGGGTTGCCATTTCCTTCTCCAGAGGATCTTCGCAACCCAGAGACCGAATGCAGGTTTCTGGCACTGCAGACAGATTCTTTTTTTTTTTAACTTTTGTTTTACTTTTAACTTTTACAGAGTTTTGTTGTTTACAGATATGTATGTTCCCAGATCTCAGCATTGGTGGTTCAGTAGTAAAATTCTCGGACAGATTCTTTATGAGTGAGCTACCAGGAAAGCTAGCTCCATACAGTGAAATCTTGTCAGAAACACTGACCACCAACCCAGATGCAGTGAGCATCCCCAGTGCCCAGGCTGTAGTTCTGAAATACTGTTTCTTTTAGTGGGAAATGGTATTTTAGGACTACAGTCTGGGCTCACTGCACCTGGGTTGGTCAGTGTTTCTGAGAAGATTTCAGTATATGGAGCTAGACAAAGTATAATTAAAGAAAAAAATGAACTTCCCTGATGATCCACTGGCGAGGACTCTACATTCCTGATGCCTGGGTTCAGTCTCTCATCAGGGAACCAGATCCTGCATGCCTCAGCTAAGAGCCAGGACAGCCAAATAAATATTTTGAAAAGAATACCAACACAGCCAAATGAATAAATATTTTTTAAACAGAAAAAGAAAGAAAAAATACCATGTGTCTCATTTGCTTTATTCCACATTATACTCCCAACAGCCTCAAAGTAATAATACAGTGCTACCAATCGATTGAATTTGTAAGATACTTGGGAGGGAGGAGCACATTCACACTGAAAGTTTTTATAGCATTTCTGAAAAGAATTTGAAAATTTTTTTCTTATGTTTTCCCCATTCTCTCCTACGTTTTTTTTTTGTTTTGTTTTGTTTTTTTTTAGTACTGCATCTTTGTTGTTAGAGCATAGAGCCAAAAAGAGTAAATAAACTTTTTTTGAAGTATAGTTTATTTACAGTGTTGTGTTATTTATTGCTGTATAGCAGAGTGATTATTTTCTATTATGGTTTATCGTAGGGTATTGAATATAGTTCTCTGTGCTTTATAGTAAGACTTCGTTGTTTATCCATTCTGTATATAAAAGCTTACATCTGCTAACCTCAACCTTCTACTCCATTCCTCCTCCATACCACCTCCTCCCTTTGGCAAGCTCCAGTCTGTTCTCTATGTCTGTAATTCTGTTTTTGTTTTTTAGATTGCTTCATCTGTGTCTTATTTTAGATTCCATATGTAAATGATGTCATATGGTCTTTTTTTCTCTTTTTGACTTACTTCACTGAGTATGATAATCTCTGTTTGCATCCATGTGGTTGCAAAGGGCATTATTTTTGTTCTTTTATGGCCAGGAAAGCTAGCTCCATACAGTGAAATCTTGTCAGAAACACTGACCACCAACCCAGATGCAGTGAGCATCCCCAGTGCCCAGGCTGTAGTTCTGAAATACTGTTTCTTTTAGTGGGAAATGGTATTTTAGGACTACAGTCTGGGCTCACTGCACCTGGGTTGGTCAGTGTTTCTGAGAAGATTTCAGTATATGGAGCTAGACAAAGTATAATTAAAGAAAAAAATGAACTTCCCTGATGATCCACTGGCGAGGACTCTACATTCCTGATGCCTGGGTTCAGTCTCTCATCAGGGAACCAGATCCTGCATGCCTCAGCTAAGAGCCAGGACAGCCAAATAAATATTTTGAAAAGAATACCAACACAGCCAAATGAATAAATATTTTTTAAACAGAAAAAGAAAGAAAAAATACCATGTGTCTCATTTGCTTTATTCCACATTATACTCCCAACAGCCTCAAAGTAATAATACAGTGCTACCAATCGATTGAATTTGTAAGATACTTGGGAGGGAGGGAGCACATTCACACTGAAAGTTTTTATAGCATTTCTGAAAAGAATTTGAAAATTTTTTTCTTATGTTTTCCCCATTCTCTCCTACGTTTTTTTTTTGTTTTGTTTTGTTTTTTTTTAGTACTGCATCTTTGTTGTTAGAGCATAGAGCCAAAAAGAGTAAATAAACTTTTTTTGAAGTATAGTTTATTTACAGTGTTGTGTTATTTATTGCTGTATAGCAGAGTGATTATTTTCTATTATGGTTTATCGTAGGGTATTGAATATAGTTCTCTGTGCTTTATAGTAAGACTTCGTTGTTTATCCATTCTGTATATAAAAGCTTACATCTGCTAACCTCAACCTTCTACTCCATTCCTCCTCCATACCACCTCCTCCCTTTGGCAAGCTCCAGTCTGTTCTCTATGTCTGTAATTCTGTTTTTGTTTTTTAGATTGCTTCATCTGTGTCTTATTTTAGATTCCATATGTAAATGATGTCATATGGTCTTTTTTTCTCTTTTTGACTTACTTCACTGAGTATGATAATCTCTGTTTGCATCCATGTGGTTGCAAAGGGCATTATTTTTGTTCTTTTTATGGCCAAGTAATACTCCATTGTATTCCACATCTTCTATATCCATTTATCTATCAGTGGATATTTAGGTTTCTCCATGCCTTGGCTATTTGGAATAGTGCTCCTATGAACATGGAGGTCCATGTATCTTTCTTAATTATAGTTTTGTCCAAATACGTGCCCAGAATGGCATTGCTGGATCATATGGCAATTCTACTTTTAGTTTTCTTAGGAGCCTCCCTACTGTTCTCCACATTGGCTGCACCAACTTATATCCCCACCCAGTGTAGGAGGATACCCTTTGTTGTTTGTAGACTTTTTAATGATACAGAGTCATTCTGACTGGTGTGTGAGGTGATATTTTATTGTTGTTTTGATTTGTATTCCCCTAATGATTAGCGATGCTGAACATCTTTTCATGTGCGTATTGTCCATCTGTGTGTCTTCTCTGGAGAAATGTTTATTTAGGTATTCTGCCTAGTTTTGTTTTGAGTTGTTTGGGTTTTATTGTTGTGTTGTATGAAGTGTTTTGTTTTTATAGTTTGAAAATTAGGCTCTTACAAGTCACATTGTTTGCAGATATTTTCACTAATTTTCTACACTTTCTTTTTGTTTTGTTCATGGTTTCCTTTGTTGTGCAGAAGCTTGTAGGTTTCATGAAGTCTCATTTGTTTATTTTTGTTTTGATTGCTATTGCCTTGGAGGGGTGACCTAAGCAAACACTGGTACAATTAATGTCAGAGAATGTTTGCCTGTATAGCAGAGTGATTATTTTCTATTATGGTTTATCGTAGGGTATTGAATATAGTTCTCTGTGCTTTATAGTAAGACTTCGTTGTTTATCCATTCTGTATATAAAAGCTTACATCTGCTAACCTCAACCTTCTACTCCATTCCTCCTCCATACCACCTCCTCCCTTTGGCAAGCTCCAGTCTGTTCTCTATGTCTGTAATTCTGTTTTTGTTTTTTAGATTGCTTCATCTGTGTCTTATTTTAGATTCCATATGTAAATGATGTCATATGGTCTTTTTTTCTCTTTTTGACTTACTTCACTGAGTATGATAATCTCTGTTTGCATCCATGTGGTTGCAAAGGGCATTATTTTTGTTCTTTTTATGGCCAAGTAATACTCCATTGTATTCCACATCTTCTATATCCATTTATCTATCAGTGGATATTTAGGTTTCTCCATGCCTTGGCTATTTGGAATAGTGCTCCTATGAACATGGAGGTCCATGTATCTTTCTTAATTATAGTTTTGTCCAAATACGTGCCCAGAATGGCATTGCTGGATCATATGGCAATTCTACTTTTAGTTTTCTTAGGAGCCTCCCTACTGTTCTCCACATTGGCTGCACCAACTTATATCCCCACCCAGTGTAGGAGGATACCCTTTGTTGTTTGTAGACTTTTTAATGATACAGAGTCATTCTGACTGGTGTGTGAGGTGATATTTTATTGTTGTTTTGATTTGTATTCCCCTAATGATTAGCGATGCTGAACATCTTTTCATGTGCGTATTGTCCATCTGTGTGTCTTCTCTGGAGAAATGTTTATTTAGGTATTCTGCCTAGTTTTGTTTTGAGTTGTTTGGGTTTTATTGTTGTGTTGTATGAAGTGTTTTGTTTTTATAGTTTGAAAATTAGGCTCTTACAAGTCACATTGTTTGCAGATATTTTCACTAATTTTCTACACTTTCTTTTTGTTTTGTTCATGGTTTCCTTTGTTGTGCAGAAGCTTGTAGGTTTCATGAAGTCTCATTTGTTTATTTTTGTTTTGATTGCTATTGCCTTGGAGGGGTGACCTAAGCAAACACTGGTACAATTAATGTCAGAGAATGTTTTGCCTATATTCTCTTCTAGGAATAAACTCCGTTTTTAATCCACATTTAACTTTAAATCAGTTTTATTGATGTTTAATTTATACACAGTATGTATCGATTTTAAGTGCAGTAGCTCTTGACAAATATACACACCTGTATGACCATGACTCCAATCATAATATGGCGTATTTCTGTCATACTAAAAAGATCTCTGTGCAGAATAGACATATGGACATTGTGGAGAATGAATAGTGGGTGGGAGGCATAGAGGGAGTAATGTGGAAACCTACTATCATAGGTGGAAAAGGTAGCTATTGTCATTGCGCTGTGAAATAGGAGTTCCTACAAGGGCTCACTGCGACAGCCTGGAAGGGTAGGATGGGGGGATTGGGATGGGGAAGGGGACCAGGGATATGCATATAACTGATCTGGGAACATACATGTCTGTGAACAACAAAATTCTGTAATAATCAAAAAAAAAAAAGAAGAAGAAGATCTCTGTGCCTCTTTCCATCTGTGGCCCTAGGAAGTCACCAATTTGCTTTCTATCACCATAGACTCCATTTGCTCTTTCTAGAGTTTTCTAAAACTTGAATCAGTGTTCTCTTTTGTGTCTGACTTCTTTCAGTCAACATTTTTGAGATTCATCCATATTGATGCAAGTATCCATAATGTGTTCCTTTTTATTCAGTTTTGTTGTATGGTTATACCAAAATTGATTTCTCAGTTCAACTGTTAATGGCAGTTCTGTTACTTCCAGTTAGGGGGAATTTTGAATAAAGGTACTATGAACGTTCTTGTACAAGATTTTGAGAGGACATATATTTGTATTTTCTTGGGTATATAACTAGTTATAGTATTTACAGATCATCTAACAAATGTATGAAGTTAAATTTTACTAGAAACAGCCAAGCTGTTCTTCATAGTGGATGTATCATTTTATTCTCTCATGAACAATCAGTGTGTTCCAGTTTTTCTACACTTTAGCTAACATTTAAATTGTTTAATCTTATTTTAGCCAACCTAATGATGTGTAGTGGTGTCTCACTATGGCTTTAATTTCCATTTCTCTGAAAAAAAATGGTATTTGAGCATCTTTTTGTGTTTTTATTGAGTTTTGTGAAATGTCTGTTAAAATGTTTTGCTGATTTTGTTTTTTTATTTTTATTGAGTCTCACAAATTCTTTATTCTGAATACAAATCAGTTATATATATATATATCATATCTATCTATCTGTATATAGATGTATAGATATAGTTTATCCCAGCTTTTTTTAATAGTCTAGCTCTCAAAGAACAGAATTTTTACTTTTTTGGGTGGGAGGCCCCTTCTATTGATCTTTGATTTATTTATCTTTGTTCTTTGGCCTGTGTGGGCCTCCCATCACAGTGGTCTCTGTCACTGCAGAGCAGTGTCTCCGGGCACCTGCACTCCAGAGCTCTGGCTCGGTAGTTGGACACATCGGTCCAGCCGCTCTGCAGCACTTGGGATCTTCCCAGGCCAGGGATCGAACCTGCACCCTTTGCACTGTAAGGCAGTGCTTCCCCTGGACCACCAGGAAAGCCCCAGAATTTTCATTTTAATGAAAAGAAGAAGAAAAATCTCTGTGCCTCTTTCCATCTGTGGCCCTAGGAAGTCACCAATTTGCTTTCTATCACCATAGACTCCATTTGCTCTTTCTAGAGTTTTCTAAAACTTGAATCAGTGTTCTCTTTTGTGTCTGACTTCTTTCAGTCAACATTTTTGAGATTCATCCATATTGATGCAAGTATCCATAATGTGTTCCTTTTTATTCAGTTTTGTTGTATGGTTATACCAAAATTGATTTCTCAGTTCAACTGTTAATGGCAGTTCTGTTACTTCCAGTTAGGGGGAATTTTGAATAAAGGTACTATGAACGTTCTTGTACAAGATTTTGAGAGGACATATATTTGTATTTTCTTGGGTATATAACTAGTTATAGTATTTACAGATCATCTAACAAATGTATGAAGTTAAATTTTACTAGAAACAGCCAAGCTGTTCTTCATAGTGGATGTATCATTTTATTCTCTCATGAACAATCAGTGTGTTCCAGTTTTTCTACACTTTAGCTAACATTTAAATTGTTTAATCTTATTTTAGCCAACCTAATGATGTGTAGTGGTGTCTCACTATGGCTTTAATTTCCATTTCTCTGAAAAAAAATGGTATTTGAGCATCTTTTTGTGTTTTTATTGAGTTTTGTGAAATGTCTGTTAAAATGTTTTGCTGATTTTGTTTTTTTATTTTTATTGAGTCTCACAAATTCTTTATTCTGAATACAAATCAGTTATATATATATATATCATATCTATCTATCTGTATATAGATGTATAGATATAGTTTATCCCAGCTTTTTTTAATAGTCTAGCTCTCAAAGAACAGAATTTTTACTTTTTTGGGTGGGAGGCCCCTTCTATTGATCTTTGATTTATTTATCTTTGTTCTTTGGCCTGTGTGGGCCTCCCATCACAGTGGTCTCTGTCACTGCAGAGCAGTGTCTCCGGGCACCTGCACTCCAGAGCTCTGGCTCGGTAGTTGGACACATCGGTCCAGCCGCTCTGCAGCACTTGGGATCTTCCCAGGCCAGGGATCGAACCTGCACCCTTTGCACTGTAAGGCAGTGTCTTTACCCACTGGACCACCAGGAAAGCCCCAGAATTTTCATTTTAATGAAGTCCAATTTTTCAGAATGTTTTGCAACTGGTGTGTGTATCTCTTCTAGCATAGAAGTATTTATCACCCCCAGGTAGTTCTTATCTGTGGTCACTTTTTTGTCTGGAGATACTTTTGATTGTCACAGCTGGCAGAGCACTACCAGTATCCACTGACAAAGACCAAGGATGCTGTTAATATGCTACAATGCATACGACATTCTCCACAACAAAGAATTATGGAACCCTAACTGTCATTAGTGCTTGCATTGAGAAACCCTCATTCTAGAGATGTTATAGTTTTAAGTGAATGTTTCTGTTAATTTCACATTATTTTTTGTATAAGATGTGACGGTTGGTTCAAAGTTTGTTTTCCTTTCTTATGGATATCTAGTTGTTAAAGCAAGAAGGTTCTCTACCGAGAGTGATTTTGCCTCCCACCAGACATTTGGTAATGTCTGGAGACATTTTAGGTTCTCATAACTGAAGAAAGAGTGCTTATGGCATCTAGTGGATAGAGCCACGAATGTTGTTAAATATCTTAGAGTGTAAAGAATGCCCCCCAACACAAAGAATCATCTGGTCTAAAATATCATTGTGCCAGTGTTGAGAAATGACTTTGCACTATTGATTGAAAAAGCTATTTTTTTTCCCCTCATTGATTAGTCTCTTCACCATTGTTGTGTGGGTCATTTTCACAGCTCTATTTCATTAATCTGTGTATCTGTCTTTATACCAGTACCACTACATCTTGTGCTGAATATTGAGATCATCTGGTGGAAGTCCTCCAACTTTGTTCTCTTCGAAATTGTTTTGACTTATATTGGCGCTTTGTATTTTCATGAAAATTTGGGAATCACCTTAGCAATTTCTAGAAAAGCATGAGACTTTAACTGGGATTGCTTTAAATGTATAGACCTTATATTTTAAAGTGTCTCTTAGAATGATGCTTAGCTAGAGTACCTTTTCTGTTTAAATAAAATCTGACCATCTATTGCCTCTTAATTAAAATCTTTAGTCATTTACATTCTTTGTGATATTTGTGTATATTGACCTATTTATGATTTCTCTTTGTCTTTTTCTAAACTTTATTTTTCTTCTTTTGGGGGGATTGATTCCCCCCTTCTTTTTTCCCTGTCTATTGATTTAGAAATTTATACATTTGTTGTTGTTTTTCTCTTAGTGGTTGCTCTTGATTTTTCACAATGAAATTTTTCCTTGTTGAGTTACCTTGTCACCATGAACTTCTGGGTAAATTTCTCAACTCTATTCAATTCTGTTAATCTATACATCTGCGGAACCATAGGGCATTTTGACTTCCATCCCGTCTCTTCTCAGTGATACGGTTTTCATGCTCTCTTTTATTTATTTATTTATTTTTCTTTTTGAGCTTTCTGTTTTGTATTGGTGCATAGCCGATTAACAATGTTGTTGTGATAATCTCATGTGAACCGTGAAGGGCTTCAGCCATACATGTACGTGTATCCCCTCCCCCTTAAACTCCCCTCACATCCAGGCTGCCACAAAACACTGAGCAGAGTTCCATGTGCTATACAATAATTGGTCCTTGTTGCTTATCCATTTTAAATATAGCAGTGTGTACATGTCCCTCCCCCCCTGCAACCATGTTTGTTTTCTAAGTTTTCTGTTTTGTAATTTCATTTGTATCATTTCCTTTTAGATTCCACATATAAGGGGTGTCATAGGATATTTCTCCTTCTCTGTCTGATTTATTTCACTCAGTGTGACACTCTCTAGGTTCATCCATGTTGCTACAGATGGCATGCTTTCATTCTTTTTAATGGCTGAGTAATATTCTGTTACACACACACACACACACACACACACACACCCATATCTTCTTCATCCATTCCTCTGTTGCTGGACATTTATGTTGCTTCCGTGTCTTAGCTTTTGTAAACAGTGCTGCGATGAGTTGTGGCGTGCCTGTTCGTTTTACTTAGAATAATGTCTTCAGGATTCAGCCATGTTGTAGCATATGTCAGAATTCCCTTACCTTTTTAAAAATTTATTTTAATTATGGTAAAATGCATATAACATTAAATTTACTGGCTTAACTGTTTTTAAATGTGCAGTTCTGTAGTATTAACTATGTTCATATCCAGTCTCCAGAACTCTTTCTATCCTGTAAAACTGAGACTGTCCCTGTTTCTGAACTGTTTCTATTCACAACACTTCTGACACTATATCTGTGTGATTTTCCCCTCATACCAAAAAATTCTCCAGTTCTCCTGACAGTGAACCCAGGATTTGCGTGACCCACCCCATTTTCAATAATTAGGTAGAATGACTGGAAAGCATTTTACTTGCTGCTTCAATTTAATAGAAAGACTACAACTCAGAAACAGCCAAATGGAAGGGAATGATGCATCAGGCAAAGTGTGGGTGAAGAGGCTCGGCGCTGCCACGCCCTCTCCAGGCACAGTACCCTCCCAGCACCTCCATGTCTTCAACCCAGAAATTCTCTGGATCCCACTGTTGAGGGGGTTTCAATGGAGATTTCATTTGGTGACACGCTTGATCAAATGGCTTCTGGTGACTAGCTCTCTATGGGTCTTTTGTCATCTCAACAGAAAGAAGACATTTCTTATAATTTAGGACATTCCAGGAGCTTTAATAGCTATGTGTCTGGAATCAGGAACAAACAAAAAATACTTATTGTACCACACACCATTCTACTTTCTGTTCCTGAATTTGTCTGCTGTATATACTGCCATGTAAGTGGAATCATATAGTGTTTGTCTTTTTCTGATTGACTTATTTTGCTTAGCATAATGTCTTCAAGATTCATCCATGCTGGGTGGCAGAACTTCCTTCCTTTTTAAGGCTGAAGATTCCATCGTATGTACATGGATATTTTGTTTATCCATTCATCCATCGATGGACACTTGGTTTGCTTCTGTCTTGCGGCTTTTGTGAATAATGCTGCTTTGAATGTGGATGTACAGGTACCTGTGCACATCTCTGCTTCTCAAGCCTTAGATGTAGAGCTCTCATGTTCAACTCCCTACCTGATCTTAGAACTGGTTGAGACATTTGCCCTCAAGCCACTTCATGTATTTCTTGCTACTCACTGCTCCTACTTTTCCTTTTTCTAGGTGTTTGGAATTCATTCATTTAGTTATGGTCTTTGGAAATTCTCCTCACTTTTACCAAGCTCAGCAATGCATCAGAACTGTTACTTGTCCAGCATCTAGTGTTATTTGGATGCTCTTCAAGATACCTACTTTACTGTATTTCCAGAAATAGTGCCTATTAAGTATTAAGCTTTAAACATGTATGAAAACATATTTTCTCTTTCTGAGCATAGTCTTTTTCATCTTTCTTTGTAATGATGTATACATTCATGTTTTTTGGTGTTTTTAACTCTCAAGATACTTTGAGTGTTAAATAGCATTTGTGGGGGTAGTGATGGGGATCAGCCTGAATCTCTTAACTTCATTTGTTCGCTCTTAGTTGTTTTTCTAACAGAAGTAAATTACCAATTAACACTTTTAAATTATATCCATCAAATAAGATCCTTCAGGTACTTAATACCTACCAGTTGTGAAATACCTTTAATACTATATAATGTATCTGAATTTAGGTATACAACTGTCATAGATTTTACTTTGAATGTTTCTCTTGGCATGATTACTGAGTAAATTTACTTAAAGAGCACTGTAACATCCAGCAGAGTTTAACTAAGAAAGATGTTCAGATAAATATCTAATCAGAATAGTCTGTATGTTACATATTTCTTATATGTTGCTTTCTTTTACACGTTCAAGTTTTTTTAATTACTACTATAGGACAGGAATGTTAGGGGTGAAAGTTGACTAAGACTGTAAATGGGGAGCAAAGGTATTATACAGATCTGAGTTTGCATTTGACTAGGTTTTGGGGTTTTGTTTTAATAGTTATTCAACTATACCTCTCTTAGTTGCGGTACGTGAGATCTAGTTTCCTGACCAGGGATCGAACCCAGGCCCCCTGCTTTGGGAGCACAGAGTCTCAGCCCCTGAACCACCAGGGAGGTCCCTTGATTAGGGTTATTAAAAACAAACAGAACTTCTCCATATTAATCTACACATGCCTTAATTTCTAGTTATGTGTGTGCTTGTGTGTTGCTCAGTCGTGTCTGACTTTTACCCCTGGCTACCAGGCTCCTCTGTTGACCCCATGGCTACTCACTGCTCCTACTTTTCCTTTTTCTAGGTGTTTGGAATTCATTCATTTAGTTATGGTCTTTGGAAATTCTCCTCACTTTTACCAAGCTCAGCAATGCATCAGAACTGTTACTTGTCCAGCATCTAGTGTTATTTGGATGCTCTTCAAGATACCTACTTTACTGTATTTCCAGAAATAGTGCCTATTAAGTATTAAGCTTTAAACATGTATGAAAACATATTTTCTCTTTCTGAGCATAGTCTTTTTCATCTTTCTTTGTAATGATGTATACATTCATGTTTTTTGGTGTTTTTAACTCTCAAGATACTTTGAGTGTTAAATAGCATTTGTGGGGGTAGTGATGGGGATCAGCCTGAATCTCTTAACTTCATTTGTTCGCTCTTAGTTGTTTTTCTAACAGAAGTAAATTACCAATTAACACTTTTAAATTATATCCATCAAATAAGATCCTTCAGGTACTTAATACCTACCAGTTGTGAAATACCTTTAATACTATATAATGTATCTGAATTTAGGTATACAACTGTCATAGATTTTTTACTTTGAATGTTTCTCTTGGCATGATTACTGAGTAAATTTACTTAAAGAGCACTGTAACATCCAGCAGAGTTTAACTAAGAAAGATGTTCAGATAAATATCTAATCAGAATAGTCTGTATGTTACATATTTCTTATATGTTGCTTTCTTTTACACGTTCAAGTTTTTTTAATTACTACTATAGGACAGGAATGTTAGGGGTGAAAGTTGACTAAGACTGTAAATGGGGAGCAAAGGTATTATACAGATCTGAGTTTGCATTTGACTAGGTTTTGGGGTTTTGTTTTAATAGTTATTCAACTATACCTCTCTTAGTTGCGGTACGTGAGATCTAGTTTCCTGACCAGGGATCGAACCCAGGCCCCCTGCTTTGGGAGCACAGAGTCTCAGCCCCTGAACCACCAGGGAGGTCCCTTGATTAGGGTTATTAAAAACAAACAGAACTTCTCCATATTAATCTACACATGCCTTAATTTCTAGTTATGTGTGTGCTTGTGTGTTGCTCAGTCGTGTCTGACTCTTGTGACCCCATGGCTACCAGGCTCCTCTGTCCATGGAATTGTCCAGGCACGAATACTGGAGCAGGTAGCCATTCTCTTCTCCAGGGAATCTTCCTGACCCAGGGATCAAACCCAGGTATACTTCTTTGCAGGCAGATTCTTTACCATCTGATCCATCAGGGAAGCCCATTGTAAGTTATATCCTGAATGAAATAATCAAAGTAATTATTAAAAAGTGTAGAGTTGAGGGAGGAACTGTGAAAGACAACGGGGAGAGAGGATTAAAGAAGAGGAGAAAAGGATATATGAAAATATGTACTAGAGTAATCTTACGGATTTGTAACGATACATTTTGTAACTGTCTGAAGGGAAAAGGTATAAGATATAAAAGTATGCTTATTGATAAAAGCTTTGTGACATAGACTATATTCTAAATGGTTCAGATTGAAGTTCATTGAGAAAAGAAGAAAAAACACGTACATTGAGTCCTCTGTATCTGTCAGTTCTGCATCAGTTGATGCGGAGGACTGATGGTGCTATACCATTTCATAGAAGCCATTTGAGCAGCCTCAGGTTTTCTCTCCATGGGATATTCCAGAGATACTGAGAGACACCTGTATCTTAGAAGATAATGTCATGTATATGGTTTTAAATTATGACTCCCCTACCCCCTCCAAAACCATTGTACAGTGCTTTGAGTTATTAACACGTCATCACAAATGGCATATATTCTATTTGGGTGAAACTGAATTTTCCTTCCTCATTACCTTTCCTGGTAAGTCATTGATATCTTGAGAACGTTTTAGAGAGAAGAAAATACGAATTAGTTACAACATTTCTCATGTATTTTTTAGATTGAAGATTAGAATAGCCTGTAAGATAACTATTTCATTAATTCATTGAGCTTAGGAATCTTCTTAGGGTATTAAACTCATTTCTAATTATGTATGTAGCTGCCTTTATTGCCACAAAATGTGTTAAATTCTTCACATAGCTTTATTTCTTTGACAATTTCTTAAATAGCTTAGAAAATATGATGTCTTCTCTAACTTTAAATTCTAAAATAATTGCTAATTTTAGTAGTATTAAACATCAATTTTTTAACCTGTTAATGATGTGTGCTTGTGTGTTGCTCAATACCATCAAAGTTCCAGGCACGAATACTGGAGCAGGTAGCCATTCTCTTCTCCAGGGAATCTTCCTGACCCAGGATCAAACCCAGGTATACTTCTTTGCAGGCAGATTCTTTACCATCTGATCCATCAGGGAAGCCCATTGTAAGTTATATCCTGAATGAAATAATCAAAGTAATTATTAAAAAGTGTAGAGTTGAGGGAGGAACTGTGAAAGACAACGGGGAGAGAGGATTAAAGAAGAGGAGAAAAGGATATATGAAAATATGTACTAGAGTAATCTTACGGATTTGTAACGATACATTTTGTAACTGTCTGAAGGGAAAAGGTATAAGATATAAAAGTATGCTTATTGATAAAAGCTTTGTGACATAGACTATATTCTAAATGGTTCAGATTGAAGTTCATTGAGAAAAGAAGAAAAAACACGTACATTGAGTCCTCTGTATCTGTCAGTTCTGCATCAGTTGATGCGGAGGACTGATGGTGCTATACCATTTCATAGAAGCCATTTGAGCAGCCTCAGGTTTTTCTCTCCATGGGATATTCCAGAGATACTGAGAGACACCTGTATCTTAGAAGATAATGTCATGTATATGGTTTTAAATTATGACTCCCCTACCCCCTCCAAAACCATTGTACAGTGCTTTGAGTTATTAACACGTCATCACAAATGGCATATATTCTATTTGGGTGAAACTGAATTTTCCTTCCTCATTACCTTTCCTGGTAAGTCATTGATATC
The DNA here is from genome assembly GCA_022376925.1 of Tragulus kanchil. NCBI lineage: Eukaryota > Metazoa > Chordata > Mammalia > Artiodactyla > Tragulidae > Tragulus > Tragulus kanchil. The sequence continues at coordinate 288,630,193 of JAIOJX010000032.1, forward strand.
TTGAGAACGTTTTAGAGAAGAAAATACGAATTAGTTACAACATTTCTCATGTATTTTTTAGATTGAAGATTAGAATAGCCTGTAAGATAACTATTTCATTAATTCATTGAGCTTAGGAATCTTCTTAGGGTATTAAACTCATTTCTAATTATGTATGTAGCTGCCTTTATTGCCACAAAATGTGTTAAATTCTTCACATAGCTTTATTTCTTTGACAATTTCTTAAATAGCTTAGAAAATATGATGTCTTCTCTAACTTTAAATTCTAAAATAATTGCTAATTTTAGTAGTATTAAACATCAATTTTTTTAAGAAATTAAGTTAAAAAGAATTGATATGAAAAATAAGTTGGGAATCAAATAAGGCATATAGAGTATGCCTGAATTATTAAAAGTTTGGATTGATGAAATGAGGCTCATATTTGAAATGGATAATTATATAGTCACATGTAACTATTTTTGTCTCATTGTTAGAGAATTACAATAAAATTGAATTCCTCTTAATTTTTAATTTTTAGCAAATTTTAAAAGCTTGTATTGAACAAGTGAAAAACCATCCAGAATTCTATACTCTCCATGAAGTCACCAGCTTAATGGGATTCTTCCCATTCAGAATAGAGATGGGATTAAAGTTAGAAAAAACTCTTCTCGCTTTGGTAAGTTTTGCCCTATGAAAATAAAAATAAACTTATTTTTGTCTGAAATATCATCTGTATTTGACATAGAACCATAATTTAAATATATTTCAGTATTCTTAAGTTTTGAGCAATAGCAAGATATAATTTTTAAAATACACGATACAAATTGTCCCCACTTATTGTATGGCTACCAATACTTGGAATTTTAAAAATTATTGCTACGAACTTTATTTCTTGATTTTCTTTTCTTAGTTTCCATCTTTTTTAATGTTCTTGAATACAAGCAGATTTTACTCACAATCATATTGGAAGTATGTGTGTATAGAGAAGATATCTTCTCTTCTAGCCTGTTATGTCTTACACTAAATAAAATGAGAAGTTAGAATTTAAACTGACAGAGAAAATTTCATGGCACCCTTATCTAGGATCCTTGTTTAAAACACAAATTTTTTCATCTTGCTACCCTGCTTAAAAGGATACTTCAGGCGAATTAGTTACAACATTTCTCATGTATTTTTTAGATTGAAGATTAGAATAGCCTGTAAGATAACTATTTCATTAATTCATTGAGCTTAGGAATCTTCTTAGGGTATTAAACTCATTTCTAATTATGTATGTAGCTGCCTTTATTGCCACAAAATGTGTTAAATTCTTCACATAGCTTTATTTCTTTGACAATTTCTTAAATAGCTTAGAAAATATGATGTCTTCTCTAACTTTAAATTCTAAAATAATTGCTAATTTTAGTAGTATTAAACATCAATTTTTTTAAGAAATTAAGTTAAAAAGAATTGATATGAAAAATAAGTTGGGAATCAAATAAGGCATATAGAGTATGCCTGAATTATTAAAAGTTTGGATTGATGAAATGAGGCTCATATTTGAAATGGATAATTATATAGTCACATGTAACTATTTTTGTCTCATTGTTAGAGAATTACAATAAAATTGAATTCCTCTTAATTTTTAATTTTTAGCAAATTTTAAAAGCTTGTATTGAACAAGTGAAAAACCATCCAGAATTCTATACTCTCCATGAAGTCACCAGCTTAATGGGATTCTTCCCATTCAGAATAGAGATGGGATTAAAGTTAGAAAAAACTCTTCTCGCTTTGGTAAGTTTTGCCCTATGAAAATAAAAATAAACTTATTTTTGTCTGAAATATCATCTGTATTTGACATAGAACCATAATTTAAATATATTTCAGTATTCTTAAGTTTTGAGCAATAGCAAGATATAATTTTTAAAATACACGATACAAATTGTCCCCACTTATTGTATGGCTACCAATACTTGGAATTTTAAAAATTATTGCTACGAACTTTATTTCTTGATTTTCTTTTCTTAGTTTCCATCTTTTTTAATGTTCTTGAATACAAGCAGATTTTACTCACAATCATATTGGAAGTATGTGTGTATAGAGAAGATATCTTCTCTTCTAGCCTGTTATGTCTTACACTAAATAAAATGAGAAGTTAGAATTTAAACTGACAGAGAAAATTTCATGGCACCCTTATCTAGGATCCTTGTTTAAAACACATATATGGTGAATGTCAAGTAAAAGCATCTTGTCATAGAAGGCTCCAAATCTGATATTTGCATTTAGTTGAATGAAGGATTTTACTTTAATGAGGAGATACTTCAGGAAAAAAAATACATCAAGATTCCTGCTAGAAATATCCCATGTTTTTTTCTTATTTAGGGAAGTGTAAAATATGTGAAAACAGTATTTCCCTCAATGCCTGCAAAGTTGCAGCTGTCAAAAGATACCCTGCCTGCCCCTGACACCCCAGAACAGATAGCTGCAGCTATGCATTACGTAAGTAGTAAGGTGGCTTTGGATCTTCCTAAGTAATCTTCTATACCTCATAAAGTACATATAACCTGATTCTTCTAAAGTACCCTTCCTGAATTTCTCCCTTCATTTCCTTAGTCGAAGAACTTTCCAATAGATATAATCAAGTAACATGTTTTATGTTGTTTTTCAGGACATTAGTAAAGACGCAAATGCAGAGAAGCTTGTTGCAAGATACCACCCTCAGGTAGCTCTAACTAGTCAATCCTTATTTACCTTATTAAATAATCATGGACCAAGCTACAAGGAACAGTGGGAAATTCCAGTGTGTATTCGAGTAATACCTGTTGCAGGTGTGTGATTTGCCATTTTAAATAAGGCTCTCAAAAGAGGATTTGGAACAGTTCTGTTTTAGCTCTCTAAATATAGGTGGTCATTTGTCAAATACAGAAACCTAGGTTTTGATTTAAGGAGGATGTGAATTTGACAGTTCAGCAGAACTTTTTAGTACAGTGCTGCTCTAGAGTTGACTCTCGAGAGTGAATTGTTAGATCTATCGACCTGTGTGCGTGCTAAGTATGTGAGATGCAGAGAAGAAAGTATAGTTCAGAGTGGCCAGAAACACACAAAATGGATGGAGTTTTTCTGTCTTTCACTGGAATGAAAGGATTGTAATTTTTATTAGACAGCCCCAAATGGGTTAGTTTCCAGGGCTTATTTTACTTTTACTATTATTGGAATTTACATTTAAAGCAGGTCTATGCTTATAGGATAGTCTCTATTGACAGTAAAATTAGTAATTATACATGAATTCTGTATAAAATATTATTCCCTTTCTATTTTGTTCATATTTAATATTTTTTATATCTTCTAGAATTAATACTCTTAGATGTAATAACATAATTCTAATAAATGAAGAACTGTGTCTAAAAATGAAACTACAAATTAGAGTTAAATGTAATATAGTCTCTGTGGTAACCATTCTATCACTTTTGAAAGTATAACCGAAGAACTAAGTAATAATGATAGTAAAAGTGTTTTAAAAAACCAAATTTAAAATATTTTTATAACTTTGAACCGGAAGTGTAAAATATGTGAAAACAGTATTTCCTCAATGCCTGCAAAGTTGCAGCTGTCAAAAGATACCCTGCCTGCCCCTGACACCCCAGAACAGATAGCTGCAGCTATGCATTACGTAAGTAGTAAGGTGGCTTTGGATCTTCCTAAGTAATCTTCTATACCTCATAAAGTACATATAACCTGATTCTTCTAAAGTACCCTTCCTGAATTTCTCCCTTCATTTCCTTAGTCGAAGAACTTTCCAATAGATATAATCAAGTAACATGTTTTATGTTGTTTTTCAGGACATTAGTAAAGACGCAAATGCAGAGAAGCTTGTTGCAAGATACCACCCTCAGGTAGCTCTAACTAGTCAATCCTTATTTACCTTATTAAATAATCATGGACCAAGCTACAAGGAACAGTGGGAAATTCCAGTGTGTATTCGAGTAATACCTGTTGCAGGTGTGTGATTTGCCATTTTAAATAAGGCTCTCAAAAGAGGATTTGGAACAGTTCTGTTTTAGCTCTCTAAATATAGGTGGTCATTTGTCAAATACAGAAACCTAGGTTTTGATTTAAGGAGGATGTGAATTTGACAGTTCAGCAGAACTTTTTAGTACAGTGCTGCTCTAGAGTTGACTCTCGAGAGTGAATTGTTAGATCTATACGACCTGTGTGCGTGCTAAGTATGTGAGATGCAGAGAAGAAAGTATAGTTCAGAGTGGCCAGAAACACACAAAATGGATGGAGTTTTTCTGTCTTTCACTGGAATGAAAGGATTGTAATTTTTATTAGACAGCCCCAAATGGGTTAGTTTCCAGGGCTTATTTTACTTTTACTATTATTGGAATTTACATTTAAAGCAGGTCTATGCTTATAGGATAGTCTCTATTGACAGTAAAATTAGTAATTATACATGAATTCTGTATAAAATATTATTCCCTTTCTATTTTGTTCATATTTAATATTTTTTATATCTTCTAGAATTAATACTCTTAGATGTAATAACATAATTCTAATAAATGAAGAACTGTGTCTAAAAATGAAACTACAAATTAGAGTTAAATGTAATATAGTCTCTGTGGTAACCATTCTATCACTTTTTGAAAGTATAACCGAAGAACTAAGTAATAATGATAGTAGAAGTGTAATATTAATTATAAACAGGAAAACTTCTATAAATTTGTTAGAAGATATTTTTCTTGCCATAGGAGCCTCTTGCCCTGAGATCTCTAAGAGTCTTTAAAGATCTTTTCATTCAAGGAACATGTTTGGAACATGTGCTTTTCCCTTTCTCATCTTGTGTCTTTTTGTTCAGTAATTCTTGCCTCTTGTATTGTTTTGTGGGTTTTTTTGATATGACTACCACAGACTAATCACTCCCATTCTTTTTCTGTTTTAAGGTTCAAAACCAGTTAAAGTAATTTATATTGATTCACCACTTCCCCAAAAGAAAATGACAATGAGAGAGAGAAATCAAATCTTCCATGAAGTTCCCTTAAAATTCATGATGTCCAAAAGCACATCTATCCCAGTGTCTGCTGTATTTATGGATAAACCAGAAGAGTATAGTTCTGAAACGGATGTATGTAACACTTTCTTTTTTTTTTTTTTTTCTCAAGACAGTATACTTCTTTATCCTTTTGAAGTGTAATGTATTATTGCAAATCTCTAACTCTGATCATTAAAAATATAAACATTAGATTAAAACTTAAAATAGAACCCCTGGTGGATCTAGACTTTAGACAACTTAACCTCCTTCAGCCTCAGTTTTCTTCTATTATGGAGAAAAGGTAATACCTACTGCATAAAATTACTGTCAGGATTAAATTTGCTTATATGTTAAATGCTGAGCACAGACCTTAGTTTTTATACTAAAAACTCAATAATGGTGGTCAGCATGGTGATGGTTTGATTAGTATGCAGGAGATTTTAAATATTGAAGGGATTTCAGATGAGTTTGGTACAGAAAGTATTTCTTAACTGTTTTTTTGGACGTTAGTTTCAGGGCTTATTTTACTTTTACTATTATTGGAATTTACATTTAAAGCAGGTCTATGCTTATAGGATAGTCTCTATTGACAGTAAAATTAGTAATTATACATGAATTCTGTATAAAATATTATTCCCTTTCTATTTTGTTCATATTTAATATTTTTTATATCTTCTAGAATTAATACTCTTAGATGTAATAACATAATTCTAATAAATGAAGAACTGTGTCTAAAAATGAAACTACAAATTAGAGTTAAATGTAATATAGTCTCTGTGGTAACCATTCTATCACTTTTTGAAAGTATAACCGAAGAACTAAGTAATAATGATAGTAAAAGTGTAATATTAATAATAAACAGGAAATCTTCTAAAAACTTGTTAGAACATATTTTTCTTGCCATAGGAGCCTCTTGCCCTGAGATCTCTAAGAGTCTTTAAAGATCTTTTCATTCAAGGAACATGTTTGGAACATGTGCTTTTCCCTTTCTCATCTTGTGTCTTTTTGTTCAGTAATTCTTGCCTCTTGTATTGTTTTGTGGGTTTTTTTGATATGACTACCACAGACTAATCACTCCCATTCTTTTTCTGTTTTAAGGTTCAAAACCAGTTAAAGTAATTTATATTGATTCACCACTTCCCCAAAAGAAAATGACAATGAGAGAGAGAAATCAAATCTTCCATGAAGTTCCCTTAAAATTCATGATGTCCAAAAGCACATCTATCCCAGTGTCTGCTGTATTTATGGATAAACCAGAAGAGTATAGTTCTGAAACGGATGTATGTAACACTTTCTTTTTTTTTTTTTTTTCTCAAGACAGTATACTTCTTTATCCTTTTGAAGTGTAATGTATTATTGCAAATCTCTAACTCTGATCATTAAAAATATAAACATTAGATTAAAACTTAAAATAGAACCCCTGGTGGATCTAGACTTTAGACAACTTAACCTCCTTCAGCCTCAGTTTTCTTCTATTATGGAGAAAAGGTAATACCTACTGCATAAAATTACTGTCAGGATTAAATTTGCTTATATGTTAAATGCTGAGCACAGACCTTAGTTTTTATACTAAAAACTCAATAATGGTGGTCAGCATGGTGATGGTTTTATTAGTATGCAGGAGTTTTTAAATATTGAAGGGATTTCAGATGAGTTTGGTACAGAAAGTATTTAGCCAAAATGTTAATCCTTGTTAATATATACTTATTATCTGTGTGACGTTGGGCAAACTGTATAATCTGTATGTGTCCCATTTGCTCATCTATAAGATGGGTATAATGAGAACCTGGACTTTCCAGGTGACTCAGTGGTAAAGAGTCTGCCTGCCAGTGCAGAAGCTGCAGGAGACACAGGTTCAATCTCTGAGTGAGAAAGATCTCCTTTAGGAGGTAAATGGCCAGAGGAACCTAGCAGGCTACAGTCTGTGGGACTGCAAAGGGTCAGACACAACTGAGCACGGGCACGCACATTATGATAGTGTAACTCATAGAGTTACTCAAAATTAAATGAGTTAATGCACCTAAAGCATTTAGAACAATGCTTGGCAATTCATAAATACTACCTTTTATTATTTTGTGTATTTCAAAATAGTTTTCCATGATGATTAGACTAAGACATCCTGTTTTGTAAAATTTTATTTATTCCACAAATATTTATTGAGCAGATACTATTTCATGCACTGAGGATACAGCAGTAAATAAAAATGAAATCTCTCTTTTCTCAGAACTTACATTACTATCAGAAGATTCAGATAATTAAAACAATATCAAAAAAAGCAAATACTGGTAACTGTTATGTGGAAAAATGAAGTAGGTTAGGGAAAAGAGATGGCAGTGGGATTCATGATCAGGGAGGCTTTCCCAAGGGCAGGAAATATGAAAAAGGACTTGAATAAAGTGAGAGCACAAACCAGATTAGAAAATAAAATAGAAAAATGTTAGTTTTGCTTTCTTATAACTCATACTATTTTAAGAACGTTGACCTTTTTATTTTTCACATTTGTGTATGTATTTTTCAGTTTGCTATTTGTCTTTGAATGATTTTATGATGTGTATGTCATTAAGCATTTCCAAATTTTCTTAAGTTTTTAAATATAGGTTATTTTTTGTTTTCTTTTGCATTTTTAAATTGACCTAAAACTTACACTGGTGTGAGGTGAATGTCAGTAAGTACCAAATGCTATGAAGAAACATTCAGTAGGCTAATTGTTTCTTAGAATCCTCAAAATCTAACAATATAAGGAGGACTTACAGGACTGAAGTAACTGCAGAAGACTGGAATCCAGGTTGGTAAGCACCAGTCATGTAGGGTTATTTTTGCCCTAATGACGTTTGCCAGTTCTGAAGAGGCAACAGGAAATGTGATTTAGGCAGCATCATAGGATTTGGGGGACAAAAGTCAGAGTTCGGTCTTCCAGCATGCGCTAGGACCCTGCAGAGCTGTACCCCAGGAGTAAGGGTGAAGTAAGTAAATGAGTAAGGAAGTAAATGTGCTTTCTCACAGATTGTATCCTTGAGATAGGGTTGTATCCACAGTTTTCAGGCCTTGAACTTGGATTCAGATGCTTTTGGACTGCTTGTATCTCTAGATACCTATCAAAAGCAAGTGAAAATAATTATTAGAGGAACGGAGTGTCATTTTTAGTCTCATATTATTTGTACAAATAACTTTTTAAATAGAGCCTCCAGAAAGCATTTAAAGATGACTAGACACTGAAGGAGACTGGATCTTCTGAGCAAGAGGCGTCACAAACAATGATTTGGAAAAGAACAAAGTAAAGATTTTTTAAATGAAAAATAGATATCAGGTACAGTCAAGAATTCTGGAAAGAGGATTATTTTTTAGCATATTAGATAAAACTGATAAAAGAATTAATAAACTGAAGATGGGTCTGAAATGACCATTTATAATGAAATAGACAACAAAAAGAAAATGTGGAGAATAAGGCAAGAGATACAGAGACTGTAGTGAGAATGTCCAGCGCTTGTGTACTTTCACCCAAAGGAAAGTATAAAAGATATAATGAGACCAAACCATATTTGGAGACAAAAACCTCTTAAAATCCACCGAAGAACCAAAGGCACATTACCTGTAAAAGACTGAGAGTTAAGAGTGGCAAGTAGCTTCTCCTCAACAGCGCTGGAAGACCGAAGACACTGGGACAGCATATTGTGGTTAGAGAAAATAGCCAGTGAAATGTCCGTAAATAACAAAAAATTAAATCATGATATTTTCACGTATTAACAAAAACTGAGTTTGCTACCCACAGACTTCCTCTAATGGATGTTCTTTGTTGTTTAGTTGCTCGGTCATGTCCAGCTTTTTGCGATCCCCTGGACAATAGCCCATTAGGCTCATCTGTCCATGGGATTTCCCAGACAACGTACTGGAGTGGGTAGCCATTCCCTTCTCCGGGGGGTCTTCCCAACCCAGAACTCAAACCTGCATGTCCTGCATTGCAGGCAGATTCTTTGCCTTCTGAGCCACTAGGGAAGACCTTACAGCTCCTAATGAAATAGTAAATCTAGGCAATGTTCGTCATCAGAGACTGCTAAAGTCATTCAAAGATCAATAAGGAATTTTAATAGATAGAGCAGGTTGTTGATACTTGATGAATCAACAGATCAGTTGTAGTATCACAACAAGAAAGATAACCAAACACCATCAACCTCCTGATTAAAATGGCAGGTACATAGTACAACATATAACGTACTAAGGTTTTTTTAATGTGCCTAAATCTGATCAAGCTACTAGATCATTTTATAGGAAATGTTGGGGAAGAATGTGTAAATGTAAAAACCAGAATGTGAACAGTTCTACAAGAATAACTGATCTAGTTTCTTCTACAAGTATCTGTGGGATGTGGGAGTTGGCAGAGTATAGGGGAGAGGCATTTGATGAAGAAAATTGACATCAATCAAATGTAGAGTCAAGATCTTGATGGGATCCTGATTCCAGTAGACAGTTGTGAAAGGTGTATCGGACTAGGACATTTTATTTGTTATTTTTTAAAACTAATCTATTACATTCTCTTTTTTTTTTGACTGTTCTGGGTGTTCATAACTGCACGGCTCTAGGGCACACGATTTTCAGTAGTTGCAGCATGTGGTCTCAATAGTTGCAGCTCCTGTGCTTAGTTGCTCCATAGAATGTGGGATCTTCCAGGATCAGGGATTGAATCTGTGTCTCCCGCACTGGCAGGCAGATTATTCACCAGTGAGCTACGAGGGAAGCCTCGGACTAGGAAATTTTAAACTTGACATTTCATGGCTGATATTTCATGACATAAGAAAGTGTTAATTTTTTTTATAAAATTAATGTTTTACATAAGAATCCTTTTGCAACCACATATTAAAATATTTATAGATAAATACAATTTTTAAAAATTTTGTCCAAATTTCTCAGGGGTCAGAAATTGTTTCTCATTTCATTAATTTTGGTTTTATATTCTTGAAATTTTGTTGTGAATCTATTATTCCTTTCCTATTTCTTGAAAAGGCTGTGAATGATACTTCTGATTTTTAATATTCACTGTTCTCATTTTTGTTGCTTTTTAAATATTCTGTAATTATCACTATTTCTTCTTTTATCCAACAGTTAGGGCAGTTTTAAATTTCCAAGTGATTGCATTTATTATTGTTTGCTTACTTTTCTCTTAATGATTTCTAATTTTGTTTCCTTCTGAACAGAGTCAGACCTTAGTAGATTCTGCTTTGTACTATATTGATATTTTCTTTGTGTGTTAATTTATAGTCCATCTTTGGAAATGCCCCTTCGATACTTGGGAGGGAAAAGGTATATCTTTGTAGTCTATTTATGTGTTTTCAGTCATGTATCTTTCAGTCATTAAATATTCATGCCTTCTGCATCCCTATTTTTACTTACTTAACAGACAGTGTATCATTGATCAAGTACAGTTGTGTTTCTGTAAAGTTTTCCTTTTATTTTTCAGGTTTTATAATTTTAATGTTATTTGGCATTTCACAATTCATTATTTATTCATCATTGATTTCATCTTTTTTCTTTTAGTTTTTTTTTTTTTTTTTTTGGTCAAGCCACATGGCTTGTGGGATGTTAGTTCCCTGACCAGGAATTGAACCCATGCCCTCAGCAGTAATAGCAGATTCCTAGCCACTGGACTGCCCAGGAATCTATCTCCCAGATTCATCTTTTTATCAACATAAGATACTTTTTTCTATCCATTGCTTTTTGCATTGACTTTTATTTTGCACTTAGTGTTGTTAGTCCTTCTTTCTTTATGTCTTGATGTCATGTCTCATTGTTTTGAACCTTTTTGTGTAAGAATGCCTCATGTAAGCAGCATATAATTTACTTTTATTTTTTGACTGAGTGTGGTACTGTTGAATGAGAAACCACTATGTGCATGGACTATGCCAAGAAATTTTCTATATATAATTTCTCATTTAATGCCTAGAACAAAACCAAAATGATAACCCTATTATCACTATTTTACCCATGAGGAAATTGAGTTTCATAGAGGTAAAGTCATTTACACAGACAGATCTTTCTTACTCACTACCTGAGGCTGTCAGATTATTTTTCTCTCAATTACTAAGCTGTCAGACAGTTCCATTATATTTATCTAAAATACTCTGCTATAGCAGACTGAGGAGAGTTGTTGCTACTTGAGAAAACAGTTATTCCCGAATAAATTAAAACTGTCTGGAGTTCTTCCATGTTCTGTTTTAGTTCTTCCACTAAAACAGTACATGAAAAACCAAAACCCTCAGTGGCTTCATGTCCCAGAATACAACAGAACCATTTTCTGTCTTTTTCTCTTCATATTACTGAAAACTATTTTCCCTGAGCAAATGTGAAAAAAGTTACTGATGTTAGAGGCTGGTGACTCTTCCACTGTTACATTAGAAAGCAGCTGTCTTACAGTGGCAAGAGGCTTTTCTTTAGGTCAGCTAAGTCTCTGCAGAAGTGTATAAAGTGGGTGTGAATGAAAATCCACTGCCTCCCTGTTTGGCCCCACATTTCTTCTTTGAGGTCCTGCTTGGTTTTGAATAGTAGGAATACCTCTTGAGATGTGGTGGTTGACAAGTATTTCCCATTTCCTGTGGTATGGCAGCTTGGGAAATTTTTGTGTGTTTCATCAACATTTCATTGGGAAGGTAAGGGTAAATCAATTAGTTACTAGTTTTCTGTCAAAGCACAAGCCCAGCCCCGCTATTCCTTTCTTATAACGTGCTATTAGACTTTCTACTTTTAACGAGTATGAGCTGTTTGTGATGGGTCACTGGTAGATCAGGTGTGGCTTGGAATTGTCGCTAATAGTTTGCCAATGTATTTTCTTAAGATGTCTTGTGAAGTTAATGAGTGCCGAAAAATTGAGACCCGAGAAAATTTGGATCTGGAGTTTGATGATGATGTCACAGAACTTGAAACTTTTGGAGCAGCCACTACCAAACCATCAAAGTCACCAAGCCCAGCATGTACCTCCAGAGTACCCCCGACGACAGATATGTGCACAGCCCCCAGCACAACAGTCACATCTGAGGCACCAACTGCACCAGACATGTCTGCTCATTCTAGAAGTTTATCTCAAATTCTGATGGAACAGCTGCAGAAGGAGAAGCAGTTGGTGACTGGTGCGGTAGACAGTGGCCCCGAGGAGTGCCAAAGTAAAGATGATCAGGGATCTTTACCATGTGGTGAAAAGGTATCAAGTTCTGACAAGTCTTCAGTGCAAGAAAGGGACTTGAAAACATCTCATGCTGTACAATTAGAAACTCCTATGGAAATTGAAACCTCTAATAAAAATGATACGACGACTGAAGGAGTAAATGTTGATGAAAGAGTACATGTTCTGGAGAACACAGACAGTAATTCAAAGGAAAAGACTGTTACATCAGAAGCAGCTAACACTGCAGGGATAGTTCTTGGCAGTAGTGATACAGATGAAGACTGCTTAATCATTGATATGGAGTGTCAAAATAATAGTAATAAAAAAACAGCTGAAGTGGGTTCTGATTTAAGTGCTAAACTAGCTAGCCTAAATTCTTCCTCAGGACAAGCTTCTACAGGAAACCAGACTAATAATAGTGCTTGTAGTCCCGAAGAATCATGTGTTTTAAAAAAACCTATCAAACGAGTATATAAAAAATTTGATCCAGTTGGAGAAATTTTAAAAATGCAGGATGAACTCTTAAAACCAATTTCCAGAAAAATACCTGAATTACCCTTAATAAATTCAGAAAATTCTAAGCAACTGCCTGTTTCTGAGCAGCCCTCTACTCCATCAGATGCCTCTAGCTGGCCAAAGACTATCTGGCCTTCTGCCTTCCAGAAGCCAAAAGGACGTAAGTAAACATTTATTAAAAATTTTATATTAGGAGCTTCCCTGGTGGTCCAGTGGGTAAGGACACCGCCTTGCAGTGCAAGGGGCACCGGTTCAATCCCTAGCCTAGGAGGATCCCACATGCTGCAGAGTGGCTGGACCGATGTGTCCAATTACTGAGCCGGAACTCTGGAGCGCGTGCACCGGAGCCAGTGTCCAAACTGCGATGGATCACCAAGCCCAGCATGTACCTCCAGAGTACCCCCGACGACAGATATGTGCACAGCCCCCAGCACAACAGTCACATCTGAGGCACCAACTGCACCAGACATGTCTGCTCATTCTAGAAGTTTATCTCAAATTCTGATGGAACAGCTGCAGAAGGAGAAGCAGTTGGTGACTGGTGCGGTAGACAGTGGCCCCGAGGAGTGCCAAAGTAAAGATGATCAGGGATCTTTACCATGTGGTGAAAAGGTATCAAGTTCTGACAAGTCTTCAGTGCAAGAAAGGGACTTGAAAACATCTCATGCTGTACAATTAGAAACTCCTATGGAAATTGAAACCTCTAATAAAAATGATACGACGACTGAAGGAGTAAATGTTGATGAAAGAGTACATGTTCTGGAGAACACAGACAGTAATTCAAAGGAAAAGACTGTTACATCAGAAGCAGCTAACACTGCAGGGATAGTTCTTGGCAGTAGTGATACAGATGAAGACTGCTTAATCATTGATATGGAGTGTCAAAATAATAGTAATAAAAAGACAGCTGAAGTGGGTTCTGATTTAAGTCCTAAACTAGCTAGCCTAAATTCTTCCTCAGGACAAGCTTCTACAGGAAACCAGACTAATAATAGTGCTTGTAGTCCCGAAGAATCATGTGTTTTAAAAAAACCTATCAAACGAGTATATAAAAAATTTGATCCAGTTGGAGAAATTTTAAAAATGCAGGATGAACTCTTAAAACCAATTTCCAGAAAAATACCTGAATTACCCTTAATAAATTCAGAAAATTCTAAGCAACTGCCTGTTTCTGAGCAGCCCTCTACTCCATCAGATGCCTCTAGCTGGCCAAAGACTATCTGGCCTTCTGCCTTCCAGAAGCCAAAAGGACGTAAGTAAACATTTATTAAAAATTTTATATTAGGAGCTTCCCTGGTGGTCCAGTGGGTAAGGACACCGCCTTGCAGTGCAAGGGGCACCGGTTCAATCCCTAGCCTAGGAGGATCCCACATGCTGCAGAGTGGCTGGACCGATGTGTCCAATTACTGAGCCGGAACTCTGGAGCGCATGCACCCGGAGCCAGTGCTCTGTGACAAGAGGCCACTGCGATGGGAGGCCCGCACGGGCCAAGGAACAAAGATGGATGAAAACAGATAAATGAAAGACCAATAGAAGTGGCCCGCCAACCCCCCTCCCTCATCAACCCGACCCCTCCACACACAAAATAAATAAATAAATAAATAAAAATTTAAAAAAAAAAAAAAAGAATTTTATATTAGCTGTTTTACCTATTCCTTGTCCTGTTTTTTTCTCCCCTCATTCCTCTTTGTTATAACATGCTTATGATCTTTACATAGCCATTGGTAGTGCATTTTCCAGTCTACTTTCAATCAGCTTTCAAAACTCCAAAAATGTACCCACCAGCTGTATGAATTTTTGTGACCTGTTTTTATCCAACATTTACAATGGCTGCTAAACTATAGATAATGTGATTTGCTGAACTGATGAATGGGAAATGCATCAAAAATCATGGTAAATATTAACTAGTCTAAATTTACTTATTCTTGGTGTTAGACTGCAGTTTTGTACTTTTTCATTTTGTAAAATAGATACAAGGTTGCCTCAGCTCTGTCTCAGTTATGAATAATGTTCCTTTTTAAAACTTTTTTTTTTCTTACTTTGTCTGTTGTCTCACTGATAATACTTTGCCTAGGATTAGTTAAGGCAGTAGATAAAAGGAAGGGGACTTTAAAGCTTTGATTTCAGCTCTTGCTGGAATAAATAAAAGTAAACAGAAATAGTAATCGTGTAATGGGTCAGAGGAAATAGAAAACAGATAGTTGAATTGTTTTATCTTAGATTATGATGGTTAAAGGACTAATGTATCTTAAAAATGACAATTATTTTTAAAGGATTGCCATATGAACTTCAGGACTATGTTGAAGATACATCAGAATATGTAGCTCCTCAAGAAGGAAATTTTGTTTATAAACTGTTTAGCCTACAAGACCTGTTGTTACTTGTGCGATGCAGCGTCCAGAAGGTAGAGACCAGACCACGTTCTAAAAAACGGAAGAAGATCAGAAGAGTAAGTTTGTTCCTTCGGGAGTTAAGATGTGATAGCATAAGTAGATGCTCAGCAAATATTGAGTGTGTTAGGAAGTTTGATTTTATTGCAGTTTTTTCAGGTTGAGGTTTTTTTTCCCTTTCCCCATCATGGCTATTTTATTTATATTTATTTTCATCTATCTATTATTCTTTGGCATGTGTGGGACTCCCACTGCTGTGGCCTCTCTCACTGCAGAGCACTGACTCTGGGCACATGCTCCAGAATGCTGACTCATAATTGGACACACCGGTCCATCCACTCTGCAGCACGTGGGAACCTCCCAGGCCAGGGATTAAACTGGTGCCCCTTGAACTGCCAGGTGGACTCTTTACCCACTGGACCACGAGGGAAGCCTCCGGTTGAGGTTTTGTTTTTTTTAGTAAAAACTGAACACACTTTTAATAGAGTATTTGCAACCTGTGGATGAGCCATGGAATTCTCCAGGCAAGAATACTGGAGTGGTAGCTTTATCCATCTCCTGGGATTATTTGCAACCCAGGAATCAAGCCCAGGTCTTCCACATTGCAGGCAGATTCTTTCGCATCTGAGCCACCAGGGAAGCCCAAGGATACTGGAGTGGGTAGCCTATCCTTTGTCCAAGAGATCTTCCTGACCCAGAAATTGAACCAGAGTCTCCTATGTTAGAGACCACCACCATAGGGTGGATCTCCTACGTGAATTCTTTACCTGATGAACTACAAGGGAAACCAAGTAGAGTATTTAGTTGAATGTAATTGTCATGAATGCTGATAACATTCTTGTGTGGAATATATAAACTTTGTGAAAGACGGCACCATCATAGATTTGACCTACGCTGGCACATATGTTCCAGCTTTCTCTGTGAACTTGAGTTTTCCTTTATAAGCCCTTTCGGCCTTGGAAATATTTTTGAGTCATTTTAGAAGTTTGCATTTTGAAAGGTGCGCTTTCATACATACTTGAAATGTCTTCCCAGGCTTGGCTTGTTCGAAGACTAAATATCTTCCTTTCTTTTTCCCATCTATTGTTTCTTTTGGGATTTGGTATAAATATTTCCCTTAAGAAAGTTTTGCTGCAGTTTGAGTTATTGGTCAGAAAAATTTGTTCCTTCGGGAGTTAAGATGTGATAGCATAAGTAGATGCTCAGCAAATATTGAGTGTGTTAGGAAGTTTGATTTTATTGCAGTTTTTTCAGGTTGAGGTTTTTTTTCCCTTTCCCCATCATGGCTATTTTATTTATATTTATTTTCATCTATCTATTATTCTTTGGCATGTGTGGGACTCCCACTGCTGTGGCCTCTCTCACTGCAGAGCACTGACTCTGGGCACATGCTCCAGAATGCTGACTCATAATTGGACACACCGGTCCATCCACTCTGCAGCACGTGGGAACCTCCCAGGCCAGGGATTAAACTGGTGCCCCTTGAACTGCCAGGTGGACTCTTTACCCACTGGACCACGAGGGAAGCCTCCGGTTGAGGTTTTGTTTTTTTTTTTAGTAAAAAACTGAACACACTTTTAATAGAGTATTTGCAACCTGTGGATGAGCCATGGAATTCTCCAGGCAAGAATACTGGAGTGGTAGCTTTATCCATCTCCTGGGATTATTTGCAACCCAGGAATCAAGCCCAGGTCTTCCACATTGCAGGCAGATTCTTTCGCATCTGAGCCACCAGGGAAGCCCAAGGATACTGGAGTGGGTAGCCTATCCTTTGTCCAAGAGATCTTCCTGACCCAGAAATTGAACCAGAGTCTCCTATGTTAGAGACCACCACCATAGGGTGGATCTCCTACGTGAATTCTTTACCTGATGAACTACAAGGGAAACCAAGTAGAGTATTTAGTTGAATGTAATTGTCATGAATGCTGATAACATTCTTGTGTGGAATATATAAACTTTGTGAAAGACGGCACCATCATAGATTTGACCTACGCTGGCACATATGTTCCAGCTTTCTCTGTGAACTTGAGTTTTCCTTTATAAGCCCTTTCGGCCTTGGAAATATTTTTGAGTCATTTTAGAAGTTTGCATTTTGAAAGGTGCGCTTTCATACATACTTGAAATGTCTTCCCAGGCTTGGCTTGTTCGAAGACTAAATATCTTCCTTTCTTTTTCCCATCTATTGTTTCTTTTGGGATTTGGTATAAATATTTCCCTTAAGAAAGTTTTTGCTGCAGTTTGAGTTATTGGTTCTTTTGGCAGTTTGCTGTATTTTATATTTTAAGTTCTCTTTTAGGTTAGTTTGATTTTTGTGTGTCACCACTGAATTCAGGTAAATAAAGAGGTAGAAATGACTATGTAAGAAATAGCAAAGTCTCTCCTTTAATTTTTTCTTAAGACTTTTTCTGTTGTGTCCATTATATCATAGTTCAGTTTTTCTCCATTTCATTTCCTCTTTCTCTTCTGTCCTTCCTTTCTCACTCCCTCCTTCCTTTCTTTCCTTTTTATTTTAATTTTTAAATTGCATATGTATATATTTAATGTTTTTGGCCATCCTGTGAGGCATGTGGGATCTTGGTTCCCCAACCAGGGGTTGAACCCACACCCCCTGCATTGGAAGCGCAACGTCTTAATCACTGAACTACCAGGAAAGTCCCTTTTGCTTCTTTTTATTTTTTTTTGATGTTCTCTGTTTCTTGCTATCTAACCTTCCACCCAGTAAGAATCTTGAGTGATGACTTTATTTTATTTTATTTTTTTAAACAGGTACATTTTTTTTTTTTTTGAAGATTTATTTATTTATTTTGGAGGGGATGGGGTGGGGAGGGAGGGGAGCAGGCGGGCCACTTCTATTGGTCTTTCATCTGTCCATTTTTCATCCATCTTTGTTCTTTGGCCTGTGTGGGCCTCCCATCGCAGTGGCCTCTGTCATCGCAGAGCACCAGCTCTGGGTGCATGCGCTTCACAGCTCCGGCTTGGTAATTGGACACATCAGTCCAGCCGCTCCGCGGCACGTGGGATCCTCCCAGGCCAGGGATCGAACCGGCGCCCCTTGCACTGCAAGGCGGTGTCCTTACCCACTGGACCACCAGGGAAGCCCCCCAAGTGATGACTTTAGAATGTCAGTGTGTTTGGAGCTAGGGAACAAGTGACCCAGGAACAGTGATATTCCAGCATTGGAACATTGGATCAAATCCCTGACTACTACTTTATCATATTAAGGTATAACAGAATAAAAAAAGAAGAAGAAAAGAAAAAGAAGTGCCAACCTTCTGAGATGCTAATAGAACAACAGTGTGAGGTCTTTATCACTGAAAACACTCTAAGGCTAACCCATCAGGATCAATATGTATATACATTGTCCACCAGATTCCAGTGGACTTAGTGGATCTTTTGCTTGATGATATTTTTGTTCCTAGAAGGAAAGTTGTGAGTAAAATTTAAAATTTTTAGTTCTCGTGATTTGGTATTCATCACTGGGTTAGACTTGACATTTTAGAAACAAACCGATTTTGAATTAAATAAATGGTGGAAGGTTTTTAATGAGAACATCATGGAATGACAAAATGTGAGAGGTCTGATTTTAGTCTCCTCAGTAAATACAAATGTTCTCTGTATTAAAAGATTTTTTTTTTTTTTTTTTGGCCAGTTTTTTCCTGTCTCAGCTGTACTTAACTGTGATGGCCATAGGATGCTCATCTTGAATGCATATAATGTCAGTGCTATGGACTGTATTTTCAGAATTTTATTTCATTAATTTTTACCTGCTCTCTGATTTATTTGGAGGCTAACAGCATTTCTTTGAGCCCATACCCCTTTGCATTGATCTGCCAGATTATAGCAGTTAGAAATTATTGATGGCCAGTATCTCTTAAGTAAGAATAGCCTAGGGATATTTTGGACACTGATTTAATTGTTGAAAGGGATAACCCATTAAGGACATTGTCATTCACTTGACCAAAGTGAAATTTGTAAATATTAAGGGAAAACCTTATAGAGTGTTCACTCTTCATCAGAATATATCAAAATCATCAAGCCCCAAGAAAATAACTGAACAGGAGCCTTCTGTTTCTGATTATGTCAAACCCTGGAGTAAAACTTTAAAATTTTTAGCAAATACTTATATCTATCATTATGTGTAATAGTTGAGTACACATGGTTTAAATTCCTTAGTAGAATGTGTTCCCTTTGGAATTATCTGCTATTCACCTCTGTTTCAAATGTTTTGTTCTGCAGAAACTCCATAAATAGGTACTGAATAAATGAGAAAAATTGAGGCATGAGGAGAGAAAAGGGTTGTTGAGGAAGGGAAATTGAGGCACTAGTTGAGAAACTTCGAAGTGGTAATGTTTAAAGTCTAATTAGGTAAGAGTACATCTTCATTAACATTTCCTTCTTAAAAACCAACTAACTGGTTTAGACAAAGTTTTAAAATACTCAGAAGTCTCTTCAACTTCTAGCATCCAAGAGCCTCATTTCTTCTGTTTTTCTTTCTGCCTTATGTTCTTCAGTTCTGTTACTGTGGTTGAGATTTTAGTTTCCAGTGTCATTTATTTTCTCATAGCTGACATTTTAGAACAAGAGCCATTTTGAATTCATAATAAATGGTGGAAGGTTTTAATGAGAACATCATGGAATGACAAAATGTGAGAGGTCTGATTTTAGTCTCCTCGGTAAATACAAATGTTCTCTGTATTAAAAGATTTTTTTTTTTTTTGGCCAGTTTTTTCCTGTCTCAGCTGTACTTAACTGTGATGGCCATAGGATGCTCATCTTGAATGCATATAATGTCAGTGCTATGGACTGTATTTTCAGAATTTTATTTCATTAATTTTTACCTGCTCTCTGATTTATTTGGAGGCTAACAGCATTTCTTTGAGCCCATACCCCTTTGCATTGATCTGCCAGATTATAGCAGTTAGAAATTATTGATGGCCAGTATCTCTTAAGTAAGAATAGCCTAGGGATATTTTGGACACTGATTTAATTGTTGAAAGGGATAACCCATTAAGGACATTGTCATTCACTTGACCAAAGTGAAATTTGTAAATATTAAGGGAAAACCTTATAGAGTGTTCACTCTTCATCAGAATATATCAAAATCATCAAGCCCCAAGAAAATAACTGAACAGGAGCCTTCTGTTTCTGATTATGTCAAACCCTGGAGTAAAACTTTAAAATTTTTAGCAAATACTTATATCTATCATTATGTGTAATAGTTGAGTACACATGGTTTAAATTCCTTAGTAGAATGTGTTCCCTTTGGAATTATCTGCTATTCACCTCTGTTTCAAATGTTTTGTTCTGCAGAAACTCCATAAATAGGTACTGAATAAATGAGAAAAATTGAGGCATGAGGAGAGAAAAGGGTTGTTGAGGAAGGGAAATTGAGGCACTAGTTGAGAAACTTCGAAGTGGTAATGTTTAAAGTCTAATTAGGTAAGAGTACATCTTCATTAACATTTCCTTCTTAAAAACCAACTAACTGGTTTAGACAAAGTTTTAAAATACTCAGAAGTCTCTTCAACTTCTAGCATCCAAGAGCCTCATTTCTTCTTTTTTTTTTCTTCCTTATGTTCTTCAGTTCTGTTACTGTGGTTGAGATTTTAGTTTCCAGTGTCATTTATTTTTTCTCATCAAGATTCTCCTTGCTAAGAGCTGCACAACCTGAAATGGCAGCCAGTCTAAAATAATGGAATGAAATAAACAGGCTAGTTTGGAACACAAGATAGAGCGAGAACTTTATTGAGTTCTACATGTAATTATGAAATCCAGACCAAATACCTTTGAATTACTTAATACTACATTATTGTCTGTCTCAGTCAAATTTCCTAAGCGTTATATTCTGAAGTGATTCAGAAATTTAGATCCTGTTATCTTTTTTTTGTGTGTGTATTTATTTATTTATTTGGCTGTGCTGGGTCATAGTTGCAGTATGTGGGATCTAGCTCCCTGACCAGGGATCGAACCCAGGCCCCCTGCACTGGGAGCCTGGAGTCTTAGCCACTGGACCACCAGAGAAGCCCCCTAGATCCTGTTACCTTAAAGTTTATATTGGTGTTCTTGGTCCAGAGAAAAGGATCCTGAAGGTGCTTGAATCTTAGGAAAGAACAGAATGTACCTGTTGGGATACTGGCTGTGTCACTACCCTAGTGACAGGATACTAGCTATGAAATGTTTAAGAATGTGTGTAAAAGTTTATGTGATAAATTGATAGAGAAACAAGAGAAGCTTTCACTTAATAGTGACCAAGTTAGGGGGAAAGGAAAGTAAGTTTAATTTTTATAATTTGAAAACTCTGTACTTAAATTTTCACTTTAATTTTGGAATACGAGTTAAATTATTCAGACTTTCCCTTCCCTTGGCTTCCTGGAGATGGCAGTAGAATACGTAAAGAAATTAATACCAGATTCAAGACTTAGTTTTGTAGATATGATAGTATTATCAAAGAAAATTGAGGCATGAGGAGAGAAAAGGGTTGTTGAGGAAGGGAAATTGAGGCACTAGTTGAGAAACTTCGAAGTGGTAATGTTTAAAGTCTAATTAGGTAAGAGTACATCTTCATTAACATTTCCTTCTTAAAAACCAACTAACTGGTTTAGACAAAGTTTTAAAATACTCAGAAGTCTCTTCAACTTCTAGCATCCAAGAGCCTCATTTCTTCTTTTTTTTTTCTTCCTTATGTTCTTCAGTTCTGTTACTGTGGTTGAGATTTTAGTTTCCAGTGTCATTTATTTTTTCTCATCAAGATTCTCCTTGCTAAGAGCTGCACAACCTGAAATGGCAGCCAGTCTAAAATAATGGAATGAAATAAACAGGCTAGTTTGGAACACAAGATAGAGCGAGAACTTTATTGAGTTCTACATGTAATTATGAAATCCAGACCAAATACCTTTGAATTACTTAATACTACATTATTGTCTGTCTCAGTCAAATTTCCTAAGCGTTATATTCTGAAGTGATTCAGAAATTTAGATCCTGTTATCTTTTTTTTGTGTGTGTATTTATTTATTTATTTGGCTGTGCTGGGTCATAGTTGCAGTATGTGGGATCTAGCTCCCTGACCAGGGATCGAACCCAGGCCCCCTGCACTGGGAGCCTGGAGTCTTAGCCACTGGACCACCAGAGAAGCCCCCTAGATCCTGTTACCTTAAAGTTTATATTGGTGTTCTTGGTCCAGAGAAAAGGATCCTGAAGGTGCTTGAATCTTAGGAAAGAACAGAATGTACCTGTTGGGATACTGGCTGTGTCACTACCCTAGTGACAGGATACTAGCTATGAAATGTTTAAGAATGTGTGTAAAAGTTTATGTGATAAATTGATAGAGAAACAAGAGAAGCTTTCACTTAATAGTGACCAAGTGAGGGGTAAAGGAAAGTAAGTTTAATTTTTATAATTTGAAAACTCTGTACTTAAATTTTCACTTTAATTTTGGAATACGAGTTAAATTATTCAGACTTTCCCTTCCCTTGGCTTCCTGGAGATGGCAGTAGAATACGTAAAGAAATTAATACCAGATTCAAGACTTAGTTTTGTAGATATGATAGTATTATCAAAGAAAATTCCCCAAGTACTTTCCTCAGAAAGAGTAATATTTTTTAATTTGAAAAGAAATCTTGAATTAATTGTATTGCTTATTCATGATCCAAAAGAGCATCTTCTTTTTCAATTATTCTTTTTCCAACTCTGCTGTAAACTGGTTGTGCACATATCTTAACGCTTTGGGCCTTCATATCTTTGCCTTTGTTTTTTATTTGCAACTATAAGCAGCCATAAATTCAGATTACCAGTTGCTGAAAATTATTATACAGTTAAACGATTTTAGCAATAAAATTATCCTAATCATATTTTTTTTTTTTTTTTTTAATTAAAGAGACTGTAGGGACCTTACTACTCAAACTTTGGTTTCTGGAACAACAGCCTGTTAAACATGTAAAGCCTTGGTTTTCACCTCAGATTCAACATTTATCTTAAAGTGTGTATTCATGTGCACATTGAAATTTAAGAAGCACTACTTTGGGGCTTCCCTTGGTGGTCCAGTGGGAAAGAACACCGCCTTGCAGTGCAAGGTGCGCCGGTTCCATCCCTGGCCTGGGAAGCTCTCACGTGCCGAGGAGGGGCTGGACTGATGTGTCCAATTACCGAGCCGGAACTCTAGGGCGCATGCGCCCAGAGCCAGTGCTCTGCGACGACAGAGATGGGAGGCCCACAGGAGCCAAAGAACAAAGACGGATCAAAATAGAGAAATGAAAGACCAATAGAAGTGGCCCGCCCGTCCCCCTCTCTCCCCACCCCACTCCCCAAAAGATAAGTAAATAAATAAAAATAAGATGCACTACTTTATTGTTTTATAATATTCAGTGGTAATAATGAACCAAAGTTACTGTTAACAGGAATTTTGCTGGATTTGAATTGTTCTTAATACCACTATTGTGCTAGACCCACTAAATTTGTCACTTTAAGCAAATCAGTCATTCTGAAACATTTATAAAATTGTTTCAAGTACAAAAGTGAAAGACAGCTCAGTATAATTTCCAAAGTTGTTCAGTCACTAAGTCGTACCTGATTCTTTGCGACCCCATGGACGTAGTCCACCCTTCTCCTCTGCCCATGGGATTCTGTGGGCAAGAATACTGGAATGGTTTGCCATTTATGCCTCCAGGGAATCTTCCTGACCCAGAGATCTAACCATATCGCCTGCATCTCCTCTAGTAGCAGGCGGATTCTTCACCCACTGAACCACCCGGGAAACCGGAAGCCCAGCTTCACAAGTACTAACTAGCTATATGACTTTAAGATCCTTAAATCATGTTTCTCCCTCTGCAGCTGGAAATGAAGAGACTGCTGTTAAGATGAGAATTTTCTTTGACAGAAATGAGATAATAGGAGCACAATGAACATGACTAGCGTTATTATTACTTTACAAGCATGTATTTCCTTACATATCCTCCCTTAGACGTCGTGGGTGTAGTCATTTTGCTTAATCTGTTTAGTATCCTGACCAATAAATGCTAAATGGATAATTTCCGTAGTACTTAATGTCCTGGAATAAAGCCTTTTATATTAATGAAGAGAGCAACATTCATGAGTATTAATGTAGATATTAGTGCTCATACATTCATAGGATGAAAACAAGCTGCTCAGAGTATTTAAGCCTGAGACAATGTGACTAATGGTTTAAAGGGGCAAAGAATCCTTACTTTTTTTTAACCCTTATGAGAATTATTAGTATGCTATTGCAGTCATGACTTTCCGGCTTCTAGCTTAGAACCTTTGGGCAATTGTTTATCCCAGGCTTTGTTTCAAGGATTCTGTCAGTCACCGTCAGTGACAGAAATAAAACATGTGCATATGTGGAGAGGTATGTTGATTTTGGTTGGGGATGGGAGGTTCTTGGTTCACGATCTCTTATTTATCCACCCCTTGCCCACATCTACTAAGGGTTCTATCCATCTTACTGCCTGCATCCAACCATATTTGAAAGGATGAAGTGAGATTACCTAAAGGCATTTTGAAAGTGGTAAAATGATACAGGTAAATGTATTTACTGTTAATAGTAAATTAATGAAGTGTTAACAAGAGTATACCTTGAATTTCAGCAATTTCCAGTTTATGTACTACCAAAAGTGGAGTATCAAGCTTGCTATGGAGTGGAAGCTCTGACTGAAAGTGAACTCTGTCGCTTATGGACTGAAAGTTTGTTGCATTCCAACTCCTCATTTTATGTTGGTAAGTTATACAGGAGGCTTGGATCTCCTTTTTCTTTTTCTTTTCTTTTTTTTTTTTAAAGATTTATTTATTTATTTTGGGCGGGGGTCGGGTTGAGGAGGGAGGGGGACGGGCGGGCCACTTCTGTTGGTCTTTCGTTTCTCTATTTTCATCCGTCTTTGTTCTTTGGCTCCTGTGGGCCTCCCATCGTGGTGGCGTCTGTTGCTGCAGGGCTCCGGCTCGGTTATTGGACACATCAGTCCAGCCGCTCCGCGGCAGTGGGATCTTCCCAGGCCAGGGATGGAGCCGGCACCCCTTGCACTGCAAGGCGGTGTCCTTACCCACTGGACCACCAGGGGAAGCCCTGGATCTCCTTTTTCATTTCCTTGTAAATATACACAGTTCAATTCGTTTATAAGTATTTCTCCTCTGTACTTTTAATTTTCAGCTTTCTGATTGTGTTAATATTTATTTCTATTAAAACACCATTCTTACTCCAGAGTTAAATAGCAGAGTGGGAATAGTGATTATCAGATATTTTAACTTCTCTTTTATTCCCTTATTAGTTGTCCATGAATGTCAGTGTAATCATTTTATTTTTAAAATACTTAGGAGTGTAATGAAAAAATACAGATGTGTTATACATGTGTTTTCTAACAAGCTTTGTTTCAAGGATTCTGTCAGTCACCGTCAGTGACAGAAATAAAACATGTGCATATGTGGAGAGGTATGTTGATTTTGGTTGGGGATGGGAGGTTCTTGGTTCACGATCTCTTATTTATCCACCCCTTGCCCACATCTACTAAGGGTTCTATCCATCTTACTGCCTGCATCCAACCATATTTGAAAGGATGAAGTGAGATTACCTAAAGGCATTTTGAAAGTGGTAAAATGATACAGGTAAATGTATTTACTGTTAATAGTAAATTAATGAAGTGTTAACAAGAGTATACCTTGAATTTCAGCAATTTCCAGTTTATGTACTACCAAAAGTGGAGTATCAAGCTTGCTATGGAGTGGAAGCTCTGACTGAAAGTGAACTCTGTCGCTTATGGACTGAAAGTTTGTTGCATTCCAACTCCTCATTTTATGTTGGTAAGTTATACAGGAGGCTTGGATCTCCTTTTTCTTTTTCTTTTCTTTTTTTTTTTTAAAGATTTATTTATTTATTTTGGGCGGGGGTCGGGTTGGGGGGGGGGGGGGCCGGGCGGGCCACTTCTGTTGGTCTTTCGTTTCTCTATTTTCATCCGTCTTTGTTCTTTGGCTCCTGTGGGCCTCCCATCGTGGTGGCGTCTGTTGCTGCAGGGCTCCGGCTCGGTTATTGGACACATCAGTCCAGCCGCTCCGCGGCAGTGGGATCTTCCCAGGCCAGGGATGGAGCCGGCACCCCTTGCACTGCAAGGCGGTGTCCTTACCCACTGGACCACCAGGGGAAGCCCTGGATCTCCTTTTTCATTTCCTTGTAAATATACACAGTTCAATTCGTTTATAAGTATTTCTCCTCTGTACTTTTAATTTTCAGCTTTCTGATTGTGTTAATATTTATTTCTATTAAAACACCATTCTTACTCCAGAGTTAAATAGCAGAGTGGGAATAGTGATTATCAGATATTTTAACTTCTCTTTTATTCCCTTATTAGTTGTCCATGAATGTCAGTGTAATCATTTTATTTTTAAAATACTTAGGAGTGTAATGAAAAAATACAGATGTGTTATACATGTGTTTTCTAACAAGCTTCTTTTAAAAGTACTGTTTAATTGGTTTTAAAATATATGTTTTGAAATTTTCTTAAATTTATGACATAGTTTTTAAAATCTCAAATATTATCTTGATGAAATAGTTTATTTACTTTGTTTTGTTTTGTTGTTGGGGGAATAGTTATGCAGGGTCTTAATTTGTGTTGGCTACATGCATGTACAGTTAACATACTGCACATGAAGGGTTACTTGCTAATCATTATTGGTATTGTTCTGTTCCACTGGGTTGCTGAATCCTATACTTCTTGGTTTATTCCTTACATTTCAGTCCATGCCAGCCATCTCAAGCTTTCCCTCCTTCATGTGATTTCCTTCCTTTGATATCTCAGTGCATTGTTTTGTTTTCTTTTTAACTGCTTTCAGTTTGTTGCTTTCCTACTTAGTTGTTGTTTTAAGCCTATCCTAGTTTCCCAGTAGATGATGAATAGTTTAAGGTCAGAGCCTGATGAAACTTTATATTCTCATAGTGCTTAGCATAATTCTTGTGTGTAATTAAGTGTGATAAGTGCACTTTTTTTGGTTGATCAAAAAAGAAAAAAAGGTTACTCACTTGAAAGCCTTTTCTGTATTTTGGTTAATCAGTATTTGGTCTTCATGTTTTGTGAGAATGTTAATAAGATCATTGAATCACTCTCTCTACTTAACCCCAAAGGAAGCAGATAAAGTGCTAGTCACTGGTGCTCTGACCTCTTCCTCCCTCTTCATACACACTGCTCCAAGTTTTTTGTAGCAGTGTTCCGCCAGTTTCAGTGTTCCTCCAAAGACCTGTTGCCATGAAATCCACCGACAGTCTTGATGTAAATACTTGAAAGCAGTTGCCAGCCACATCTATTTTAGAAGGGGACCAAACATTGAAATCTTTTTTATTTTTTAAGTGACCTTTTTTTTTTTATTATTTTTGACCTCTTTTATTGGTTTTATTTATTTATTTTCATCCATCTTTATTCCTTGGCCTGTGTGGGCCTCCCATTGCAGTGGCCATCTCATCACAGAGCACTTGCTCTGGGTGCATGTACTCTAGAGCACTGGATTGTAACTGGACACACTGGGCAAGCCGCTCTGCAGCACATGCAGTCTTCCCGGGCCAGGGATCAAACCGGCACCCCTTGACTGTAAGGCATACTCTTTACCCACTGGATCACCAGGGAAGCCCTACATTGAAATCTTTTTTTAAAGTACTAATAGAGAAGAGACATTACTAACTTAAACATTTAAGGTTCTTTTTTTTTTTTTAATGTAAAGTTTAACAGATAAAACTACCATCATCTATATCAGGATGGCTTACTTCATCAAAACTATGGTAGTCAATCCTTAATTGCAGTTTAATTCTGTGGCTTTGGTAACCTTCAACTAGTCAGCCATGGTGTGAACTATTAAATGAGGATTCCAGAAATAAGCAAGTCATAAGTTTTTAAAAGCACATCATTCTGGATGGTGCCTGGGATGTGAGTCATCCCTTTTCCAGTCTCTCCAGCCCATCAGTCACTTGGTAGCATCTCAGTTATCAGTATTTATCTTCAGGTAACCCTTTATTCAACAGTGACCCCAGAGTATAAGAGTATATGATGCTGGAGATTCAGATATGCCTCAAAGAAACTGCAAACTGCTTCCTTTAAGTGAAACAGTGAAAGATTCTAAGTTTATTTTCTTAATAAAGGAAGAAAATTGTATGCTAAGTGGCTAAGATCTGTGGTCAGAATGAATCTTCTACCTGTGAAATTATGAAGGAAAAAGAAATTTGTGTTTGTTTTGTTGACAAACTGCTAAACAAACCTCAGACTGCAGAAGTTGACCTCTTCCTCCCTCTTCATACACACTGCTCCAAGTTTTTTGTAGCAGTGTTCCGCCAGTTTCAGTGTTCCTCCAAAGACCTGTTGCCATGAAATCCACCGACAGTCTTGATGTAAATACTTGAAAGCAGTTGCCAGCCACATCTATTTTAGAAGGGGACCAAACATTGAAATCTTTTTTATTTTTTAAGTGACCTTTTTTTTTTTATTATTTTTGACCTCTTTTATTGGTTTTATTTATTTATTTTCATCCATCTTTATTCCTTGGCCTGTGTGGGCCTCCCATTGCAGTGGCCATCTCATCACAGAGCACTTGCTCTGGGTGCATGTACTCTAGAGCACTGGATTGTAACTGGACACACTGGGCAAGCCGCTCTGCAGCACATGCAGTCTTCCCGGGCCAGGGATCAAACCGGCACCCCTTGACTGTAAGGCATACTCTTTACCCACTGGATCACCAGGGAAGCCCTACATTGAAATCTTTTTTTAAAGTACTAATAGAGAAGAGACATTACTAACTTAAACATTTAAGGTTCTTTTTTTTTTTTTAATGTAAAGTTTAACAGATAAAACTACCATCATCTATATCAGGATGGCTTACTTCATCAAAACTATGGTAGTCAATCCTTAATTGCAGTTTAATTCTGTGGCTTTGGTAACCTTCAACTAGTCAGCCATGGTGTGAACTATTAAATGAGGATTCCAGAAATAAGCAAGTCATAAGTTTTTAAAAGCACATCATTCTGGATGGTGCCTGGGATGTGAGTCATCCCTTTTCCAGTCTCTCCAGCCCATCAGTCACTTGGTAGCATCTCAGTTATCAGTATTTATCTTCAGGTAACCCTTTATTCAACAGTGACCCCAGAGTATAAGAGTATATGATGCTGGAGATTCAGATATGCCTCAAAGAAACTGCAAACTGCTTCCTTTAAGTGAAACAGTGAAAGATTCTAAGTTTATTTTCTTAATAAAGGAAGAAAATTGTATGCTAAGTGGCTAAGATCTGTGGTCAGAATGAATCTTCTACCTGTGAAATTATGAAGGAAAAAAGAAATTTGTGTTTGTTTTGTTGACAAACTGCTAAACAAACCTCAGACTGCAGAAGTTGTGGCCAGAGAGCAAGATAAGTACTTAGTTGAAATGGAACAGTGTATGTAAAACTTAGTACCGTCAGTTTCAGACATCAGCTGGGGGGTTTTGGAACTTTTCATCTACAGATAAGCGAGGACTACTGTATTCTTTAAAGTTGTAAATAATCATCGCCTTATGTGCTGTTTATCATCAGTAAATCCTTCCTACTGAAAAGCCATTCATTTTAAGGTAATGAGATGGTATATATGGGGTCTTTGACAACTGTTTGGTAAGAAACTTAGGTTGTATTGTTACATGGTGCGTTTGCTTCGTTTGGGGTTTTTGTTTTTGTTTTATGTGAGAGTGAATGTTTTGAAATGCTATTTTAAAAGCCTATGTGAGTTTTGAGGTCTTTTACAATTTTATTACTCTTTCAATTTTAAGAAAAATGTTGCAACAGGAAGGGCGTGTAGGAGAAGAGACTCCTAAATAAGTTTTTATTACAGTTACTTTCTGGAAATAGGATAAAAACAAAAAGCAGCAGTAAGTTCGTCCTTGTATCTGGAATGACTGAATATAATTAAAATAGGATATTAATCAGATACAACTCTAAAGTAGAATGTGTGTCTTATTGTTTAGTCTCTTTACTTTGTAGTTGTACCTTACATTATGCCAACTTACTGGTTCTAGTTTTAAAGGAGAGTGCCTGTCTACAGATGGTCAAGAGATAGAACACAGGTATATAAAATATTACTTAGGACATCTCACTTCAGAAGTATTTATTATTTCCCTTTGATATCTAAATAACAGGATTAATTAAAAACTATCTTTTCTATTAGCTTACACAATCTCCTTAATTTTTGACCCCAGAGTATAAGAGTATATGATGCTGGAGATTCAGATATGCCTCAAAGAAACTGCAAACTGCTTCCTTTAAGTGAAACAGTGAAAGATTCTAAGTTTATTTTCTTAATAAAGGAAGAAAATTGTATGCTAAGTGGCTAAGATCTGTGGTCAGAATGAATCTTCTACCTGTGAAATTATGAAGGAAAAAAGAAATTTGTGTTTGTTTTGTTGACAAACTGCTAAACAAACCTCAGACTGCAGAAGTTGTGGCCAGAGAGCAAGATAAGTACTTAGTTGAAATGGAACAGTGTATGTAAAACTTAGTACCGTCAGTTTCAGACATCAGCTGGGGGGTTTTGGAACTTTTCATCTACAGATAAGCGAGGACTACTGTATTCTTTAAAGTTGTAAATAATCATCGCCTTATGTGCTGTTTATCATCAGTAAATCCTTCCTACTGAAAAGCCATTCATTTTAAGGTAATGAGATGGTATATATGGGGTCTTTGACAACTGTTTGGTAAGAAACTTAGGTTGTATTGTTACATGGTGCGTTTGCTTCGTTTGGGGTTTTTGTTTTTGTTTTATGTGAGAGTGAATGTTTTGAAATGCTATTTTAAAAGCCTATGTGAGTTTTGAGGTCTTTTACAATTTTATTACTCTTTCAATTTTAAGAAAAATGTTGCAACAGGAAGGGCGTGTAGGAGAAGAGACTCCTAAATAAGTTTTTATTACAGTTACTTTCTGGAAATAGGATAAAAACAAAAAGCAGCAGTAAGTTCGTCCTTGTATCTGGAATGACTGAATATAATTAAAATAGGATATTAATCAGATACAACTCTAAAGTAGAATGTGTGTCTTATTGTTTAGTCTCTTTACTTTGTAGTTGTACCTTACATTATGCCAACTTACTGGTTCTAGTTTTAAAGGAGAGTGCCTGTCTACAGATGGTCAAGAGATAGAACACAGGTATATAAAATATTACTTAGGACATCTCACTTCAGAAGTATTTATTATTTCCCTTTGATATCTAAATAACAGGATTAATTAAAAACTATCTTTACCTGTATGATGCTTTGCTAGATACGAGTTATAGTATACCTACACTTAAAAGCGGTAATATGTTTCTCTTCAGATATTCTGTTCTTTGATTCTCTATAATGTGACAGTCTTCCTCCTGTACTACTCTTGTCCTCTTAGCTTCTGCGCCTCTTAGGCTTCCCAGATAGCAGCTCTTAGGATGCTACTAGGCCATTTGTTCTCTCCTTTTGGTTCCTTATGTACTTGTCATTCTCAAACCAAATTCTGTATAACATGATACACTTGAAATGCTCCAAATTATCCTTAGAAACTATTAAATGTATATATGTGTATTTTTCTTTATATAAAATAACGTAGCAGTATTTCTAACTCTCACTTACAAGTACTGTGAGATAGGTCAAGGACTGTATATCTATTATTACTAATCCTCATTATTCTGTAAAATAAGCAATTCTATCTTTGTTTTACAGATGAGGAAACTGAGGCTTAAAGAATTTATTGCCCAAGATTACAGTTTGTGGCAAGTCTGGGACTTATATCCCATGTCTTTCCTGACTCCACAACCTGTGCTTTTTTCATTATAATGGAATGTGGAAGTCATGCTGAATGTGGGAATCAGAAAACGTGTGTAGGACTACGTCAAACTTTCCAGTTTTTTTTTGTTTGTTTAGTTTGTTTTTTTAACCTTAGGTAAATTCATCTAAGCTTGTGAGGCCTTAGAGTTTTCATCTGTAGGTAATGGACATAATAATATTTTGTTCAGGGAATTCTCTGCCAGTCCAGTGGTTAGGACTCAGTGCTTTCACTCCCATGGCTTCGTATTTAATCCCTGGTTGATGAAAAGATACCGTAAACCCCAAAATTGGGATTCCCTTGTAGCTCAGCTGGTAAAGAATCCACCTGCAATGTAGGAGACCCTGGTTTGATTCCTGGATCGAGAAGATCCCCTGGAAAAGGGATGGGCTACCCACTCCAGTTTTCTTGGACTTCCCTGGTGACTCAGGTGGTAAAGAATCTGCCTGCAATGCGGGAGACCTGGGTTTGATCCCTGGGTTGGGAAGATCCCCAGGAGAAGGGGAAAGCTATCCACTCCAGTATTCTTGCCTGGAGAATCCCATGGGTTGCAGAGGGTTGGACACGACTGAGCAACTTCACTTTCACTTTGAACCTAAAATTTAGATTAAAATACAATATGGGAGTAAAAGAGGATTTCTTAACCAAAGATTAAATGCTGCCTAAAACAAGCAAACAGAAAAACTAGTTTTTTAAAAATTTAGACCTACTATCTTAGGCTTCCCAGATAGCAGCTCTTAGGATGCTACTAGGCCATTTGTTCTCTCCTTTTGGTTCCTTATGTACTTGTCATTCTCAAACCAAATTCTGTATAACATGATACACTTGAAATGCTCCAAATTATCCTTAGAAACTATTAAATGTATATATGTGTATTTTTCTTTATATAAAATAACGTAGCAGTATTTCTAACTCTCACTTACAAGTACTGTGAGATAGGTCAAGGACTGTATATCTATTATTACTAATCCTCATTATTCTGTAAAATAAGCAATTCTATCTTTGTTTTACAGATGAGGAAACTGAGGCTTAAAGAATTTATTGCCCAAGATTACAGTTTGTGGCAAGTCTGGGACTTATATCCCATGTCTTTCCTGACTCCACAACCTGTGCTTTTTTCATTATAATGGAATGTGGAAGTCATGCTGAATGTGGGAATCAGAAAACGTGTGTAGGACTACGTCAAACTTTCCAGTTTTTTTGTTTGTTTAGTTTGTTTTTTTAACCTTAGGTAAATTCATCTAAGCTTGTGAGGCCTTAGAGTTTTCATCTGTAGGTAATGGACATAATAATATTTTGTTCAGGGAATTCTCTGCCAGTCCAGTGGTTAGGACTCAGTGCTTTCACTCCCATGGCTTCGTATTTAATCCCTGGTTGATGAAAAGATACCGTAAACCCCAAAATTGGGATTCCCTTGTAGCTCAGCTGGTAAAGAATCCACCTGCAATGTAGGAGACCCTGGTTTGATTCCTGGATCGAGAAGATCCCCTGGAAAAGGGATGGGCTACCCACTCCAGTTTTCTTGGACTTCCCTGGTGACTCAGGTGGTAAAGAATCTGCCTGCAATGCGGGAGACCTGGGTTTGATCCCTGGGTTGGGAAGATCCCCAGGAGAAGGGGAAAGCTATCCACTCCAGTATTCTTGCCTGGAGAATCCCATGGGTTGCAGAGGGTTGGACACGACTGAGCAACTTCACTTTCACTTTGAACCTAAAATTTAGATTAAAATACAATATGGGAGTAAAAGAGGATTTCTTAACCAAAGATTAAATGCTGCCTAAAACAAGCAAACAGAAAAACTAGTAACTTCTTTATATTTATACATAATTTTCAAAAAGACCTACTATAGCACTTCTTCTATCCTAAAAATATTGCAGTTGTGAAAGGCACCTTTGATTTTAAGTAAAATATATGTTCAGAAGAGTGAAAAATAAATAAATGTATAGCTCAAGGAATTAATAACAATGCCTGCAGCTCTATAAGCTCACACTCAGATCAAGAAGCTGAAAATTGTCAGGGCTTCGGAAGAGACCCACTTGTTCCACTTCCCCAAATTAAAAATATTAAAAGACCTTTCCCACTGGTAACCACTCTCCTGCCATTTAACATCATCTTGTGGTTTTTGCCAGTTCTGTACAGATGGAATTATAAAGTTCTTTTATTTATACCTTCTTTTACGTAATAGTTTTTGAAGTTTATGTTGTGCATAACAGTGTTTTTGTTTTGACATATTCTTTATAAGAATATAACATCACTTGTGTATGCATTTAACTTTGGGAGCCTGTTTAGATTGTATCTATGATCATGCAAGTATAAACGTACTGTAAGTGTCTATTAGTGCAGTGCGTACATATTGCTGTTGGGCATATACCTGAGAGTGGAATTACTAGGTCATAGCTTAAGCTACGTTCATCTCAGTAGATAATTCCAGAAAATTTTCCAAGGTAATTATACCATTTTACACTTAAATTAGCAATCTGTGAGGGTTACATCTTCTCCGCATCCTTGCCTACCTGTGACCTTCTCAGTTTAATTTTAGCCTTGCTGGTGCATAGGTATTAACATCTCATTGTTTTAGTTTGCTTTTCCTTCATTATTTATGAAGTTGGATACTATTTCTTGTGATTAATAATCATTTGTTCAGTTTTGTGAATGCCTATTCAAACCTCTGTTACTGTTATCAAGTTTTTGTTTGGTACTTTGTTGATTTTAAATGTTACAAATTTTCATTGCTGACCGGTGGAAGATCCCCAGGAGAAGGGGAAAGCTATCCACTCCAGTATTCTTGCCTGGAGAATCCCATGGGTTGCAGAGGGTTGGACACGACTGAGCAACTTCACTTTCACTTTGAACCTAAAATTTAGATTAAAATACAATATGGGAGTAAAAGAGGATTTCTTAACCAAAGATTAAATGCTGCCTAAAACAAGCAAACAGAAAAACTAGTAACTTCTTTATATTTATACATAATTTTCAAAAAGACCTACTATAGCACTTCTTCTATCCTAAAAATATTGCAGTTGTGAAAGGCACCTTTGATTTTAAGTAAAATATATGTTCAGAAGAGTGAAAAATAAATAAATGTATAGCTCAAGGAATTAATAACAATGCCTGCAGCTCTATAAGCTCACACTCAGATCAAGAAGCTGAAAATTGTCAGGGCTTCGGAAGAGACCCACTTGTTCCACTTCCCCAAATTAAAAAATATTAAAAGACCTTTCCCACTGGTAACCACTCTCCTGCCATTTAACATCATCTTGTGGTTTTTGCCAGTTCTGTACAGATGGAATTATAAAGTTCTTTTATTTATACCTTCTTTTACGTAATAGTTTTTGAAGTTTATGTTGTGCATAACAGTGTTTTTGTTTTTGACATATTCTTTATAAGAATATAACATCACTTGTGTATGCATTTAACTTTGGGAGCCTGTTTAGATTGTATCTATGATCATGCAAGTATAAACGTACTGTAAGTGTCTATTAGTGCAGTGCGTACATATTGCTGTTGGGCATATACCTGAGAGTGGAATTACTAGGTCATAGCTTAAGCTACGTTCATCTCAGTAGATAATTCCAGAAAATTTTCCAAGGTAATTATACCATTTTACACTTAAATTAGCAATCTGTGAGGGTTACATCTTCTCCGCATCCTTGCCTACCTGTGACCTTCTCAGTTTAATTTTAGCCTTGCTGGTGCATAGGTATTAACATCTCATTGTTTTAGTTTGCTTTTCCTTCATTATTTATGAAGTTGGATACTATTTCTTGTGATTAATAATCATTTGTTCAGTTTTGTGAATGCCTATTCAAACCTCTGTTACTGTTATCAAGTTTTTGTTTGGTACTTTGTTGATTTTAAATGTTACAAATAATTTTCTCCTACTCTTGCCTTTTCACTCTTTTAATGGTATCTTTTGAACTTACTATAAAGCAATATTTAGTCATTGTCTTTATGGTTACTGCGGTTTTTTTGCCCATTTTAACAAATATCCCTTACAGCATCATCGTGAATATAGTATCTTCTAGAAACCTTTTTAAAATTATTTTTAACTTCCAGATACACAGTTTATGTGGTATTTTCCAGTTTTCAGCACCATTTATTGAGAAAGACCACCCTCTCTCTGCTGCTCTCCCATGTTGCTTCTATTATATATGTGTGACTCTAAGCTGGACTCCCCATTTGTTTATCCTAGCTAGACAGCACTGTCTTAATTACCCTAGCTTTATAAAATCTTTTATTTTTTGCTGAAGAAAATCTGTTTTGTGTGGGTTTTTGTATATACCTTTTATTAGAAGAAGAAAGTTCCTTTCTATGCCTAGTTAAGAGTTTTAATCATGAATGGGTAAAAAAATTATCAGATATTTTCTCTGTATTTATTGAGATTATATGATGGTATAACTTTTTTTTTTATTATACTAATGTGATGAATCATATTAATTAATTTTTAAATGTTAACCTGTCGATGTGTTCCTGCCATAATTTAACCTACTCATGATCTGTTACTCTTCTTATATACTGGTGGATTCAGTTTGTTAATATTTATCTTGCCATTTGTGGTTTTTATTTTGGCCACTTTTTTTGTTTATTGGTCTTTCATTTATTTCTTTTCATCTGTCTTTGTTCTTTGGCCTATATGGGCCTCCCATTGCAGTGGCGTCTCCTGTAGCAGGACACCAGCTCTGGCCGCGTGCACTCCAGAGCGCCGGCTCATAATTAGACACACTGGTCCAGCCGCTCCGCGGCATGTGGGATCTTCCTGTGCCAGGGATCGAACCAGCCCCTCCTTGCGGTGCAAGGCAGACTCTTTACCCACTGGACCAGCCATTTGTGTTTATAAGTGAGACTTGTCTATAAGTTTCTCTCTGATGTATTGGTATTAAGTTTATGTCATAAAATGAATTGGGATCTGTTCCCTTTTTTTCTGTTATGGTGGACTTTCTGTAAGATTGGTGTTATTTCTTATTTAAATGTTTGATAAAATTGACTTGTGAGGCATGTGGGCCTAGAGGTTTCTTTTTGAGGAACTTCTAATTATCAGTTCAATGTTTGCCGTTACGGTTTTTTTGCCCATTTTAACAAATATCCCTTACAGCATCATCGTGAATATAGTATCTTCTAGAAACCTTTTTAAAATTATTTTTAACTTCCAGATACACAGTTTATGTGGTATTTTCCAGTTTTCAGCACCATTTATTGAGAAAGACCACCCTCTCTGCTGCTCTCCCATGTTGCTTCTATTATATATGTGTGACTCTAAGCTGGACTCCCCATTTGTTTATCCTAGCTAGACAGCACTGTCTTAATTACCCTAGCTTTATAAAATCTTTTATTTTTTGCTGAAGAAAATCTGTTTTGTGTGGGGTTTTGGATATACCTTTTATTAGAAGAAGAAAGTTCCTTTCTATGCCTAGTTAAGAGTTTTAATCATGAATGGGTAAAAAAATTATCAGATATTTTCTCTGTATTTATTGAGATTATATGATGGTATAACTTTTTTTTTTATTATACTAATGTGATGAATCATATTAATTAATTTTTAAATGTTAACCTGTCGATGTGTTCCTGCCATAATTTAACCTACTCATGATCTGTTACTCTTCTTATATACTGGTGGATTCAGTTTGTTAATATTTATCTTGCCATTTGTGGTTTTTATTTTGGCCACTTTTTTTGTTTATTGGTCTTTCATTTATTTCTTTTCATCTGTCTTTGTTCTTTGGCCTATATGGGCCTCCCATTGCAGTGGCGTCTCCTGTAGCAGGACACCAGCTCTGGCTGCGTGCACTCCAGAGCGCCGGCTCATAATTAGACACACTGGTCCAGCCGCTCCGCGGCATGTGGGATCTTCCTGTGCCAGGGATCGAACCAGCCCCTCCTTGCGGTGCAAGGCAGACTCTTTACCCACTGGACCAGCCATTTGTGTTTATAAGTGAGACTTGTCTATAAGTTTCTCTCTGATGTATTGGTATTAAGTTTATGTCATAAAATGAATTGGGATCTGTTCCCTTTTTTTCTGTTATGGTGGACTTTCTGTAAGATTGGTGTTATTTCTTATTTAAATGTTTGATAAAATTGACTTGTGAGGCATGTGGGCCTAGAGGTTTCTTTTTGAGGAACTTCTAATTATCAGTTCAATGTTTGCTCTTTTTTAAAATTTGATTTATAAGATTGTGTTAATTTCTGTTACATAACAAATGATTCAGTTACACATACATATGTATACATTCTTTTTTATGTTCTTTTCCATTATGATTTATTCACAGGATATTGACTGCAGTTCCCCATGCCATATAGTAAGACCTTGTGGTTTATCCATCCTATACGTTATAGTTTACATCTGCTAACCCCAGCCTCCCAGTCCACTCCTCCTGCATCCCGTGTTTCCTGGCTTTTTTTGTTTCTGTTCAAAAGTCAGCTTTTTATCCAATTTATGCTCCTTTGCAGGTAATATGCCTCTTTGCCAGACTTTAAATTCTGTCTCTCTGCCTTTCAACAGTTGTCCTACATAGTTATGGTAGGCTTTCTTTGTAAATGTTCCTGTTTTCACGTTGTTCATTTTGTCAGTTTGGGAGAGTCCTCAGTCATTACCTCAGCAAACGGCACTTCCTCCCATTTGCTTTCTCTTCTGGGATTTCAGTTCTATTGCATCACATCTTATTGCCTTCTGAACGTCCTATTCATCCTCTTCTGTGTTCACCTTCCTTTTGACTCCTCTTGCACGATTCTCAGTATTTTCTTCAAGTTTACTAATG
The DNA here is from genome assembly GCA_022376925.1 of Tragulus kanchil. Taxonomy (NCBI): domain Eukaryota; kingdom Metazoa; phylum Chordata; class Mammalia; order Artiodactyla; family Tragulidae; genus Tragulus; species Tragulus kanchil. Next base: position 288,668,773 of record JAIOJX010000032.1, read on the forward strand.
ATCTCTTCAACTATCCCTAATATATTATTTCACCCATCGCCTGAGCCCTTAATTTTATTTACTGCATTTTTTAGTTCTAGATTTTTTTAATTTGGTTCTTATTTATTTATTTAATGAAGATATTAAAAGGCCATGTTCCAACTGAGACCCATAGGAGAGACTCCTTTGTGCCTCCTTTTCCTTTGGTGTTTGCAGCAATCCTTGGCATCCTTGACCAAGGATCATCACTCTCATCTCTGCCTCTGTCATCATAGGATCTTTTTCCTGTGCGTCTCTTAGCCTCTTCCTTTAAGGACACCATTCGTGTTGAAATACAAGTTAGGGCTACAGGGACACTTCATTCCATGGCATGTTGTTATTCTCTCTTCTTTTTCAGTCTGGATTTATTCATTGTATGTCAGAATATTCTTTAACAAAGGCCAGACACTGTACACAAAAATTTCTAGACGTAATGTCAAATCTACAGTATTATCTTGCTCTATTACTTTTGACCATACAAGCAACCCAGAGTTGTCGTCATGCAATTACAGGGATTTAGGTAACTTGAAACTTGACTTTGCACCCTAAAAAGGCCAGTCTGTTTCCCACTTACTGCTGAGATGTTGGTATTCACAGTCTGACGTTACCTGTCTTTGAAAAAGCCTGCCTGCAAGACTGGCCTCTCGGTTGGTATCTGGAAATGAGGCTAGTGAGCAGTCTCCTACACTGATATAAGACTTCTGCTAGCTGATTAGGAGAGCTTAGTGTGCCCACCCCGTTTGTGTAAGCAACATGGCTTATTCTGAACGTCTACTTTCTGAGAGTCTGAAATGTTGAAATGTGTTAGGCAGAAGATACCTGCATAATGAGCTCAAAATAAAAATCTTGAGTGCTGCGTCTTTACTGAGTTTATCTGGTACAAAAGAAAATGTTGCTGGAGGAATTAAGTCAATCTTGTCTGACTCCTGTGAGAAAGGCCTCATTTTTTTTCAGTTGTGATAAATATACGTAACATAAAGTGTACCATTTTAACCATTTTAGGGTACAATTTACTGTCCATTTTTAAAAAAGTTTTCTGTGTACTTTATATGACCACAGCATATGGGATTTTAGTTGCCTCACCAGGGATCTAACTCATGCCCCCTGCATTGCAAACATAGAGTCTTAACCACTAGACCACTATGAAGGTCCTACTATGCATTTTTAGTGTGTGATTTAGTGACATTAAGTACAGTCACAGTGCTGTGTAGCCATTGTCACTGTCCATTTCCAGAGCTTTTTTTTTTTTAATCATCGTAAATAGTAAGTCAAGAGAGGACTTTAGCACATTGCATCTCTTTTCCTCTGAACTTTATCCCACACTTCTTTTCCTTTTTTGGATTCTCTTTTTGTTTGTATCCTTTGACTATAATAAGTCTTATAGCCTAAGGTTTATTAGGCTATAAGACTGCTGCTGTATGCTGAAGCTATAAGTCCTTTTATAGAATCACCAAGCCAAGGGCCCCACGTCAGAACTTACGGTTTTCTCATTCATAGACCAGTTTTTGTTCCTCTAATCCTAAGAGACCATTGAAAGCTCTGGTTCATTTCTCAGTTGCTTTCTCCAGATTAACAGGTACTCCTAAGGGAGAAGCAGCCCTAGATGCCAGGCTCACATCTTGAGTTTTCTTTCTTCCTGTGGTTGTTGGCTCCAAATATATTCCCAGTCCTTTTTCTGATAGCCATTAACAAATTATGTAATTTAATTACTCATGGTATTGGGAGAGTGAAGTTGGCTTGGATAATTGATTGAAACAATAGCAAATGTTGAAGGAGATGGGAAGTAGTAGAAAATAAACTACAGAATTGCATACTTTATTCTTCTTACTGTTCCTAGATATGTATAAGAGAAGCCTTTGGGATACAGGAAGAAAACGTTACAGCTCTTATGTTTTTCTCTAAAAAAGTTAAAAACTAAACATGAGTCATGTAAAGTGTGTGGATTGACAGGTGGTCCTCTCCTTTGAATGTGGTTGTAGAGGCTTGTTACATATGAAGTGGAAAGTGTGTTTCATTATCTCCACATTGCACACTTTCAGGGAGACACTGTGCCCAGTCCATTCCATATGAATGGTCACCCTCAGAGTTGTGCCATATAGCATCCTTGAGTTTATTAAGTATGCTTTTCTTGCCAAAAATGAAAGATGTTGCTTATTTTAAACAAAACAAACCCCCCGTATATCTGTATATCTTAAAGGCTTGGAATCAGATTAAAGTTATCTAACTCATGCCCCCTGCATTGCAAACATAGAGTCTTAACCACTAGACCACTATGAAGGTCCTACTATGCATTTTTAGTGTGTGATTTAGTGACATTAAGTACAGTCACAGTGCTGTGTAGCCATTGTCACTGTCCATTTCCAGAGCTTTTTTTTTTTTAATCATCGTAAATAGTAAGTCAAGAGAGGACTTTAGCACATTGCATCTCTTTTCCTCTGAACTTTATCCCACACTTCTTTTCCTTTTTTGGATTCTCTTTTTGTTTGTATCCTTTGACTATAATAAGTCTTATAGCCTAAGGTTTATTAGGCTATAAGACTGCTGCTGTATGCTGAAGCTATAAGTCCTTTTATAGAATCACCAAGCCAAGGGCCCCACGTCAGAACTTACGGTTTTCTCATTCATAGACCAGTTTTGTTCCTCTAATCCTAAGAGACCATTGAAAGCTCTGGTTCATTTCTCAGTTGCTTTCTCCAGATTAACAGGTACTCCTAAGGGAGAAGCAGCCCTAGATGCCAGGCTCACATCTTGAGTTTTCTTTCTTCCTGTGGTTGTTGGCTCCAAATATATTCCCAGTCCTTTTTCTGATAGCCATTAACAAATTATGTAATTTAATTACTCATGGTATTGGGAGAGTGAAGTTGGCTTGGATAATTGATTGAAACAATAGCAAATGTTGAAGGAGATGGGAAGTAGTAGAAAATAAACTACAGAATTGCATACTTTATTCTTCTTACTGTTCCTAGATATGTATAAGAGAAGCCTTTGGGATACAGGAAGAAAACGTTACAGCTCTTATGTTTTTCTCTAAAAAAGTTAAAAACTAAACATGAGTCATGTAAAGTGTGTGGATTGACAGGTGGTCCTCTCCTTTGAATGTGGTTGTAGAGGCTTGTTACATATGAAGTGGAAAGTGTGTTTCATTATCTCCACATTGCACACTTTCAGGGAGACACTGTGCCCAGTCCATTCCATATGAATGGTCACCCTCAGAGTTGTGCCATATAGCATCCTTGAGTTTATTAAGTATGCTTTTCTTGCCAAAAATGAAAGATGTTGCTTATTTTAAACAAAACAAACCCCCCGTATATCTGTATATCTTAAAGGCTTGGAATCAGATTAAAGTTATCTTTTAGAATTTCACAAAGATCCTCTAGGATAAGAATGTAGCCCCTATCTTCAGTTCGTATGAAAAACTGATTAACATCAGAGAAGGTGGACATTCACTAGTAGAACTTGAGCAAAAACTTTTGTGTTATTGTTGGGTGTGTTAAGAACAATCTGTGTGATGCTTTAGTATGTAAGCCAAGCAATGAGGTGAATATTCACTAGTAGAACTTGAGCAAAAACTTTTGTGTAATTGTTGCGTTTGTCAAGAACAGTCTGTGTCATGCTTTAGTACGTAAGCCAAGCAATGACGCACTTGTACCATTTGGATCTGTGTGTTGTCATGTGTATCCTCTTTTATCTGTGGCAGCCATTTTTTTTTTTTTTTTAAGATTTATTTATTTATATTTATTTTGGGTGAGGGTCGGGTTGGGGAGGGAGGGGGCGGGCCACTTCTATTGGTCTTTCATTTCTCCATTTTCATCCGTCTTTGTTCTTTGGCCCGTGTGGGCCTCCCATCGCGATGGCCTCTGTCGCTGCAGAGCTCCGGCTCTGGGCGCATGCGCTCCAGAGCTCCGGCTTGGTAATTGGACACGTCAGTCCAGCCGCTCCACGGCACGTGGGATCTTCCCAGGCCAGGGCTCGAACTGGCGCCCCTTGCACTGCAAGGCAGTGTCCTTACCCACTGGACCACCAGGGGAAGCCCGTGTGGCAGCCATTTAAACCTGTAGCCAAATGAATTGAACGTTGTAGCCATCCTTCAAGTACTTGTATCACACAGAATTAAACCAAGATTTTTCACAGCAACAAAGCATAGTTAATCATGTATTGCATATTGTTTTTTCTTTTCAGAAATGTTAGTCTCTTTCAGTTGCTGTTGGTTAATAGTTTTTAATGTATGTTGACTGCTGCTCTAGATAAAAGAGAAAAATAAAGCTCAGAGTGATTAACTTATAGAGACAGAGCTCATCGGTGGCACGATTAGAATTTAGTCACAGTTTTTGTTTGTTTATTTATTTATTTATGGGTGCACCAGGTCTTTGTTGCTGCACATGGGCTTTCTCTAGCTGCAGCAAGCAGGGGCTACTCTTTGTTGCAGTGTGCAGGCTTTTCAGTGAGGTGGCTTCTCTTGTTGGGTAACACAGGCTCTGGGCACATGGCTTCAGTAGTTGCAGCCCGTGGGCTCAATAGTTGTAGTCAGTGGGCTTTAGCTGCTCTGCAGTATGTGGAATCCTCCCCGAGCAAGGATCAAACCAGTGTCCTCTATATAGGCAGCAGACCCTCATTCACTGTGCCACCAGGGAAGTCCTAGTCCCAGTGTGTAAGTATTTATAACTTTGCTGTAAACCTAAAAAGGGGTAGGAAAAAATTGAGGAGGAGGTCAGATGTAACGCGTGGTAACAGTATTAATCAATGTGAAAACTTGAGCAAAAACTTTTGTGTAATTGTTGCGTTTTTCAAGAACAGTCTGTGTCATGCTTTAGTACGTAAGCCAAGCAATGACGCACTTGTACCATTTGGATCTGTGTGTTGTCATGTGTATCCTCTTTTATCTGTGGCAGCCATTTTTTTTTTTTTTTTAAGATTTATTTATTTATATTTATTTTGGGTGAGGGTCGGGTTGGGGAGGGAGGGGGGCGGGCGGGCCACTTCTATTGGTCTTTCATTTCTCCATTTTCATCCGTCTTTGTTCTTTGGCCCGTGTGGGCCTCCCATCGCGATGGCCTCTGTCGCTGCAGAGCTCCGGCTCTGGGCGCATGCGCTCCAGAGCTCCGGCTTGGTAATTGGACACGTCAGTCCAGCCGCTCCACGGCACGTGGGATCTTCCCAGGCCAGGGCTCGAACTGGCGCCCCTTGCACTGCAAGGCAGTGTCCTTACCCACTGGACCACCAGGGGAAGCCCGTGTGGCAGCCATTTAAACCTGTAGCCAAATGAATTGAACGTTGTAGCCATCCTTCAAGTACTTGTATCACACAGAATTAAACCAAGATTTTTCACAGCAACAAAGCATAGTTAATCATGTATTGCATATTGTTTTTTCTTTTCAGAAATGTTAGTCTCTTTCAGTTGCTGTTGGTTAATAGTTTTTAATGTATGTTGACTGCTGCTCTAGATAAAAGAGAAAAATAAAGCTCAGAGTGATTAACTTATAGAGACAGAGCTCATCGGTGGCACGATTAGAATTTAGTCACAGTTTTTGTTTGTTTATTTATTTATTTATGGGTGCACCAGGTCTTTGTTGCTGCACATGGGCTTTCTCTAGCTGCAGCAAGCAGGGGCTACTCTTTGTTGCAGTGTGCAGGCTTTTCAGTGAGGTGGCTTCTCTTGTTGGGTAACACAGGCTCTGGGCACATGGCTTCAGTAGTTGCAGCCCGTGGGCTCAATAGTTGTAGTCAGTGGGCTTTAGCTGCTCTGCAGTATGTGGAATCCTCCCCGAGCAAGGATCAAACCAGTGTCCTCTATATAGGCAGCAGACCCTCATTCACTGTGCCACCAGGGAAGTCCTAGTCCCAGTGTGTAAGTATTTATAACTTTGCTGTAAACCTAAAAAGGGGTAGGAAAAAATTGAGGAGGAGGTCAGATGTAACAAAAATGAAGTACTGTGTGTATAACAGTATTAATCAATGTGACTTAAGACAAATAATTCATTGTGTCTTAGAAACTGGGATAATACCTTAGTCAGAAGATTTCTATGTGTTCATGTTTATTTCCCTTGCATTCATGCACCCTCGTCCTTTTTCAGTTTTGGCCTGTTTTCCTCACTCAACCATTGCTAGCTGTGTCTCCATTTAACTTGGGCATTTTCATTGTCAGTTTTCCCTGCCCAACCCTATGAAATTTTGGTCTCAAAATTTCAAAGAAATTTTTTCTCAAAAATCCAAGTTGGGTACCAGTGCATTAGATCTTTTGGAGAGAACAGTGAGGGTAGAGTTTACATATGTGACAGAGAGATTCAGATACAGCATATCATACAAACCACAAGTGATATAAAATCTCATTTGGGGCTTCCCTGGTGGTCCAGTGGGTAAAGAGTTCGCCTTGCAGTGCAAGGGGCACTGGTTCGATCCATGGCCCGGGAAGATCCCGCGTAAAGATCCCGCAGAGCAGCTGGACTGGTGTGTCCAATTAGGAGCCAGTGCTCTGGAGCGCATGCGCCCAAAACCGGAGGTCTGCAACAAGAGAGGCCACTGTGAGGGGAGTCCCATACAGGCCAAAGAATAAAGATGGATGCAAATAAATAAATTAAAAAACAAAAAAGGCCAAAATTTAAAAAAAAATCTCATTTAACTAAAGAGCAAGTTGGTTTATAGGACTCTAATTCAGCAGCTATCTAAAACTTGAGTGTGCATCACAGTCGATTTTAGAGTTTGTTAGATTGAAGACACTTAGGGGTGTCTGATTCAGTAGATCTGGTTGGAACCTAAGACTTAGCATTTGTAGCATGTTCTCAGGCGGCAGTGATGGCTGCTGGTTCAGGAATTACACCTTGAATACCTTTCCTGTAGCTCCTAGTCTCCTTTTCAGGAAGAATAAACATACTTGTTTTTTGTTTGTCTGCTTTGGTATGAGCATGTTCTCCTCTTTCTTTAGACTGCAGTGTTGTTTTTTTCCTCTTGCTCCATAAAAGCACTGATGTGTACTCTCTAAAGAAAATTCCCAAAGCCATCTTATCACAACTTCTGTATCTACTTTCCAGTCCTAAAGTGTGTAGCAATTCTCTATAGTTGACATACAGGTAGTCCTTCCTTTGTGCTATTCTGATATCCCTGAATCTCAGTTACAAAGGTATATTAACTGTAATTGTGTAAAGTACCAGCTTTACTGCTGACTCTTCAGTCCACAGATCACTACATAAAAACAGATGTGCATCATGACCAGTGACCATGTCACTTCTTCCAAAGTTTGTCAGTGTTTGTGGTCACTGTGTACCTGTTACTGAGTTCATGCACAGAAAGGAAAATGTCTAGTCGTCATGTTCCCTCTTTGTCTCCCAGTGATAAACTCATGTGACATTTTATAAAAATAGATAATCAGAAGGGGGAATTAGCCAACAGAGATTAAAGCCCAGCAAAGAAATGAAAGATGAGGCTGCTGAAAGTGGAATTTGAATTGAGTTTAAGTGGAGTTATAGAAGAAACAGCTGACAGTAGACAGCTGACCCTGCTGAGGTTCGAGAGACCAGATAAAGCCACCAGAGGGATTTAGTGGAAGCGAACTGACTCACATCAATGAGGAAGGTGCTTGTGGCTTAAAGGGTGAAGAAAAGACAATGGCACAGTATTGTGCATTAAAGGCACTCCGAGATTGTCATGACCTTAAAACAGCCAAGGGTGTAATGTTGCAGACTGATCCAACAGTGGTGAACAAGTGTGACCATCCCCCACAGCACAGAAACGGTGCTTGCTCCCTGTCTTAAGTTGTTCCAGGAGAAGAGGACAGCACTATTCAAACTGCTCTTAATGCATTTTTGTCTTATAATGAAATAACACTTCAAATCTAAGTGTTTACAATTTTATAGTCTACTAAATAAAGATTACTTTTTATTATCTTCATTTCTCCAATCCTTTTATAACTGGTGAGGGATTTATAATGTTTTGACCAAAAAAATCTTAAAGGTAATGGAACAATTACACTTTTTCCCTTTGATTATTAAAATTGCTTTCACAGTTTTGATGTGTGCACGGTTATCTTTATCATCCCCTTCTGCATGCGGAGTAGGGACTGCTTATATATAGGTGTGTGTATCATGTACATGTGTATATGTATGAATGCGTGCATGTATATAAAGCCTTGATTTGTACTACATAACCTTCCCAACCTTAACACGCTGAAAAAGTATTTGGGTGGCACACTGTGATATATAAGAGAGTCTACTTGTGACTGAGGGGTAATGGCATGCCAGACCTTAGCTCTACCAAGAACTGAGGAGATAAATATCTCAAGCACACTAGAACTCGTTTGAGGCCCACAGGTTAAAATGTCCCCATGTTGAGAGAATTAGCACCTCGATAACACTTAGTAAGTACTCTGTGTATATTTTCCATATACTATAATGTGTACTTTGAGGTGGCTCTAAAAAGATAAGGACTGTTAGTGAGTTTCCTCAAAGGCACATTTAGTAAATGTCTAAAAATGTTTTATTGTACTTAATATTCCCTTTTGACAGTTTTTAAACCGTTAAAAATGTTTCCTTTTTACTAGAAACGTCACACTATGTGATGAGTGTTAGAAATGCAGAGGTGAAACCAAAACTTGGCACAGGAAAGAATAAGGAGGCGTGGGAAAAACAGATTTGTTGTATTAGAAGAAAGATATCTTCTAAAAATGTTTAATTCTTTTTGTGAGCACAAAGCAGATGAAAGGGGGGTAAATAAGAAAGGAGATACTAAATTATTTGCATGTGTTTTTTTTTCCATGATGATTTATGTCAGTTATCTAGGACATGTGTTTTTATAACCAAATCTTGGAAGCTAAAATGTTTAAAAAGTGATATTTTCAGCATTAGTACTGTTTTTGACTAGTATAATGACATGGGTTTTATGCTGATATGATTATATAATATTTAACTAAAGACTATCTTTTATATCACTTCTCTGGAACATTCCAAGGCCTCAGTGCTGTGTCATCCCTTTTATTTTATACTTCATTTCTCCAATCCTTTTTTGGTGAGGGATTTATAATGTTTTGACCAAAAATCTTAAAGGTAATGGAACAATTACACTTTTCCCTTTGATTATTAAAATTGCTTTCACAGTTTTGATGTGTGCACGGTTATCTTTATCATCCCCTTCTGCATGCGGAGTAGGGACTGCTTATATATAGGTGTGTGTATCATGTACATGTGTATATGTATGAATGCGTGCATGTATATAAAGCCTTGATTTGTACTACATAACCTTCCCAACCTTAACACGCTGAAAAAGTATTTGGGTGGCACACTGTGATATATAAGAGAGTCTACTTGTGACTGAGGGGTAATGGCATGCCAGACCTTAGCTCTACCAAGAACTGAGGAGATAAATATCTCAAGCACACTAGAACTCGTTTGAGGCCCACAGGTTAAAATGTCCCCATGTTGAGAGAATTAGCACCTCGATAACACTTAGTAAGTACTCTGTGTATATTTTCCATATACTATAATGTGTACTTTGAGGTGGCTCTAAAAAGATAAGGACTGTTAGTGAGTTTCCTCAAAGGCACATTTAGTAAATGTCTAAAAATGTTTTATTGTACTTAATATTCCCTTTTGACAGTTTTTAAACCTTTAAAAAATGTTTCCTTTTTACTAGAAACGTCACACTATGTGATGAGTGTTAGAAATGCAGAGGTGAAACCAAAACTTGGCACAGGAAAGAATAAGGAGGCGTGGGAAAAACAGATTTGTTGTATTAGAAGAAAGATATCTTCTAAAAATGTTTAATTCTTTTTGTGAGCACAAAGCAGATGAAAGGGGGGTAAATAAGAAAGGAGATACTAAATTATTTGCATGTGTTTTTTTTTCCATGATGATTTATGTCAGTTATCTAGGACATGTGTTTTTATAACCAAATCTTGGAAGCTAAAATGTTTAAAAAGTGATATTTTCAGCATTAGTACTGTTTTTGACTAGTATAATGACATGGGTTTTATGCTGATATGATTATATAATATTTAACTAAAGACTATCTTTTATATCACTTCTCTGGAACATTCCAAGGCCTCAGTGCTGTGTCTGAGTCTGCTTTCATAATATTATATACACACTGTGTGTGCTGTGTCCCTTCAGTCATGTCTGCTTCTTTGTGACCCTATGGACTATAGCCCGCCAGGCTCCTCACCATGGGATTCTCCAGGCAAGAATACTGAAGTGGATTGCCGTGCCCTTCTCCAGGGCATCTTCCTGATCCAGGAATTGAACCTGTGTCTCTTATGTCTCCTGCATTGGCAGGCAAGGTTTTTTACCACTAGTGGCACCTGGGAAGCTCTCTAAAAATTTAATTTCCATAAAAATGCAACTTTAATAGGAATTAGAAATACCAGTATTATTGCAACAGTTGTTATTCTTAAATTGTAGACTTAGAGATGATTTTTTGATGTGGGTGTGTATAAACTTTTCTCTGTTCAGGAAATATTTTAGAATTAATACATGCTTTTTTATAATGTGACTTCTGGTGTTATTTGAAAATATAGCTTTGCTTAGTAAGCTTCTTAAAATGTCTGTTTCTCTCTTTTGAGAATATGAAGTTCCTTTGTAATTGTGATGATTTTTTAAAAGCATCTTTATAAAGAGATTGGATAACTTGGCTTTTTTGTTTTTAAACACAGAAATTATTCTTTTTGATTTTTTGTTTTAGGACATATTGATGCATTTACCTCAAAGCTTTTCCTGCTAGAAGAAATTACTTCAGAAGAATTGAAAGAAAAACTTTCAGCTCTCAAGTAAGAAATTGTACCTTGTGGTGTGAGTTGAAAAACTTGTTAATATGATCATTTTTCTTTTATCCCTAAATATTGGTTTAAATTATTTCAAGACTTTCATCCTTTTGTATACTGAGGCTTCCCTTGACCCAGTTTGTGATCTATTTCACATTAATCATTTCTGTCTCCAAATTAAATGTTCCAGTGGCACCAGCATTTGTACTTACGACAGAGGAGGCTAGAACAGCAGCGGGGTTTTCCATCTTGGTGGACTGTGGGAACATACATCTCACTTCTTTCAGCGGTGGGAAGGAACAGGACAGTCAGACATCTGTTGAGCCCTCAGGGAGCTATACACTCATTCCGGTATCCTAACTTCTAAGTTTGTTCTTCCACCAACTATTACTATACATCGGATTAAAATGAATTTAATTTGCATCTCACAGCATTCCTGCTTTCATAATATTATATACACACTGTGTGTGCTGTGTCCCTTCAGTCATGTCTGCTTCTTTGTGACCCTATGGACTATAGCCCGCCAGGCTCCTCACCATGGGATTCTCCAGGCAAGAATACTGAAGTGGATTGCCGTGCCCTTCTCCAGGGCATCTTCCTGATCCAGGAATTGAACCTGTGTCTCTTATGTCTCCTGCATTGGCAGGCAAGGTTTTTTACCACTAGTGGCACCTGGGAAGCTCTCTAAAAATTTAATTTCCATAAAAATGCAACTTTAATAGGAATTAGAAATACCAGTATTATTGCAACAGTTGTTATTCTTAAATTGTAGACTTAGAGATGATTTTTTGATGTGGGTGTGTATAAACTTTTCTCTGTTCAGGAAATATTTTAGAATTAATACATGCTTTTTTATAATGTGACTTCTGGTGTTATTTGAAAATATAGCTTTGCTTAGTAAGCTTCTTAAAATGTCTGTTTCTCTCTTTTGAGAATATGAAGTTCCTTTGTAATTGTGATGATTTTTTAAAAGCATCTTTATAAAGAGATTGGATAACTTGGCTTTTTTGTTTTTAAACACAGAAATTATTCTTTTTGATTTTTTGTTTTAGGACATATTGATGCATTTACCTCAAAGCTTTTCCTGCTAGAAGAAATTACTTCAGAAGAATTGAAAGAAAAACTTTCAGCTCTCAAGTAAGAAATTGTACCTTGTGGTGTGAGTTGAAAAACTTGTTAATATGATCATTTTTCTTTTATCCCTAAATATTGGTTTAAATTATTTCAAGACTTTCATCCTTTTGTATACTGAGGCTTCCCTTGACCCAGTTTGTGATCTATTTCACATTAATCATTTCTGTCTCCAAATTAAATGTTCCAGTGGCACCAGCATTTGTACTTACGACAGAGGAGGCTAGAACAGCAGCGGGGTTTTCCATCTTGGTGGACTGTGGGAACATACATCTCACTTCTTTCAGCGGTGGGAAGGAACAGGACAGTCAGACATCTGTTGAGCCCTCAGGGAGCTATACACTCATTCCGGTATCCTAACTTCTAAGTTTGTTCTTCCACCAACTATTACTATACATCGGATTAAAATGAATTTAATTTGCATCTCACAGCATTCCAGATATCTCTGTTTTGTAAATGACAAAGCTGGAACTTGAAGTGACTTTCCCTGTACCACACAGCTGAGCTTGGGTGACAGCCTTGGTAGTTAATATGTTTGATTCATCTCGAAGGATGGGAAATTGCCCTGACTGACTTGAGCTCCATAGTTCTGGCTTTGGAACTTGTCACAGTTTTTGAAGTTTCCAGGTTCAAGCTTGACTTCTCTGCTTTAACTTGAAAACATCTACTTCTATTATAAGTACTTCTATTTCTGTTACAAGTTACTTCTTTTGATGGGTAACTTTTTTTTGTTTTTACTTTTTTTTTGGTGGGAGTGGGGAGGGAGGGGGCGGGCAGGCCATTTCTGTTGGTCTTTCATTTGTCTATTTTCATCCATCTTTGTTCTTTGGCCCATGTGGGCCTCTGATGGGTAACTTTTTATTTACATATCTGAATAGAAAGTCTTTTCCATACATTGACATACTGCCTGCTCTGCCTCTCCTAATGAAAACCATTTTTGAGTAAATAGTGAAGACAATGAGTGTAGGTCTAGAAGAGAGATTTAAATCAGTGTCTTATATATCCTTTCCCTTTATTTATTTAAAGTACCTCTCAGCTTCTTTGAAATTCACCACCACCATCTCTAAAAGTCAGACTCTTCTGTGGATTAGTTCTGCTCAGAGCTTTTTAAATTTTTTAGACTTCAAAAATTTAAAACTTACTAGCTTCTTAAAATGTTTATAGTTGGAGTGACTTCCCTGGTGGTCCAGTGGTTAACACTGTGTTTCCATTGCATGGTGCAGCCAGGAAAAAAAAAAAAATTTTTTTAAAAGGTGGGGGAGACATAGACTGTAAAGGGAAATATGTTTTTTAAAAGTTTATAGTTTGAATATAGAATAGTGAACTCTTTACAACTGCTCTGACACAAGCCAAACTACTTTATGATTTTGAAATCAGAACATGGTAAAAATTACATAAATACTAAAATTGCGTCAGGTTAGAAATAAATGTTGATCTTCTTTGTTTTATTTTTCCTGTTTTTCTTCTGTTTTTGAGGCCATTTCTCTTCCTGAAGAGCTATAGTAGTTAAGAGGAAGTTTTTTTGTTGCTTAATTTTATATGGATTTCTTCTGTTGAATAGGATTTCAAGTTTATTTAACATCCTCCAACACATTCTGAGAAAACTAAGTAGGTAAGTACTTTGGAGTCATTTTTAATTGATATGTCCTAATTTTCTTGGGTGAAAACCTTGAATAGATGTTGTTAGGAATAGATAGAAAATAACCTAGAAATACAAAATTTATTCTATTGTGTCAAAGTTGAAATTGTGAAAATGTTAATAAGATAATAGTATCTGGCTTTAAAGAGCTTGCAGTTGCATTTTTCTATAAGGCTATTGTAATGACTTCCTGTTGCCACTATAACAAATTATCACAAACTTAGTGACTTCAGACAACACAAATTTATTCCCTCATGGTTCTGGAGCTCAAAGATCTGAAATCCTTTTCACTGGACTCCGCTTCCAGGGCTGAACCTCCTCAAGGCTCTGGGGGAGGCTTGACTCAATTTTCACCCCCGTATTTCTTAATTGAAATGTATTTGGTGTACAGTATTGCTAGGCTGCCTCTCCTAATGAAAACCATTTTTGAGTAAATAGTGAAGACAATGAGTGTAGGTCTAGAAGAGAGATTTAAATCAGTGTCTTATATATCCTTTCCCTTTATTTATTTAAAGTACCTCTCAGCTTCTTTGAAATTCACCACCACCATCTCTAAAAGTCAGACTCTTCTGTGGATTAGTTCTGCTCAGAGCTTTTTAAATTTTTTAGACTTCAAAAATTTAAAACTTACTAACTTCTTAAAATGTTTATAGTTGGAGTGACTTCCCTGGTGGTCCAGTGGTTAACACTGTGTTTCCATTGCATGGTGCAGCCAGGAAAAAAAAAAAAATTTTTTTAAAAGGTGGGGGAGACATAGACTGTAAAGGGAAATATGTTTTTTAAAAGTTTATAGTTTGAATATAGAATAGTGAACTCTTTACAACTGCTCTGACACAAGCCAAACTACTTTATGATTTTGAAATCAGAACATGGTAAAAATTACATAAATACTAAAATTGCGTCAGGTTAGAAATAAATGTTGATCTTCTTTGTTTTATTTTTCCTGTTTTTCTTCTGTTTTTGAGGCCATTTCTCTTCCTGAAGAGCTATAGTAGTTAAGAGGAAGTTTTTTTGTTGCTTAATTTTATATGGATTTCTTCTGTTGAATAGGATTTCAAGTTTATTTAACATCCTCCAACACATTCTGAGAAAACTAAGTAGGTAAGTACTTTGGAGTCATTTTTAATTGATATGTCCTAATTTTCTTGGGTGAAAACCTTGAATAGATGTTGTTAGGAATAGATAGAAAATAACCTAGAAATACAAAATTTATTCTATTGTGTCAAAGTTGAAATTGTGAAAATGTTAATAAGATAATAGTATCTGGCTTTAAAGAGCTTGCAGTTGCATTTTTCTATAAGGCTATTGTAATGACTTCCTGTTGCCACTATAACAAATTATCACAAACTTAGTGACTTCAGACAACACAAATTTATTCCCTCATGGTTCTGGAGCTCAAAGATCTGAAATCCTTTTCACTGGACTCCGCTTCTGCAGGGCTGAACCTCCTCAAGGCTCTGAGGAGGCAGTTGTTTTCTTGACTCAATTTTCAGCTTCTGCTGGCTGCCTGTATTTCTTAATTGAAATGTATTTGGTGTACAGTATTAGGCTAGTTTCAGCTCAGCCACTCAGTGATTTGACACTTGCATGCATTGTGAAGTGATTGCAGTAAGTCTAATCTCCATCTGTCTCCATACAAAGTTGTTACAGTAATGTTGATCATATTCTTGGTGCTCTGTATTGTGTCCCCGTGGCTGATCTGTAGCTAGAGGTGTGTACCTTTTATATCCCTCTGCCTCTTTCTCCCCACACACAGCACCCCCAGTCAGCAACCACCCTTTTGTTTCTGTATCTGTAAGTCTATCTTCATTTTGTTTTGTTAGTTTCTTTTGTTTTTCAGATTCCACATATAAGTAAAGTCATATGATATCTGTCTTTCTTTGACTTACTTCACATAGCATAATGCCTTCTAGATCCATCTGTGTTGTTGCAAATGCAAGATTTCATTTGCTACTATAGAGGTATATTCCATTGTATACATATCATATCCTCATCTGTTCATCAGTGAACACTAAACCCGCTTCCATGTCTTTGTTGTTTGTTGTTCAGTTGCCAAGACGTGTCCAGTTCTTAGCGACCCTGTAGGCTGCAGCACACCAGGCTGCCCTTCCATATCATGGCTCTTTTATAAATGATACTGCAGTGAACATTCATGTTCATGTGTCTTTTTGATATATGATAAATACTCAGAAGTTGGTAATCCCGCCAGCAGTATACAGGAGTTCCTTTTTCTCCACGTCCTCGCCCACACTTACTACTTGCTGTCTTTTTGATGCTAGCTGTTCTGACAGGAATGAGGTGGTATATCATCATGATTTTGATTTGCTTTTCCCTGATGATTAGTGATATTGGGCATCTGTATGCCTTTGTTGGAAAATTATCGCTATTTCTTAACTTTGCTTTATTCCATCTTCAAAGTACATCATTCACATTTTTGCTTCTGTTGTTACACTGTATCCTTAATCACATTTGCAACCCATTCGTGGTCACATTCACAAGTTCTAGAGAGAGGAAATATGATTTATAAATATGACTAATCCTTGTTTTTAATGATAGATTATGGGAAAGAACTGATATCCTCTGTAGTACCTTTGCCTTAGAAGAGTATAAAATCCAAAAAAAACGCAATATGCTCTTCATATTGTTGCACTGAAGTCGTTAAAGCTTTCTAAAGAGAAAGGGCGTAATATAGATTTGACAGAACTTGTTACTGTGGTAGTAGAGGGTCATAATTAAGGGTATACCTTTGGTGTTCAGCTACCTGGGTTTATACCCAGGTCCTACACTCAGAAGTCTGGGGAAATATTACTTAACATTTCTATTTTTTGTTTATCTCTAAATGGAGTTAATAATTAATACCATTTCTAAACTTCTCAGTGTAGTGAATGTGTTACATTCTCTTTTCTATCTCTGTTCATATATTAGCAGACACAAAGTAGGTGCAGTGCTTGTTTAATTAATTTAAATGTTGTGGCTAGGAATGGTATGTGTATATATTTTTCAGTATTTATTGACCAGGGATTTGAGGATTAGGTAAACTGTTTCCTGTTAAATTATTGAAAACTTATAAATTAATGTAACAATGTAAAGAAAAGAATTTTATATATCCTGAATTTGGAATAAAAACTAAAACTAGTTGCTGAAAAAGCATGAAAGTAGATTAGAAGATTCTTAAAATTTATTTGATTATTACAGTGTTTTTAGAGGTGGTGTCTCATTCCCCTGATTGCTTTTCATTGTGAACCAGTGAGATGAGTTTTTATTGTACGGATTTAGCTTGCAGGAGGGTTCCTACTTGTTATCTCATGCAGCAGAAGATTCTTCACTCCTCATCTACAAAACCTCTGATGGAAAAGTTACTCGGACAGCGTACAACTTGCATAAAACACATTGCGGCCTTCCTGGTGTGCCATCCAGCCTCTCGGTTCCTTGGGTCCCCTTAGATCCCAGTCTTTTACTGCCGTACCATGTCCATCATGGAAGAATCCCGTGTACGTTTCCGCCTAAGTCTCTGGGTCCCACCGCACAGCAAAAGGTAAGGTCTTTTATGAAATAAAATATTCCATTAAGTTATTTATTATTAATCTATTTCACTGTCGGTGCATTTCAACCTGATGTCCACATTTGCTATGTTAATCACAGCACCATTCTGTAGACAGTATCTATGGGAATGATAAAGTTATCTGCTCTCCTGAACCGGGTCATCATGTTAGTGGACCTTTCCACTAAGGTTTTAAGTCAACTGAAGGAAATTCTCCTGCCCATTGAGGGCATGAGCAAGGCAACCACATGGTTAAATCACTATGTTCTAATGAAAATCAGAGTTATAATTTTTTTTAATTTTTATGTATACTGTTTCACTTCATTAAATATTGGAGGCAATTTGCAGAAGAATGCATACAATAAAATTATGATACAATTAAAAATTGATAAGTAGGATATGGAAAAATATAAAAGCAAGTGTTAGTAATTAGTGATTGCAGTGCCTTATTAAAGTACAATAAAATGTTAAGAAGTAAATTGTGTTTTTAATGCTAAGTGTTTTATAGTTTTAGTGTTTTAGCTATAATTAATGTTATGCTCTTTATAGCATTCTTTCCAGAATAGCAGTTGAATGATGCTTCTCTCTCTGAAACCTGTAAAATGATGATTAGAGATACTGTTTACCATGCCACTCATTCTTCGTATCTTACAGGAAGTTCCAGTTTGAGTGTAGTTGAAGAAAAAGTTTTATTCTCCTCAAGTGAATCTGACTTTCCCTTCCCTGCTGCCAAAAATCTTTGAGTCAAAATTATTGTCTGTGTTCTCTACTCAGTGTTTTGCTTCAGAACACATATCACTTGTATATCCTATGGATATTTTCTGTCCTTTTTCTTTCTTGCAGGAGGGTTCCTATGACTAGCACGAAGATTCTTCACTCCTCATCTACAAAACCTCTGATGGAAAAGTTACTCGGACAGCGTACAACTTGCATAAAACACATTGCGGCCTTCCTGGTGTGCCATCCAGCCTCTCGGTTCCTTGGGTCCCCTTAGATCCCAGTCTTTTACTGCCGTACCATGTCCATCATGGAAGAATCCCGTGTACGTTTCCGCCTAAGTCTCTGGGTCCCACCGCACAGCAAAAGGTAAGGTCTTTTATGAAATAAAATATTCCATTAAGTTATTTATTATTAATCTATTTCACTGTCGGTGCATTTCAACCTGATGTCCACATTTGCTATGTTAATCACAGCACCATTCTGTAGACAGTATCTATGGGAATGATAAAGTTATCTGCTCTCCTGAACCGGGTCATCATGTTAGTGGACCTTTCCACTAAGGTTTTAAGTCAACTGAAGGAAATTCTCCTGCCCATTGAGGGCATGAGCAAGGCAACCACATGGTTAAATCACTATGTTCTAATGAAAATCAGAGTTATAATTTTTTTTAATTTTTATGTATACTGTTTCACTTCATTAAATATTGGAGGCAATTTGCAGAAGAATGCATACAATAAAATTATGATACAATTAAAAATTGATAAGTAGGATATGGAAAAATATAAAAGCAAGTGTTAGTAATTAGTGATTGCAGTGCCTTATTAAAGTACAATAAAATGTTAAGAAGTAAATTGTGTTTTTAATGCTAAGTGTTTTATAGTTTTAGTGTTTTAGCTATAATTAATGTTATGCTCTTTATAGCATTCTTTCCAGAATAGCAGTTGAATGATGCTTCTCTCTCTGAAACCTGTAAAATGATGATTAGAGATACTGTTTACCATGCCACTCATTCTTCGTATCTTACAGGAAGTTCCAGTTTGAGTGTAGTTGAAGAAAAAGTTTTATTCTCCTCAAGTGAATCTGACTTTCCCTTCCCTGCTGCCAAAAATCTTTGAGTCAAAATTATTGTCTGTGTTCTCTACTCAGTGTTTTGCTTCAGAACACATATCACTTGTATATCCTATGGATATTTTCTGTCCTTTTTCTTTTTTCTTCCTGTGTTAAATTAATCTGCAAATGTCCACAAATCCTTTTGAGAAATAGCTGGAATGCAAATACTGAGGATTTTTTTGTAATTTGCACTGGTTTTATGGTTTACAGAGGTGGTTTATATTTTTAAGTTCTCTATTCTGTTATTATTGAGAGAATCCTTTTAGAAATGACAGCTTCATGTGCACTCTTAATTCTGGCCAAGGAAATACATAAATGTGGTTAACTAGTTGAAACAAGTGAAAGAATAAAATAGAGTGAGTTACCAATATTTTAAGCCATTTTAGCTACATTTTAGCCTTTCCCTCCTTTCTTAGTTTTCATTTATTTTCTACTGCCCTTGAACTTCATTATTGTAAGCACATTGCTCTAAAGGTCTGTCATTCCCTCATTTCCTCATTTAACATTTCAGACTTTTCCAAATTTAACACAAGAGTGGTTTTCCTCTTGACTTCTCTCTGTTTGACCCTGATATATCTCCTTCCATGATTGTTACTTGAAAGTGTCTCCTTAAAACTCTGTCAGATTAAAGCTTGCTGGGAAGCAGTTAAATCGCTGGGGGTTAAAAATATATAAAGGACCATTGGCAGGGTAGTTAGTCACCGTGTGAACAGTAGAGTTGACTGTATTTAAATATGCTGTAAGCATGTTAAACCGTCCTGTTCTTTGCTGCTTTTCCTAGATTGGTGGAATGAGAATGCCTGCCCGTAGCCGCAGGAATTCAGTTTCCGTGGAAACGAAAAGCCAGCCTGCTCAGCAAGTTGAAAATGAAGGAGTGGCTCCAAGTAAAAGAAAAATAACTTAAACACTGTGCCATAGAAAAAGAAAACCCAGTCATCACAGTGTTTAATTTTGAAAAGTTTGAGGGAAAATACACCTGAAAGATCTCTAGGCAAGAGGAATGTTTTTCTTACTGTCCTTGAGTGTTCTTAGTGTGCCTTAATATGTTGACTGTGAAGCAGTGTTCCACTCAAATGGGATCATATGCGCATAACACCTGAGGCCTGAGGAGACTGTAGATATGTTTTAGCATTATATGGCAGGGAAATAGAGAAGAAATTATTTTTATAGTAGACCTTTAGCAAAAAGTATAAGTAGGAAAATGCTCTTTTTTTAAGAGCAATATTTATCATTATGTATTAGGTTAATTTCAGTTGTATTGCCAGTCTGTTGGAGTTGGCTCAGAAGGTTAAATCTCACCACTGTCAGAGATAATTTTGAGTTACATAAACCCTATTTCTGAGCCATCTGACACTTTTTCTGTACTTATTTAAAATGATGATTGTTGCAGGTTAATGAAGTTAGTATCTTTAAAACTTTGGTGAAATTCCATTGCAGAAACCAACACGAAAAATAAAAGCTCTCTGCCTCTGAAAATTCACAAGTAAGTTAATAGTTTTTTTGATGGGCAATCATCAGTTTGTTTTCAAAAAAAAAAAAAACTTGTGGTGTAACAGGTTTGGTGACTGCCTCTGTCCTTTGGCATAAATCTTAGCTTGATGTTGAAACACACATGCTGCTAAAAGCAAAGAGGTGAGTGTATTTCCAGAGAAGTCTCATATTTCAACTAAAAAGACTAATGTGTGATGAAACAGAAGCTGTCTTTCCTCACCTACACCAATTAATTTAGAATTTTCAGGACCATGGAGGTGAATTTAGTAAGGGGCCAATCACTCAGTGTTGTTGTAGCCAAGTGTTTGTACTTAACGCAGGGATGGACTCATTTAATTTTTGCATTCCTCCTCTTTAATGTGCAGTAAATATGTGCATCATTTGTGAAATACAAGCTTTGTAATCCAAAGCAAAATTTGTTTTTGCATTTTTTATGTCTTTTATATTAATACAGTAAATTAGACCTAGCCACTTTCTCAACTGTTGTAAGTTGTTAAAAGTTCTTTTTACTACCGAGTTTCGATTGTTTTGGTTCGTTATATTTTTAATTAATGAGTAATTATTAGTAAAATTGTTTTACATATTTTAATGTATAGTTCCCTCATCCTGCCTCTCTGTTTTAAAATGCAGTTTTGTTTCCAGTGGTCATGCTGTCTTTTTGAAATTTTGTCACATACTCATGCTTCCCAGAATACTCCTGTTGTGAGTCATTTGGCAGTGAACTGTGGGAGAGGCAGGGATTCCCTAGGAATGTGCTCTTTGAGAAAAAATTATTTATAGTAGACCTTTAGCAAAAGTATAAGTAGGAAAATGCTTTTTCAAACTTGTATTAGGTTAATTTCAGTTGTATTGCCAGTCTGTTGGAGTTGGCTCAGAAGGTTAAATCTCACCACTGTCAGAGATAATTTTGAGTTACATAAACCCTATTTCTGAGCCATCTGACACTTTTTCTGTACTTATTTAAAATGATGATTGTTGCAGGTTAATGAAGTTAGTATCTTTAAAACTTTGGTGAAATTCCATTGCAGAAACCAACACGAAAAATAAAAGCTCTCTGCCTCTGAAAATTCACAAGTAAGTTAATAGTTTTTTTGATGGGCAATCATCAGTTTGTTTTCAAAAAAAAAAAAAAACTTGTGGTGTAACAGGTTTGGTGACTGCCTCTGTCCTTTGGCATAAATCTTAGCTTGATGTTGAAACACACATGCTGCTAAAAGCAAAGAGGTGAGTGTATTTCCAGAGAAGTCTCATATTTCAACTAAAAAGACTAATGTGTGATGAAACAGAAGCTGTCTTTCCTCACCTACACCAATTAATTTAGAATTTTCAGGACCATGGAGGTGAATTTAGTAAGGGGCCAATCACTCAGTGTTGTTGTAGCCAAGTGTTTGTACTTAACGCAGGGATGGACTCATTTAATTTTTGCATTCCTCCTCTTTAATGTGCAGTAAATATGTGCATCATTTGTGAAATACAAGCTTTGTAATCCAAAGCAAAATTTGTTTTTGCATTTTTTATGTCTTTTATATTAATACAGTAAATTAGACCTAGCCACTTTCTCAACTGTTGTAAGTTGTTAAAAGTTCTTTTTACTACCGAGTTTCGATTGTTTTGGTTCGTTATATTTTTAATTAATGAGTAATTATTAGTAAAATTGTTTTACATATTTTAATGTATAGTTCCCTCATCCTGCCTCTCTGTTTTTAAAATGCAGTTTTGTTTCCAGTGGTCATGCTGTCTTTTTTTGAAATTTTGTCACATACTCATGCTTCCCAGAATACTCCTGTTGTGAGTCATTTGGCAGTGAACTGTGGGAGAGGCAGGGATTCCCTAGGAATGTGCTCTTTGAGAAAAGCTAAACAGTGCTTGCTTCAGACTTCTCAATACCAGAAAGACATGGCTTTCATTTTTTTTTAGTATTAGTTTTTACTTGGTAAAATATGTGATCTTACAAATGATTATTTTATAATTATCTCAGCCATCGATTTGAGTAACTGTGAGCATATATATAAAGTTAGTCTTTTGTTTTCCACTTCTGCTTAATCACGCCTCTTTTTTCCAAAGCGTATTTGAGCTTATTTTGGATTATTTTTCGTGATTTTTAGTACTGGGAATGTGTAAGCAAGAAAGTGATATTGACAGTATGAACAAAGATGTTTAAAAAGTTAGTGTTGGCAAGGATGTGATGAGCCTGGCCCACTTACGTCTCTGTGGTGAAGGTATAAACATTTCATCCAGTAAGTGTTTGAGTGTGTCTGTGTCCCACACAACCTGAAGTAGGTCCTCATGTTTACTTTCAGAATTCTTACTCATATATCACAATAGTTGTTGATTTAACTTATTACTGTCTTCTTAAATGGACTACAAGCTATTCCAAGATAGAGCATATTTGTTTTGTTCACTTGTGTGTGACAAATACATAATAGGTAGTTGCTTAATAGATAGAACTTGAATATATGAATGAATAAATGAAAGGCTTGATATTGAGGATAGTCTTTCTTTCCCAAGAGCTAAGATTCCACTGGCAGACACAATACAGGTCTATGTGGAAAGTACCCCAATAAAGTAACATAAGGAAGTCATCTCATGTAGACCTGATAATTAAGGAAGGTCTGAGATAAATCTTGAGCTGAGTCTTTTAAAAATGAGTCACAGTGACAAGGAAAGAATGAAAGATCTTCCTCACAGAGAGAAAGCAGCATATGCAAAGGTGAAAGATGGCCAGATTGTAGGTTGTGACCATGGGGGACGAGAGAGAGAGTTGTAGGACAGGGACAGACGGGCCGTGCCAGGGCATTGGAATTTTGTCTTGTGCAGTGTGGGAACTGTGCAGTGATTTTTAATAAAAAACAAGTAACATGCTCAGGTATAATTTTGAAAAAGTTCTTGTTGGCATTAATCTAGAGAATGGATTGGATCTGGGAAGGACTACAGAGAAGGGAAAAAGTTGCAAAGATATGTTATAATAATTGAAAAATAAGTTAAAGTAATAAAAATAGGGAGAGGCTCAAGTGGTGGGGAGGAAAAAAAACCTGACAACTTGGTGATATAGTTGGAAGGAGTCAGATCTGGCTTCCAGGTTCCTCATATGGGATACTGGGTAAATCCACTACTTATTGAGAAGTATGAAGAGGAGTGTGATTAGAGGTGGAAGAGAGCTTACTTAACACGTTTGTTTTCTTTCACCACTTGTATCCCTTGGATTCTGGGCCAGGTGTGCTATTGTTACTGTATACTGAAGTATTAATATCCCAAACTAGCTAGGACATGGAAGCAACAGATGCCTATCGACAGATGAATGGATAAAGAGGTTTTGGTGCATACACACGATGGAATATTACTCACCTATAAAAAGGAACACATTTGAGTCAATTCTAATGAGGTGGATGAACCTAGAGCCTATTATACAGAGTAAAGTAACTCAGAAAGAGGAAAAAATTGTATGTTAATGCATATATATGGAATCTAGAAAGATGAACCTCACTGCAGAGCAACAAAGGAGATGCGGATACAAAGAACAGTCTTGTGTGGACACAGTAGGGTAAGGAGGGGATGGGATGAATGGAGAACATCACTGAAATGTGTATGTTACCATATATGTAAGATAGATAGCCAGTGGGCATGTTACATGACACAGGGAGCTCAAATTTGATGCTGAGAGCCCAAGAGCAAATTGCAAAAAAGGTCTATGTGGAAAGAATGGCATCTCATGTAGACCTGATAATTAAGGAAGGTCTGAGATAAATCTTGAGCTGAGTCTTTTAAAATGAGTCACAGTGACAAGGAAAGAATGAAAGATCTTCCTCACAGAGAGAAAGCAGCATATGCAAAGGTGAAAGATGGCCAGATTGTAGGTTGTGACCATGGGGGACGAGAGAGAGAGTTGTAGGACAGGGACAGACGGGCCGTGCCAGGGCATTGGAATTTTGTCTTGTGCAGTGTGGGAACTGTGCAGTGATTTTTAATAAAAAACAAGTAACATGCTCAGGTATAATTTTGAAAAAGTTCTTGTTGGCATTAATCTAGAGAATGGATTGGATCTGGGAAGGACTACAGAGAAGGGAAAAAGTTGCAAAGATATGTTATAATAATTGAAAAATAAGTTAAAGTAATAAAAATAGGGAGAGGCTCAAGTGGTGGGGAGGAAAAAAAACCTGACAACTTGGTGATATAGTTGGAAGGAGTCAGATCTGGCTTCCAGGTTCCTCATATGGGATACTGGGTAAATCCACTACTTATTGAGAAGTATGAAGAGGAGTGTGATTAGAGGTGGAAGAGAGCTTACTTAACACGTTTGTTTTCTTTCACCACTTGTATCCCTTGGATTCTGGGCCAGGTGTGCTATTGTTACTGTATACTGAAGTATTAATATCCCAAACTAGCTAGGACATGGAAGCAACAGATGCCTATCGACAGATGAATGGATAAAGAGGTTTTGGTGCATACACACGATGGAATATTACTCACCTATAAAAAGGAACACATTTGAGTCAATTCTAATGAGGTGGATGAACCTAGAGCCTATTATACAGAGTAAAGTAACTCAGAAAGAGGAAAAAATTGTATGTTAATGCATATATATGGAATCTAGAAAGATGAACCTCACTGCAGAGCAACAAAGGAGATGCGGATACAAAGAACAGTCTTGTGTGGACACAGTAGGGTAAGGAGGGGATGGGATGAATGGAGAGAACATCACTGAAATGTGTATGTTACCATATATGTAAGATAGATAGCCAGTGGGCATGTTACATGACACAGGGAGCTCAAATACACTGCTTTGTGATGACCTAGAGGAGTTGGGTGGGGTAAGAGGGAGGAGGGAGGGTTAAGAAGGAGGGGATACGATGTATACCCGTGGCTGATTCACGTTGATGTATGGCAGAAGCCAACACAGCATTGTAGACTAAGTATCCTCCAATTCAAAAGAAAAAGTTAGCCCAAAACTTAGCTAGTTAAAACCATGAAGAATTATTACTTTCTTTTTTTAAAAGAGTAGGTACATTTATGACTCTTTTTAAAATTTATTCAGAAATGAGTCACCAAGTCCACATTCAGGCTTCACCTCTTGAAGGGAGAAGTATAAAAAGATTGAGTGGACATGTTTTTAAGCCTCCACAGTGCCATGACCATTTTAAGCATATAGAAGAATTAGGTTTCAGGTGGAAAGAAAAGAAAGGACATTTTTTTGAATGTCTTATTGCCAACATATTAAATCTGAGATAGAGATAGTTGATATCAAAGACAGTTGATCATGTGAGTTCTGCACTCTAGAGAGAAACCTGATCTCATCAGTACAGATTCGGTGTATTCAGTGGTTATAAAAATCAGAGGAAAGGAAGACAGCAAGAATGAATGAAGAATGGACCATGAATAGGACCCAGGAAAACCACAGAACTTGAGCAAAAGGACGAGGAATTTTATTAAAGTGGCTAGTATGGAAGTCAGATTTATCCATGTTAAGGAATAAGAAATGGGGGTGGAAACAATGAAAATCTTCATTGCAGAACTTGGAACCAGTTCTTTTGGACTTTGTTTTACAACTACAAAGGAGGTTGACCTATTTCCTTTCTATTTGGCTTCTCTGTTTAGACACCATTTTAGAGATATCAGCAGGAGGCACATGTTTAGGGTAGCGGGTGGAGAGAACACTTTTTAACAGTTTATTCCCACATTTGAAGTTCTTAATGTACATGCAGGTAGATATACTGTTTTTCCTGTTCTGTAGTTATATGTAGGTAATTTTTTAATCAAGCCGTAAATTACTTGGTGTCAGGATTTATTAAGTGTGTCACTGAGATATAGAAAAAAGGCTCTGCATTCCCTTGATCCTTCCATTCTTGTGATGTCCCTTTGGCTGGTATCCAGACTAATTATCAGTAAGGACAGATGCACAAGCATCTATCTGGAGATTGGGACTAATCTGCTAGGCAAAGCTGAGTTAGTATTGAGGCCTAGCCATGGTATATGTCCAGGATGGATCTCTGGGTTGTCTCAACTACTAGGAAGATTCAGTTACCTCGCCGTATATGTTTGCTTTTAACATATGAGCTACTGTTAGAACATGATCCAGCAAGGACTTACCAAGGGTTGGCTTTTTTATTGTTGTAAAGAGTAGGTACATTTATGACTCTTTTAAAATTTATTCAGAAATGAGTCACCAAGTCCACATTCAGGCTTCACCAGGAGAAGTATAAAAAGATTGAGTGGACATGTTTTTAAGCCTCCACAGTGCCATGACCATTTTAAGCATATAGAAGAATTAGGTTTCAGGTGGAAAGAAAAGAAAGGACATTTTTTTGAATGTCTTATTGCCAACATATTAAATCTGAGATAGAGATAGTTGATATCAAAGACAGTTGATCATGTGAGTTCTGCACTCTAGAGAGAAACCTGATCTCATCAGTACAGATTCGGTGTATTCAGTGGTTATAAAAATCAGAGGAAAGGAAGACAGCAAGAATGAATGAAGAATGGACCATGAATAGGACCCAGGAAAACCACAGAACTTGAGCAAAAGGACGAGGAATTTTATTAAAGTGGCTAGTATGGAAGTCAGATTTATCCATGTTAAGGAATAAGAAATGGGGGTGGAAACAATGAAAATCTTCATTGCAGAACTTGGAACCAGTTCTTTTGGACTTTGTTTTACAACTACAAAGGAGGTTGACCTATTTCCTTTCTATTTGGCTTCTCTGTTTAGACACCATTTTAGAGATATCAGCAGGAGGCACATGTTTAGGGTAGCGGGTGGAGAGAACACTTTTTAACAGTTTATTCCCACATTTGAAGTTCTTAATGTACATGCAGGTAGATATACTGTTTTTCCTGTTCTGTAGTTATATGTAGGTAATTTTTTAATCAAGCCGTAAATTACTTGGTGTCAGGATTTATTAAGTGTGTCACTGAGATATAGAAAAAAGGCTCTGCATTCCCTTGATCCTTCCATTCTTGTGATGTCCCTTTGGCTGGTATCCAGACTAATTATCAGTAAGGACAGATGCACAAGCATCTATCTGGAGATTGGGACTAATCTGCTAGGCAAAGCTGAGTTAGTATTGAGGCCTAGCCATGGTATATGTCCAGGATGGATCTCTGGGTTGTCTCAACTACTAGGAAGATTCAGTTACCTCGCCGTATATGTTTGCTTTTAACATATGAGCTACTGTTAGAACATGATCAAGCAAGGACTTACCAAGGGTTGGCTTTTATTGTTGTACATGCATGATATAACCTGGTTAATCCTGTAAAGAGCTGGGGGTGGGGGGAGTATGAGTGTGACTTAATTGCTGTTTTGATGAAGACACCTCAAGAATCTGTGGTTAGTGAGTTGAATTACTCCTTCCCCTCTTGCGGGGGCCTTCCGCAGAAAGGGAAGGCAGCGGGATTGCCCCCGGCTGAACCGGGAGATCTCGGAGAAAGACGAGCCTTGCTGCCGTGCCCCCTCCCGCCCGCTGGTGCATGCCAGGGACAACCAGACAACGGCAAGGGTTCTGTTGGAGCAGTTCCGCTTTATTAGTGTAGATCCACAGCTTTTATAGGCAAGTGAAGGGGTTTTGCACGGGACTTCCTATGGATTACACCAATCAAGCTAAAGGTCAAGCAGTCATTCACGAGCACGAAAACCAAGGGAACCAATCAGAAATTTTGACCATCAATTAACAATTTAGATCATGCCCTGTCTCTTCCTGTAGGTGCCATCTTAGCTCCAAGCTGCAAACATGCGCTTAAGCTTCCCTGTGCTTGCAACAGTCCTCTTTCAATTCAGAGCCCCACACCCTTTCTTGAGAATGTGCATTTTTTTTTACAGGGGAAAAGTTAATCTTTTCATATTCACTATGACAGGTTTTGCTTACCCAGAAATCCACAGCACAGGAGAGTATGTGAATGTAATCTTAAACACATTCCAGTTCGGCAGTGCTGTACCATTGCCATGAGTCTCAGGTCTCTCCCAAACCCTGCATTAAGACAATATCTGCTCCAGCCAGACTTTATCAGCACACAGATTAGCCATGTTTGTCCCTACCTGCATGTTTTTCCCACTTAAAACTGCATGTGCTTGCATTTATTAACACCTGTCGGAACTTTGCCTGTCATCTGTTGAATTGATAATGCAGATTTGAGCATCACTTGAGTGTAATGTATCATCTCTTGAGATTTAAAGATAAATAAGATTGGTTTCTGCCTTAAGGGTGTTTCCTAATCTAGTTGAGGAGATGTACACAATTATCTGTAACAAAGAGCAGAGTATTGAAGTAGTGGTATAGTGACAGGAGTAAAAAAGAAAAAAAGAGGGATACTTGGAAGTAAGACAAGGTAGAAATGACCTTTAAGTTGTGTTTGAAAAACAAGTAAAACACATGTGGATAAAGAGGAAACAGAGCATTAGAGCATGATGGAAATTTTTGTGAAAAGAGTTGATTTTAGAAAATAGCTAATAGGTTCATTTAATAAGCACGGGTTTAAAGATGATAAAAGTCCATATAGTCCAGGCTATGGTTTTTCCAGTAGTCGTGTACTGATGTGAGAGTTGGACCGCTAAGAAGGCTAAGCACCAAAGAAGTGATGCTTTGAAATTGTGGTGTTGGAGAAGACTCTTGAGAGTCCCTTGGACTGCCAGGAGATCAAACCAGTCAATCCTAAAGGAAATCAGCCCTGAATATTCTTTGAAAAGACTGAAACTGAAGCTCCAATACTTTGGCCACCTCATGTGAAGAGCCAGACCCTGATGATGGGAGACATTGAAGTCAGATGAAGAGGGCGGCAGAGGATGAGATGGTTAGATAGCATCGCCAGCTCAATGGATATGAATTTGAGCAAACTCTCGGAGATAAGGAAGGACAGGGAAGCCTGATGTGCTGCAGTTCATGAGGTCACAAAGAGTCAGACACAGCTTAGCAGCTGAATGAAACAAAGGATGATAAATAGAAGATGAAGAGATAAAGCTTGATAGTGGAAGGTATTGAGTGTTATTCACAGTTTAATTTGATTCTAAAAGCATTGAAGGGCCAATTCCCTGGAGGTCCCATGGTTAGAACTCTTGTGTTCACTGCTGAGGGCAGTGCTAAGATCCCACAAGGCACGTGGCATGGCCAAAATACTAATAAGTTAATAAATAAAAGCAGTGCCAAGATAATGAATGCTTTATGAGCAAGATGGCATCTGTTTTAAGAGTGACAATATCATGGTTTACTCAGGAGAAAGACTTCATACTATTTTATAATGTGAAAATATTAGGAGAATATGGATGAGGTGAAAAGAAAAAGGAGGATCTAGTTGAGGAGATGTACACAATTATCTGTAACAAAGAGCAGAGTATTGAAGTAGTGGTATAGTGACAGGAGTAAAAAAGAAAAAAAGAGGGATACTTGGAAGTAAGACAAGGTAGAAATGACCTTTAAGTTGTGTTTGAAAAACAAGTAAAACACATGTGGATAAAGAGGAAACAGAGCATTAGAGCATGATGGAAATTTTTGTGAAAAGAGTTGATTTTAGAAAATAGCTAATAGGTTCATTTAATAAGCACGGGTTTAAAGATGATAAAAGTCCATATAGTCCAGGCTATGGTTTTTCCAGTAGTCGTGTACTGATGTGAGAGTTGGACCGCTAAGAAGGCTAAGCACCAAAGAAGTGATGCTTTGAAATTGTGGTGTTGGAGAAGACTCTTGAGAGTCCCTTGGACTGCCAGGAGATCAAACCAGTCAATCCTAAAGGAAATCAGCCCTGAATATTCTTTGAAAAGACTGAAACTGAAGCTCCAATACTTTGGCCACCTCATGTGAAGAGCCAGACCCTGATGATGGGAGACATTGAAGTCAGATGAAGAGGGCGGCAGAGGATGAGATGGTTAGATAGCATCGCCAGCTCAATGGATATGAATTTGAGCAAACTCTCGGAGATAAGGAAGGACAGGGAAGCCTGATGTGCTGCAGTTCATGAGGTCACAAAGAGTCAGACACAGCTTAGCAGCTGAATGAAACAAAGGATGATAAATAGAAGATGAAGAGATAAAGCTTGATAGTGGAAGGTATTGAGTGTTATTCACAGTTTAATTTGATTCTAAAAGCATTGAAGGGCCAATTCCCTGGAGGTCCCATGGTTAGAACTCTTGTGTTCACTGCTGAGGGCAGTGCTAAGATCCCACAAGGCACGTGGCATGGCCAAAATACTAATAAGTTAATAAATAAAAGCAGTGCCAAGATAATGAATGCTTTATGAGCAAGATGGCATCTGTTTTAAGAGTGACAATATCATGGTTTACTCAGGAGAAAGACTTCATACTATTTTATAATGTGAAAATATTAGGAGAATATGGATGAGGTGAAAAGACAGCTAGTTATGTTTTCAACCATATGCTGGTGGTACAAGTAAGGTGATATTCTGCAGAACCTCTAGACCGAAAATGTGGGTCTGCGACTTAGAGAAATGGGAAGGTTAGGGGGCCACGTGTGGGCTGACAGCTAAGAAACTGGGGCATGTCTGGAATCAAGAGGGCCTCTTTTTTCTTCTACTTGCCCCTTTTTTGGGGGTCGGGACTGGGAGTTTGGTTACATGCCAAATTAATTGAACAAGTAAATATACTGAGAATAAGGGATAGATTAAGGCAAGGATAAACCCTTGGTATTGGTTTGAAATTGGAAATGAAGTAATGGTACTTAATATATAGAGAGATGGAGAAATAGATGGGTGTGTGTACTTATGCATACATGTTGCCTAATTCTGCTGATAGGGTCTAGAAGCAACAGCCTTCTAGTAGGAATGAGCACATCTATCACCAGCACCCAGACCTTGGTTTCTAAGTCCCATTCTTCACTAAAAGGTGCTCCTTGGGGAAATTACTAATTCAGAGAATGTGAAGGGAAAGTGTGAGATGAATGTGGAAGGCTTCCCTGATGGTTCAGTAGTTGAAGAGTCGGCTGGGCAATACAGGAGACACAGGTTTGATCCCTGGTCTGGGAAGATCTCACATGCTGTATCATAACTATTAAACCTGTGCTCTAGAGCCCCAGAGCTGAAACTATTGAGCCCACATGCCACAGCTACTGAAGTCCAGGCACCCTAGAGCCCATGGTGCACAACAGAAGCCACTGCAGTGAGAAGCCAGTGTACCTCAGCTGGAGAGTAGCTCCTGCTCACCACAACTAGAGACTGCCCATGCAGCAGTGAAGACCCAACACAGCTGAAAGTAAATAAAATCATTAAGCAAAAAAAAAAAAGATGAAGCTGGAAACATCATCTAGAAAGCAGTGCAAGTAAGTAATAAATAAAAGCAGTGCCAAGATAATGAATGCTTTATGAGCAAGATGGCATCTGTTTTAAGAGTGACAATATCATGGTTTACTCAGGAGAAAGACTTCATACTATTTTATAATGTGAAAATATTAGGAGAATATGGATGAGGTGAAAAGACAGCTAGTTATGTTTTCAACCATATGCTGGTGGTACAAGTAAGGTGATATTCTGCAGAACCTCTAGACCGAAAATGTGGGTCTGCGACTTAGAGAAATGGGAAGGTTAGGGGGCCACGTGTGGGCTGACAGCTAAGAAACTGGGGCATGTCTGGAATCAAGAGGGCCTCTTTTTTCTTCTACTTGCCCCTTTTTTGGGGGTCGGGACTGGGAGTTTGGTTACATGCCAAATTAATTGAACAAGTAAATATACTGAGAATAAGGGGATAGATTAAGGCAAGGATAAACCCTTGGTATTGGTTTGAAATTGGAAATGAAGTAATGGTACTTAATATATAGAGAGATGGAGAAATAGATGGGTGTGTGTACTTATGCATACATGTTGCCTAATTCTGCTGATAGGGTCTAGAAGCAACAGCCTTCTAGTAGGAATGAGCACATCTATCACCAGCACCCAGACCTTGGTTTCTAAGTCCCATTCTTCACTAAAAGGTGCTCCTTGGGGAAATTACTAATTCAGAGAATGTGAAGGGAAAGTGTGAGATGAATGTGGAAGGCTTCCCTGATGGTTCAGTAGTTGAAGAGTCGGCTGGGCAATACAGGAGACACAGGTTTGATCCCTGGTCTGGGAAGATCTCACATGCTGTATCATAACTATTAAACCTGTGCTCTAGAGCCCCAGAGCTGAAACTATTGAGCCCACATGCCACAGCTACTGAAGTCCAGGCACCCTAGAGCCCATGGTGCACAACAGAAGCCACTGCAGTGAGAAGCCAGTGTACCTCAGCTGGAGAGTAGCTCCTGCTCACCACAACTAGAGACTGCCCATGCAGCAGTGAAGACCCAACACAGCTGAAAGTAAATAAAATCATTAAGCAAAAAAAAAAAAAAAAAGATGAAGCTGGAAACATCATCTAGAAAGTGAAGATGTGCTCAGAGTGATGAACACATGTCAGAAGAACTCAGGAGGGCTTCCCTGGTGGTCCAGTGGGTAAGGACACTGCCTTGCAGTGCAAGGGGCGCTGGTTTGATCCCTGGCCTGGGAAGATGCCACGTGCCGCAGAGCGGCTGGACAGATGTGTCCAACTACTGGACCAGAGTTCTGGAGCGCATGCGCCCAGAGCCAGTGCTCTGCCACGAGAGAGGCCACTGCGATGGGAGCCCCACACAGGCCAAAGAACAAAGATGGATGAAAATAGGTAAATGAAAGACCAATAAAAGTGGCCAAAAAAAAGAACACAGGAGCTGGCTTAAAGGAGTTCCCAGGTCTGGTGACAGTTGAGCAGGGCATAGTGATAGTAACAGGCTGAAATCCTTTGAGCAAAATAGTAGTCCACAAGCTCATATTGATACAAGTGAAAATGGAGCAAAAGGATATGTTCTGTGGCAGAATGTCAATTGAGATACTAGAGAAAATAATGGAATTAGAAAATTCACCAATTTGCAACCATTATAACTATTATTTTATTATACTTATTGTAAGTAAGCTAAAAATCATAAAAGAATGCTAAATTTAGTGGGTGAAAATTTGATAATGGATAGGAATATTTGCATAGTTTTAAAGAATCTCACTGCTAGAGAATTGTCATTAATAATAAGTATAACATGCTTATTAAGTTCTTAATGCTTAAGAAATGTTGCAGAAACAATTATAACCAAGTACTTAAAGCTGATACAACCAGTAATGAGACAAATCAACAATGTGGGTTTCTAGACCAAGAACACAATATCATTTTTACGATATTTTCTTGCCAAATATACATAAATTGTAAGGAAATACCAGAGAAACCAAAAGGCATAGTATATGAAGTAACTGGTCGGCAGTCTTAAAAAAAGAAAAAAAATACCATGATCATGAAAGACAGAAAAACAGTAGAGAACTGTTCTACTTAAAGACTAACTGAATGGGACTCATAATCCTGGTTTGTATAGTCCAATAAAGGACATTATTGAAACAATTGGCAAAACTTGAATGGAGTTTGTAGATTAGATGGTAGTAATGTATCTTTTTTAATTTCTTTTGATGTGGGTATGTCAGAGCTTGCCTTGTACTTAGGAAATAGATGCTAAAGTGTAGTATAGTAATGAGACATCAGGTCTACAACTTAGCCTCAAATTGGAGTGACTTGGGTAGAGAAAGGTGAACAAGGAGTCTTGGTGTACTATTTCTCCAACCTCTTTATATAGTTGAGATGATTTTAAAAGAGAAAGTGTGTGTAAAGTGCATTGTTCCAGTGTCAGGTATTATAGGATGATCACTGAGGAGAAAAGGATATTAGGTTTAAAAATCAGGGGCTTCCCTGGTGGTCCAGTGGGTAAGGACACCGCCTTGCAGTGCAGGGAGCGCCGATTCTATCCCTGGCCTGGGAAGATCCCACGTGCCGCGGAGCGGCTAGACTGATGTGTCCAATCACCGAGCTGGAGCTCTGGAGCGCATGCACCTAGAGCCGGTGCTCTGTGACAAGAAAGGCTACTGCGATGGGAGACACACACAGGCCAAAAGAACAAAGATAAATGAATGAAAGACCAATAGAAGTGGCCAAAAAAAAAAAAAAAAATCAGGCAAGAAGTATCTAAATGGAACAGTGAGGGCATCAGGGACTCCTATTTATAGAGTCCCAGGCATGAAAACAGTTAAAAACCCTAAAAATAAAACTTTTCTACTTTAAATTTCTACTCTGGCTATTATAATACCACTGGTTTTGGTTTTCAGTTGTTGCCTACATTACTGTCTTTCAAGTATTTTGTGAAAGTCCTTAAAACAGATTGCACGCTCCTTGGAGGCAACAGTTATGTTTTTATACATGAGTGTCTAGCAAAGACCACACGCAGGGCTAGATGGCCTCCAGATGCTCCATCCACACCCACTAAATTGTACTGATACCTAAGACCCTCCCCATATTCCAGCATGTAGCTAAATTGTCTCTAACTCAGTCTTAGGTCCCTTACTCATGAGGGCAAGTCTATGGGCAACCGTGAACACTGCACAAGGAAAGAAGTTTAAAAACTTGTGTTCAGGGAGTTCTTGGCAGGCGAGTGATTGAGATTCTGCACATTCACTGTTGAGGGCCAGAGTTCAGTCCTTGGCGGGGGCACTAAAATCCCACGAGCCACCCCCCACCCCCCAAAAAAGAGTAACATTATGGAGTTTGTAGATTAGATGGTAGTAATGTATCTTTTTTAATTTCTTTTGATGTGGGTATGTCAGAGCTTGCCTTGTACTTAGGAAATAGATGCTAAAGTGTAGTATAGTAATGAGACATCAGGTCTACAACTTAGCCTCAAATTGGAGTGACTTGGGTAGAGAAAGGTGAACAAGGAGTCTTGGTGTACTATTTCTCCAACCTCTTTATATAGTTGAGATGATTTTAAAAGAGAAAGTGTGTGTAAAGTGCATTGTTCCAGTGTCAGGTATTATAGGATGATCACTGAGGAGAAAAGGATATTAGGTTTAAAAATCAGGGGCTTCCCTGGTGGTCCAGTGGGTAAGGACACCGCCTTGCAGTGCAGGGAGCGCCGATTCTATCCCTGGCCTGGGAAGATCCCACGTGCCGCGGAGCGGCTAGACTGATGTGTCCAATCACCGAGCTGGAGCTCTGGAGCGCATGCACCTAGAGCCGGTGCTCTGTGACAAGAAAGGCTACTGCGATGGGAGACACACACAGGCCAAAAGAACAAAGATAAATGAATGAAAGACCAATAGAAGTGGCCAAAAAAAAAAAAAAAAATCAGGCAAGAAGTATCTAAATGGAACAGTGAGGGCATCAGGGACTCCTATTTATAGAGTCCCAGGCATGAAAACAGTTAAAAACCCTAAAAATAAAACTTTTCTACTTTAAATTTCTACTCTGGCTATTATAATACCACTGGTTTTGGTTTTCAGTTGTTGCCTACATTACTGTCTTTCAAGTATTTTGTGAAAGTCCTTAAAACAGATTGCACGCTCCTTGGAGGCAACAGTTATGTTTTTATACATGAGTGTCTAGCAAAGACCACACGCAGGGCTAGATGGCCTCCAGATGCTCCATCCACACCCACTAAATTGTACTGATACCTAAGACCCTCCCCATATTCCAGCATGTAGCTAAATTGTCTCTAACTCAGTCTTAGGTCCCTTACTCATGAGGGCAAGTCTATGGGCAACCGTGAACACTGCACAAGGAAAGAAGTTTAAAAACTTGTGTTCAGGGAGTTCTTGGCAGGCGAGTGATTGAGATTCTGCACATTCACTGTTGAGGGCCAGAGTTCAGTCCTTGGCGGGGGCACTAAAATCCCACGAGCCACCCCCCACCCCCCAAAAAAGAGTAACATTATTTTTAATAAATTAAAAATTAAAAGTTGTGTTTATTAAAGCTCATACATTTATCAAAGACTCTCAAGAAAGACTGAAGTTCTATGTTTTGGATACAATTTTATAGTACTTATTTAATGTTACTATATTTCATTTAAGAGCAACAAGGTAAGTTCAAATTCAGGTTAAACAGTTGGAAGATATGGTACTTAAAACCTCTTAAAAACAGCCTGTCTAGCCTCCAAAACTTATTTGAACATAAATATGTAATCTGTGATTCTTTCTGTGACAGGAAAAAAAAAAAAGGTTTCTCTTAACCCTGGTGGCTCAGATGGTAATCCGCCTGCAATGCAGGAGACCTGGATTCAATCCCTGGGTTGGGAAAATCACTGGAGAAAGGATAGGCTACCCACTGCAGTATTCTTGCCTGGAGAATTCCATGGCTTGTCCAGGGCTCGCAAAGACTGGGTGGCTTCACTTTATCAAGGGGAAACCCATATGCATCTATGACCAGTAACTGGCATGCTGAAAAGAAGCCTGCTCTTTCACACAACTCTAAAGGCCACACCAGCTCCAAGGATGTTCTCCAGTTTGCAGAGTAGGGGGGTTGGGGGTGATTAAGTAAACTCAAGTCCTCCCCACTCTGCAAACTGGCCTTTCAACCAACTTCAACCCAACTTAGACTGCAGAAACTAAACCTTAAAAGTTTTTCTGATTTTAACCTGTTAGATGAGACCAAATAAATAAGATGTTGTGTTCCGAAACAGTCTTACTGACTGCATAATCTTCTGTGAGACCATATTTGATAAAGTGATTATAATCTCTCTGTTTCATTGAATGAGAAAGTAAACAATTTTTATATAGATAAGAGGTGGAATGTGTTTTATGGAGCTTGTGTTTTTTTTTTTTTTAACTAGTGTTAGGTCCCAACAGTATGTGAATCACAGTTTTACTAATGTAAAAAATAGTTAAATATATTTTGTAAGTATTAATATCTGCCCTCTGCCCCACCAAAAGTGATGCAAGTTACAGTTTCCCAAGTGCCACAATAGGCAGCTGGAAATAGTCTCTGTCCATTTTCAACATGCAGCCTCCTAGAATTGCACAATGAATTCTTTTGAGTACAGGAAGAGGATGAGAGAGACTGAAATCACAGTGCATCAGGCTAGGTTGTCTCTGTGTGCAAGTTGGGAGGCTAATAAAGTGGTAGGTCAGTTCCTAATTCAGTTTGGCTTTTTTAATGCTACACTCTTGTGCCTGAAAACTTTTACTCCTAAGGAGCAAGGACTGTGTAACTTACTAAGTGCCTAAGGCCAAAATGTCATCTTGCATATCAGGGGCGCTGAGTTTGCTGTCATGCTACCCACCCCCTTTCTCTGTGACAGGAAAAAAAAAAAGGTTCCTCTTAACCCTGGTGGCTCAGATGGTAATCCGCCTGCAATGCAGGAGACCTGGATTCAATCCCTGGGTTGGGAAAATCACTGGAGAAAGGATAGGCTACCCACTGCAGTATTCTTGCCTGGAGAATTCCATGGCTTGTCCAGGGCTCGCAAAGACTGGGTGGCTTCACTTTATCAAGGGGAAACCCATATGCATCTATGACCAGTAACTGGCATGCTGAAAAGAAGCCTGCTCTTTCACACAACTCTAAAGGCCACACCAGCTCCAAGGATGTTCTCCAGTTTGCAGAGTAGGGGGGTTGGGGGTGATTAAGTAAACTCAAGTCCTCCCCACTCTGCAAACTGGCCTTTCAACCAACTTCAACCCAACTTAGACTGCAGAAACTAAACCTTAAAAGTTTTTCTGATTTTAACCTGTTAGATGAGACCAAATAAATAAGATGTTGTGTTCCGAAACAGTCTTACTGACTGCATAATCTTCTGTGAGACCATATTTGATAAAGTGATTATAATCTCTCTGTTTCATTGAATGAGAAAGTAAACAATTTTTATATAGATAAGAGGTGGAATGTGTTTTATGGAGCTTGTGTTTTTTTTTTAACTAGTGTTAGGTCCCAACAGTATGTGAATCACAGTTTTACTAATGTAAAAAATAGTTAAATATATTTTGTAAGTATTAATATCTGCCCTCTGCCCCACCAAAAGTGATGCAAGTTACAGTTTCCCAAGTGCCACAATAGGCAGCTGGAAATAGTCTCTGTCCATTTTCAACATGCAGCCTCCTAGAATTGCACAATGAATTCTTTTGAGTACAGGAAGAGGATGAGAGAGACTGAAATCACAGTGCATCAGGCTAGGTTGTCTCTGTGTGCAAGTTGGGAGGCTAATAAAGTGGTAGGTCAGTTCCTAATTCAGTTTGGCTTTTTTTTAATGCTACACTCTTGTGCCTGAAAACTTTTACTCCTAAGGAGCAAGGACTGTGTAACTTACTAAGTGCCTAAGGCCAAAATGTCATCTTGCATATCAGGGAGCGCTGAGTTTGCTGTCAGCTAAGCCTTCCACCTCCCAGGAGCCCCTGCTAGAGTTAATTCACATCCAGCCATTGGAGAATTGTCAGCTGTGACTTGGAAGAGGTAAGGGAGGCTGAGTCTTAGAAGTAGCCAGTCCAGAGTTTGTTGGAAGAGGCAAGCGGTGAGGGGGGGGCAAAGAGCACCGAGTTTCAACTGCACCATTTGCTAAGGCTGTTTCTCTTCCCCTTTGAGCCTGGGTCTTTTCATCTGTGAAATCCAGAATTTGAATGTAATAAATAATGTATATATGTATTTATATATCGCCTTCTTAGAGACAAGAAGTCATCTTGATGGACAGTTATCAGAAGCTTTTAATGAGGGTTGCAGTAGAGGTGGACGCTGTGGTTAAACTCTGATGGGAAGTGTGGCTATAATATGTCAGAGGTTGGGAGGTGGAGTGGAAACTGAGGTCAGGCGGGTATATCGAGGAGGCTGTTTTTCAGCCTAAGCTTGAGGTTATAGTGATCTTACTGGCAGTCGAGGCACCTTTGTTTCTGCGGTACCAAATACACCTGGGTAAGAATGTGGCCAAGCCCATGAGACTAGACGGTACAGTCTCAGATCCACTGGAGGAAGACACATCAGAACTGGTGTTGACAGATCCTGCAGTCGGATGGCTCTCCTTCCTCTGGGGCTCAGAGCTGTGAAAAATGGGTTAAGGATTTCTTTGCAACAGTTATTCTTTGGGGAATTAAATTGCAGTGGTATCACTTGGAAGCAGATTTTAAATCTGGAAAAGAAAATGTCGGTATCCTCCCAAGAAGATCGCTTTAAAAAGATGAAAAAAAAAAAAAAAATATATATATATACATTAAAAAGATGGTTCTCTCTTTAAAAATGTTGATTTTTCCTCTCTGAACTCTCCTAGGTTTTTGTAAGGCTTGGATTCTGGAGTCTAGAAAAGACAAAAGCAAAAGTGAGCCCAGCATCTGAGCTCAACTTGAAGCCCACATTGCTATCCCTCCAAGACTTGAGAATCTGGGTTAGCAAGGACTGTGTAACTTACTAAGTGCCTAAGGCCAAAATGTCATCTTGCATATCAGGGAGCGCTGAGTTTGCTGTCAGCTAAGCCTTCCACCTCCCAGGAGCCCCTGCTAGAGTTAATTCACATCCAGCCATTGGAGAATTGTCAGCTGTGACTTGGAAGAGGTAAGGGAGGCTGAGTCTTAGAAGTAGCCAGTCCAGAGTTTGTTGGAAGAGGCAAGCGGTGAGGGGGGGGCAAAGAGCACCGAGTTTCAACTGCACCATTTGCTAAGGCTGTTTCTCTTCCCCTTTGAGCCTGGGTCTTTTCATCTGTGAAATCCAGAATTTGAATGTAATAAATAATGTATATATGTATTTATATATCGCCTTCTTAGAGACAAGA
This sequence comes from Tragulus kanchil, assembly GCA_022376925.1. Lineage (NCBI taxonomy): Eukaryota > Metazoa > Chordata > Mammalia > Artiodactyla > Tragulidae > Tragulus > Tragulus kanchil. The sequence goes on from JAIOJX010000032.1 coordinate 288,708,699, forward strand.
AGTCATCTTGATGGACAGTTATCAGAAGCTTTTAATGAGGGTTGCAGTAGAGGTGGACGCTGTGGTTAAACTCTGATGGGAAGTGTGGCTATAATATGTCAGAGGTTGGGAGGTGGAGTGGAAACTGAGGTCAGACGGGTATATCGAGGAGGCTGTTTTTCAGCCTAAGCTTGAGGTTATAGTGATCTTACTGGCAGTCGAGGCACCTTTGTTTCTGCGGTACCAAATACACCTGGGTAAGAATGTGGCCAAGCCCATGAGACTAGACGGTACAGTCTCAGATCCACTGGAGGAAGACACATCAGAACTGGTGTTGACAGATCCTGCAGTCGGATGGCTCTCCTTCCTCTGGGGCTCAGAGCTGTGAAAAATGGGTTAAGGATTTCTTTGCAACAGTTATTCTTTGGGGAATTAAATTGCAGTGGTATCACTTGGAAGCAGATTTTAAATCTGGAAAAGAAAATGTCGGTATCCTCCCAAGAAGATCGCTTTAAAAAGATGAAAAAAAAAAAAAAAATATATATATATACATTAAAAAGATGGTTCTCTCTTTAAAAATGTTGATTTTTCCTCTCTGAACTCTCCTAGGTTTTTGTAAGGCTTGGATTCTGGAGTCTAGAAAAGACAAAAGCAAAAGTGAGCCCAGCATCTGAGCTCAACTTGAAGCCCACATTGCTATCCCTCCAAGACTTGAGAATCTGGGTTAGTAACAGCATAACCTCCTACCCAGAACGTTTTAATGTTTGTGAGATATTTATGTGAATGGTTAAGCCTTTTAAATGGCTACTACAGCCTTGAAAGAGAAAATTGAACTTAACCAGTTAGAACTTAATAATAATATGGAGACCGTCACTGCCAGCCCATGAGGGTCTCAGAGGATGCCTCCAGCCCCTCTCCATTCCTTTTCAGTTTGGTAACAGGTGCATACTGGCCTCATGTGTTTGTTTTTTTTAACAATACAAGGTGGGTGATTTTTTAAATATATTCCTAATTTATAAGTAGACCAATTTGTTGAAAGACGAATAGAAGCAGTGTGAACAGTTCTGAGAAGTGATCTCTGTTTCTGAAGGATGAATAACTGTAGCTCCAGAAGAGTGGTAGCCTTGCGAAGGACTGACTGGTGGAGGTCTCTGGGCTGACTCTTGTCCACTGACGCTGTGCCTTATCCTTTTCCTCTTCAGCTGGGTGGTTTCTGTCTTGAGTATGGTGTGGCACTCCAGAATGTCCACCTGAATACCAGTGGCTCTGGAAGGGGAGAGGGGCTGGCAGTATTAACTGAATTCATTTGATAGTGCCTTACAGGAGGCTGATGTCATTCACTGGAAACTGCAACAAACCTAGCTGTTATGTTGCCATTGGGATTGTTGGGTTTTTGAGAATTTGGTATATAAATATCTCATGCACAGATATGTCATTATTGGAGATTCCACTTCAGTCCACTGTATTTTTGTACATTTTTGCCCCCCAAAAAAGCCACTTTTAAATAATATTACATAACTTTTGAGTATTTAGTATCTCAAGAACTCTGAAAATTTATCGGATTTGATAGCCACTTCAGACCTCATTTCAGAAAAATCAAATTTCCTTAAAACTAGAGAGAGAAAAATACTACTGAGTTGACCCATGCGATCCAATGAGGACCTGATCATGCCTTTGTGCATTTTTAACCCCAATAGGCAGTATCTTCTGCTATCCTTCCTTTGCTCTCTGAGTCATGGACCTTGTCTCAGAGTGATCTTTAGTTGTTCCTCAGAACTCCACTCAGGTGACCAGGATTTGCCTTAGGCTCTGTGGGGAATGAGTGAATGATTTCCAAAAGTATTTCCACAGTTTTCACAATGGTGGCATTAAATAGAAACCTTGTCCGGTGACTAAGCCTCTGTACCTTTTTGTGATGGAATGATTTAAGTTAACAGCTGCATTTCTCTACGTTGACATTTCGCATGGATATGAAATACTTTGGTATATGTTGCATTTTCTTTCTTGGGATTGCACAATGACTTCCAGTATTAACAGCTGTGAGTCACCTTGAATGCATTGGCCGAGAGGGACTATCTTACTTCCTTTCTGTAAGGCTCACTGCTGCTGGGCTCCCCTACCACTTTGACTTCATTTCCAAGACATCTGATAAGTTACAATTACTCGTTTACCTCCACCGATCTTGACATTGGAGTTACTGTGTTTTTTCCTAATCAAGCATCTGCTATATACCGTCTTGCCCTAGTTAGTACCTGGCATATAGTAGATACTCCTTGTTGGTTAAATGAAGTGAATTTGCCCTAATTTCTATAGTCAGATAGATACTGGCAGCTTTTTCAGAGATGTGAGTGATCAAAATCAAATAAGCTTCTATCTAGACTAGGTTAATCATTTCACCAATTTTCATAGAAAATATCCATATAAAGCACTCGATAAGCAAAACATGTAGATGATAATTAAAGGAGAAAAATGTGGGCCATTGGCTATCTGGTGACCTCCTGGGAAAGATGAATGAGTTAGGAGTGTTGTGATGCACAGATATGTCATTATTGGAGATTCCACTTCAGTCCACTGTATTTTTGTACATTTTTGCCCCCCAAAAAAGCCACTTTTAAATAATATTACATAACTTTTGAGTATTTAGTATCTCAAGAACTCTGAAAATTTATCGGATTTGATAGCCACTTCAGACCTCATTTCAGAAAAATCAAATTTCCTTAAAACTAGAGAGAGAAAAATACTACTGAGTTGACCCATGCGATCCAATGAGGACCTGATCATGCCTTTGTGCATTTTTAACCCCAATAGGCAGTATCTTCTGCTATCCTTCCTTTGCTCTCTGAGTCATGGACCTTGTCTCAGAGTGATCTTTAGTTGTTCCTCAGAACTCCACTCAGGTGACCAGGATTTGCCTTAGGCTCTGTGGGGAATGAGTGAATGATTTCCAAAAGTATTTCCACAGTTTTCACAATGGTGGCATTAAATAGAAACCTTGTCCGGTGACTAAGCCTCTGTACCTTTTTTTGTGATGGAATGATTTAAGTTAACAGCTGCATTTCTCTACGTTGACATTTCGCATGGATATGAAATACTTTGGTATATGTTGCATTTTCTTTCTTGGGATTGCACAATGACTTCCAGTATTAACAGCTGTGAGTCACCTTGAATGCATTGGCCGAGAGGGACTATCTTACTTCCTTTCTGTAAGGCTCACTGCTGCTGGGCTCCCCTACCACTTTGACTTCATTTCCAAGACATCTGATAAGTTACAATTACTCGTTTACCTCCACCGATCTTGACATTGGAGTTACTGTGTTTTTTCCTAATCAAGCATCTGCTATATACCGTCTTGCCCTAGTTAGTACCTGGCATATAGTAGATACTCCTTGTTGGTTAAATGAAGTGAATTTGCCCTAATTTCTATAGTCAGATAGATACTGGCAGCTTTTTCAGAGATGTGAGTGATCAAAATCAAATAAGCTTCTATCTAGACTAGGTTAATCATTTCACCAATTTTCATAGAAAATATCCATATAAAGCACTCGATAAGCAAAACATGTAGATGATAATTAAAGGAGAAAAATGTGGGCCATTGGCTATCTGGTGACCTCCTGGGAAAGATGAATGAGTTAGGAGTGTTGTGAGTCATATCTATTTTTTCATTCTTTTACAATCTTACCCATTTTCTTTAGATTCCTTCCTTTTGAGCTGCAGCATAACCTGAGCATTAGCATTGTTTATTTTAACCCCACCCTGGTTGCTATAGCTGATGAGTCACAACAACCAGAGAAGGGAAAGACCAGTGAAATCATCTGGTTCGTCTCCAAATTAGGGAGTGGAGCACTGGGATTTGGGGAAGACTAACTTCTCATTTGAAAAGAGAAAAGGAAAAAAACTGCAACTAGAGCTGTTGAGAGCACCCACCCATCTCTTTGCCTGTTGCTTCTAGCACAGTCCCGAGATCCACCCTGTTTTAAAGTGTTCAGGAATTCTTTATCAAGGGCCCAGGGACAAGCAGATGCCAAAGTGTTAAAGAGTGGAACTAAAACTCTGCTGTCTGAGTAATAACGTCTGATTATGAATTTCTCAATGATTGTTTTAATGGAGTTGTAAAGAATTTGATGCTGTTTTTAGCAAGGTCTTATAAATTTGGGGGCTAGCAAGAGCCTCACAGAAGATAGGGGCTAACATACCTAGTTCCCAGATGCAGAGGCTAAGGTGGATATGGTAAGAAGTAACAGGTACACCGAGGTCAGGAGTGCAGACTCTCAGCCCCTGTCTCTGTGTCTCAGTCACACAGGGTTCTCTACAGTCATCTCCTTCCTTTTCTCTGCTTTTTGTTCTCCTTTTTTGCATTGTTGATGGAAGCAAAGGCAGAGATGATACAGCATCTATGTCTGCTCTTCACGCCTGACCCCCAGGTATCACATGCCCTTTGGGCACAGAGCCGAGTGGACACCATGCCAGCCTCACCTGCAGCATTTATAAGGTTCAGAGTCTTCCTGTTTTGTAGGGGAGGACTTACAGAATGGGGAGGGCTCTGAACCTGATCAGTGGACAACCGTAACCTGCCTTAGTGAACTTTTGGTTAAATGAAGTGAATTTGCCCTAATTTCTATAGTCAGATAGATACTGGCAGCTTTTTCAGAGATGTGAGTGATCAAAATCAAATAAGCTTCTATCTAGACTAGGTTAATCATTTCACCAATTTTCATAGAAAATATCCATATAAAGCACTCGATAAGCAAAACATGTAGATGATAATTAAAGGAGAAAAATGTGGGCCATTGGCTATCTGGTGACCTCCTGGGAAAGATGAATGAGTTAGGAGTGTTGTGAGTCATATCTATTTTTTCATTCTTTTACAATCTTACCCATTTTCTTTAGATTCCTTCCTTTTGAGCTGCAGCATAACCTGAGCATTAGCATTGTTTATTTTAACCCCACCCTGGTTGCTATAGCTGATGAGTCACAAAAACCAGAGAAGGGAAAGACCAGTGAAATCATCTGGTTCGTCTCCAAATTAGGGAGTGGAGCACTGGGATTTGGGGAAGACTAACTTCTCATTTGAAAAGAGAAAAGGAAAAAAACTGCAACTAGAGCTGTTGAGAGCACCCACCCATCTCTTTGCCTGTTGCTTCTAGCACAGTCCCGAGATCCACCCTGTTTTAAAGTGTTCAGGAATTCTTTATCAAGGGCCCAGGGACAAGCAGATGCCAAAGTGTTAAAGAGTGGAACTAAAACTCTGCTGTCTGAGTAATAACGTCTGATTATGAATTTCTCAATGATTGTTTTAATGGAGTTGTAAAGAATTTGATGCTGTTTTTAGCAAGGTCTTATAAATTTGGGGGCTAGCAAGAGCCTCACAGAAGATAGGGGCTAACATACCTAGTTCCCAGATGCAGAGGCTAAGGTGGATATGGTAAGAAGTAACAGGTACACCGAGGTCAGGAGTGCAGACTCTCAGCCCCTGTCTCTGTGTCTCAGTCACACAGGGTTCTCTACAGTCATCTCCTTCCTTTTCTCTGCTTTTTGTTCTCCTTTTTTGCATTGTTGATGGAAGCAAAGGCAGAGATGATACAGCATCTATGTCTGCTCTTCACGCCTGACCCCCAGGTATCACATGCCCTTTGGGCACAGAGCCGAGTGGACACCATGCCAGCCTCACCTGCAGCATTTATAAGGTTCAGAGTCTTCCTGTTTTGTAGGGGAGGACTTACAGAATGGGGAGGGCTCTGAACCTGATCAACGCTGATAGCATCTGAATATGCCCAGTGTAAATCCTCGTGCCTAGTTACCAGAGTGTGTTATCCCAGATTCACATTATTCGAAATCTAAAGCCCTTTGCTACATTAGAGATTTTCAGTAGTTGCCTGTTTATTTTGATAATATCCTAACAGTTTTATTTCACTTTAAAGTGATGTTTCTCAGTCACAGCTATACATTTGAATAACTTAGAGACAAAAAGCATGCTGGGGTCCTGTGACTCCAAGATCTGAATTAGATCAACAGCTTGATATGAATATATTCAATTACACAAGGGACACTTCTCAATTTGGACAAAGAGTGAAAGAAGTTGGCCAGTTGTATTAGATCAGAATGATCTATTGATCTCCTTATAAAGAGATATAATTTTGTTATTCAAAGTATTTTCATTTAGAAACCCTATTGGGTCTGTATTAATGACTTTAGATAAGACCTATTTATGTTTAGGAACATCTGTACGTTTATATACATTAATGTGCCTAAATCAATTATATCTGCATATTAAGGACTGAGTTTTAGAGCTAAAAGAGAATTTGAAAATTTTTCTATTCAAAGGCCACTATCTTGTTTTCCAGATAAGAAAGAATTATAGATCCTTGATGGTTTGTGCAAGGAATCTCAATTAAAATAGGAGCTAGGACCAGAACCTCTGCCTCTTGAGGTTGATGATGACTAGCACAGGACTCAGCAGTAGAGAAGAGTCCAGCAAAGCCAGGCCTTTAAAGATGGAGAGCCCGTCGTGTGTCCACACAGGGCCAGGGGCTGGCATTGCCAAGATGAACAGGGAGCTCCTGGTTGATGGTGCAGCTTGATCCATAAGCTGTCATAATGCCATGAGGTAAAGAAGTACTACAGGTAAGACAAACGTTATGTGAATAAAGAACCTTTCCTAAACCTCATACCACAATATATCTTATTATTATATCAGTTGGCTTAGCAAACCTTTTTATTTCTGTATAATACATGAACTATGTAAGCATTGGCCCTAGGTTGTATTATCATAAATTATTAGAAGAAACAGAGTCAAGTGAAATTTTACTAGGTTGTTTTCTCAGAGATTGAGTTTTTCACAGACTACTGTGATACATTTGCCCTATAGTTTTAAAATTGTATTTTCTTGAATATATTTGAAAAATACCATCAAAAAGATGGAAGTTTCCCTAAAGCCTGGCACAGGCTGTCATGATCTAAATGTGTAAGAAAGAAGCCCTCTTTTCACAAGCTATGTCTTTTTTTTTCAACTATGTTTACAAGTAAAGTAGTAATATGTATTCTTTTAAAAAAATCAAATATAAAAAGTATATTAAATAGAAAGAAAGCCTTCTCTTTTACATATGCACACCAGTCTTTCTTTTCCGAGAGCTAGCCAGTATCAGCTTGTGCATATTCTTCCAATCTGTGTATCCACGTACACACACATGTGAATATGTAAATGTACATACAGAAGTGTTCATGTAAATACTGGAGTCAAATTAGTATTATTTGTCTAATTCACTTAACTCACAAATCATAAGGTCTTTGAAGTTTAAAAATATTGAAAACTGAGAAAATATAGGGATTTTTTTTTTTTTTTTTTGGCCACTTCTGTTGGTCTCTCATTTATCTGTTTTCATCCATCTTTGTTCTTTGGGCTGTGTGGGCCTCCCATCACAGTGGCCTCTCTTGTCACAGAGCACCGGCTCTGGGTGCATGTAGTTGGACACATTGGTCTAGCTGCTCTGTGGCACGTGGGATCTTCCCAGGCCAGGGATCGAACCGACGCCCCTTGCACTGCAAGGCGGTGTTCTTACCCACTGGATCACCAGAGAAGCCCCTCAAAAAGTATAGATATTTAATAAAGGTGTAGCTAACTTCAGCCATGTTTTCATACTCACTGAATATTTTATTTTATGAAAACTACTGTCCTATTTTGAGGAAATGCTTATGACTAAAAAGATGCATTTTGTATTACAGAATTAGAATTTCTTTAGACACTTGGTACCAAAGTATTTGTATATATGTTGTGCAACATTCTGTGGAAAATACTGCTTGAAGGAGCAATAGAGGCTAGGAGAGTTCGAAATAATTTTTTCTCCGACTTGTCAAACCATAAAAATGCAACAATATGTGCTGAGGTAAGAACTAAGATGCTACTGTTATGGCTCAGGAAGCATCTTGATATCTCATCAATTTTATATAACAATGATCATGATGAGCTGGATGTTTATAGCCAGATCTGTTTTTATAACGTTTTATGTATTGGTATTGTAACTTAGGATGCCAGGACACAGGTTTACACCCACATTCTGCTTTCTCTTCTGTTTTTACTCTCTATTTTTGAAAACTGCACATATCAATCTACTCCAGCTTCAAGCTAACAATACAGATAGTTTATGATTTTAATTTAGCCTCACTGATGAGCATTTAGGGTCTGTCACCCTTATAATGGTACAATAAAAATCCTTAGACACATATGTTGTGATCATGTATAACAAACCCTTTTCAGCACAGCTTTCTTGCAGCAAAATCAGTGAGTCAAAGGGTATGAACATTCTTTAAAATATTTATTTGGCTCTAGCAGGTCTTAGTTAGGCGCACAGGATTTGCATTGCTTCGTGCGGGATGTTTTGTGGCAGCACACAGACTCTGCAGCTGTGGTGTGCAGGCTCAACAGCTCTGTGGTGCGTGGGATCTCAGTTCCCCCACCAGGTATTCAATCTGTGTCTCCTGCATTGTAAGGCAGATTCTTAACTACTGGGCCCCCAGGGAAGTCCTAGGATGAACTTTTTTTTTAATAGTTAAAATTGTATTTATTTTTGGCCATAACATGCAGTATCTTAGTTCTCTAATCAGGAATCGGGCCCATGCCCCCTGCATTGAAAGCATAGAGTCTTAACCACTGGACCACAAGGGAAGTCCCCACTCTGAACATTTTAAATATTGATAGATACTCCTAAATTGCCTTCTCATTGATAACATATAAAAACTCCTATTTCAGCCATTTCCAAGCACACTGGATGCTATCAGCCTTTTAATTTTTAACAGGTAAGTTTAAGTATGAATAAGGACAAGGTGATGTGTTTATGGAGAGAAGTACAGTAGTAACAGTTTCTGGGTAAGACAGTGCCAGCACATCCAGTAACCACCAGTGCCTGTCTTCACGGAACTCCTGCCTAGGTGCAGAGACCAAAAAAAAACCAAGATGCTACTGTTATGGCTCAGGAAGCATCTTGATATCTCATCAATTTTATATAACAATGATCATGATGAGCTGGATGTTTATAGCCAGATCTGTTTTTATAACGTTTTATGTATTGGTATTGTAACTTAGGATGCCAGGACACAGGTTTACACCCACATTCTGCTTTCTCTTCTGTTTTTACTCTCTATTTTTGAAAACTGCACATATCAATCTACTCCAGCTTCAAGCTAACAATACAGATAGTTTATGATTTTAATTTAGCCTCACTGATGAGCATTTAGGGTCTGTCACCCTTATAATGGTACAATAAAAATCCTTAGACACATATGTTGTGATCATGTATAACAAACCCTTTTCAGCACAGCTTTCTTGCAGCAAAATCAGTGAGTCAAAGGGTATGAACATTCTTTAAAATATTTATTTGGCTCTAGCAGGTCTTAGTTGGGGCGCACAGGATTTGCATTGCTTCGTGCGGGATGTTTTGTGGCAGCACACAGACTCTGCAGCTGTGGTGTGCAGGCTCAACAGCTCTGTGGTGCGTGGGATCTCAGTTCCCCCACCAGGTATTCAATCTGTGTCTCCTGCATTGTAAGGCAGATTCTTAACTACTGGGCCCCCAGGGAAGTCCTAGGATGAACTTTTTTTTTAATAGTTAAAATTGTATTTATTTTTGGCCATAACATGCAGTATCTTAGTTCTCTAATCAGGAATCGGGCCCATGCCCCCTGCATTGAAAGCATAGAGTCTTAACCACTGGACCACAAGGGAAGTCCCCACTCTGAACATTTTAAATATTGATAGATACTCCTAAATTGCCTTCTCATTGATAACATATAAAACCTCCTATTTCAGCCATTTCCAAGCACACTGGATGCTATCAGCCTTTTAATTTTTAACAGGTAAGTTTAAGTATGAATAAGGACAAGGTGATGTGTTTATGGAGAGAAGTACAGTAGTAACAGTTTCTGGGTAAGACAGTGCCAGCACATCCAGTAACCACCAGTGCCTGTCTTCACGGAACTCCTGCCTAGGTGCAGAGACCAACAGATAAAAGAATAACACGGCAAGATAACTGAGAGAGGAGAGGGACATAAAAATATCAAGAGACTACAGTCAGATCTGCCTGAAGGGCTTGGGAAAGATTCTCCTCCATAAGAAAATATTTGCTCTGAGGTTTGAACGATGAGAAGAAAGTCATTATTGAGAAAAGTGGGAAAGGGTACTCCAGGCAGGGAAACAGCATGGCGACAGGCCTGTGGAGGTGTGAGTGTGATTGGGTGCACGGTGGAAGCAAGGGGAAATACGAGGTGAGCGAGAGGGTCTCCAGAAAGGGATCGTACCGTCAAAACGACTTTTTAGAAAGCTATTCTGGATGCCTTGGAGTTGAGACCCAAAGTGTATGTTACAGCTGGGAAAGAGGCTGGAGTCACTGCAGGCATTTCCCTGAAAATATCTCAGAACAGAAATTGTGGTTTGTCCATGCTGAGAGCACCTTAATTCAACAAAGGTTTATTGAAACCTTACCATAAGTTCATCAGAGCTAGATGCTGGAAGAACTCAAAAAGTCAGTGAAATAGCCACTGTTTTTTTGCAGTTCCTCCAATACACCAGGCACTTTGTAGTACTTTGTCTAATCTTTACATTTGTCTTGAAGTATCACAAATGAGAAAACTCAGGTTGTCCAAGAAACAGACAGAACAGGACCCCAAGACTGGCTCAACTTGGTGGGAAAGGCTTGTCTGCACCCAACTTCAACTGGCGTAGTCCACTTTCAAGATGGCTCGCACAGATGTCAGGTTGGTACAGGCTGCCAGCTGTAGACTTTGGAATCTCTCCATAGGCTGCTTGGGTTTTCTCATGACGTGGATAGAAAGCAAACGTCTCAAGTAAACTAGCTAGAAATGCATTTAGGATCTAGCCTCAGAAAGCACACACATGACTTACACTGTGCTCTGTTGGTCAGATAATTCATAGTAGCTCATGAGATTCAAGGGAACTGGGTATACCCTCCTCCTCTTGAGGGGAAAGTGGCAAAATTCTAGAGGAGCATCTGGGATGGGAAATATGCTTGAGGTCATCTTTGGGGAATATAAGACATCGTGTCTTCGTCCATTTGGGCTGTCACAATAAACGGCCGTGGATTCTCACAGCTCTGGGGATAGGCTAAGTCCAAGATCAGGATCTGGTAAGGATCCGTGTGGCTTGTGGGATTTTAGTTCCCCAACCAAGGGTTGAACCCAGGCCCTCAGCAGTGAGAGCACAAAGTCCTAACCACTGGACTGCCAGGGAGTTCCCTGGGCCTGTTTTGTAAAAGTACTAATCCCATATGAGGGTTCTGCTCTTGTGACTTAGTCACTTCCCCAAGGCCCCATCTTTAAACACCCTCACATGGAGGGTTGGGATTCAAGATAGGAATGGTGATGGGATATAAACATTCAGTTTATAGTACGCTGCAGTAAGTCTTTGTTTGCCAAGAACTTTTCCTTTGATTGCTGTTCTTATCATGCTCGCAGTCATTCTGAAGCTGCCCAGTGAAGCTGTTAACTCCTCCGCACCTTCAGCCTCCTGGGGTGGCTGCTTCCCCCACTCTTACCGAGGCACTTGTGCTAGAGAAAGCTTTAGTCCTCTTCTCCATGCTGCTGCACAGCTGTCATTGCAAGCTCGCTTCCCCATCATTCTGGAATTCTCTTCACTTATTTTTGCACAGAATCCCTTGTTTTCTGGATCCACTGCTTCCTAATTTTGCTTTATTCTCTCGTTTTGGTGAAGTACAACATTCAGAAGTCTCCTGAGATAGGGTGTACAGTGGGGTGAATGGTGGTTCCCTGAATCTTTTGTCTACATCCTAAGTCTCAGAATCTGTGAATATTTGGAAAAAAGAGTCTTTGCAGATGTAGTTAAGTTACATATCTCAAGATAATAATATCCTTACTTATCTAGGTTGGTCCTAAATCCAATAAGAAGTGTTCTTCTAAAAGACAGGAGAGGAGAAGACACAGGAACAGAGACGAGGGTCGTGTGAAGATGGAGGAAAAGACTGGAGTGGTGCAGCCACAAGGAATGACTGGGGCCCCCGAGAGCTGGAAGAGACAAGGACGAGGTCAGCTTAGAGCCTCCAGAGGGGGCGTGGCCCTGCTGGTCCCTCGGGTTCCCGCTTCTGACTTCCACAACTATAAGAGATTATTTTTCTGTTCTTTCTTAAGCCACTGAGTTTGTCGAAATTTGTTTATGGCAGCCTTAGAAAATTAACACGAGGTACATAAGCATAAGCAACATTTTTGAAAAATGGTAATGATGCATGTATTCTTTTTAGTTTATTTATTTTGGGTTGTGTTGGACTTTTCTTGCTGCAAGAAAGCTTTCTCTAGTTGTGGCGAACGGGGATATTCTTTGTTGTGGGGCACGGGTTTCTCACTGTTCTGGAGCACAGGCACTAGGGCACTTGGGCTCAGGAGCTGCAGCATGTGGGTTTAAGTAGTTGTGGTGCATGGGCTTAGTTGCTCTACAGCATGTGGAATCTTCCCAGACAAGGAATCAAACCTATGCCCCTTGCACTGGCAGGTAGATTCTTATCCACTGTACCACCAGGGCAGTTCATGATGCATACATTCTTGTTTTATAGTTTGGTTGAATATGGAATGCTAGTTGCAACTAATGATTTTATTTATTTATTTATTTTGGTGGGGGTGGGGTGGGGAGGGAGGGGAGCAGGCGGGCCACTTCTATTGGTCTTCCATTTGTCTGTTTTCATCCATCTTTGTTCTTTGGCCCACGTGGGCCTCCCATTGCGGTGGCCTCTGTTGTCACAGAGCACCGGCTCTGGGCGCATGCGCTCCAGAGCTCCGGCTCGGTAATTAGACACATCAGTCCAGCTGCTCTGCGGCATGTGGGATCTTCCCAGACCAGGGATCGAACCGGTGCCCCTTGCACTGCAAGGCGGTGTCCTTACCCACTGGACCACCAGGGAAGCCCCTAATGATTTTTTAAAACTAATTTTTCCTGACATATTTATAAGTTAGTATTCTTCTCTAATTAAGAACTTTCCTGGTACTTCCCTGGTGGTCCAGTGGTTAAGACTCTGTGCTTCTATTGCAGGGGGCCCAGGTTTGATCCCTGGTCAGAGAACAAGATCCCACATGACATAACTAAGACCCAGTGCAGCCAAATTAAGATAAATAAAGCAATAATTTAAAAAAAAAAAACTTTCCCTGTCTACTCTTTGTGTATTTTCTGTTTTGTGATGAGACTATTCAATGTGTTTCATCAATTCCAATCACTTTTCAATATGATGCTCAAATTACCCCCAGTTCTAGCCAGTGATAACTCCTTCAAATTGTCTTTTGTGTGTGTGTGTGTGTGTTTTTATATGTTCCCATCCATCATTTAGCACACAACTCACCATGTATTTTCTCTGTTCCACCTTTGGAGCCAACTGTTTGTCCAAGAACCGGTTCATTTACTGGGGAGTAGTATTTGGAAACTAAGATCTGAGTCTTGAGGATCATGCCAGCCTTCTTTCTTATCCTTCATATATGAACGTGCTTTTTAAATCTCTCTGGAATCCTTTAGGAGCTTTTCCCAGCCCCACCCTGTGTTCTGAAACTTCATGATAATGTGCCATGGGTTTGTTTTTCAATTTCTTACAGCTTTTTCAATCTTAAAGCCTCGTAGCTATCAGTTCTAAGAAATTGTCTTCAGTTATTTCTTCATGACTTTCTCCCCTTCATTTTGCCTATTTTTCTTTCTAAAACTCCTATTATCTAGATACTGAGTTTTCTGGATAGATCTATTTCCTCTCTTGACTGTGTGTTCAAATATAATACCTTATTATGTGTTGATTGCATATAACAAGGTTCAAGATAATAACAGCTTTATGCTTAGTGAAACTATATAATGTAGGGGACTTGGAGACAGCTTGCAGCTCATTGAAGTAGTGGTGGGTGTGTGAGAGAGATGGTGTAATGGAAAAAGCAGTGGATTGAAAGGCGGACTGATGTCTATCCTCAGTTCTGCAAGCTGCTAGTTTAAGGATTGTGGTAGATTGTTGGCAAAGGTAGTTGCCAACAATTCCTTCCACTCATGTAAATATATGTCACTACCTTTATGAAGAGGTGAATTTTATTTCTCCTTCCCTTGGATCTGGGTTACCTGACTTCCCTTGATCAACGGGATGCAGTGAAAGTGCCACTGTTTCTCCTGGGCGTGGTTAAGACTCTGTGCTTCTAGCGGGGATTTGCCCCAGAGAACAAGATCCCACATGACATAACTAAGACCCAGTGCAGCCAAATTAAGATAAATAAAGCAATAATTTAAAAAAAAAAAACTTTCCCTGTCTACTCTTTGTGTATTTTCTGTTTTGTGATGAGACTATTCAATGTGTTTCATCAATTCCAATCACTTTTCAATATGATGCTCAAATTACCCCCAGTTCTAGCCAGTGATAACTCCTTCAAATTGTCTTTTGTGTGTGTGTGTGTGTTTTTATATGTTCCCATCCATCATTTAGCACACAACTCACCATGTATTTTCTCTGTTCCACCTTTGGAGCCAACTGTTTGTCCAAGAACCGGTTCATTTACTGGGGAGTAGTATTTGGAAACTAAGATCTGAGTCTTGAGGATCATGCCAGCCTTCTTTCTTATCCTTCATATATGAACGTGCTTTTTAAATCTCTCTGGAATCCTTTAGGAGCTTTTCCCAGCCCCACCCTGTGTTCTGAAACTTCATGATAATGTGCCATGGGTTTGTTTTTCAATTTCTTACAGCTTTTTCAATCTTAAAGCCTCGTAGCTATCAGTTCTAAGAAATTGTCTTCAGTTATTTCTTCATGACTTTCTCCCCTTCATTTTGCCTATTTTTCTTTCTAAAACTCCTATTATCTAGATACTGAGTTTTCTGGATAGATCTATTTCCTCTCTTGACTGTGTGTTCAAATATAATACCTTATTATGTGTTGATTGCATATAACAAGGTTCAAGATAATAACAGCTTTATGCTTAGTGAAACTATATAATGTAGGGGACTTGGAGACAGCTTGCAGCTCATTGAAGTAGTGGTGGGTGTGTGAGAGAGATGGTGTAATGGAAAAAGCAGTGGATTGAAAGGCGGACTGATGTCTATCCTCAGTTCTGCAAGCTGCTAGTTTAAGGATTGTGGTAGATTGTTGGCAAAGGTAGTTGCCAACAATTCCTTCCACTCATGTAAATATATGTCACTACCTTTATGAAGAGGTGAATTTTATTTCTCCTTCCCTTGGATCTGGGTTACCTGACTTCCCTTGATCAACGGGATGCAGTGAAAGTGCCACTGTTTCTCCTGGGGGCGTGGCAGCTTCCACACTGACTCTTGAAGGTGAATAACTATCCTGCTGGAGAGGCCCTTGTGGATCTTCCAGCCTCATTAGAATGTCCCTAGACAGTGCTAAATAGACCAGAGATGAGCAGATCCCTTGAACTCAGACCGTTGTAGAATCATCAACAAATACATTGGTGGTGGTTCTGGGTTTCTAAGATTTGGAGGCGGCTTATTTCCTAGTAATAGGTAACTGAAACAGAAATTAGAATGTGGACGTGGAGTGTTGCTCTAACTAAAAGCTAAACTATGTGACATTGACTTGACTTCCAGACAGTAACCAGAGAGAAGACTGGAGTTTGGAAAAGTGGTAAGGAAATCACTGTGGAAAACTGGAAAAAAGGCAGCCCAGGTTAGGTACTGGCAAGAATATTCAACACTATTGTTGCCTGTGGCAACATAAGGAGAGCAAGTGTGCCTAAATGAACCTGTGAATCTAGCCAAGGAGATTTCTAGGCAGAATGTTGAAAATACCAGCGGTCTTCTTTTAGGCACTTATGGTAAATTACAAAAAAGAAAAAATAATGCACTAAATAAATATCTGTCTGGCTTTCAAGCAGAATTCTAGTCAATAAAAGATTTGTAAATTAAGAAATGTCCTCAGGATAAAGATCAAATCATGTGTGGCTGCAAAACCTTTATTTTTAATTTTGCTTTTCAAATATAATACCTTATTATGTGTTGATTGCATATAACAAGGTTCAAGATAATAACAGCTTTATGCTTAGTGAAACTATATAATGTAGGGGACTTGGAGACAGCTTGCAGCTCATTGAAGTAGTGGTGGGTGTGTGAGAGAGATGGTGTAATGGAAAAAGCAGTGGATTGAAAGGCGGACTGATGTCTATCCTCAGTTCTGCAAGCTGCTAGTTTAAGGATTGTGGTAGATTGTTGGCAAAGGTAGTTGCCAACAATTCCTTCCACTCATGTAAATATATGTCACTACCTTTATGAAGAGGTGAATTTTATTTCTCCTTCCCTTGGATCTGGGTTACCTGACTTCCCTTGATCAACGGGATGCAGTGAAAGTGCCACTGTTTCTCCTGGGGGCGTGGCAGCTTCCACACTGACTCTTGAAGGTGAATAACTATCCTGCTGGAGAGAGGCCCTTGTGGATCTTCCAGCCTCATTAGAATGTCCCTAGACAGTGCTAAATAGACCAGAGATGAGCAGATCCCTTGAACTCAGACCGTTGTAGAATCATCAACAAATACATTGGTGGTGGTTCTGGGTTTCTAAGATTTGGAGGCGGCTTATTTCCTAGTAATAGGTAACTGAAACAGAAATTAGAATGTGGACGTGGAGTGTTGCTCTAACTAAAAGCTAAACTATGTGACATTGACTTGACTTCCAGACAGTAACCAGAGAGAAGACTGGAGTTTGGAAAAGTGGTAAGGAAATCACTGTGGAAAACTGGAAAAAAGGCAGCCCAGGTTAGGTACTGGCAAGAATATTCAACACTATTGTTGCCTGTGGCAACATAAGGGAGAGCAAGTGTGCCTAAATGAACCTGTGAATCTAGCCAAGGAGATTTCTAGGCAGAATGTTGAAAATACCAGCGGTCTTCTTTTAGGCACTTATGGTAAATTACAAAAAAGAAAAAATAATGCACTAAATAAATATCTGTCTGGCTTTCAAGCAGAATTCTAGTCAATAAAAGATTTGTAAATTAAGAAATGTCCTCAGGATAAAGATCAAATCATGTGTGGCTGCAAAACCTTTATTTTTAATTTTGCTTTTCAAAAAAATTTTTTAAATTTGTATTTATTTATTTATCTTTGGCTGTGTTGGATCTTCATTGCTTTGCTTAGGCTTTCTCTAGTTGTGACAAGCAGAGGTTTCTCTTCATTGCAGTGCATGGGCTTATCATTGCAGTGGCTTCTTTTGTTGCACAGCACAGGCTTCAGTGGTTGTGGTTTGTAGGCTCAGTAGTTGTGGCTCAGGAGCTCTAGAGCAAGGGCTCAGTAGTTGTGATTCATGGGCTTAGCTGCTTTGTGGCACGTGGGATCTTCCCCAACCAGGGATGAACCCAGGTTCCCTGCGTTGGCAGGCAGATTCTACTGCACCACCAGGGAGGTCCTTTTTTTATTTTTAAGATGCCAAAAAAGATTTAATGTGGTACTGTCAAGGCTATCTCAGGGCTTCTAGGAATCTTAAGTGCATTTTCCAACCTCAGAGGTCTATTTTTAGAAAGAATATGCTATGAATAATCAATGTGAATTTGGGAGCATGGAGCTAAGCCTCATTAAGATATACAGAAATTCCCCAGAAGTTTTGAGAAAATTCCATTGGATATAAATTTGGGGGCATGGAATGAACCTCAATAAGATTTATAGAAAATCCACAGAATCTTAAAGATAATTACATTAATGAAGGGCTTCCTAGGTGGCGCTAGTGGTAAAGAACCTGTCTACCAGTGCAGGGGATTTAGGAGAGCCAGGTTTGATCCCTGGGTTGGGAAGATCCCCTGGAGAAGGGCATGGCAGTCCACTCCAGTATTCTTGCCTGGAGAATCCCATGGACAGAGGAACCTGGCGAGCTGCAGTCCATAGGTCGCATAGAGTTGGACACAATTCAAGCAATTTAGCACACACATGTAAATTAATGAAAGGACTACCAGGTTGGACACAGAAACAGTTCAAAATGAAAAGTTTCTGGGCATGTGAGGCTCTACTAGCATGAAGCAGATTGAGAGAGACTTATGGTAAATTCAAAAAGAAAAAATAATGCACTAAATAAATATCTGTCTGGCTTTCAAGCAGAATTCTAGTCAATAAAAGATTTGTAAATTAAGAAATGTCCTCAGGATAAAGATCAAATCATGTGTGGCTGCAAAACCTTTATTTTTAATTTTGCTTTTCAAAAAAATTTTTTAAATTTGTATTTATTTATTTATCTTTGGCTGTGTTGGATCTTCATTGCTTTGCTTAGGCTTTCTCTAGTTGTGACAAGCAGAGGTTTCTCTTCATTGCAGTGCATGGGCTTATCATTGCAGTGGCTTCTTTTGTTGCACAGCACAGGCTTCAGTGGTTGTGGTTTGTAGGCTCAGTAGTTGTGGCTCAGGAGCTCTAGAGCAAGGGCTCAGTAGTTGTGATTCATGGGCTTAGCTGCTTTGTGGCACGTGGGATCTTCCCCAACCAGGGATGAACCCAGGTTCCCTGCGTTGGCAGGCAGATTCTACTGCACCACCAGGGAGGTCCTTTTTTTATTTTTAAGATGCCAAAAAAGATTTAATGTGGTACTGTCAAGGCTATCTCAGGGCTTCTAGGAATCTTAAGTGCATTTTCCAACCTCAGAGGTCTATTTTTAGAAAGAATATGCTATGAATAATCAATGTGAATTTGGGAGCATGGAGCTAAGCCTCATTAAGATATACAGAAATTCCCCAGAAGTTTTGAGAAAATTCCATTGGATATAAATTTGGGGGCATGGAATGAACCTCAATAAGATTTATAGAAAATCCACAGAATCTTAAAGATAATTACATTAATGAAGGGCTTCCTAGGTGGCGCTAGTGGTAAAGAACCTGTCTACCAGTGCAGGGGATTTAGGAGAGCCAGGTTTGATCCCTGGGTTGGGAAGATCCCCTGGAGAAGGGCATGGCAGTCCACTCCAGTATTCTTGCCTGGAGAATCCCATGGACAGAGGAACCTGGCGAGCTGCAGTCCATAGGTCGCATAGAGTTGGACACAATTCAAGCAATTTAGCACACACATGTAAATTAATGAAAGGACTACCAGGTTGGACACAGAAACAGTTCAAAAATGAAAAGTTTCTGGGCCTGTGAGGCTCTACTAGCATGAAGCAGATTGAGAGAGAGCTACTTACTACAGATACGGAAATCTGTAGGAAAGATTCTTAAGGAAAAGGAGGGACAGAGAGTGGAATCAAGAGATCAGAAGGCAAAGCCAGAAACAGATCAGTGTTTGATCAAAGCAAAGATCGGCGAACTACAGTCCATAAAGCCAATCCCACCTATTTTTGGATAGCCCAGAAGCTAGGAAGCCGGGCACCTGCAGCTCTTGCTTCTTGAGAGCCGGCTTCTGGCTATCCTGGTGAGAAGAGGACCTGGCAGATGAGAGTTCAAGGGACAGAGCCACCCAGCCTAGTCTCAGGCACTCCAGCAATGCCAGCCAGGGCACCAGATAAATGGGTCAAAGGCCTTTCCATCCTACACCCCAGTTGAGGGGCCCCACCCAACATTATGGAGAAGAGCTCTCCCCTGAGTCCTGTCCACATTGCAAAATCATGAGCAAATGAATAGTTTTATTTATGTTTCAGCCACTCAGTTTTGCTGGTAATTTGTTAAACTGCAATTGTAACTCGAGTGCATTTTTTTCGTTTCTGGACTAGGCAGGGACTTCATCCGGGCTCCATTTCTTCCTGTATACAAATCAAGGATTGGACAAGTTAGTCTCCTAAGCCTCCTCTCGGGGCTAACATTCTATTATTGGGTGAATAACTCAATCGTTCTGAGCCTCCTATCACCACAAGATAGGTATAATTAGTTGTGCCGAGGTGCAGCAGATGAAGCGTGAATAAAATAAAGTCAAGGCTCTGGAGGACAGGATACAGGGCAGCAGAGAAGTAATCTGAGATTTGTTGTTGTAAACATTCTTCCAACCATGGGGGGAAAAGAAAGCAAACAGGATCTTTGCACGCAGTTTCAAAAAGCTCATTTCAATGGGCAGAACTGGCCCCACATTCCTCAGAAAGAGCAAACCATGACTGTAATAACTTCTTTTTTTATGAAAACACCCGTGTGAAGTTCTGCAGCACAAAGTCAACTCTGGCTATGGAACAGATCTGTATGGTTGGATTTGCTGGATGCCCTAGAAAAGCAAAGGCATTCTTCTGGATACTTGACTCCTAGGTATTCCACGTGTTCTGAATTAATCTTATTTTCTGTAGAAGGTCTATCACAGCACACCTGGGAATCAGAGGCTGTGCAGCCAGCCCTGAGAAAAGAGAAGGTAGACAGAATCTACGCAACCATTATAGTCAGCCTGCCTTCTTCCTGTGTTCCTAGATATTCAGGGAGTAGGCAGAAAAATAAAATTCTGGTTGTAAAGCTTTCAGCCTATATTGAGGAGCTCTAAATGTAAATCGGGCTTCCATGGCGGCTCAGTGGTAAAGAATCTGCCTGCCAATGCAGGAGACTCAAGTTTGATCCCTAAGTCAGAAAGATTCCTTGGGAAAGGAAATAGCAACGCACTCCAGTATTCTTGCCTGGGAAATTTCATCGACCGAGGAGCCTGGCGGCTACAGTCCGTGGGGTGGCAGAGAGTCGGACAGGATTTAGCCAATGAAACATGTAAATGTAAATAAATTGTATCAACAGAATTACTTTATTTTCTGTCTGTCTTTCTGATAGTGTCTATCGTATTTCATTATCAGCAAAAGAAACGGGTAACGGGAAACAGTTCTGGGCTGAATGTCCAGAGAAACCCCTTTGTGGTCAGGGCTTGGCTATTTCTTGATTCCCAGGAATGAAATGAGGCTCAACTGGAAAGTAAAAATGGACGTTAAGCTAGACAGGAGATTAAAACACAGAAGCATCAGGAGAAAGAGCAACGTGAGGTGTGTGAAAATGAAGAATTCAGAGGTGCAGAGAGAGATTTTTGGAATTCTTAGCAAAATTTTCTGGCTAGTTTGAGATGTGACTGCAGTATTTGCACAAACACAAAGTCATGTTTGCGTTCTTGTTGCCACGGCCGTTAGTGGAAGCAGAGAATGGAAAAGAAAAAAAAAAGAAACAGCAAAACCCGACCAGGGAGCTAAGAGGTTCGCAAAAGAAGACAAAACCAAAAAAAGGCAGTTAGTAAAGAAGGAAGGGAGGAACTTCTTTGTTGGAACTCGACTTTCAAAGCCGTGGGCCCCACCCAGCCCGGGACTGCCCACCAGGAGGATGCGCAGAGCTGCCCGACACGTGGGAGGCCCAGCGTCTCGGGAGGGAGGCGTGGAGGCAGGCCGAGCAGAGCGAGCCTGGGAAAAGCGTGCCTCCGCGGGCCGGGGAACGGGGACCCTGGATCCTGGCTTCGACCTCCCACCCTCTACCCAACAGCCACAGTGACTCCGTTGTCTACCAGCGCGCTCCAGGGTGAGGGAATCCTTTGCCAGCCAAGACCCAGTGGACCTCCCTCCCTGCGTGCCTCCCGGGAATGGCCGGTCAGAGGTTAAGCTAATATGTTTGCAGACAGTAACGGGGGCTGGATGCCAATGGCCCAGCTCAGCGGAGTCACTATTTATGTTTCTTGGAACTCTCTTCCTTCCACTGTATTGACGCCTTAAAAAAAAAAAAGTGACAATCAAGCTCAGAGTCGACTCAAGTCTTGCAACTGTATTGATACATTAACCTGAGCCGGGGCTAAGAACTCGACGTGGCGCGGGAGAAGCAGAAGAAAGGAGGAAAAAACGAGGCCGGTAATGGGCCTCAAGGAAGCCTCCGCCGTGCTTTATCGGAGGGCAGGGCCGTGGGCGCGGGGCCGCTCCCATTGGCGCGGCCGAGGGAACGTTCCAGGGTGAGGCGGCCCCCACGAGCGGGCGGGGCAGGGAGGGTGAGTCACCCTGAGTCCGGGTACGAGCTAGTGAGTGAAGGGGCAAGAGGGGGCGGGGCGGGGCGGGCCTCCGGTGCACCCTGAGGATGTGGCGGCTATAAAAGCCCCACCCAGGCCAGCCGGCTCCGTTCTGCTCCTGGAGACGCTTGCTTATCTCTGCGTGCGGCCCAGGTAAGCGGGACGCCCCGCTCGCCCGCCCATCCGCTGCCGTCCGAGGCCGCCTACCTAGCGGGGGTACTTCGGGCAGAGGCGGGGAAGGAGTCTGCTTTGCAAAGAGAAGCTCAGGCGACGGGGGCAGGGGAGAGGGTTAGAGGGACGGTCTGCATTAGACACTCGGCGGGAAGGACTTCTGGACAAGAAGAGGGGGTGGGTGTGCTCTGGCATGTGGGGGGGTTGGCGCAAGGCAGACCGAGGGGGTCGGGCATCCCTCCTCAGTGCTTGCTGAAAGCCGGACGAGGTGGCGCCGGGCAGCGGGGGGCGGTGGGAGGCCCAGCATTCCAGACGCGCCAGGCGACGTTGGGGGCTGGGTGTGGCCACCCTGCGAGCCAGCCCCGAGTCGGTGGAGAGCCGAGGGTGCGGCACCCTCCACGTTGAACACGAGCCTTGCTGCCGTCTAGAAAGTAATCCCCGTCTGTTTTACGTTAACTTGAAACTTAACGCGTTTGTGAAACTTGTGCCGACCCGGAGCAGAGAAGCAGCTGGAGGGAGGATTGAGGGGCAGTGGTGTTTTTTTTTTTTTTTTTTTTTTAGCAGCAACCTCTTGCCCCAGTAGAACAGAAGGGAAGAACCTCAGCCCCCTTCTCCTTTGTCTAGATTATCCTGTAGAGCACTTCTCATTTCCGTGTGTCTGGAGAGTTTCCAGCTGGGTTGGCCGCATGTGCATCAGAAAGGAAGTGTCCCCCGTGGTTCTGTGGGTAGAGTTGTCTCTGGCTTACTGGCGCTGATGCGACACTGAGTCAAAGACAGAGGGTACAGAACAGGGCGTGGCTCCGTCGGGCCATTTCTTGTAGCTCTGTGAGAAGGGTTCTAGCGAGTCTGTATTCCATCAACTAGCAGTTGAGAAGAGGGGACATGGACGTCAATGTCCTTATCGATGAAAGTAAAGCGGTTTAAGAATTGCCCACAAAAAAAAAAAAAAAGAATTGCCCACAGAGGGTTACTATCAAAGATTCCCAAAAACATGTTCATTCAAAAATAAATTTGCAAAGCACTCTGAAAATATAAAGCGGCGTACCAAAACAGGCTGTCTTTCTTTTTGTATTAAGATTTGCCATTTTAAAGCTATAGAATGATATTCTCTGTGTGTAGAAGAACAGTAAGTAACCTCATAGGGACACATTCGGTCTTCACCCAGAACTATAAAGTTCTGGAGTCTGGGCTTATGGACCCCTGAGCTCGTGCTGTTTTGATGGGCTCTATCCAAAATGTACCCTACAGTGCCTGTCCTGAACTTGGTAGTTCAGAATGTAGAAGGCACTGTCGCACTGAAGCAACCTTGCAGAAGGGACTTCTATAGAAAGTCCTGATAGTACAGACCCAGTGTGGGGCCTGGGAGTGGGGGAAGCAGGGAGGGAAGGGAGGAGGAGGGCAGGGAAGGTGTGTGGGTAAGAAGAATAAATCACGGAAGTATTTTACTGGAAGTCTTAGTTTTAATGTTGGCCCTGATTAAATTATTGTAATGGGAAAATTATGTCTATTACCGTCTCTACTTGGCTGTGTCTTCCTCCCGCCACCTTGGAGACCCTCCTCCCTTTCATATTGCAAAAGCCCGTCCATGCTTACCCAGTTCTGCTGCTCCCCCCCTTCCTACTTTACTGTACATACACCCAGCTAGAGGCGAATAGATTGAATCAATATTAGGAATGGTTGGTGTTCCTAAAATTATCAGCAACCTCTCAGTAAAACAGAAGGGAAGAACCTCAGCCCCCTTCTCCTTTGTCTAGATTATCCTGTAGAGCACTTCTCATTTCCGTGTGTCTGGAGAGTTTCCAGCTGGGTTGGCCGCATGTGCATCAGAAAGGAAGTGTCCCCCGTGGTTCTGTGGGTAGAGTTGTCTCTGGCTTACTGGCGCTGATGCGACACTGAGTCAAAGACAGAGGGTACAGAACAGGGCGTGGCTCCGTCGGGCCATTTCTTGTAGCTCTGTGAGAAGGGTTCTAGCGAGTCTGTATTCCATCAACTAGCAGTTGAGAAGAGGGGACATGGACGTCAATGTCCTTATCGATGAAAGTAAAGCGGTTTAAGAATTGCCCACAAAAAAAAAAAAAAAGAATTGCCCACAGAGGGTTACTATCAAAGATTCCCAAAAACATGTTCATTCAAAAATAAATTTGCAAAGCACTCTGAAAATATAAAGCGGCGTACCAAAACAGGCTGTCTTTCTTTTGTATTAAGATTTGCCATTTTAAAGCTATAGAATGATATTCTCTGTGTGTAGAAGAACAGTAAGTAACCTCATAGGGACACATTCGGTCTTCACCCAGAACTATAAAGTTCTGGAGTCTGGGCTTATGGACCCCTGAGCTCGTGCTGTTTTGATGGGCTCTATCCAAAATGTACCCTACAGTGCCTGTCCTGAACTTGGTAGTTCAGAATGTAGAAGGCACTGTCGCACTGAAGCAACCTTGCAGAAGGGACTTCTATAGAAAGTCCTGATAGTACAGACCCAGTGTGGGGCCTGGGAGTGGGGGAAGCAGGGAGGGAAGGGAGGAGGAGGGCAGGGAAGGTGTGTGGGTAAGAAGAATAAATCACGGAAGTATTTTACTGGAAGTCTTAGTTTTAATGTTGGCCCTGATTAAATTATTGTAATGGGAAAATTATGTCTATTACCGTCTCTACTTGGCTGTGTCTTCCTCCCGCCACCTTGGAGACCCTCCTCCCTTTCATATTGCAAAAGCCCGTCCATGCTTACCCAGTTCTGCTGCTCCCCCCCTTCCTACTTTACTGTACATACACCCAGCTAGAGGCGAATAGATTGAATCAATATTAGGAATGGTTGGTGTTCCTAAAATTATCAGCAACCATGGAAGTTGTATTATTTTTAAAATAAGCAACTTTTTGCACCTAAACATTTGTAATTTATAGCATTTGAGGCTGTGGAATCAGGGAACTACAAAACAGCCAGGCAGCGGGAAGGAAGAGCTTCGATGAAGCCGGGTTTGACGTCCTTATTGATCAGGGGCGTTAAGACCACCACCTGTCACACTCTCCTCCCTTCTCACTCCATCTTTTACCTCAAAGCTTAAGTCAGCGCTTTCTCCAGAAATAAATTGCATCTGCCAAGGTAGGGTGTGGACCTCACGTTACATTTTTTTAGTTGGAGGTTTACAATTGGCGGACCCCCTGGATTTTGTGATTTCCTGCAGTGCCATATGGCTTGCCTCTTGTCACTGCTCAGGAAATATTGCCGACTCTTTGGCTTTGATCATGAGCGTGGTCTGGGACATCAGTATCTAACATTCTTTGTCTTTGAGCTGTTAACAATACTGTATTGACTGATATGTCCACAGCCGTGGCCATGAGTTTCCTGACTAGTTTCTAATTCAAGAGTTTTTCCTGGCATGGTAGATATTCTCCTATAATTGTTATTGATTTTGAGGTTTGTAGACGCTTCCTGCACCATTGCGCCTAGATTCTGGCCTTTGTTCTTTCCTCCTGTGGGGGGCTGTGGGCCTGCTGAGGGCATTTTTTACAGACTGAGGTTGAGTGTGCCATGGATGGACGTCCCACAGTCTCCTGGGCTGCTTTAAACATCTATTTATTCCATAATATTTATTAAGCACCTGCTATGTTCCAGTCACAGGTGTAAACTGGTATATACATCAGTGAAAAATACAGACCCCTCGCCAAACACACATGCAAACCACTCTGCACTTTAGACTTTAAATCTAGTGGGGAGAAATGCAAACATGAGTCAGTTGTATAGGCAGTAATTGGATTTTGAACTTTACTTTTTTCCAAATTAATACTAGTTTCTGAACTTGTTTGGGGCTCATTTCTGCTTTAATCCTTCCATTCCAAAGACCTGAGCTTCATGTTAAACCTGCTGGGCAAAGTGTTGTTTCAAGTTATCTTGACTTAACCTGCCTTCTGGATTTGACTGAGAACAGAAATGAAATGCTTTGTTTTTTGCATACAGGAATCCACTTCCCCCCTTTTTTTTTTTCCTGGTGCCACACCCTATTCTAGTTGTAGGCTGCATCAGAGGAAATACCACTCTTTGAAAAAAAGTTTTTTCCGCTGGTTCACTATCAGGTCTCTTTTTCTTCTTCCACTTGCCAGAGGTGGACCCTGTCTACTTAGCTGGAGAGCAGGGCAGCATAGGGATCAGGAGGGGTCCAGGTTTTCTCTTCTCAGTGGCCCCAAAACGCTGTCGTACTGTAGAGCCTGAAGCTTCTTAAACCATCTGAGCTCAGTCTTGTCAGAGAGAAGTTAATAGCATCCAAGTGGTGTGCGTTGTCCTCCTAGGCTTGGTGTGGAAAATTCTGAGTCAAGGGAGTGTCTGTCACATGGACTCCTTGCCCTTTGTCTCTGCCACGTCCGGGTTCCGGGTTCCACGTTCCACACTCCTGGCTCAGAGGAAAGCAGAGTCCCAAGGCCACTTGCAGACCCTTTCCCCTTGCCGCCTCCTTCCCCACCTTCCTTGCCTTGGCAGGTATAGGTTACTTTTCCTCATTGTCCTGTGGATACACCTACGGCCCACGGGGTCCCAGTGGTATAAAGGTGGGGACTGGGCTGTGGGAGGGGAGAAGAGCTACAGATCACAAAGAGAAAGAGGCTGTCCCTGAAAAGGGATATACCAGGCCTTACAAAGATGGGAATGAAAGCTGGGAATTGAAGCCTCCAGCTCTGTATGTATGGAACTGGAACTGAATTTGAGATCTTCAGTCTGAGGAAGAGAAAGAAAATTGAGGAAGGACAGTGTACTGGAAAAGAAAAGGAAAAAAAAAAAGACAATATGTAAAAGACCCAGGGTGTGTAAACCATCCAAAAATGTCCGTGAACACCTACAGAGTGCTGGACACTGTGCTCAGACCTATGGGAATGCACAAGGCAGACACCCTGTGGGTGGATAGAGTGGAAGGTGGCCTTTATGTCCTCAGCTCTGATATGTCTTAGACGCTCCAAGAGAGACCAGGAGCAGAGCAGGGAGAGGTGAAGGAGAAAAGTAGAAGTAGCTTTTGTATCCGTAAATTGCATGAGGATGTCAGCTAATCCAGATTGCACATCCCGGACCCAGGCATGGAAGTCATGGAACAGCACTAAGTGTGTTTGGAGAATTACCAATGCAGTCTGTGCTGAGTGTGTGCTTTCCTGGTGCCACACCCTATTCTAGTTGTAGGCTGCATCAGAGGAAATACCACTCTTTGAAAAATTTTTCCGCTGGTTCACTATCAGGTCTCTTTTTCTTCTTCCACTTGCCAGAGGTGGACCCTGTCTACTTAGCTGGAGAGCAGGGCAGCATAGGGATCAGGAGGGGTCCAGGTTTTCTCTTCTCAGTGGCCCCAAAACGCTGTCGTACTGTAGAGCCTGAAGCTTCTTAAACCATCTGAGCTCAGTCTTGTCAGAGAGAAGTTAATAGCATCCAAGTGGTGTGCGTTGTCCTCCTAGGCTTGGTGTGGAAAATTCTGAGTCAAGGGAGTGTCTGTCACATGGACTCCTTGCCCTTTGTCTCTGCCACGTCCGGGTTCCGGGTTCCACGTTCCACACTCCTGGCTCAGAGGAAAGCAGAGTCCCAAGGCCACTTGCAGACCCTTTCCCCTTGCCGCCTCCTTCCCCACCTTCCTTGCCTTGGCAGGTATAGGTTACTTTTCCTCATTGTCCTGTGGATACACCTACGGCCCACGGGGTCCCAGTGGTATAAAGGTGGGGACTGGGCTGTGGGAGGGGAGAAGAGCTACAGATCACAAAGAGAAAGAGGCTGTCCCTGAAAAGGGATATACCAGGCCTTACAAAGATGGGAATGAAAGCTGGGAATTGAAGCCTCCAGCTCTGTATGTATGGAACTGGAACTGAATTTGAGATCTTCAGTCTGAGGAAGAGAAAGAAAATTGAGGAAGGACAGTGTACTGGAAAAGAAAAGGAAAAAAAAGACAATATGTAAAAGACCCAGGGTGTGTAAACCATCCAAAAATGTCCGTGAACACCTACAGAGTGCTGGACACTGTGCTCAGACCTATGGGAATGCACAAGGCAGACACCCTGTGGGTGGATAGAGTGGAAGGTGGCCTTTATGTCCTCAGCTCTGATATGTCTTAGACGCTCCAAGAGAGACCAGGAGCAGAGCAGGGAGAGGTGAAGGAGAAAAGTAGAAGTAGCTTTTGTATCCGTAAATTGCATGAGGATGTCAGCTAATCCAGATTGCACATCCCGGACCCAGGCATGGAAGTCATGGAACAGCACTAAGTGTGTTTGGAGAATTACCAATGCAGTCTGTGCTGAGTGTGTGTGCTTGTGTGTGTGTGCATGAGTTTTATTTATGGAAAAGTAGGTAGAGTCCAGAGTGTGGAAAATCTTGATTGCTGTGTACACTTTTTTTCTGTAAGCAGCAGGGCCCCACTGGAAATGTAATATATGGGCCATAAAACATTGAAATTGAGTTGTAGATGAGAAGACCTTGATTTCTCAACCCTGAGAGTGCTTGGAGCCAAGTGACATCATTCTTCTGCACGTCTCTTTCCGCCTGCTCCAACCCCACATCAGGAGATGGACTGAGAGGCTCAGAGAGCTCAAGGCTGCATTGTGTCTGAAGGTAGCAAGCAAATATTGATTGAGATCAGGCAGCAGGAGAGACAGGCCAGAGCAAGTGCCGCTGTGTTCATCCTGCTTGATTTGATCAAGGCCACTGGGCAGAATTCCAGGATTTCTGGGGAATGACTTGCCTCTGTGACTCAGGCATTAATCAAGACCATAAAAACCAAGGAGAAAATTGTGTGCTTTCAAAAAGGTTCTGTTAAATAAAAAATGGTTTGGGAGAGGGGTAGAGAGTGGATGGAGAGTGGGTACTCCACCGCTTCCCCCCACTCATGCATTGTTTTCCCCTGCTTGTGGTTTAAAATTTCAGTCTGGTCCTGTAGACACAGGACTGTGCAGTAATGGCTTGGCGGGGAATCCCAGCAATCCACCCCCACACCCTCACCCATTTTTTTTGGTTTAAAAAAATCCTCCTTTGTATCATCCAGTCCCTGATTGATTCATCATGGTTGCTAGGGATGTGTTTTGCGGTAACATGTCAACACTCCACATTTTAAAAGTGGGTGACCATGAAGGGCTCCTGGGTGGTAGATGGAAAAGGTGGATAGAGTGGAAGGTGGCCTTTATGTCCTCAGCTCTGATATGTCTTAGACGCTCCAAGAGAGACCAGGAGCAGAGCAGGGAGAGGTGAAGGAGAAAAGTAGAAGTAGCTTTTGTATCCGTAAATTGCATGAGGATGTCAGCTAATCCAGATTGCACATCCCGGACCCAGGCATGGAAGTCATGGAACAGCACTAAGTGTGTTTGGAGAATTACCAATGCAGTCTGTGCTGAGTGTGTGTGCTTGTGTGTGTGTGCATGAGTTTTATTTATGGAAAAGTAGGTAGAGTCCAGAGTGTGGAAAATCTTGATTGCTGTGTACACTTTTTTTCTGTAAGCAGCAGGGCCCCACTGGAAATGTAATATATGGGCCATAAAACATTGAAATTGAGTTGTAGATGAGAAGACCTTGATTTCTCAACCCTGAGAGTGCTTGGAGCCAAGTGACATCATTCTTCTGCACGTCTCTTTCCGCCTGCTCCAACCCCACATCAGGAGATGGACTGAGAGGCTCAGAGAGCTCAAGGCTGCATTGTGTCTGAAGGTAGCAAGCAAATATTGATTGAGATCAGGCAGCAGGAGAGACAGGCCAGAGCAAGTGCCGCTGTGTTCATCCTGCTTGATTTGATCAAGGCCACTGGGCAGAATTCCAGGATTTCTGGGGAATGACTTGCCTCTGTGACTCAGGCATTAATCAAGACCATAAAAACCAAGGAGAAAATTGTGTGCTTTCAAAAAGGTTCTGTTAAATAAAAAATGGTTTGGGAGAGGGGTAGAGAGTGGATGGAGAGTGGGTACTCCACCGCTTCCCCCCACTCATGCATTGTTTTCCCCTGCTTGTGGTTTAAAATTTCAGTCTGGTCCTGTAGACACAGGACTGTGCAGTAATGGCTTGGCGGGGAATCCCAGCAATCCACCCCCACACCCTCACCCATTTTTTTTGGTTTAAAAAAATCCTCCTTTGTATCATCCAGTCCCTGATTGATTCATCATGGTTGCTAGGGATGTGTTTTGCGGTAACATGTCAACACTCCACATTTTAAAAGTGGGTGTGACCATGAAACTGCTGGGTTATACTCAGATTCTGCCATGCTGTTGAGCCCCATTGCAATGCATTTTTGTTTGTTTGTACAAATAAAAATTTGGGCTGTCTGGAGCTGGTTTTTCATAATTCATTTCAGTAGAACTTGTTTTTTTTATGTAAAGTGCTAACTTTTAGGTTTAGTTTGTGTCCATCTTTTTGCAAACTTTTTTTTACGTTTTACTGGGTGGGAGTTAGGGGAGAGTTTAAGGCTGTTTTTACTTGTACTATTTTTGTTGTAACTATGTTGTGGAAGTGAAACATTGACATACAATATAGTTTGGTTTTTTGGTTTTTTTTTTAAAACAAATCCTTTAGTTACCTTTGAGATGGTCTTTATGTTAGATGTTAAGTTGCCTGTTTTCCAGCAGCTGCATAGATTTCTTTAGTGTCTAGCTTTCCACTGTAAGAGCTTTGGCAGTCAGGCAGTTAACAGCCTCATTAATATTTTCAAGGCCAGAGGAAACTTGTTCTATTCCCTTCATTAGGGTGGAGCATCTGAGTTTTCTCCCCCGTGGTGAGTTATTTCAAGCTAGTTTGAAGTGGGTGTGGCTCTTTCAGTCAGTCTTGTACCCCTCTGGTTATTTTCTTAAAAAAAAAACTTGCCCCTATAAAGGCACTTTTAACAGTCCTATCTAATCACCCAGTCCTTCCCTGGTATGTGGAGGTGCTCACCAACAGATTGAATTTGCTGACTTTTGTTTTTTTCTTTCCTACAAGTTGAAACCAGTTGGAGATCTGGGTGAGGCTGCACTGTTGAAAGAGTGACGCCATTTTCGGGTTCCATGGAGAGACCTGCCAGAAAAGGGGCAATGGTTCTGCTTCTAATGGGCTTTGTAATGTTTCCACTGTGCTGAGTGGACAGCCAGGGTGGGATTGTTCCCTAGAGTGTGGAGACTTCAAAACAATAGGTACATCAGTGCAGACCTGTTATTTTAGTAAGAAAATTCAGCCTTCAGAGCAAATACGGTGAAGGGATGCTATGCGTACTGGGGTCACATCCCCTTCAAACTTAAATATTGCAGCCAAATTTAAATATGTACCATTCAGAAACGTACCTCTCGGGCCCCCACGTGCCACGACGTTAGATGTGGCTGGTTTTAAACTTGGCCTCGCGTCTTCCCACCCTGGACATTCTCTGTCTCGTCTCCTCAGACTTTCCTCTGTTGCCATGGCTTGAACCTTCCAAAATGAGTGATTGCATTTCTCCAACTAGCCAGTACGTCACCTCTCAGACACTTAGCCGGCCTCAGGCATGCCGCTTTTATCTTTCTCTTCTCTGTTAATCTCTTGGGATTAAGACCCGCCTAGGTGACCTCAAAAGGACAAGGACCCAGGAGTCTGAAGACCTGGATCTGGACCCCTGCTTCCTTTCTTCATTAGCTGGGTGAGCTGGGCCTGTCTTCCTGGAGAGAGAAAGGAAGAGAGCTTGAAGGTCCTGCAGGGGTGGAGTCGGTGTTTCAGTTTTGTCTGTCACCCTCAGCGTTTAATGAGGGGCAGGCTGAATATGTGTGTGTATGTGTGTGTGTTAGGGGCTTGTTGATTGATTTTCTGGGTGTTCCCAGCGTTTGTAACCTACAGTAGCCCTGCCAAGACTTTCTCTTTCCACTTTCAAGGGTAACTGATCCCTGACATCTTTTCATTAATCAAATGCACTATATGAAACTAATGTTTTAACAAATGTTGTAAGTGACAAAGCCAGCTGTTTCTTCTGGAGTTTAATTAGTCGTCTGCAAAATGACTTTGCATTGGCAGGAGATTGGATGTAGCAAAGAAACCAGGATGTAATGAAGAAATCAATGGATTGGGTGTAGTGAAGAACTAAGAGCCATGTTTATTTCTAAAGTGAAAATACCTTTGCCTTAAGTTTGCATGAAGTAGGAAATATTTGTATATGGATACAATGAGACACTTGGGTGGAGTAATAGCAAGCTTCATGGATATTGTCTATTGGTTATTGTGATACTCTCTTTGCAGAATGGTTATAAATAATAACATATAAGTGTTATTTTAGTAAAATTCAGCCTTCAGAGCAAATACGGTGAAGGGATGCTATGCGTACTGGGGTCACATCCTTCAAACTTAAATATTGCAGCCAAATTTAAATATGTACCATTCAGAAACGTACCTCTCGGGCCCCACGTGCCACGACGTTAGATGTGGCTGGTTTTAAACTTGGCCTCGCGTCTTCCCACCCTGGACATTCTCTGTCTCGTCTCCTCAGACTTTCCTCTGTTGCCATGGCTTGAACCTTCCAAAATGAGTGATTGCATTTCTCCAACTAGCCAGTACGTCACCTCTCAGACACTTAGCCGGCCTCAGGCATGCCGCTTTTATCTTTCTCTTCTCTGTTAATCTCTTGGGATTAAGACCCGCCTAGGTGACCTCAAAAGGACAAGGACCCAGGAGTCTGAAGACCTGGATCTGGACCCCTGCTTCCTTTCTTCATTAGCTGGGTGAGCTGGGCCTGTCTTCCTGGAGAGAGAAAGGAAGAGAGCTTGAAGGTCCTGCAGGGGTGGAGTCGGTGTTTCAGTTTTGTCTGTCACCCTCAGCGTTTAATGAGGGGCAGGCTGAATATGTGTGTGTATGTGTGTGTGTTAGGGGCTTGTTGATTGATTTTCTGGGTGTTCCCAGCGTTTGTAACCTACAGTAGCCCTGCCAAGACTTTCTCTTTCCACTTTCAAGGGTAACTGATCCCTGACATCTTTTCATTAATCAAATGCACTATATGAAACTAATGTTTTAACAAATGTTGTAAGTGACAAAGCCAGCTGTTTCTTCTGGAGTTTAATTAGTCGTCTGCAAAATGACTTTGCATTGGCAGGAGATTGGATGTAGCAAAGAAACCAGGATGTAATGAAGAAATCAATGGATTGGGTGTAGTGAAGAACTAAGAGCCATGTTTATTTCTAAAGTGAAAATACCTTTGCCTTAAGTTTGCATGAAGTAGGAAATATTTGTATATGGATACAATGAGACACTTGGGTGGAGTAATAGCAAGCTTCATGGATATTGTCTATTGGTTATTGTGATACTCTCTTTGCAGAATGGTTATAAATAATAACATATAAGTGTTAATTATGCAGAACAGCAACTCATTGTTTCTGAAATTTTTTTTTTTTTAAAAAAACCTTTATTTATTTATTTATGACTATGCTGGGTCTTCGTTGATGTGTGGGCTTAGTTATTCCGTGTATGTGAGATCTTCCCAGGTGAGGGATCGAACCTGTGTCTCCTGCATTGGCAGATTGGTTCTTATCCACTGAGCCATCAGGGAAGCCCTGAAAGTTTTTTTTTTTTTTAAACACCTAGAGTGTGCAGAGCCCTCTTAAATCTGTGAGGGAAACTGGGACTGTCGAGCTGGTGACCGTTTTGTTGAATTGTACTGTGTATTTGCCACTTGAATATGGGGTACATGGCAGGAACTCAGGACACTTTTTCTCGGTAAGTCTAGTGGCATCAGAGGGTGTTTCTGATACTGAAAGCTGGGAGAAAGTGTTGGGGCAGGGGCACCACAGCCACCCTATTGGAGCATATACCAAAGTGATGGTGACTTGAGAAATGGGCGAAGTCCGCACCTAGGAGAGGACGAAGGTAAGGCGATGGGACAGGAGACACGAGTCAGGATGCTCTGGATTAAAGTAGTTACCGCGTGTCTGAGGAGAAGCAAGGAACGCTTCAGCTCAAGTCCATTTTTTTTTTTTTTCTTCTTTTGGCTGGAGCTTCCTTGTGGCATGAAGGCTTCTCTGGTTGCAGCCTGTGGTCTTCTCTGGTTGTGGTGTGTGTGCTTAGATGCCCCCCAGCATCTGGGATCTTAGTCCCCTAACCAGGGATCAAGCCCGTATCTGTTGCATTGGAAGGTGGATTCTTAACGACTGGCCTTCCAGGGAAGTCCCTAAAGCCCACTTTTGCTGGGGAGTAGATAGAGGGCTGGACAGAGCTGGAGGAAGAGAGCATCTTGGAAGGATGGATATTGAACTGTGTGATAAGATAAAGGAATGTAGTTGATAGTTGCATGAAGGAGTTAAACAACGATGGACAGTTAACAGGAAGATTTGCAGGCTTTTTAAAACCTGGATTTTCTGTCTCAGTATGTCGTGGGTATGGGAGAAGGATTAGGTGTGTCACATGGTCTATGGTTTGTGCAGTACCAAGGGGTTCACTGGGGACATGGTGGGGCAGCTGTCTCCCAGGCCGGTGCTCAGAGCTGGAAAGGCAGCTTAGAAGAACTCCCTGGCAGAACGTTGCCTTCCTCTGTGGCTGCGGCTTCCGGAACATCAGAACCAATGTGAAGTACCTGGTCTAATACACCCACCCAGAACCAGTTCTGATTTACTAGTCATCTTTTTGTTTTGGCATTTTTATCTTTTAGCTGTTTGACAGTGGGGCCTAGAATTCCTCGAGGCAGAGGGCGACAGCTTACCCCTCGCTGCAGACCTGGTCCCGCTCTGGCCGTATCCCAGGAGGGAGAGTCGTGGGAGGCATGACAGGCGGTCCCGTCCTAGGGAATCCCCCTCCACTTTGGTGATTCTCAGCAGGGTACTGAGGCGACCCTGTGCAATGTTTCTTGCCCCAAAGTTGAAGCTGGAGGTTATTCTTAGATTTTACGTTCTTCTTCTTACACTAAGTCTTCCAAATCTGATGTGTACTTTACACTTACAGCACATCTCAGTTTGGACTGGATACCTTTCAATGTCTGATAGCCCCACGTGGCTGCTGGCTGGTGGCTGGTACACTGGACAGTCTGGCTGCAAAACAAGACTCTTAGAGAAACAGACTTTATTTTCTGAGAGCAGTTTTAGGTTCACAGAAATACTGAGTGCAAAGTACAGCATTTGCATTTATTTCCCGCCCCCCCCCCCCCCATACACACGCACAGCCTCCCCAACTATCAAGATTCCCCACCAGAGCAGTGCATGTGTTTTAGTTGCTCAGCCTACACTGACACATCATTATCACTCAAATCTCATAGTTTATATTAGGCTTCACTCTTGTAAATTCTATGGGTTTTAACAAACCCTTACAGTATCACAGCCCAGAAAATGTTCTGTGCTTCACCAATTCCTCCTTCCCTTCTAATCCATGTCAACCACCGATCCTTTTTACCATCACCATGGTTGTGCCTTTTCATGAATGTCGATACTATGTAGCCTTTGCAAGCCAACTTTTTTCAGTTAGTAATATACATTTACGTTTCCTGTGTGTCTGATCATGGCTTTATAACTCATTTCTTTTTAGCGGCGAATAATACTACAATGTCGTGGGTATGGGAGAAGGATTAGGTGTGTCACATGGTCTATGGTTTGTGCAGTACCAAGGGGTTCACTGGGGACATGGTGGGGCAGCTGTCTCCCAGGCCGGTGCTCAGAGCTGGAAAGGCAGCTTAGAAGAACTCCCTGGCAGAACGTTGCCTTCCTCTGTGGCTGCGGCTTCCGGAACATCAGAACCAATGTGAAGTACCTGGTCTAATACACCCACCCAGAACCAGTTCTGATTTACTAGTCATCTTTTTGTTTTGGCATTTTTATCTTTTAGCTGTTTGACAGTGGGGCCTAGAATTCCTCGAGGCAGAGGGCGACAGCTTACCCCTCGCTGCAGACCTGGTCCCGCTCTGGCCGTATCCCAGGAGGGAGAGTCGTGGGAGGCATGACAGGCGGTCCCGTCCTAGGGAATCCCCCTCCACTTTGGTGATTCTCAGCAGGGTACTGAGGCGACCCTGTGCAATGTTTCTTGCCCCAAAGTTGAAGCTGGAGGTTATTCTTAGATTTTACGTTCTTCTTCTTACACTAAGTCTTCCAAATCTGATGTGTACTTTACACTTACAGCACATCTCAGTTTGGACTGGATACCTTTCAATGTCTGATAGCCCCACGTGGCTGCTGGCTGGTGGCTGGTACACTGGACAGTCTGGCTGCAAAACAAGACTCTTAGAGAAACAGACTTTATTTTCTGAGAGCAGTTTTAGGTTCACAGAAATACTGAGTGCAAAGTACAGCATTTGCATTTATTTCCAGCCCCCCCCCCCCCATACACACGCACAGCCTCCCCAACTATCAAGATTCCCCACCAGAGCAGTGCATGTGTTTTAGTTGCTCAGCCTACACTGACACATCATTATCACTCAAATCTCATAGTTTATATTAGGCTTCACTCTTGTAAATTCTATGGGTTTTAACAAACCCTTACAGTATCACAGCCCAGAAAATGTTCTGTGCTTCACCAATTCCTCCTTCCCTTCTAATCCATGTCAACCACCGATCCTTTTTACCATCACCATGGTTGTGCCTTTTCATGAATGTCGTATACTATGTAGCCTTTGCAAGCCAACTTTTTTCAGTTAGTAATATACATTTACGTTTCCTGTGTGTCTGATCATGGCTTTATAACTCATTTCTTTTTAGCGGTGAATAATACTACAATGTCTGAATGTAATGCAGTTTATTTATGAAGTATAGCTTTTCAAGTTAGGATTATATCCCAGGGGTGGGGTGTATGGCAGAGTCAGGGGCCAGGGTGTGATAGCGTCTGAGAGTTGTGGGAATGGAGGAGTTGGAATAGCTGTGACTTTCTTTTTTGCTATGCTTAAAAAGCTTCTGTATGCATCAATCAAGAGAGAAGAGTAGTGTAGGAGAGAGTTCGTTGTGAAAATCTTGCTGAAATATTTCCATAAACACAAATAAAGGCGAATTCCCTTCTCTACCATTCCCCTAACTCACCTCACGCAGAGTTGGAATCTGCCTAGTCCAAAGCCTTCTGATAGATGAGCAAATGTCTGTGTCAAAATACTCCAAGCCTATTGTACAAAGACACGTACACTAAGCATACTGTTGGAAGAGAACACAAAGCTGAATTGCGTGGGCACAGTTTCCTTGACCTAAGAATATTCAACAGAAAGAGACTGGAATTTCCCCACTAGTCCAGTGGCTAAGACTCCACACTCCCAATGCAGGGGGCCCAGGTGTGATCCCTGGTCAGGGAGCTAGACCCCACATGTGGCAGCTGAAAATCCTGCATTCCTCAATGTGGATCAGGGATCCCGAGTGCCATGATGAGGATAAATACATTAAAGTGGACAAATAAATAGATAAAATAATAATAAAAAGAGCAGAAAAAGAGTCGCTACCGTCCAGAGGTCATTTCCACTGTTTGAGGACGCAGCTCTGCTCTATTTTCTTTATTTTGGGGATGCTGCTGCTGTTGAATGACCTGTCTTGTCTCAGTTGAGGTAAATTTCCTGCCAGTTGAGCACTTCTTTTTTTGGCAGGGGTTGGTGCATCAGTTCCAAGAGCTGACTGTAATTGCAACATTGGAAAGCCAGTTCATCAGGTGGGCCATTTAATGTATTAACTGGAAGATGACGTTACTTCAGCCATTTTGAATCTTAAATACAAGGATCAGCCTTTTCATGGAATGTTAACATCGGAAGATCTGTCCATTATCTTTCTCATCAACAGTTTAACATTTTCAAACGTCTCTGTATTGATGAGCTAAGAGAATAATTAGGGATAAAAGACTCCATTTAGGAATGAGCTAGCATGAAAATGCTCTTGATTTCAGTACACATCCATAGTTTCCAGACCCTTTTTGATATATTACTGATGAAAAATACAGAAGTAGTGACTGGTTTGACAAGATTACTGTTTTTAAGGAGAACCAGAAGGTTCAGTCTTACCCTGTTTGGAGAAGTTGCAGCAGTCTTGGAAAGCATTTTTTTTTTTTTTTTTAATTTACACGTCAGCCTCCCCAGGTTCTCTTTAAACAGGACAGGAACAGGACTAGCTAGTTCCGTAGTTCATCCCAAACCCAAGGCAAACCATCTCTCAGCTTTAATTTTCCCGATCACAAGATGGAAATTGCATCTATTTGCAAAAATTACTCTAATATTGCCAGATGAAATGGTCCAAGAAGTACAGATTAGTATAATGTATTACTGTGCTTTAGGGGAAAGGAAAGTCTTTTCATAATAAAGACTTTTTGTTGTACTTTTCTTTCCAGCTTCTTTCAAAATGTCTACCGTTCATGAAATTCTGAGCAAGCTCAGCTTGGAGGGTGATGTAAGTATATCATTTTCATTTTGTGTAATTTTTGCAAGTTGGGGATCTCACTGGGTAACTGTGCCCCTTCCTTTCCTTATGCATCTAACGAAAATGAGGCCAGAATTACAGCACTCATTCCCCTTGGTTCCCATCTT
The DNA here is from genome assembly GCA_022376925.1 of Tragulus kanchil. Taxonomy (NCBI): domain Eukaryota; kingdom Metazoa; phylum Chordata; class Mammalia; order Artiodactyla; family Tragulidae; genus Tragulus; species Tragulus kanchil. Next base: position 288,747,098 of record JAIOJX010000032.1, read on the forward strand.
CCCCAGTACTTAGCTATTCCTAGTCATTCAATTTGAAAGGAACATTATGACTCCAGAAACCATTTGGTGTCACATTAGAATTGGACCCATACTAGTGACACTGACCTGCTGTATCCTATTGTATACTTAACACACCAGTGGTTGTAATCGTCATGATGATACAGAACTTTTTTTTTTTTTAATTTTTGGCTTCTTTTATTGGTTTTTCATTTATTTATTTTCATCCATCTTTATTCTTTGACCTGTTTGGGCCTCCCATTGCTGTGGCTTCTCTTGTTGCAGAGCACCGGCTCTGGGTGCGTGCATTCCAGAGCACTGGCTTGTAATTGGACACACCAGTCCAGCCGCTCTGCAGCACATGAGATCTTCCTGGGCCAGGGATCGAACTGGTGTCCCTTGCACTGCAAGACAGACTCTCTACCCAGTGGACCACCAGGGAAGCCCTGATACGAAACTTTTAACATCATGCCCTCAGATTTTATGAATGGTTGGCTTAAGCTGCGGCCATACTGAAGATGGTCCTGCATGTTTTAGACTACTTACAGTGTCCAGGGAGTTATTCCAGACAAGTTTTTTGTTTTGCTTTGTTTTAAGTTTAGAACCTGGGAAAGTTTTTCTCGAAAATAGCTAGAAATTTTTAAAAAACTATATAATAAAGTATTCTAATTCGTTATGTTGCCTTTTTTGCTTTTGGTATCAGGGAGCTCAGAGTTATATTTGTCTTTCACAGGAACCTGGAAAATCTAATGCATTTGCTTTTTGTTTTATGCAATTTTAAAAGCTATATGCAAAATTGTAAGTGATTGCAAATGCTTTTAGAATAAAGTAGCATATCAGTTATGAATATGTAAAATATCTAATATTACCATGCATCTTCCAGGTCTACTTGGCAGAACTGGCTTTTATAGAAACTCAGCAGTGACACTGATCTGTAGACCTCTCTTACAGATATTTCAAACTTTGCTCTCATTGAAATTAAAGTACAAAGCACTCAATTAGGATGACAGCAGCTTGGGTCATGAGGCACAGAACCCTCTGTCCCTGGTGCTTGCCAATAAACTGTTCAGATGGATGACATTGGCGCAGGCACAGGTTGTGTGGCGTATAAAGCCTACCTCGTTTTCCTCTTTCCTCTTAGACCTTGTGCATACTGTTGTTGGCAACCACACAAGCAGTGTGTTGAGGTACAGACAAGTCTAAGAGCTACATATATTTTTCTTGATGGATTGTATCATTGGTTCATTTTTGGTATCAGGTTTCATAAGAGGGCTTTTCATGATGCCTTTGAAGTTACTCAAGTACAACGTGTTTCTCTGTGTGCAGAAATGGGCTTGCAGTAGAAAATGTCCTGTTTCCCCCAATACCTTGAGGGAAGAGAAATACCACTTTTGCCTCCATAATTTGATTTTTTCAGATAAATGAATTTTATAGGGAATAGGTTCAATTGCCCATGTAATTTTATTTCCAGAGATATAAAGTTATGCAAAACTTTTCCCTCCTGACTGTTCTTAGAATGAGATGACATAGCACCTGCCGTGTGAAGCCGTACTTCATATGGCTGGATGACTAGACTGCGTGCCTTTGCAAATAATGGTTGGCACGGTTAATAAACAGGAAAGTGTGTTCCCATAGATCTCTATCCTCGTTTTGTAGCCACTAGAGCATATATAGTAAGTATTTCAGAATAACCCTTTGTCCTTACCTTTTCGTGAATGTATGCTCTCTTTCCATTGAGTTAATCTTACTGGAAAGTTGGAGTAGTGGAATATAATGGAAAACACCTTGATAATCCTCTGTGTTTCAGTTATATGTATTCACTGGATTTACTGTTTGGCCAGGATGGTCACAAAGACTTTTAAAACATTTCATCCAGTCATGAACTTAGACTTGTGGTTTGTCCTGTGAGACTTTGAAAGGATGGGATCTTAGTTGTTTACCTTACAGCCTCACTGCTATTAATAATAAATGCTGGGGAGCCATGTAATGTGATGTGTGTGGGTAGAAAGGTAAGTCAGGGTGACTCAGTCTCTTACTCTGTCCAGAAACTGAGCCAAGACAAAGTTATGATGTGATGGGAAGTGTGTTTTGAGGGGAGGCCAGCTGTGGGGAAAGCCTTGACGCTGAACGTGGTGGATAACTCTGCCAGCCTAAAGAACATTGCCAGTCCTGTTCTGTTTGTCCTTCGCCTTGGGACTGGATAGCTGTAAGAGTATTTCAAAGGAGAAAAGTTAAAACTTTGGAAAGGAGAACTGATGTAGAATCCTGCTATTATTTCAGCGAGTGGGTGGAGTGGGGTGGGCCCCTCAGAGCTGGAAGGGTAATGGACTTTGGAAAACACTGGAAAGGAAGGAAAGGAAGGAAAGGAAGGTTTAAAAAGCAGTGAGAAAAAAACATACTGAAAAGAGCAGTTAGCAGAGGGGATCATGTTAAAGACAGCGGAGGGGTTTTTGGTGATGGTCATTCTGACTGGTGTGAGGTGATGTCTCATTGTAGCTTTGATTTGTGTGTCTCTAATAATTAGCAGTGTTCAACATGTTTTCATGTGCCTCTTGGCAATCTGTACGTCTTGTTTGGAGAAATGTCTGTACACTGGGAACTCTGCTCAGTGTTATGTGTCACTCACTGAGCGAAGAATGGGTACATGTATATGTACAGCTGGCTTGCTTTGCTGTGCACGTGAAGCTATCACAGCTGTTGTTAATCAGCTAAACTCCAATACAAAGTAAAAAGCTTAAAAAAACAAAAACAGGGAGGATAGAGAGAGGAGAAAAAGGAGGTGGAAGTTGGCCAATACGAAGAGGATGTGGGCCAGATGGCCTGACCACCTTGGTGCCATGCGGTGGCCAAAGTAAGGGTTTAGCAGGAAGATGCAACCCTTGCTTATCTGATAGTCAGAGATAAGCAGGCAGGCAGTCTACATTTGCTTTTTAAAGAACCCTGAACTCAGTGATACAGGCTCAGTGGAAATTCATGTGCCTGTAGCAAAAACTTGGTGAAACACACTTATCATTCAGGCATTTCCACGTTGGCAGCTTGTTTCATACTGTTGCCAGCCCAAATTCCTGCTCTTCAAAGCCTTCCCCAAAGAAACAATGGTTTCAAGTGACCAGCTTTGTGTTGTCTGTCTTTGAGCTTGCATGAAAAGTAGAAATAGATTTATCATATTCTAAAGTAGCTGAGCCTTTGAAGAAGACTTCTCATTGGAAACAAGGAAGTTTTGTATCCTGTGTGTAATGACATGTTAATACCTATAGAGTTCCCCGGCCTGAGAATGATGTGAATTGGTTAAAAAAAAATTTTTTTTAGAAATTGATACTTCAACAGGAAGATTTTACATGTGTATGACTTCAGCGTGTTTGTCTTTTACCCTCAGCACTCCACACCTCCAAGTGCATATGGGTCAGTCAAAGCATATACCAACTTTGATGCCGAGCGGGATGCTCTGAACATTGAAACAGCCATCAAGACCAAAGGTAGGCCATATGTTTATCCTCTTGTCAAACTCTGACCAAAGGGGTTTAATTGTCATCAGGCCTTCATGGAGTGGTCCGAGCCTAGCCCATCCCTTCTTTCCTTCCTTCCATCTTCCTCCCTCCCTCCTCTCCTGGGAGAGAAGAGGATTTAAAGTGTGAGAAATTAACCGACTGGCTTAGTGACGTGGAAATAGGCTAGCTCAGGGCCGGGAGGTCTGCTCCTCTGGGTGTGTGCTTTGAGCACAGAGGCCCCATGCGCCTTCTCTAAGAAAGAAGTTGGTCATGGTTATCCCTAAAGGGCCTCCTTCTGGTCCTAAGCATCCCCTTGAATTTCATTTCCTTTGTTAGAAAAATGCTTGGAACATTACTGCTTTGCTCTTAGATTGATCTAATGAGCCACAAATTCAGACTTTTTTTTAAGTCCCCAAGTTATGCCATTCCTTAGGCCTGGAGCTCAAATTTAAAGAACTGTCGGGATGACTGTATTTCCTAGAGTTTCAGGATGGGTAAGAGGACCAGGAGGCATAAACGCCTCTGTTCTGAAATAAAGCAGAGAAAGCATTTTATGGGTAGAGTTGAGCAAGGGCCTGTTCAGGTCCTCATGCTTTTTTCTGTGTCTACAAAAGCCAGTGACCAGACTTTCAGACTTAAGTTAATGAACCATGTATCTCCGAGATTGCCCCATCACCGGATCCCTGGAAACACCGCAGTGACTTGTGATTCACCATATTCTTTTCCCCGTTTGGAGAGAGTGCTTCTTTTCAAGTGAAGCTTGATTGAGACACAGGTGTAATCCAGCAGCCACTCTGACTGCTGGTTCATCCCCTGCTGATGAGCTGTTGGACACTAGAATGATAGAATGTTTTACTTATTGGTACACCCCTACAGTTCACGAACAGGTCACTACTGACTGGGCTCTCAGTCAGTGTAACCTGGGGGCCTAAACCTGGGGTGACCGTATGTCCCTGTTATGTCTTTATATTTACTGATGCCTTGAGAATTTGGATGTCGATGGTTAAAAAAATTTTTTTTAGAAATTGATACTTCAACAGGAAGATTTTACATGTGTATGACTTCAGCGTGTTTGTCTTTTACCCTCAGCACTCCACACCTCCAAGTGCATATGGGTCAGTCAAAGCATATACCAACTTTGATGCCGAGCGGGATGCTCTGAACATTGAAACAGCCATCAAGACCAAAGGTAGGCCATATGTTTATCCTCTTGTCAAACTCTGACCAAAGGGGTTTAATTGTCATCAGGCCTTCATGGAGTGGTCCGAGCCTAGCCCATCCCTTCTTTCCTTCCTTCCATCTTCCTCCCTCCCTCCTCTCCTGGGAGAGAAGAGGATTTAAAGTGTGAGAAATTAACCGACTGGCTTAGTGACGTGGAAATAGGCTAGCTCAGGGCCGGGAGGTCTGCTCCTCTGGGTGTGTGCTTTGAGCACAGAGGCCCCATCGCCTTCTCTAAGAAAGAAGTTGGTCATGGTTATCCCTAAAGGGCCTCCTTCTGGTCCTAAGCATCCCCTTGAATTTCATTTCCTTTGTTAGAAAAATGCTTGGAACATTACTGCTTTGCTCTTAGATTGATCTAATGAGCCACAAATTCAGACTTTTTTTTAAGTCCCCAAGTTATGCCATTCCTTAGGCCTGGAGCTCAAATTTAAAGAACTGTCGGGATGACTGTATTTCCTAGAGTTTCAGGATGGGTAAGAGGACCAGGAGGCATAAACGCCTCTGTTCTGAAATAAAGCAGAGAAAGCATTTTATGGGTAGAGTTGAGCAAGGGCCTGTTCAGGTCCTCATGCTTTTTTCTGTGTCTACAAAAGCCAGTGACCAGACTTTCAGACTTAAGTTAATGAACCATGTATCTCCGAGATTGCCCCATCACCGGATCCCTGGAAACACCGCAGTGACTTGTGATTCACCATATTCTTTTCCCCGTTTGGAGAGAGTGCTTCTTTTCAAGTGAAGCTTGATTGAGACACAGGTGTAATCCAGCAGCCACTCTGACTGCTGGTTCATCCCCTGCTGATGAGCTGTTGGACACTAGAATGATAGAATGTTTTACTTATTGGTACACCCCTACAGTTCACGAACAGGTCACTACTGACTGGGCTCTCAGTCAGTGTAACCTGGGGGCCTAAACCTGGGGTGACCGTATGTCCCTGTTATGTCTGTATATTTACTGATTGTGCCCCTCTGTACCTTCAGAATTGTCTTATTTTGTAGGGTAAATTCACCTTTCCCAAAACCATTGGAGAAACTGGAGACTGTGTTTCCAGGGATAAGAAGGAGTATAACAAGATCCTTTAGTTCCTGTGGTTCTAATAGGACACAGGTTTGCATCGTCAGCCTCAAAGCAATTTAGTTTCCATGGAGGACACTGTGGGCACGTCCAGTCTGGACGACTAACTAGATCTTCAAACACCATCTTTTTGGTATTTTTCAATGACCATACTTGTCAGAGGGCAGGCTGGGAAGTGAGGAAATCACTAATCAGAAAATGAAACTGAAAATCTGCAGGTCTTATCTCCCTGCAGTCAGTTTTGCTTGGTAGAACCTGGTGGATGAGAGCGTAAGTGTTGCGGTTTCAAGTGTTAGTTCTGCCACTAGCTGCAGACTTTGGGAAAACATTTAGCTTCTTTAAGCCTGAACTTCTTTACTCTAAAGGGGAGCTAATAAAGTTCCCTCCTCACAGGGTTGTTGTGAAGTATGAAGCAGGTAGCACGGTGCCTGAATATTTCAGAATAGAGTAACGTTTTAGAATATGTTACCTTAATACACAGACACAATCTGCTTGTGTATAAACTCGCCCTGTCTCACTATTTGGATGTGCCTGTATTTCTGGGGTTCCCCAACAAGCCATTGTAGAGACACAATTGAAGTGGAACAGTTCACTCATCTGACAAAGATGGTGCCTTTTACAAGCTTGAGACAAAGGCTGCTTTTGTCCCTGCGTGAGAAAGCTTTTGGTGCACTGGAATGTAAAGATTGTGCAAGTGAACTCTGGTAACAGCTGAAACTCCCAGGGTAATCCAGCAGCCACTCTGACTGCTGGTTCATCCCCTGCTGCTGAGCTGTTGGACACTAGAATGATAGAATGTTTTACTTATTGGTACACCCCTACAGTTCACGAACAGGTCACTACTGACTGGGCTCTCAGTCAGTGTAACCTGGGGGCCTAAACCTGGGGTGACCGTATGTCCCTGTTATGTCTGTATATTTACTGATTGTGCCCTCTGTACCTTCAGAATTGTCTTATTTTGTAGGGTAAATCCACCTCCCCCAAACCCATTGGAGAAACTGGAGACTGTGTTTCCAGGGATAAGAAGGAGTATAACAAGATCCTTTAGTTCCTGTGGTTCTAATAGGACACAGGTTTGCATCGTCAGCCTCAAAGCAATTTAGTTTCCATGGAGGACACTGTGGGCACGTCCAGTCTGGACGACTAACTAGATCTTCAAACACCATCTTTTTGGTATTTTTCAATGACCATACTTGTCAGAGGGCAGGCTGGGAAGTGAGGAAATCACTAATCAGAAAATGAAACTGAAAATCTGCAGGTCTTATCTCCCTGCAGTCAGTTTTGCTTGGTAGAACCTGGTGGATGAGAGCGTAAGTGTTGCGGTTTCAAGTGTTAGTTCTGCCACTAGCTGCAGACTTTGGGAAAACATTTAGCTTCTTTAAGCCTGAACTTCTTTACTCTAAAGGGGGAGCTAATAAAAGTTCCCTCCTCACAGGGTTGTTGTGAAGTATGAAGCAGGTAGCACGGTGCCTGAATATTTCAGAATAGAGTAACGTTTTAGAATATGTTACCTTAATACACAGACACAATCTGCTTGTGTATAAACTCGCCCTGTCTCACTATTTGGATGTGCCTGTATTTCTGGGGTTCCCCAACAAGCCATTGTAGAGACACAATTGAAGTGGAACAGTTCACTCATCTGACAAAGATGGTGCCTTTTACAAGCTTGAGACAAAGGCTGCTTTTGTCCCTGCGTGAGAAAGCTTTTGGTGCACTGGAATGTAAAGATTGTGCAAGTGAACTCTGGTAACAGCTGAAACTCCCAGGGTAATAAAAATACCTCCAGGCCCTTTCTGAGTTAGTAGAAAAGTACTCAAGTTTCTTAGCAGAAACGTCTGGAGGGCTGAGATCGGAAGTTCTGCCTTCCAGTTTGGTCCAGGGCAACTGACAGTACCATTATCAGGGTTTCAGCTCCTTACTGCATGCTGCTCATCATGGGCTGGCGTGACACCAGGCTCTTTAGGAACATTCTTCCTAGGTGAACTTCAGATTAATCCTCTCATATAGGGTACTATCATCCCCCGTTTATGGAGGACACAATTTAAGATTAACAGGCTTCAGGTTTCTTGGCTGTGGTTCAGACTGGGGTTTGAACACGACTCTATTCCATCCTCAGGGCTGAGTTCTCAAGCACCCTGTTACACCACCCACTTGACAGGTCAGACTTCTTACTTTGCCCTGAGTCGTGTTCAGGCATGAGAACATTTTCTAGCTGTGATTCTGTGGATATAAGATATGTGTCATACCTGTGGGTTCAACTTTGAGTGCCTGGGTTTCTTTCCTCCCAAACTTAATGCCCAGTGAGTCCCACTTAGAGCTGCTTTTTATTTACTGACTTATTTTTGGTGCCTAGTGATTTTAAAGAGTACCTGAATTTTCTTGAGTTAAGTCTGATGGTCCTTTAAAATAGTTTCTAGATTGTTGGTATACTTAGAACCTTAAATTCTTCTAGGAAACTCTTGAAAGAACATTATATCCATACAGAACTCAGTATTGTAGCAAAGATGTCATTATCAGCATTGGTCATGATGGTGACTAAACCCAGGTCCATCTTCTAGTTTGGGGTTGACTTAGTAAATTATGGTAACTCTCTTTATATTACACAGACTATCTGTAGGATCTCACCAAGACACGAAAAGTAAAGTTTATGAACTGTTGTTTTACATTGCTGTTGAAATGTAATTCACATCTCATACAATTCACCTATATGAAATGTAAAAGTCAATAATGTGTTTTTTCCTAGTATATTCATAGATTTGTACAACCATCACTGCAGTCAGTGTTGGAACACTGATTTTAACGTATATGTCACCTTAAATTTGTCAATTGCAGAAAAAATGGGCGTAGAATACAGAGAATTCCCTGGTGATCCAGCAGTTAGGATTCCATGCTTCCACTGCAGAGGGCTTGAGTTCAATCCCTGGTTGGGAAACTAAGATCTTACAAACCACGTGGTGATGCTCCCCTCACCAAGAAAATAGTATATACAGTATGATCACAACACGATTTTTTTTTTGTCAAAAAGAAAAACAACGGCATTATTAACTGATACATAGAATTAGGGGCAATTTTTTTTCATGTGCTTTTAGTGTATTGTATATTTTCCAAATTCTCTATGATGGCATTATATTACCTTTGTAATGGGAAGCAATAAACCAAATTAAAATCAAAAATGAAGTCATTACAGTCAACTCTTGAACAACAAGGATTTGAACTGCATTTATAGGGATATTTTTTAATAGTAAGTACTACACATTTAGAGGTTGGTTGGACGCATGGATTAGAACCGAGGACGTGGAAGGTTGATTATAAGTTATGTGTGGATTTCTGACTCTTGAGAGGGTTGGCACCCCAAATCCCTGAGTTGTCCAAGGGTCAGCTGTTGTTGAGAAAGTCACATCCTTTCTGGTTTTTTTTCCTCCTTCCCCTTGATGTTTTTATATACTAACACTAATTTTTTAAAAAAAGTACTATCTTGATTTCCCTTTTAGAATGCCTTTCACTTTAAGTGTAATTAAGAAGCTTGTGCCACACCTTAACCAGCTTCCACCTCAAACCGGTTACCAGGAGAACACAGTGCAAATTCACTGGTGTTTCCTTGATATCAAAGGAAACAAAGGGTAAACCTCAAATGCTGATACAAACAAAGGCCAAAAGACTGTGAAAAGATGACTCTCTGGAGCCTCCTCAGATCGTTTAGCCCAGACGTGTGTGCACACTGATGTGTTCGTGTGCCAGTCGTGGAGCGTGCTGAGCGTTGCACTGCCTGACGTACATCTACCCTCCTGCCATCTGACCACTCAGGAAGAAGGGCTGCGAGCATGTTCCTTGTGCACGAGGGTTCCTCAGCGCTGGTAAACACACGGACTGCACACCAGGGCAGGCAGTGGGAGGGTGAGCAGGGCAGAGCTGGCTGAGGTCTGTAGGCTGATTTTAACGTATATGTCACCTTAAATTTGTCAATTGCAGAAAAATGGGCGTAGAATACAGAGAATTCCCTGGTGATCCAGCAGTTAGGATTCCATGCTTCCACTGCAGAGGGCTTGAGTTCAATCCCTGGTTGGGAAACTAAGATCTTACAAACCACGTGGTGATGCTCCCCTCACCAAGAAAATAGTATATACAGTATGATCACAACACGATTTTTTTTTTGTCAAAAAGAAAAACAACGGCATTATTAACTGATACATAGAATTAGGGGCAATTTTTTCATGTGCTTTTAGTGTATTGTATATTTTCCAAATTCTCTATGATGGCATTATATTACCTTTGTAATGGGAAGCAATAAACCAAATTAAAATAAAAAATGAAGTCATTACAGTCAACTCTTGAACAACAAGGATTTGAACTGCATTTATAGGGATATTTTTAATAGTAAGTACTACACATTTAGAGGTTGGTTGGACGCATGGATTAGAACCGAGGACGTGGAAGGTTGATTATAAGTTATGTGTGGATTTCTGACTCTTGAGAGGGTTGGCACCCCAAATCCCTGAGTTGTCCAAGGGTCAGCTGTTGTTGAGAAAGTCACATCCTTTCTGGTTTTTTTTCCTCCTTCCCCTTGATGTTTTTATATACTAACACTAATTTTTTAAAAAAAGTACTATCTTGATTTCCCTTTTAGAATGCCTTTCACTTTAAGTGTAATTAAGAAGCTTGTGCCACACCTTAACCAGCTTCCACCTCAAACCGGTTACCAGGAGAACACAGTGCAAATTCACTGGTGTTTCCTTGATATCAAAGGAAACAAAGGGTAAACCTCAAATGCTGATACAAACAAAGGCCAAAAGACTGTGAAAAGATGACTCTCTGGAGCCTCCTCAGATCGTTTAGCCCAGACGTGTGTGCACACTGATGTGTTCGTGTGCCAGTCGTGGAGCGTGCTGAGCGTTGCACTGCCTGACGTACATCTACCCTCCTGCCATCTGACCACTCAGGAAGAAGGGCTGCGAGCATGTTCCTTGTGCACGAGGGTTCCTCAGCGCTGGTAAACACACGGACTGCACACCAGGGCAGGCCTGCAGTGGGGAGGGTGAGCAGGGGCAGAGCTGGCTGAGGTCTGTAGGCTGGTGCGGCCTGGTCTGATCAGACGGCCCCAAAGCAGCTCTCCGCCCTCCCTTCCCCTCTACCCTAACCATCTCTTCTCTGGGGTGCGAGGGCATCAGTCTTTATTTCTAAAGAGCCTCATTGCCTCATCTGTTGCAGATTCTCTGTCTGGCTTCATCTCCAAGCTATTCTGTGCCCCACACAGAGCCTTTGCTCTCTCTGTGGTGTGCAGCCCCCTCTAGTCAGAGTGTGGCATGTGCATGCGTACTCAGTCACTTCAGTCACGTCTGCCTCTTTTGCAACCCCATGGACCATAGCCTGCCAGGTTCCTCTGGCCATGGGATGTTTGCCGGCAAGAATACTGGAGTGGGTTGCCATGCCCTTTTCCAGGGGATCTTCCTGATCCAGATATCGAACCCACATCTCTCGCGGCTCCTATATTGCTGGTGCCACCAGGGAAACCCCTAGAGGGAATGCTAATCCACTTCTAACATCTGGGCAGTTCCCACTCATCTCTTTCTCTCTTTTTTTTTTTTTGAAAAACATGGGTATTTTTTTGCCACGTTACATAGCATGTAGGATTTTAGTACCCCAACCAGGATCGAGGCATGGCGTCTGAACTCCTGCACCACCAGGAAAGTACCGCTCCTCCCATCTCTTGACTTGAACCCAAACACAGCTTCCTCTTCACACTTTCTCTTAGTGCGAGGCAAAGACTGGGTCTCCTAATACTTTTCATCTCACTGATAGTTCTTGTCACATTGTGTTAAAGTTATTTATCCGTGGATTTGTCTCTCCCACCAGATGTGAGCTCCTTGAGGGCAAGAACTTTATTTCATTAACCTTTTCTAATGCCCAGGCCCCTGGGATCATGGGAGAAGGCACATGTTTAACTTGAATGATAGCAACAATGCACACAGATACCAGAGCAGACCAGGTGAGTGTGGACATGTGGCTGGCAAGATAAGGCAGCAGAGACAGATCGAATCTGGACCATATTCACAAAGGAGTGACAGTCTCCTAGTGACCTTCGAGGTCCCCTCAGCTGGTAAACACACGGACTGCACACCAGGGCAGGCCTGCAGTGGGGAGGGTGAGCAGGGGCAGAGCTGGCTGAGGTCTGTAGGCTGGTGCGGCCTGGTCTGATCAGACGGCCCCAAAGCAGCTCTCCGCCCTCCCTTCCCCTCTACCCTAACCATCTCTTCTCTGGGGTGCGAGGGCATCAGTCTTTATTTCTAAAGAGCCTCATTGCCTCATCTGTTGCAGATTCTCTGTCTGGCTTCATCTCCAAGCTATTCTGTGCCCCACACAGAGCCTTTGCTCTCTCTGTGGTGTGCAGCCCCCTCTAGTCAGAGTGTGGCATGTGCATGCGTACTCAGTCACTTCAGTCACGTCTGCCTCTTTTGCAACCCCATGGACCATAGCCTGCCAGGTTCCTCTGGCCATGGGATGTTTGCCGGCAAGAATACTGGAGTGGGTTGCCATGCCCTTTTCCAGGGGATCTTCCTGATCCAGATATCGAACCCACATCTCTCGCGGCTCCTATATTGCTGGTGCCACCAGGGAAACCCCTAGAGGGAATGCTAATCCACTTCTAACATCTGGGCAGTTCCCACTCATCTCTTTCTCTCTTTTTTTTTTTTTGAAAAACATGGGTATTTTTTTGCCACGTTACATAGCATGTAGGATTTTAGTACCCCAACCAGGATCGAGGCATGGCGTCTGAACTCCTGCACCACCAGGAAAGTACCGCTCCTCCCATCTCTTGACTTGAACCCAAACACAGCTTCCTCTTCACACTTTCTCTTAGTGCGAGGCAAAGACTGGGTCTCCTAATACTTTTCATCTCACTGATAGTTCTTGTCACATTGTGTTAAAGTTATTTATCCGTGGATTTGTCTCTCCCACCAGATGTGAGCTCCTTGAGGGCAAGAACTTTATTTCATTAACCTTTTCTAATGCCCAGGCCCCTGGGATCATGGGAGAAGGCACATGTTTAACTTGAATGATAGCAACAATGCACACAGATACCAGAGCAGACCAGGTGAGTGTGGACATGTGGCTGGCAAGATAAGGCAGCAGAAGACAGATCCGGAATCTGGACCATATTCACAAAGGAGTGACAGTCTCCTAGTGACCTTTGGGCCTTTTCTCCATTAGCTTATGTCTCGTGAGTGTGCTTTCTGGTTTTAAAGGATCTCCATATTTGGTGTATCTCACCTCTACCAAATGCATGATGGCTTTGTGTTTGTTCTGGCTTGAGGTAGACTCTGCAATTACTTACCTTAATTAACGTCTAGTTAGAAACTGAATAAAGCCATGCAAAAGTAGTAATACTGCTTAATTAACAAGAGGTTGCTGAGACTTAAATCTGTAGGAGTCTCTTGGTCTAGATTGGCCTTGGGTTAAATATATACTGCGAAGTGTACAACACAGCTGTGAATGGTTTACCATATGGGTCCAAATAACTAGAAAGGAAAGTCAGCTAAATTAGAAAAGGATGAATCTAGACTCCATAAAATAGATTGTAATTAGAAGCGGCACAACCCTAGAGTTAGAGTGAGTGCCAATAAACTGGTACAGCTTTGGTCTCTCACTGGAAGGGGAGGGTAATGAGTTGCCCTGTTATTATCGCCAGTGTTGATTTTAGCTGTATTTGTGTTCTCCGGAAGGGTTGCAATAGCGGGTGCTTTTCCCCCCACTTCTTACAGGCACAAGTATAGAAGCGTAACTGCAGCAAATTTTTGTACTTATTTTTTTTCTTACACTTTTAAAATGGAGCCGCTGAAGGTTTCCAGCATGGCTCAAAGACTCCCCTCTGGTGGCAGTGGGCAGCAAGCCAGAATGTGTGTTTTGGGTTTTCACCAGCACACCTGGAGGCATATTCATTCAGGTGAGACAGCAGTGAAGAATGTAGGATGCTGGGAGGCAGATTGGCTGGGAAAAGTGTCTCTCCCCTGGGAGGGATATTGGGAGGTGGGGCCTTAAAGCAAGAACCACCAGGTTTGAGTGCAAGCCTGCTTGTGGGAAAGGCCTTGTGAATCAGGTAGCCCAGAGTCTCCTCACTGTCCTGGTGGCTGAGCAGGAGAGAACACAGCCTTCCCACTGATGAAGACTTTCCCTTTTGTGTTCCAGTTTACTGTAGACCGAGTTCTCATCTTTCAGCACTGCTGGGAAGAGTGGCCAGTGCTGAGTCACAGCCGCCTTTATTCTGGGCACAGATTTTCTGATTTCCTTCAAGGTGATCATTGTCTGCTCAGTTATATAGATGCCAAACTCAAGCTGAGGAGCCTGTGAAACATGGGTGAAGGATTGCCAGTTACCTTTCTCATTGTAGGCATTGGCTGTTGTTGCCTACCTCTCAGCTCTTTTCTTTGTGATAAAGGATTACCTCTTTTGGGAAAATCAAATACCAGTGATATTCAGGGACCATGGAATTCACCACATTTTCATCTGGTGTTAGCTGCGCTGAGACAATGAGTAGTAGCTTCCCCATCAGCTGAGGTCAGGGTGAGTGGGTTGATTTCTCTTGCATCTGTTTGGATTTTTTACTTTCTGACTCAGGAGCCTGAGAGAGCAACAGACACACAAATTGCTGCTTGCATTCTGTGCACAATCCTTTATTTGTAGTTTTATTTGATTTGGATTTTTTTTTTTTAAGATTTATTTGTTTATTTATTTATTTTGGGCGGGGGTCGGGTTGGGGAGGGAGAGGAGCGGGCAGGCCACTTCCATTGGTCTTTCATTTCTCTATTTTCATCCGTCTTTGTTCTTTGGCTCCTGCGGGCCTCCCATCGTGGTGGCCTCTGTCGTCGCAGAGCGCCGGCTCTGGGCGCAGGCGCTTCAGAGCTCCGGCTCTGTGATTGGACACATCGGTCCAGCCGCTCCACGGCACGTGGGATCTTCCCAGGCCAGGGATGGAACCGGCGCCCCTTGCACTGCAAGGCGGTGTCCTTACCCACTGGACCACCAGGGGAAGCCCTTGATTTGGATCTTGAGCAGCGGCCCTTGTGTTTTCCTGCTAGTCCTGTAGTATCTCAGAAATGTAATTATGCACAGAAGGCAAACAATGTTCTAGACCATTAAAGAATCCAGTGGGATGACCAAAGAGATGGTGCTTAAATCCTTTCTAAGGGACTCAACTGAGGTGAGATGAGAGCAGGAAGGAAATAGAAGAAATCTGATTTCTCGGCCCAGCCCTCTTCTTAGAGGCAGTTAGTTAAGCTATGCTTTCTCTGAATCAGGCCAGACAATCCCATGGCAGGCGGAGGAAAGATACTTGGGGCAGTGGTGTGTGTCTGAATGTGTGTGTGTATGTGTGCATGCGTGTGCTTCCCTGTCCCTAAAATCACTCTGTCGGCACTTCAGGTTCCCCCTGAGTTATGAGTGGCTGTTTTCAGAAGAGAGTTTTCTAGCTTAAAAAAGAACCTCAGCGGGATTATCTCGTCAGTGGCTGTGCATTTATTGGGTGGCAAATCGTTTTCTACAGATTATCTGAGGGGTGTACATTTGTATGTTCTAAATGGTAAATCCGCTTCTATAGACAGGTAGACACGTTACTGTTTCATACGCCCTTTAGCAGCGAGATGGAAGAGTATGGTATAAAGAAACACGAAAGGATAATTTCAAAAAGGTACAAACATGACTCACAGAGATACAGAACAGACATATGCCAAACATTCGTTCATTGAGATAGGGCTGGTTCAAAGGAAAATTTGAGAGGCCGGTTGTTGATAAGCACTGAGGAAAGAATGTTAGAAGATTGCTGGCCTGGACACAAGACCAGCCATGAACTTCAGGGCCCTGAAGCCATCGTCTTGGGGGCTATCCTTTCTGTTGAACCAAAACCCACAAATGAGCACGTAACCCATAGAGCCTGTGCTGGAAATAGTGGTGAGCAGCAAGTTGCACGAGAGCAGGCCTTGGGGAAACAGTCTCGGAGGGCAGTCGGCCGCTCGGGGAGGAAGTGTTCCCTTCCTTGTAGGTCCCTGCCTTAGGGTCCTAGTTTTGGATGATTTTCTGTAACGGGAAGCAGAGTCGCCCAGTGCAGGTCTTTACGCCTGGTTTGAATCCCAGCTCTGCAAATGACTTGCTTATGTGTGACCTTGGGTGAGTGAGTCCTTGCCTGTGATCATTGGTTTTCTCATCGGTACAATTGGGGTGACTATACCACTGCTTGCACACAGGCGTGGTGCCAATTGCAAGAGAGATTTGTACGAAGTACCTCATAAAATGCCTGGCACATTGTAGGTATTCAGTGACTGGTTGATACTGTTATAATAAAACCCATGAGTCTGTGGCCTCCTCTCTCTGTGGCCTGCCTTTGACCTTTTCGCAAGGGTGGCTTCTGAGATCTAATACTGATATGCCCAGTAATCTAAGCCAAGTCCTGATTTTTCCTCTGATCTAGATAAGGAGCAGGCCTGGGCATTTTTCCTTTGTTTTCTAACCAGTCAGCTGTGCCCTGGGGGCCTCCTGAGTCCTTTATCATACAAAATGAAATCTATTTTCTCTGTGCAGCCAGTGTGTCTTGGCAGCCATGAGTCAGCATCCTGTTCAGAATGGCCTCTTGGTTCCTTGCCATGGTCAATACGGATACACATTTTCCATGGAATGCCAGATGTGGAGCAGACTTGGGGTTTCCATCCACAGAGAGGAGGAGGAGACTCCAGGAGGCCCATTTTGTGTGCTTGGATTCAGCTGTTACTTTAGACTGCAAATGTTTTAAAACCATGGCTAATGGTTTAAGGGACCCAGCGAGCCCTGAGTTTTCTGTGTGAGCCCTGCTGTTGGTGGTGCCTTCCTGTGGCATCATTTGCTGGAGCTGTGGCTTCAGGGGCTGGAATGGGGACTGGTTTTCCAGGTGCCCCAGCACAGACTATGGGGTGGATTTTTGTAGTTAGCTGATGAGACTGGCCATTTTCATTCAAGCAATAAATGCTTAAAAACTCCCGTGTTGTTATGTCTTGGGGCCAATTAAATGTGTGTCTTTGTTCCTCATCAGTCTTGAAAATCTTAACTTCTTCTATTAGTGTTGAAAAGACATTTAATGTCCATTGACAGAGTATTGGATAAAGTAGATTTGGTACACATGTATGATGGAATATTGCTCAGCCATAAAAAAAATGAAATAATTCCATTTGCAGCAACATAGATGAACCTAGAGATGATCATACAAGTACAGTAAGTCAGAGAAAGACAATCAGATGACGTCACTTACATGTGGAATCTAAAAAGATGATACAAATGAATTTATTTACAAACAGACTCACAGATTTCAAAAATAAACTTTATAGTTAGCAAAGGGGGAAGGTTGGAGGGAGGGATAAATTGGGAGGCTAGGATTAACAAATGCACAGTACTATATATAAAATAGAAACCAAGAAGGACCTACTGTAGAGCACAGGGAACTCGATTCATTATTACATAATAACCTAAACAGGGAAAGAATCTGAAAAAGAATGGATATACGTATAACTGAATCACTTTGATATACACCTGAAACTAAAACAGTGTTGTAAATCAACTATATTCCAATACAAAATAAAAAAGAGAAAAGACATTTTAAAAACATCCGCCTTGAACCAGAATTTGCTGTGTTCGCACCCACATTCTGTGGGATTCTCCCATGCATGTCCCTGTTTCCCAGGGTGAGGCTTTGCGCAGATTACATTGTGACCATCCATATCCAACACAAGAGGGATGCGAAGGGGAAAGAGGCATTCAGGTGTGTTGTTTTCTTTATGCTTTTGCAGTTTCTTTCTGAGCTGGGCTCCTTCCCTCAACAAACACTTCCCTTCACACGGATACACAAGAGCAGAGAGTACAGACTCAGAGCCACAGAGACTCATCACCCAGGTGACCATGCCGAAGTTAACTTGACTCAGTGTAGAGCTCTCTGGTGGGCGGGTACTCTCTGTGCCTTTGTGGACCGTCCTTGTGCTGACATAGGAAGCTGAGTGTTCAGTCGTCATCCTTCAGCTGCGTCCTGGGCAGGAGTGGTGAGCCGCTGGGTGACCCTGCACTGAACTGTTTTCCGCAGGAATTAAACCGTCTCACCAATTATGAAAGCAGGTCAAGAGGAAGCAGCAGTGTTCTGAAGATAAGATGGTTAAATCCCGCTGGCAGATGTGTGCTTTCTGCTGTTCCAACCTAGGATGTGCCGTAAGGGCTTTGACTAGGCCATTGATCCTGGACCCCAGGATTTTTGTCCTCTTTCTAGTTTGATTTGAAACTTGAAAACAATGGTATGAGAGCAACAGTTGATGGAGGTGAGGCTCTCAGAAGGAGGAGAGGGCTTCCGCTGGCAGAACCGGCCTCCAGTTAATGTCTTTGTAGTTGCTGGCATTAGCATTTGTGTAAGGTATCAGATCCTTCACTGGTCAGGGGGTCCCAGTCTGTTGGATGCTTGCTGCCTTACCACAGGCTGTTTGCTTCGTAAATAATTTAGGTAAAACACACTGAGATGCCTTCAGGCTGTCATTATTGCTGCCTCCCAGGTGAGATTCAGGTTAACCACCCAAGGCTCTTGATGGGGATTTCCAATAATTGGATTGGATTCTGACTGTTGGCCGAATGCTAAGCTGCTGTGAACAGAGAAGTTCACTGTTTGATTATTAAGAGAGGTTTCCTTGACCAAGAGCAGGGGACAGCATGGAAGTCTGTGGAGTGAGCTTTCTTCAGTGTTCTTTCTTGCCTGGCTTGTTTGAACAAATGTATGCGTTTCTTTTCATAAAATTATAGTTGGCCCTGCACCTCACAGAAGCAGTTGGTAGAAGATATTTAATAGTCATATACACAGGCAGACTTGAAACAACCTTTCCAGTCCATACCCATGTTTTTCCATCTCTAGTGGAAATTCTCAAAGAATCAAGGAACTGGTTGAAATGCTGCTTCCCAGGTCCCAAGTCCACATGTGTCTGTAATCAGATCTCAGGGTGGGGCCCAAGACACTGTGTTTGTTTGTTTGTTTGTTTAAAGATTTATTTATTTATTTATTTATTTATGGGGAGGTAGGGTGGGGAGGGAGGGGAGCAGGTGGGCCACTTCTGTTGGTCTTTCATTTGTCTATTTTCATCCATTTTTATTCTTTGGCCCGTGTGGGCCTCCCATCGCAGCGGCCTCTGTCATTGCAGAGCGCCGGCTCTGGGCGCATGCGCTTCAGAGCTCCGGCTCGGTAATTGGACACATCAGTCCAGCCGCTCCGCCGCACGTGGCATTTTCCCAGGGCAGGGATGGAACCGGTGCCCCTTGCACTGCAAGACGGTGTCCTTACCCACTGGACCACCAGGGAAGCCCGGCACTGTGTTTATGATAAGAACTTCATGTGATTATCATTCAGATCAGCTCAGGACCACATTCTGACAGACACAACTTTGCATTTGTTTCTAAGGGAGAGTAATTTTTTTATGTGTCAGTATCCTTGGCCTGCGTTCAGGTCAGCAGCCCCAAAACTGGTTTCAAGAAATATTAGACTTGAGATTAGAAGATATAATTGTATTTTGTTATTTCCAGCATTTTCAGATTTGGGTAAGAAAGTTAAGTGTCAAAGAAAAAGACGTTTATAAACAAGTCATCTTTCTGATATAAAGTTAGAGCTATAGAATATTGAGACAGAGCGAGCTCATGTGAACACACATGTGTGGGTACCCGTGCATACCCACATGCCTAGACATGTTCACTAAAGCAGTCCCCTAAGCCTTAATGAATGTGAAGCAGTCTATCAGTCCTGTACCTAATTGAGACTAAATCTAAGTTAAAGTTCAGTTTTTTCCCTCTTATGCCTTTTTTTTATTATTTTTATCTTTATTATTTTTATCTTTTTTATTTACATCCATCTTTTATTCTTTGGCATTTGCGTGCCTCCCATCGCAGCAGCATCTCTGGTCGCGGAGCACCAACTCTGGGCGCATGCGCTCCAGAGCGCTGTCTCATAATTGGACACACCCGCCCAGCCACTCCACGGCGCTTGGCATCTTCCTGGGCCAGGGATCTAACCGGTGCCCCTGCACTGCAAGGAGGACTCTCTACCTGCTGGACCACCAGGGAAGCCCTAAAGTTCAGTTTATGTGTTAGTGTTTCATGGAAGCAGAACTGAAGGTCATGGTTCAAGTCCTTTCCTCGTGCAGGTGCAGATACCCAGAGTGCAGATGTTTTTCCACGTAACAGTAGCTGAAGCTGTCTTAAGTGGCAGCTTCCCCGTCTGTAAACCAGAAAGAGAAATGGCCACCCGCACCTTGTTGTGAGGGTTACATAAGATCGTTTCATTAGGATGTTTCAGAGGCCAAAGAGCATGGTAGAGATACAGTTCCTGACTGTCATGCATATTGTGTGTGATTCTGACTGAAGAATGCAGAACCTCACAAGAGTCTCCTGAGATGAAGTCATTAGTTGAGTCTCAGTTATTGATTATATGCCATTCATGGTGTATGTACTATTTTTAAGTACCCTTTTATGCTCATCATGGTGAATTTGGAAACTCTAGATAATATAGATAATCAAAAGGACAAAAACTTGAAATTATCTATAATCCTACCACTCACAGATGATCACTGTTAAAATTTTGGTATAAACTAACCCAACTTTGCAAATCAACTATACTCCAATACAAATTAAAATTGTTATTTTGGTATGAAGAGGTGTTCATATTTTCTTACACATGAACATGCATTTTACAAAATTCAGGTTAGATTGGGCATTGTTTTTTTCACTTAACGGTACATTGTAAACATTTTTTTCATGTTAATACCATCATTTTAAATGTCTGTGTCTTATCCCATTATATAGATAAGAACATTTATTTAATCAGTTCCTAGATATTTCCCCCTCTCAGTTTTGGTATTGCATACAATGCTGAAGTAAGCATCTGTGAAACAGTCTCATCTTCAGCCTTTGGGTTTCTACATTGACTCTGGCTATGCTGACAATCAGAGTTAAAGGCCTAAATGCAGTTAAAGTAACTGGCTAACATTAGTATGTTGTTGTGTAGCCACTAAGTTGTGTCTGACTTTGTGACCCCATGGACTGTAGCCTGCCAGGCTCCTCTGTCCATAGGACTTCCCATGCAAGAATACTGGAATGGGTTGCCGTTTCCTTCTCTAGGGCATCTTCCCAAGCAAGGGGTTGAACTGGTTTCTTTATCACTGAGCCACCTGGGAAGCCCTAACATTGGTATAAATTCACTTATAAATGAGTGTATAAATACAAAGGTAAATAGTACTTGTTTTCATACCCAGAAATTCTAACTTTCTGCTTTTTGATCTTTCTAACACACTTGAGAGCTTAGACTGTCTTCTCTGTGAGTCTGCTCATGGCCTGTGCCTCAGAGCACTACAGTTCTGACCTTGAAAATTCCTGATTCCCTTTAGACTGGACTGTTTGCAGTTCACGTATGACCTTGTAGGCTTAACCACTCTGCTCTCTCTTACCCAGGAATTACCTATCCTGTTATGGCTAAGACTCTTCCTTTTATTAAACAAAGTTCATCATCAGTCAAGAGAGAGACCTTTCACTTGCTGAATTCTTAAAATTGTGCTTCCTTCAGTTAAATGGCATGTAGGGAGTATTTCTGATATAAAATTGGGAACTTTCAGATACCAGAAGGCATTGCTTATCTTTGTAAATACACATGTTCCAATTAAAATAGGTACTAAAGTATTTTGGTGGCACTTCAAAACTCCCAATTTAGATTTAATTTAGATTAAAACACTTACTCTTTTTAATAAAGTTATAAAATTGATTATTAAAATTGCCTATTGAAGATTAAAAGCAGTGGAACGTTTATTTTCCTTACAAAACAATTTAGTCTTCAGTAAGCAGGATTGTATTAATCAATTAGGCTATTAAAATACAACTGCCATATTAAATCTGACTCATTTGTCATGACAGTTTCTATAATTATAGAAATTATACCTAGCTTCTTATATAGCCATAATCCTGCAATAAATATAAATAATTGTCTCTATTAATTCAGGTCACAGTTACTGTCTGTTAAATCCCCAGTTAAATGGCAATGCAGGGACCTTCATTTAAAATTCTCCTAAATCTTTGTTGTTCATTTGACTGCCACAGCCCCACAAACCCACCTCCTACTGTTGATTCCAGAAAGCAATTTATGACTAAAATAGTTTTAGACATTTTAATGCAGATACTTTAGCGGTCCATTTGGGCATCTTCCCAAGCAAGGGGTTGAACTGGTTTCTTTATCACTGAGCCACCTGGGAAGCCCTAACATTGGTATAAATTCACTTATAAATGAGTGTATAAATACAAAGGTAAATAGTACTTGTTTTCATACCCAGAAATTCTAACTTTCTGCTTTTTGATCTTTCTAACACACTTGAGAGCTTAGACTGTCTTCTCTGTGAGTCTGCTCATGGCCTGTGCCTCAGAGCACTACAGTTCTGACCTTGAAAATTCCTGATTCCCTTTAGACTGGACTGTTTGCAGTTCACGTATGACCTTGTAGGCTTAACCACTCTGCTCTCTCTTACCCAGGAATTACCTATCCTGTTATGGCTAAGACTCTTCCTTTTATTAAACAAAGTTCATCATCAGTCAAGAGAGAGACCTTTCACTTGCTGAATTCTTAAAATTGTGCTTCCTTCAGTTAAATGGCATGTAGGGAGTATTTCTGATATAAAATTGGGAACTTTCAGATACCAGAAGGCATTGCTTATCTTTGTAAATACACATGTTCCAATTAAAATAGGTACTAAAGTATTTTGGTGGCACTTCAAAACTCCCAATTTAGATTTAATTTAGATTAAAACACTTACTCTTTTTAATAAAGTTATAAAATTGATTATTAAAATTGCCTATTGAAGATTAAAAGCAGTGGAACGTTTATTTTCCTTACAAAACAATTTAGTCTTCAGTAAGCAGGATTGTATTAATCAATTAGGCTATTAAAATACAACTGCCATATTAAATCTGACTCATTTGTCATGACAGTTTCTATAATTATAGAAATTATACCTAGCTTCTTATATAGCCATAATCCTGCAATAAATATAAATAATTGTCTCTATTAATTCAGGTCACAGTTACTGTCTGTTAAATCCCCAGTTAAATGGCAATGCAGGGACCTTCATTTAAAATTCTCCTAAATCTTTGTTGTTCATTTGACTGCCACAGCCCCACAAACCCACCTCCTACTGTTGATTCCAGAAAGCAATTTATGACTAAAATAGTTTTAGACATTTTTTTAATGCAGATACTTTAGCGGTCCATTTGGGCTTGAGGTTTGAGGCTTTCAGGAAAAAAAAGAAAAGAGGATGTATGTGTTAGATGGAGGGTGCTGATATAAATAAAGAGAAATAAGATCTTAATGTCTTGGTGTCTCCGTTTGGAGAACCACCGTATATATTTCAGGTTAAAAAAAAAAGCTTCAAGCCTCCTCTGTAAGCCCGAAGGACTAGAACATGTGGTTGAGTAACTCTTCACAACTTGTGTCTTCCTAGGTGTGGACGAGGTCACCATTGTTAACATTCTGACCAACCGCAGCAATGAACAGAGACAGGACATCGCCTTCGCCTACCAGAGAAGGACCAAGAAGGTGCTGCAGGCTCAAGAATGGGGGCATTGCTTGTGGAATTTCAGTTCCTCAGCCATCCCTTTTTCTTCTCGTGAATTCTGGCTCTCACCAAGGTGTTCCCCTTACATCCTTGTAGGAGTGTCCCAGCTTACCCCTGTGTGGTCCCTGGGGTGCCTGGAGCTCGTCCCTAGAGACTGCCCCCTCTTCCAAGCCAGTGCGCGTAGTTCTGGAAATGGAAAGGCTAGAGAATGGCAAGGGCAGGTCTCGTTTACTGAACTCTCTCTTTGTGCTGGGCCTGTAGCCACTCATTTCACCTTGATGACTTATGCTGGCTCTTGATAAACTGTCTGAATTTAACCTTAGGACCCTAACCTCGATGGAGTATTGATCCTCATAGGCTCCTCTCGTTCTTTAAACAAAAAAATTCGCTTGAAATCTTAAGCGCTTTGGAAGCACCGAGTTCAGTTGGTCGTGTGGTTGGTCGGGTCTCCAGGCTGCCTGCAACCGGCCCTGGGCCCACTGTCGAAAGGGTCTTGTGTGTTTTCCCCTTGCTTGTCCACTAGTGCTTAAGGACCAGCCCAGCACTTGTTCATCCTTTATTTTGTCTCAGTGTTAGGAAATTTTATTTTTAAGGAGAGGCTGCTTTATTTTTAGCTTCTTGCTATTAAAAGCTTTAATTTATCCTTGGACAGTGCAGTGAGCGTGGCTTCCCACAGCTCCCATTCGACTTCGAGTTTTCACTCATAGTTACTGTGGAGGTGGGCGGGAAAGAGTCTAGAAAAGATGTTTCTACGCTTGGGGTGACGTGATCACCAGCGTCCCGGGAGTTGCAGGTCAAGCCCTGCTATGGCTCCCTCTCTCACCTCCCAGACAGTTGGGAAGGGCGTGTGGCTTCTTTCCTCTCATATGCCGTCAAGCTCTTCTTCCGGTTAGACATTCATAGATCTACTGCAGTGAGGCATGGAAGGGAGTGCTTATTTCTCCACTTTCCCCAAAGGATCTGTAAGCTGGTAGAGCTGAGTTCAGTGGAAGCAGAAAGCCCACCTTTTAGAACGAAATGCCTGTGATAGCTCCTTCAGCTGTCACTTAGAAAGCATGGTCCTGGAACGGAGTTGGGTATGGACATATACATGTACCTAGAATCACAGAAGCCCCAGTCTCAATTTCAGGTGAGACTGATGGAGAGCAAAACTCTCACCTACCCTGCTGGAGGGAGGATATTACGGAATCATGATGGGTTTGGTGGTCTCACAGGCTTTGCTGGGGCTGGGGACAGCTCACTGTCCTACTGATTCTAGATGTCTGCCAGTCTTGGACTAAAGAGAGTTGTCACATTTTTAAAGAAAGATACATAAAATATGTGAGATAACTTCCTGCACATTTCTTTTTTTTGGCCTCTTTTATTGTTGGATTTTTAAAAATTTATTTATTTTCATCCATCTTTATTCTTTGGCCTGTGTGGGCCTTCCATCACAGTAGCCTGTCTTGTTGCAGAGCACCGGCTCTGGGCGCACGCGCTCCAGAGTGCTGGCTCTTGATTGGACACACCTGTCCAGCCACTCCGCGGCACATGGGATCTCCCTGGGCCAGGGATCTAACTGGTGCCCCTGCATTGCAAGGCAGACTTTTTACCCACTGGACCACCAGGGAAGCCCTGCACATTTATTTGATTTTGCCCAATCTATGTGGCATGTGGGATCTGAGTTCCCTGACCAGGGATCTAGCTTGTGCCCCCTTTCATTGGGAGCATGGAGTCTTAACCACTGGACTGCCAGGAAAGTCCCTTTCTGAAGGAAACCCTGAAAGCAGAACCTTATCGTTTGCAAAATAAAGGAGAAAGCCCTGTATTGTAGAGTTTCTAACAATAGGGACCCAGGCTGCCTGGGTGAGAGGCAGGCATGGGCCCAGCTAGCAGAACTGGATAGGTGCTGGGACAGAGGATTTAATATATGTGTCTTTCATGTTCGAGCAGATTCCAGTTTTCTCTATATAAGGAATGGTCCTGTTTCATTTGTCAGACATATCCCTGTCTTTTAACCCCCCAGTTCATAGAGGGGCATGGAAGGAGTGCTTATTTCTCCACTTTCCCCAAAGGATCTGTAAGCTGGTAGAGCTGAGTTCAGTGGAAGCAGAAAGCCCACCTTTTAGAACGAAATGCCTGTGATAGCTCCTTCAGCTGTCACTTAGAAAGCATGGTCCTGGAACGGAGTTGGGTATGGACATATACATGTACCTAGAATCACAGAAGCCCCAGTCTCAATTTCAGGTGAGACTGATGGAGAGCAAAACTCTCACCTACCCTGCTGGAGGGAGGATATTACGGAATCATGATGGGTTTGGTGGTCTCACAGGCTTTGCTGGGGCTGGGGACAGCTCACTGTCCTACTGATTCTAGATGTCTGCCAGTCTTGGACTAAAGAGAGTTGTCACATTTTTAAAGAAAGATACATAAAATATGTGAGATAACTTCCTGCACATTTCTTTTTTTTGGCCTCTTTTATTGTTGGATTTTTAAAAATTTATTTATTTTCATCCATCTTTATTCTTTGGCCTGTGTGGGCCTTCCATCACAGTAGCCTGTCTTGTTGCAGAGCACCGGCTCTGGGCGCACGCGCTCCAGAGTGCTGGCTCTTGATTGGACACACCTGTCCAGCCACTCCGCGGCACATGGGATCTCCCTGGGCCAGGGATCTAACTGGTGCCCCTGCATTGCAAGGCAGACTTTTTACCCACTGGACCACCAGGGAAGCCCTGCACATTTATTTGATTTTGCCCAATCTATGTGGCATGTGGGATCTGAGTTCCCTGACCAGGGATCTAGCTTGTGCCCCTTGCATTGGGAGCATGGAGTCTTAACCACTGGACTGCCAGGAAAGTCCCTTTCTGAAGGAAACCCTGAAAGCAGAACCTTATCGTTTGCAAAATAAAGGAGAAAGCCCTGTATTGTAGAGTTTCTAACAATAGGGACCCAGGCTGCCTGGGTGAGAGGCAGGCATGGGCCCAGCTAGCAGAACTGGATAGGTGCTGGGACAGAGGATTTAATATATGTGTCTTTCATGTTCGAGCAGATTCCAGTTTTCTCTCTATATAAGGAATGGTCCTGTTTCATTTGTCAGACATATCTGGAATTTGTGTGAAATGTGAAGCTGTGTGCCTGACAGTGTGAGAAGCAGGAAGCTGACCGCCCATAAGAAGTTTATTATAGAAGTGGAAGAAGTCAGTAGATGCCCAGATGCTATTTGAGATCTGAACAGGGAATGGATGAGGAGGAGTGTCAGGGGTGGGCTAAGTCTGGAGTTACCTAACCTCAAAGTTCCACATTGGAAAGTTGGTGCTATAATTGGAAGGAGTAGCTTCTAAAGTCCCCTCCTAAGTGCTAGGTGTTACTAGGATTTGGGGAATCAGGAGAAAAGGAGGTGACAAAAGAGTTGGGCCAGATAATTTCTAAGAGCCATCTCAGTCCTCGACGTTCATGAATGATTTGAGAAGATTCCTCGTAAAGCAGGCTGCGTGTGATGTCTTAGATCTTAGAGCCTGCAGGCATCTCTAGGGGCTGAACATCATAGATACGGTGGGTGCACCTGGAGAGCAAGGGAGGAAGAAAGAAGGGAGAGAAGAGGGGGAGAAAGTGAACAGAAAGCAGCAGTTGTTAACAGGAGAGTTCAGCCATCATGCGATGCCCATGGTTTGTAGGAAGTTGCGTCCCGGAGGCAGCTCTGTGAAAGCCTCATCGAATTGGCATATCTGTCTGCATATGTGGTGCTGACGTAGGTGTCTGACTTGAAGTCTGTCGGTGGATTTTTTATGGCGACGGTGGAACCTTTAAGAAACAAAGCATGGCAGGGGAGTCATGCGGTAAACGGAGGGGCTTTATCCCCACTGCCTCTGTCCACCCCATTCCTATTGGGTATGGAGAACAGAGGTGCTCTCCAGAGGTTTTGTATAGCAATGCTTCATGAGCCCACCTGTGGCCACGGCGGAGAGGCGGCTCTGTAGGTTCATCTGGAGACTTTGTGGAACCACCTCTGGCTCAGCTAGCTGCACAAAATTCTTTCACAGGAAGGTATCCATAGATCCCACGGGCTTCTGCTCCCCACTCTCTCTCTCCACCTCCTCCTTAGCAGGGGCCGTCTTCTGTAGGCTGTTAGCATGTGCGAGTGTAAGCATTTTATAAACGACATTCACCCATAGCTACCTGGGTCATTGCGTGCTACTCCAGTTTCCTTTGACTGACTGGAGGAGAAGGCAACATCACCTTGGATTTTATCAGCCAAGTCTGATTGTCCAGTTTCTGACCTTTGGATGCAACCAGAGGGAATGAGTGCAGCTGAAGACTCCTTTGACCCCAAACTCCAGAGTTGTTGAGTAGTCACAACCTGCTTTACAAACACAGGGCTCTGGTTTAGCATTACTAGTTTTAAAGGAACTGTTGGTTACCAATCAACTTTTCCACATTCTTGCCCTTTTTCTGAAGGAACTTGCATCAGCACTGAAGTCAGCCTTGTCCGGCCACCTGGAGACAGTGATTTTGGGCCTTTTGAAAACACCTGCTCAGTATGATGCTTCCGAGCTGAAAGCGTCCATGAAGGTAAACATGTGTAAGATGCAATCTCTGTCAAATCTGCCATTAATATTTGTGAATTGTAGCTTTCTGAGTATAATTAGGTGATTTTCAGTTTTGTTGAATTCTCATTTAGAATCATTTTTGGGGAATGAACTGAAGCTTTAAGTCTCAGGATTTGTACCAAAAATATTTCAATTACTTTTTTTTTTTTAAAGACTGTAAAGAATTTCATGATGCAGAGAAGTCAGTTACCAGCTGCTGCTGCCTGGCACCTGGGCAATTGGAATACCATTTGGAAAAACTACTTCCTTGATTACACTTCCTCCTTAAAAATGATTTGTTATGACATTAAGGCAGAAGTAAAACTCACAGCTTTTGTTAAATGAAGCTTAACAGAAATCTGTCCGTACTCTTTTTGGCTATTTCTTCTTCTGCCCTTCTCCTTGCTGGTCCGATTGTTTAATTCAAATTTCGGGCAAAATCAGCATCACCGTGGAGATCATGGGTGATTTCAGATCGTGAATGGTTCCTGTGTTTTCAAAGCACATACTCCTGAGTGGTGTTTGTATTTTTTTAAAGTTATTTCGAACATGGATTTTTAGGTAAAGCAGATAATAAAAATTTCAGGTTGCAGGTCCCTGAATTGTATGTGTAACTAAAACATCAAGTGTTAACAGCACAGAAGCAAACCCTACAGTAAAGCACAGAATCGTTTTCATAAGGTGCCTGCAACACTTTGACTAATGTGACACTGCCCTCTGCTGGTAGAACTGGGTAAAGTCTCAGCGAGTAGAGCCTCAGCGTCGCTGGGAAAGCTGCAGTTCTTTTTACTCCAGTTCAGGTGCGTTTTCTGTGATGCCACCATTTCTGAATGAAAGGAGAGATGGGCCTGTACTCCTGTCACCAGCTAATGTCACAGTTCCGTTGCCATCCCTTCTCCCACAGAGCACCTCGAGAGGGAGGGAGGCGGCTTCCCAACCAGACTTTCCAGGGCCTGGAAGCTGATAGCTCAGGGTTGCTGAAAGATTTGCTCTGGAACCAGTTTTCCAGCTTAGCCTAAGCTGTGCTCAGTTTACCTGAGCAGACTCGCTCTGAGTTATCTAAGTAGGCTATGTTGGAGAGAAGGTATAACTGAAAATGATAAGATGTCAACAATACTTAATGATCCTGCTTTGGACTGAAAAACAGTCTTTGGACCTTTGGAACCAGGGATGAACCAGCCTCTCCTAGGTTTCCTCTGACCACCATCACTTCAGATCTTGTTTTCACCAGGAATTCATTTAGTTGAGATCGGTGCGATGCTGCTGGTATCTTTTACTAGGTATCAGTGACCTGGAACAGACCTGTTCGAGCTGTCTGTCACCTTTGACTCTCTGTAACTGGATCCAACAAAAGGTGCTTTGACTGCTGGGTCGCTGACCTTGGCCAGCTCTTCCATTAGCCATCACAGCTGAGTACCCTTCTGAAATCCATAAAGCTCAGAGTGACATTAACTGAACGATGTTTTAAAAAAATCTGTTCTGACTTCTGGCAGTACCAGTGGCAAGATCTGCCATATGCTGCAGTAGACACTGCCCTTGTGACGGGAACTGTGGACAGTCTGTGGAGAGCGTGGGCCAAGTCCGAAACAGCCAAGGTCATTTTTAAATATGGAGAAAACACACTGTCAGAATATTCTAATATTAACACGGGCATATCAGCGATAGAAGAAAGCAAGTCTATATTGCTATCCCTGTTTTATATTTCAACAGTGTGAAGAAATCACACTGCTTCCAGTGCATGAGTTATTTTTTAGACTGTATATTCTCGAGATTTGACAATCTAAAATATTTAAAGATGCTAGGTAGTCTCTCTATAGTATCTGTATAAAATGTGGCTTTGCCAACATGTCTATGAATCATTTTTAAAAACTCTGGGAGAAGAGGCCTTGGCTTATAGATTAGATTGAGGAATAAAATTCAGAATTAACTATTAACCTGAGGCTTAGCTCATATTATACCAACCACTTTTTTAGGGGCATATAAACTCTAATACATTTAATTAATAGCTGACACACTTTTCATGTGGATAAGTAAGTTTCTTATTGTATTAACACCTTATAATTGATTTACATTTTAAACAGTTGTAATTCTACTTAGTTCAAAGTGATATTTCCATATTCGGAAAGATGAGTATTAGAGAATCCTGATTATTAAATCTTGACTTTGATCATGAAGCCAGCTTTGAAATACATGTTTCATTGAGTTCTTTCAAGCTGTCTGGCACGCCAGCTCAAAAGTGTATGTATTAAATTTGAATACATCACCCATCAAATTCTCATTCCTTAATAAAGTGTTGGTGTCTAGGTTTATTTGGCACTCCATTATTTCCTTTTGCTTCTCTAAAATGCCCGAAGAGTGCATAGTAATCAAGCAAAAATGGAAGTACAAGAATGAAATTTTTAACATTAACCCAGTTTTACATTTCAAAGAGGTAAAGCTAAAAATGTTACCTTATCTGTACCTTTCCCTGGTAAAAGACTTACTCCAGTCTAATGATGCTGGCTGACAACAACAGCATAAAATCTCTGTATTCCTTTATTTTAAATCACTGAGCAGAACGGTGTAGTGAAATGATTGCTCATCTATGAAAATAATGGTTGATTATTAGAGGTGTTGAAAAATAAAGAAACCTAGGGAGAGAATGCAGTTACTCATTTTATAAACCCATCAGCAAAAGAGGTTGTGTTTTAACATTTTGGTGTATTCCATTACTGTCTCTTCCCATTTCACTGTATGTTTATATATAATGGGGATTTATAGTATAGTTGAGCTAAAAAAAACCCATGTCAGTTAATCATCTTTTATTCTGGAGAAACATTTTAAGGAATAGAGTATGACATTACCTTGTCCTGAGAAATGCAGAATACAGATCCCTCAGGAGGCGTGCAGAAAGGGCCACACTGCGGGCCCCGCCTGTGGGTGCCGTTTACCTGATGGAGTTCAGAGAAGCGGGTTTGTGGCCGGGAGGGGTCTCCCTGCTGATGTCTGTTCTTCCTGGTTCCCAGGGGCTGGGGACTGATGAGGACTCGCTCATTGAGATCATCTGCTCGAGGACTAACCAGGAGCTGCAGGAAATCAACAGAGTCTACAAGGAAAGTGAGTAGCCCTCGTTACAGCCGACCCCGTTGCTGGGACTCCCCACCCTGGTCCCCTGGGCTGGTGTTCAGGACAGGATGCCTGCATTATGACAGAAACACCTGCCATCGGCTCTGTGCAGGGATTTGCTGTGTCCCAGGCCCCTCTCCTCTGTCTCCTTGTGGCCTGGGTTTTGATGATTACATCACCCTAGAACTAACACAAAAGGACATACAGGAGGGAGCACGGGGAAAACAAAACAAAAAAGGTCTGATGGGGAGAGTAGAAAGTATCCTACATGGATTTCATGTATCGAGTGCCGTCCAGCTTTTGCTGAGGAGATTCCCAGCCTCTTGACCGTGGGTCCTTGTTGCGAGAGCAGCAGTGTGCGCCGAGCAGTGTCGGAGGCCAGAGGCCCCGTAAATGATGCAGCTTGCCTGTGCGTGTGGTCGCATTTCAACATAGATGTCATTTTAAATAGTGAATTTCATTCAGAAATGCTCTTTGATCTTTGCCATGGTGCATTTTCTCAGTCAATAGATAATAAAGCACAATTGTGTGTGTGTGTAGTCCTCCAAATTTTTCAGTGTTCCTTATAAGTATAATGATGACGTTTGGGAGCAGTATTTTAGCTACTGATCAAAGTCACTGATCAAAGGTGAGCTCGAGGATCCCCTGTCTGATCCTGTTCTTTGCATCCCTGGTCATTGACGATAATCCTGGTTCTGATGTTCCGAGGGTAAAATCCTTCTCGAGAATCCACCCTCATTTGAGGGGTAAACAAATGCCACAGCTGTTTCTGCCTTTCAGAGGCTTAGTGGGCAGGGAATGAGGGGGGTGGCGGGCTGGCTGCACAGGCGGGCAGGATTAAACCTGATGTGTCGTCCCTAAGTGTACAAGACCGATCTGGAGAAGGACATCGTCTCTGACACATCTGGTGACTTCCCTCAGGAGGCGTGCAGAAAGGGCCACACTGCGGGCCCCGCCTGTGGGTGCCATTTACCTGATGGAGTTCAGAGAAGCGGGTTTGTGGCCGGGAGGGGTCTCCTGCTGATGTCTGTTCTTCCTGGTTCCCAGGGGCTGGGGACTGATGAGGACTCGCTCATTGAGATCATCTGCTCGAGGACTAACCAGGAGCTGCAGGAAATCAACAGAGTCTACAAGGAAAGTGAGTAGCCCTCGTTACAGCCGACCCCGTTGCTGGGACTCCCCACCCTGGTCCCCTGGGCTGGTGTTCAGGACAGGATGCCTGCATTATGACAGAAACACCTGCCATCGGCTCTGTGCAGGGATTTGCTGTGTCCCAGGCCCCTCTCCTCTGTCTCCTTGTGGCCTGGGTTTTGATGATTACATCACCCTAGAACTAACACAAAAGGACATACAGGAGGGAGCACGGGGAAAACAAAACAAAAAAGGTCTGATGGGGAGAGTAGAAAGTATCCTACATGGATTTCATGTATCGAGTGCCGTCCAGCTTTTGCTGAGGAGATTCCCAGCCTCTTGACCGTGGGTCCTTGTTGCGAGAGCAGCAGTGTGCGCCGAGCAGTGTCGGAGGCCAGAGGCCCCGTAAATGATGCAGCTTGCCTGTGCGTGTGGTACGCATTTCAACATAGATGTCATTTTAAATAGTGAATTTCATTCAGAAATGCTCTTTGATCTTTGCCATGGTGCATTTTCTCAGTCAATAGATAATAAAGCACAATTGTGTGTGTGTGTAGTCCTCCAAATTTTTCAGTGTTCCTTATAAGTATAATGATGACGTTTGGGAGCAGTATTTTAGCTACTGATCAAAGTCACTGATCAAAGGTGAGCTCGAGGATCCCCTGTCTGATCCTGTTCTTTGCATCCCTGGTCATTGACGATAATCCTGGTTCTGATGTTCCGAGGGTAAAAATCCTTCTCGAGAATCCACCCTCATTTGAGGGGGTAAACAAATGCCACAGCTGTTTCTGCCTTTCAGAGGCTTAGTGGGCAGGGAATGAGTGGGGTGGCTGGCTGGCTGCACAGGCGGGAAGCATTAAACCTGATGTGTCGTCCCCTAAGTGTACAAGACCGATCTGGAGAAGGACATCGTCTCTGACACATCTGGTGACTTCCGCAAGCTGATGGTCGCCCTGGCGAAGGTTGGTTTCCAGTTCATTTCTTTGTCTTTGCTTCCTCCCAAAGCAAGTTGCATACCTTTTATACTTGGGACCGAATTAACTCAGTCCTCTGGGCCTGCATCAGAAATTCCAGCTGCAGTTTTGACAGTGGGTTTGCACTCTCACTGCCGAGTTGTCATTTCTGTACAATAGGATTTCTTATCCTGCAAAACCGTATGGGCTTCGGGGCCAGAAGAGAAAGAGGCGGCTCTCAGCCCCTGGCTGGATTTCTGTGCTGGCCCCGTGACTCGGGGAAGGTCATTTTGCCCCTCTGTGTGGTCACGTAGGACCCAGTGGGAAGTGACCCTCTTGTTTCTTTCCCTTGTTCTCATTTCTTAAGTGACAGTTCGCCCAGGTAGCGGTTTGCCTAGAGCGAAGGTCTTTGCTTGCTTGCCAAGGTTCGCACATGAATGTGGATGAAAGGCATTTCCCTTCTCAGTCTGAGTTCTGGCCCGTGTGCAGGTGTAATGCCTGTGAGCCCAGCGAGGGAAGAGGAGTTACGCCCGGAAACCTTGATGACAAGTGGGCGCACTCTGGTCTTCCCGCACCTCCCTCGCTGTCACCCCTCCGCACCGCCCTCCCTAGCTCCCTTCCCCACCACCTGCCCATTGCACTCCCCTGGTCAAAACTCATTTCTGCCGCATCAGTACAAACTCGCAGCTGCCTCGAGGCGTCCTCTGTACCCGGCCCGCCCTAACTTAGCCTTCCTCCCCAGGCTGCCCCCGCTCCCTCACCCTGTGTGCCGTTCTCCTGCACAGAGGGGCTCTCTTCTGTTCCCCTGCACTCCTCTGTCCATAGACTGCTGACGATACTACCTGGCGACTTCTGCCTTCTTTTGCATTTCTCCTCTACTTAGAGCCACAGACACTGTGTTGTTCGTCATTTATCTCATCCTGATTTCTCCATCTGTACTGTGAGGTCTCTAAGGGAAGGAAATTATAGATCATTACCTTTTTAGGGGGAGGGTGGAGGGTAGATTCTGTAAGGTGCTTAGCCCGGGATTGGGTACCAAAGAGGGTACAGCCCTCCCACTTCACTCCCTCAATTATTGTAACACTCCTTGGTCTTGCTGAGATTTTTAAGTGAAGAAAAATTTTAAGGGAGTGTTCATGCAGTAAATAGAGGCTTATTGGAGTTGGGAGAGAAAATAACATTTTCAGTTGTAAGATGTACAGAGACATACATTTGATGTTCTTTTTTTTTTTTTCCTTTAGGGTCGAAGAGCAGAGGATGGCTCTGTCATTGATTATGAACTGATTGACCAGGATGCCCGGGTCAGTGCCAAGCTTCCCGGTTTGAGGTTTTGTTCCCGAGTCTCTGGGTAGTCTGTGTAGTTATCTGTCCTGCATAACAAATTACCTGGAAACTCAGGGGCTTACAACCACAGCCATTTATTATCCCTCCGTGTCCATGAGTCCAGAGTTGGGAAGTGGCTTGGCTGCGTGGCTCTGGCCTAGGAATTGTCATGAGGTTGGAGACAAGTTGCCGATCAGGGAGGGCTGCATCACCCGAGGCCTGACTGTGCCAGGCGGCTCTGATTCCCAGACGACCCACCCGTGTGACTGTTGGCAGAAGGCCTCCGTCTCTCTCCGCGTGGGCCTCTCGGAGGGGCTGTCTGCGTGTCCCCACAGCGTGGCAGCAGGCCCTCCCGGGGGAGTGCTCCAGGGCAGACAGTGAGGAGGAAGCCCGGTGCCTCTTAGGGTGTGAACGGAAGAGCCGCATTGTCCCCTCTGTCCTACTCAGTCCTTAGAGGCAAGTTCATCGGTCTAGCCTCTGGTCGGTGCGGGAGCAGGTAGGCTCCGTGTTTGGCACGGAGGAATGTCAGAGAACGTGTGGGCTTCATTTTCGCTTTCTGGGAGCCGCGATGATAACAAGATACCCCTTAGAGTGCTGGTGTGAGTGACAGGATCAGCCTCTGACTCGCATTTGCCCGTTGAGGCTGTGCTGGCGGGGCGGAGCCTGCTTCTGCAGGGTGTGCTGCAGCCGTGCCCACTGGCGTGCGGGTGCCGCAGACGGACCCTGAAAGAGTGCACAGCACACGACAGTGGAAGGGGACGTGAGCCGCGGGCAGGGCAGGGAGCCTCGCTGCTCCAGCTGGTAGGGGAGGAGGTGAGGCAGGCAGAGGCCTTTCCTTCTTTCCTGGCCAAACAAGACTTCTGCTGCTTGTCCTGTAATCCCTGAGAACTGGTTGGGATGATTCAGATTGCTGTGAACCGCATGCCTTTCCCAGAGGGTCGACATCTGTCTCGATGTATTTCACAGGAGTTAAGGACGAGGTTAATTTTCATTCATTTTAGCTTTAACATTCAGTATATTTCATCCAGCACTTTTAGCAGGAGGTAGAATGAACTTGACCATGAACTTGGGCGAACTCCGAGAGATGGTGAGGGACAGGGAAGCCTGGCGTGCTGCAGTCCACAGGGGTCGTGATGAGTCAGACACGACTTGGAAACTGACCAAAAGAAGAGGGTTTTAAATAAAGAAATGAAAGTTGGGTTTTGCAGCTTCTGGATGGTGGACGGTCATTGAATGAGTATCAACTCTTGCATAAGCCTTTCTCCCTCCTTTGAACAAAATCGTGGCCCCTAAATTTTCTAGAAACTGAGGCTGTGATAGGACCAGCTTGTCAGGAGGGCTCCAGAGGCCGACGTGGGGGATTCCCAGACGACCCACCCGTGTGACCAGAAGGCCTCCGTCTCTCTCCGCGTGGGCCTCTCGGAGGGGCTGTCTGCGTGTCCCCACAGCGTGGCAGCAGGCCCTCCCGGGGGAGTGCTCCAGGGCAGACAGTGAGGAGGAAGCCCGGTGCCTCTTAGGGTGTGAACGGAAGAGCCGCATTGTCCCCTCTGTCCTACTCAGTCCTTAGAGGCAAGTTCATCGGTCTAGCCTCTGGTCGGTGCGGGAGCAGGTAGGCTCCGTGTTTGGCACGGAGGAATGTCAGAGAACGTGTGGGCTTCATTTTCGCTTTCTGGGAGCCGCGATGATAACAAGATACCCCTTAGAGTGCTGGTGTGAGTGACAGGATCAGCCTCTGACTCGCATTTGCCCGTTGAGGCTGTGCTGGCGGGGCGGAGCCTGCTTCTGCAGGGTGTGCTGCAGCCGTGCCCACTGGCGTGCGGGTGCCGCGGGACGGACCCTGAAAGAGTGCACAGCACACGACAGTGGAAGGGGCGTGAGCGCGGGCAGGGCAGGGAGCCTCGCTGCTCCAGCTGGTAGGGGAGGAGGTGAGGCAGGCAGAGGCCTTTCCTTCTTTCCTGGCCAAACAAGACTTCTGCTGCTTGTCCTGTAATCCCTGAGAACTGGTTGGGATGATTCAGATTGCTGTGAACCGCATGCCTTTCCCAGAGGGTCGACATCTGTCTCGATGTATTTCACAGGAGTTAAGGACGAGGTTAATTTTCATTCATTTTAGCTTTAACATTCAGTATATTTCATCCAGCACTTTTAGCAGGAGGTAGAATGAACTTGACCATGAACTTGGGCGAACTCCGAGAGATGGTGAGGGACAGGGAAGCCTGGCGTGCTGCAGTCCACAGGGGTCGTGATGAGTCAGACACGACTTGGAAACTGACCAAAAGAAGAGGGTTTTAAATAAAGAAATGAAAGTTGGGTTTTGCAGCTTCTGGATGGTGGACGGTCATTGAATGAGTATCAACTCTTGCATAAGCCTTTCTCCCTCCTTCCCTGATACAGAATTACTCGTGGCCCCTAAATTTTCTAGAAACTGAGGCTGTGATAGGACCAGCTTGTTTCCCACCTTCATCATTTCCTTAGTCTCTCAGAAGCTTGGGGTGGGTACCTGACCTGCAGCTGTCTCTATTAGATGAAAGGGCCACCTGGAAGAGAGCTGGAGGTCTGGTAGCATCGGATTGTCCTTCTGTAGATGAGTGGAAGCATTTGGTCCTTCTTTGACATTCAGGGAAGATGGGTACAGTATCAGCCTCATGAACAATCCAGTCTGGTGCTGCGTGTCTGTGCCTTAATTAAGAGGAAGACCTGCCTTAATTAAGACTTTGTCCTGAAACGTTTGACACATTTTTCCCATATGTGCAGTGCCACCGTCCTTTCTCCTTGGGCATTTTGAATGGCTAGGTTTGGGGGTTTTTTGCATGATGTGTTTCCAAGAGCTTGTGCTCTGGGTTGTGGAGTTAACTTTCCTGGCCGGTTGTGCTCACAGGATCTCTATGATGCTGGTGTGAAGAGGAAAGGAACTGACGTTCCCAAGTGGATCAGCATCATGACCGAGCGGAGCGTGTGCCACCTCCAGAAAGGTGGGTGCCGCATGGGGGCGTCTTAGAGCCCGGGGCCCCAACAGGGTCTTCTCAGGTAGACCAGCTAGGTGTCTGTGTTGAAGCTCAGGCCTGCCGGAACAGAATTCACTCTGCTCTGTACCCCATAATCTCACC
Organism: Tragulus kanchil; assembly: GCA_022376925.1. Lineage (NCBI taxonomy): Eukaryota > Metazoa > Chordata > Mammalia > Artiodactyla > Tragulidae > Tragulus > Tragulus kanchil. Next base: position 288,784,681 of record JAIOJX010000032.1, read on the forward strand.
TAGTTTTCCTCACCAAATCCATTCATCCTTCTGTTTTGGATCGTTTTTTTGCCCTCTAAATATTTTCCATATTTGGTGCCTGTTTGGTGAGCTGTCTCTTTATGTCTGGGTCATTTTATCTTGCTGTATTTTCTAAAGTAATGGACTTGGCTCGATGCTTCTCGTGGCTCAGATAAAATGAGTTCCACTCTGGAGAGATGGAGATGGTCAAAATATGTGCCCTGAACTGTGCCATTTAGGACGGGTGCAAAGGAAGGCTGTCCCAGGGCAACTGGTTGCAGTGCCAGCTCTGCTCCACAAGGCAGTCCCTAAGCCCTAGGATGCTGTGATCATCCGTGTGTGTGTAACCGTGTGGGTGAGCACCAGTTGCTTTCTGACTGATGGCTCTGTTACCATAATGATTTGTTGCTTTTTAAGCCTTTCTCCCTCCTTCCCTGATACAGAATTACTCGTGGCCCCTAAATTTTCTAGAAACTGAGGCTGTGATAGGACCAGCTTGTTTCCCACCTTCATCATTTCCTTAGTCTCTCAGAAGCTTGGGGTGGGTACCTGACCTGCAGCTGTCTCTATTAGATGAAAGGGCCACCTGGAAGAGAGCTGGAGGTCTGGTAGCATCGGATTGTCCTTCTGTAGATGAGTGGAAGCATTTGGTCCTTCTTTGACATTCAGGGAAGATGGGTACAGTATCAGCCTCATGAACAATCCAGTCTGGTGCTGCGTGTCTGTGCCTTAATTAAGAGGAAGACCTGCCTTAATTAAGACTTTGTCCTGAAACGTTTGACACATTTTTCCCATATGTGCAGTGCCACCGTCCTTTCTCCTTGGGCATTTTGAATGGCTAGGTTTGGGGGTTTTTTGCATGATGTGTTTCCAAGAGCTTGTGCTCTGGGTTGTGGAGTTAACTTTCCTGGCCGGTTGTGCTCACAGGATCTCTATGATGCTGGTGTGAAGAGGAAAGGAACTGACGTTCCCAAGTGGATCAGCATCATGACCGAGCGGAGCGTGTGCCACCTCCAGAAAGGTGGGTGCCGCATGGGGGCGTCTTAGAGCCCGGGGCCCCAACAGGGTCTTCTCAGGTAGACCAGCTAGGTGTCTGTGTTGAAGCTCAGGCCTGCCGGAACAGAATTCACTCTGCTCTGTACCCCATAATCTCACCTAGTTTTCCTCACCAAATCCATTCATCCTTCTGTTTTGGATCGTTTTTTTGCCCTCTAAATATTTTCCATATTTGGTGCCTGTTTGGTGAGCTGTCTCTTTTTGTCTGGGTCATTTTATCTTGCTGTATTTTCTAAAGTAATGGACTTGGCTCGATGCTTCTCGTGGCTCAGATAAAATGAGTTCCACTCTGGAGAGATGGAGATGGTCAAAATATGTGCCCTGAACTGTGCCATTTAGGACGGGTGCAAAGGAAGGCTGTCCCAGGGCAACTGGTTGCAGTGCCAGCTCTGCTCCACAAGGCAGTCCCTAAGCCCTAGGATGCTGTGATCATCCGTGTGTGTGTAACCGTGTGGGTGAGCACCAGTTGTTTTCTGACTGATGGCTCTGTTACCATAATGATTTGTTGCTTTTTTTAGTCTTTGAAAGGTACAAGAGCTACAGCCCTTATGACATGCTGGAGAGCATCAAGAAGGAAGTCAAAGGAGACCTGGAAAATGCGTTCCTGAACCTGGGTGAGCAAGTGTGGCCCCCATCCTGGTGGACATCAGCTTTCAGTCCACTGGGCTGAAGTAGAAGTAGTAAATGGCCATAATTCATCATCTTCACCACATGAATGGAAGATGTGGAATTGAAGAGGGGCTTTCATTGGCAGAATGGGGAGCTGCCCAGGAGGAATAAGATAACCAGAGAAAGGACTCTGTCTGTTGGGGGAAGGCGTGGGTGCACAGCTTCCTGCGGCCCTCACAGTCGCCTGGTTTAAAGGCACTGAGGGCTTCCGAGGATCCCCAGTTTTCCCTGAGCATTGTCCGTCATGCAGCCCGTGTGCTGACTCTGTTCTTCTCCCCACAGTCCAGTGCATTCAGAACAAACCCCTGTATTTTGCTGACAGACTGTACGACTCCATGAAGGTAAGAGCAGTCGGCTGTGAGGTCCATGTTTCCACACTTGGCTGTTCTTCCATTTTGCCCCAAACTGAGTCTCCTTGACTAGTGGGTGGCGGAAGGGACACCGTGTCTAGGTGCAGGAATGCACTGGTCAGCTGTGCTTGCACATGACTGGTAGGAAACACGCCCCGCAGTGGCGTTCAGTCTCCTGTTCCTCCTGACTGCTTTATTGCATGTTTGTGGATGGGTAGGGAGCAAACTTCCACAGGACAGAGCAAAGGCCGTATGGTGATTGTGTTAGATTCCTGCTCAGACTTTTCAGTGATTCCCTCCTGGTGCCACAGAGTAAGGATGAGCAAGGAAGAGGTTGTGAAGTGACCACTGTGCATAGGCATTGTGCCGCTGACTTCATCGTGAGAGTGAAAGTCGCTCAGTTGTGTTTGACTCTGCGACCCCCCTGGACTACAGTCCTCCAGGCTCTTCTGTCCATGGGATTTTCTAGGCAAGAATAATACTGGAGTGGATAACCTTTCCTCTCTCCAGGGTATCTTCCCAACCCAGGGATCAAACCCAGGGCTCCCACATTGCAGGTGGATTCTTTACCATCTGATCACTAACCAAAACCCAAGTAGGGCTTGTGTGGCCATATTCTTTCTAATGGACAACTTTGGCTGCCTCGAGGTTACAATAGCCAGACTTGAACTTGAGTCTGTGAGTCTGTGAGTCCAAAGCCAGCCCTGCGATTTTCCCACAGTCCCATCCCCTTTTCCACATGCCACATATGCCTCCTACTTTCTGGCTTCCACGCCCTCGCCTCCTCTTCCTGGGTCACCCTCTTATCTGCACGGCCTTCTTCCCTCTCCTCTCAGTCAGGTTCTGTGTCACGTATGACCTGTTCTCTGGTCTAAGGTTCCGGAAGTAGACCCAGCGGTCCTTATTGATTGTACCATCTGTAAAGGCACACAGTCGCGGTGAACACCGTCGCCCGTGCTCCCTGAGCCTCCAAGGACTAGGAGCTCTGTGTTACATGTGTGAACTCATGTGCTTCTTGATCTGAGCCTTGCAGCAGTTCACGTTTATGAAATGCATGGCATGGTCGTTCGTGCCCCTAGTGTGTTTGGAATTCCTAGATGCTCATTGTTCTTTTTTTTTTTTTTTTTTTTAAGATTTATTTATTTATTTTGGGGGCGGGGGAGCAGGCGGGCCACTTCTATTGGTCTTTCATTTGTCTGTTTTCATCCATCTTTGTTCTTTGGCCCACATGGGCCTCCCATCGCGGTGGCCTCTGTTGTCACAGAGCACCGGCTCTGGGCGCATGCGCTCCAGAGCTCCAGCTCGGTAATTGGACACATCAGTCCAGCTGCTCCGCGGCACATGGGGTCTTCCCAGGCCAGGGATCGAACCGGCGCCCCTTGCACTGGAAGGCGGTGTCCTTACACACTGGACCAACAGGGAAGCCCGCTCATTGTTCTTTAAGGGGCCATTTCAGTGCTGTCATTATAATCTCTTAGGGCAGCATCAAGAGCCCAGATCAGTTCCTTGTGTAGAACTCACTAGACTTTAAAAATATATATATATATTTTTTTGCTTCATGGCATGCAGGATCTTAGTTCCTCAATCCGGAATTGAACCCACCCGCCCTGGGTTGGGAGCTTGAAGTCTTAGCCACTGAAACACCAGGGAAGTCCCCACTAGACTCCTTTTTAATGATTAACACTGTCAGGGAATGGTAACTTGGAGTCTAAATTTGATTTTCAGGGCAAAGGCACTCGTGATAAGGTCCTGATTAGAATCATGGTCTCCCGCAGTGAAGTGGACATGTTGAAAATTAGATCTGAATTCAAGAAAAAGTACGGCAAGTCCCTGTACTACTACATTCAGGTAAGACCCCACCTGGCCATCAGAGGGCTGAGGGTCCTGGGCAGGTGCCTATCAGAACAATGGGAAAATAGTGGTTTTCTGTTTTCTAACTCCCTGGGGAAGAGATGCTGGTCATCACATATCAGGGGTTTATTCTGCAAGTGCTATTATGACATGTCCTGGGATGCTAAAGAATCAGGCAACTAGTTTATTTCCCACACCTACTCTGCAGGGATCCTGTAAGACTTGCTGACATCCTGAAAAGACTTAGACTCATTCAGTCTACATTTTATTCTATTTCCATTTCCACAACTTCTCTGTGATAAGCCTGGCAGCATTTCCTCACTCAGAAACCCCCTTGCCCCCAATTTAGCCCATCCCTGTTTTGGAGCATCCATATATGAGGGGTGATTGCAGTCACCGCGGTCCCTCCCACTGTGTTTAGTTCAGACGGATGTCGCAAATCCTTTTCTGAAAGATCCTGAAAATTTCAAAGGCATGTTACAGAGCTGGGTTCACTACAACCAGGTTTAATAGGGCACATGTTTAAAATTCAGGGACCGTTTAGACTCTTCAGTAATTATTTCCTTAATCCATCAGCTTCTTCCCATGTACAGCAAGAGTCTACAGAGCAACACAGCGAGGCAGGACGGGGCTTTGTGTGTCTTCTCTGGAAGGGTGCAGGCCAGGGAGAAAGTGGGTGGTGTCTGCAGGACCCCATTGTAGGAGGAGCAGACCAGGTTCTGTCCTCTGGTCATCATGTTAACCCCTGGGGACACCATGTTCTCTCTACCCTTGTGGCTACAATCCCCCTTGGACCACACTGCCTGAGAATCCTCTGATGGTCTGGGGGAATCTGGGCAGGTCCACAGGGGCTCCATGTGCCCGCTTGTCTGTTACTGCAGAATTTGGATCTTTCTCCTGACCCAGAGTTTCTTTTTTCTCGTTGGCCACCTGTAGCAAGACACCAAGGGCGACTACCAGAAAGCGCTGCTGTACCTGTGTGGTGGGGATGACTGAGCCCTGCGATGGCCCGAGCATCCAGGACGGCTGCTCCCGGCTCCAGCTAAGAGATCTACACAGTCAGCTTGTGGCTAACAGCCCCTGGGCCCCACCCCTGGGAGGATGACATTAGCGCTGCCCGCCCCCCCCGCTCTGTTGTTAGTTTAGTTGCCTACGCATTACCTGGCTTTCCCATCTAGTTCCTCTTTATAGCCAAAGAAATGAACATTCCAAGGATTTGGAAGTGAAGTCTATGATGTGAAACACTTTGCCTCTCGAGTACTGTGTCGTAAACAGATGAATAAACTGAATTTTTACTTTAGGACCAGGTATTTATGGACCTTGCTCTCGATTATTTAAAGTTAAACATGCTTCAGGCTTCAGATATTATTCGGCTGGTAAGGCTGTCCCCTCGAGGAAGAAAGGTCTTGAAAGGAGCCCTCCAATCTGGTAGCTGCTATCCAGATGTAGTTGTTGGCATTTATCTCAATGAAATAATTAAGTTCCTCAGTCATGCTATCTATGTTTCAAGTAGTATGCACAGGTGGTTAGCACCTAGTGTATCGAACAACACAGGCAGTATAACAGAAGTGGACGGGTGGACCTTCCTTTACAATTGAAGGTTGTATTGGGCATCTCTGTGTGCCCAGTGGATTTATACTACCCATGGAGGAAATTTCAGAATGACCCCTTCGTCTGCTTATCATTACACAGGTAAAAACAAGCACCTTTCCAGGCCTCAAACTGGGAGAAGGGGTGGGATAGGGCATTTAGCAAATAACTGCAAATGTTCCCCATCAGAAATACAGGCAAAACAACATCCTGTCCCAACCTCGAGGGCTCACATGTCAGGGAGTCAGGCTACAGCATTCTTGTGCAGGCAGTGTAACACAAGCGAACGGGTGCAGAGAAGAAGGTGGTTGGTTTTGCCTGGGGGGATTGATAAAGATGAGCCAGAGAAGGAAATCTAAGGGAGGACGTTATAGCTGGGGGGAAGTTCTCCACACAGGTCCACATGGTTTCCATCTTGGACAATAGGTAATTCTTAGACTAGGTTCACATTTCAAAAGGCATGAAGAGTCAATGCAGTGGAAATTACATCTCCCTCCTACTCTCTTCCCAGCCAGCCGGGTGCCTTCCTAGAATCACATGGTTTCTGATGCTTCCTTCCGTGGATAGGCTGCATGCTAAGCAGGCATGTGTGTACGCAAGGTGAAGGAGCTGTTCTTAGGCTTCTAGTTCAGGACGCTGCAGACTGCCTGCTCATACAGGTCCTTCCCCTAATCCAGAGGCAAGGCTGGGGCAGTGTTGATGACTATCCCCAGACTCTCCCATTTTCTCCATAGAGAGGATGCTGGGGCAGTCACTCATTCTTGACTTTTGGCTAATGTCCGATGCAGTTAGTGGTCTGCAGAGCGGCAAGGTAAGTAATAGAAATGCAGGTGTGAAATGGGCTGGTTGGACTTAGTGGAGAGTCTGGAAAATGGGGAACCCCTGTCCCACTGTCGGCTTTCAGACCCAGTGAGAACAACACCACATTGACCACATGATAGACCTCTTTGGGTGACTGATTTTCTGTGTTGACCTCTGGCGAACTTTAGGTAGAAATTCAGATGGAACAGGACTCTTGAATCACCAGTGGCCCACAGACTGCCTGTGAAGCCACTGAGGTATTCTTTTTTTTAAAAAAAACATTTATTTTTTATTTATTTATCTTTTGAGGGGCGGGGTGGGGAGGGAGGGAGACGGGCGGGCCACTTCTATTGGTCTTTCATTTTCTCTATTTTCATCCATCTGTTCTTTGGCTCCTGTGGGCCTCCTATCACGGTGGCCTCAGTCGTTGCAGAGCGCAGGCTCTGGGCGCATGCGCTCCAGAGCTCCGGCTCGGTAATTGGACACATCAGTCCAGCCGCACCGCGGCACGTGGGATCTTCCCAGGCCAGGGCTCGAACCAGCGCCCCTTGCACTGCAAGGCAGTGTCCTTATCCACTGGACCACCAGGGGAAGGCCGCCACTAAGATATTCTTTAAAATGCAAGTTGGGCCAGAAATAGAGGGTTTTCTCCAATGTCTCCTCCTATGCATGTTAGATTTGATGCCTATCATCCCAAAATACACTTTTCTGTGTGTTTAGGGGCAGAGTTCAAAGATCTGCCTAAGAAACAACTTCTGCATCCCCCCGCATTCTAGTGTTGACCTCAGAACTTATGGGGCTGAGCGGAAATATTTAGGCTTTGTTTCTTCTCATCATACAGTGTGTTTCACCAGCAGACAGGTGAGGGAGAAGGCAGGGCTGGGCAGACTCCTGGGCTGGTTGTCTGGCTGGTCTAGACCCTCCAGCAGGTGTGGAGGGAAATCCAAAAGACAGACTGGCAAAACAAAAGCCCTGGAGAACTATTCCAGGTGCTACCTGCAGTCTCCCTCAAGTGGAGCAGTAGCCTCTAGTGTTTTCCAAAACCAACAGGAAGGGAACATGGAATCCGGTGTCATATTCTGGATTCCAGCCTGTCTCCTGCCGTCACGCTGTCAAAATCACTTCTTGAGGTAAAAAAACATCTGGAGATTTGACTTTTCTCCCAATTTTACCTTGCAAAGAGACGGAGAAAAGAGTACCAGACAAGCTTTCGCACTTTGGCAGCTGATAGTAAGAACTCTGATCGTATTCTTTGAGGAGTTAAAGACAAATGCATGCAGTGTAGTCATGGGAGCTTATTCAGCTGTGATTGTGAACGAGAGGATCTGATTTTTTTTCTCTCCTGACCTGCGTGGTGGGGCTGGACAGGACTGTTGCACTGCACAGCTCCAAACAACACCCCTCGCATGGCAGCCTTCATGCATGGTATGTCCACCGGACTTACACAGTGCCCAGCCTGAGTGGCCGTACATGACAACCCTGTATCTTGACCCTAGGGGCGTGTGAGATGGCCTACTCAACTTGTTTGTCACACTGTTGGCTTCCAGATTAGAGTCTGAAGACAAATCTTACTTAGAAACAGATGGCTAAACCTTTCAAGGCCTCGTCTTTTCCACAGACTCCTGATCGTTAGACCTGTCCTACTGGGATATGCCCCAATGATTATGCATAGGATTCCTCCCGGTAGGTGACATTCCTGTGGCATAAATTATTAGTAAAGATAACTAGAGCAGGAGAAACCAGGCTCACAGAGTGGCTACATTTAGCAAGAAAAATGATTTGAGGACAGAAATCTTTTAAATCAATTTTTAGTCTAAATGACTCCAATCTCCCGGCCTCTCCCCACGTTTTGACAAACAGCTTTGGCTTCTTAGCCACATCAGTTTATCTGACCTCCTTTTTCCATCAACTACCAAAATGAAAACTGCGCTGCTCGAGAGAGAGAGGGAGCGATTTTCAACATCCCTTAGCAATGAGGCAGAACATGCTATAGCCATCAAGTTCTAGTTGTTCATTCTATTTATTGAAAAAAGCCTGTAGCCTGATTTCTTTTATGCGAGTACATTTGAGCAAGCAAAGTTTATAGAGATGACTTATCTCATTACATTAGAAGAGTGATTTGCTATCTCAGCATCTATAAGCCATTTTAACAGACATTTCTGGATGAAGAAAAGCTTTTGTAAATATATGCGAAAGACACAATTTCATCAAGCATTAAATTGGAGGTGCCCTGGAAAAATATTACATTTGTGCATTCAATTAGCTTGATTGTGACTGAATTTTGTCCACTGAAGGCAGCATTTCTGCAGGAAAACAGGAGCGTTCCCTGTGTCAGCAGGTTTCTCAAAACAAAAAAGCACACTTTCCCCTTTGCAAGTCCTCTTTTGCGTTTGTGCTGTTCCCAGCTCCACATCCTTCATCAGCCTGCTCCATCTTGTTATCCACAGTACAGGGTGAGGGGAGAGTGAACCAGAAGCCACTTTATTTAGGCTTTATAGAAATCCCACCTCAATGATTCCACCACTAAATAGCCTGCATCTAGTCTGAAAGCAAGGTAAACTGTGGGGAAAGCTGGACCGGTTAAGGCTAGACTTAAGCTCTCCCAAGTTCCCTACTTGGTCTCTGCAGGGCCTGTCTCTTTTCAGCATCTGTGGGATGCTGTTGAAATCTTGGTAGGGCTATTAGCCCATGTGTCTTTCCTGGAGGTAAGTTTATAGGGTAGGCTTTATCTTGTTCTCTATTATGAGAACAGGAGTTAGTGAAGACATGGAGGGAGAATGGTTGGGGTTCAAGAGGGCTTTCTTGAACCCCAGAAATCACAGTCAAGAAGTGAGCTGGGTATTTAGAACGGTATCACTAGCCCTTCCCTGAAACCCTTGTTCGGTTAGTAGAACCATCAGCTTTCTATTAATAACAAATAAGCCAGAAAAGATGTTTTATCAGTGGAACCTGACTGTGGAGGTGGTTGTCCTTTTTAAATAGTAAGTAAGGACAATTAGAGTCAGTGGTGGAGGTCAAGCATTGCTTTTTGAGATTTCCTGTTGGAGGAGCCTGACGGACCTGGAGGAGAGTCTTGCTGGGCTGGGCTGCTCGATGCTCTTCAGTGTTTTTCCTGATGGCTCTGTTAAGGTTGTTCCTATATACAAGCAATTTAATGTGTTTTCTTGAAAGTAAAATGGCTGGGACGTGACTAAAGAAAGCCAAAACTTTCTCCTATCCATTGGATTTGATGGTTGGCTCCATTAGTGCCCAAGACTATCATACTTCCAAGTACCTTTTTAAAGATTAATGAATACAAGGATCAGCAAAGAGTTTGGATCAGGAATGCAGAAGTATTTCAGACAAGTTTTAGGTGTCTATATCAGCAAGGTGGCCAGATTTCTTGGGAAGACTATCTTGGTCTTAAAGGATCACCTCTAAGTCATTATGAACTACTAGTAGTTAGGTTTTGGGAGTCTAGCCTTAGATCCCTGCAGTCTTTGCGTTTGTGCTGTTCCCAGCTCCACATCCTTCATCAGCCTGCTCCATCTTGTTATCCACAGTACAGGGTGAGGGGAGAGTGAACCAGAAGCCACTTTATTTAGGCTTTATAGAAATCCCACCTCAATGATTCCACCACTAAATAGCCTGCATCTAGTCTGAAAGCAAGGTAAACTGTGGGGAAAGCTGGACCGGTTAAGGCTAGACTTAAGCTCTCCCAAGTTCCCTACTTGGTCTCTGCAGGGCCTGTCTCTTTTCAGCATCTGTGGGATGCTGTTGAAATCTTGGTAGGGCTATTAGCCCATGTGTCTTTCCTGGAGGTAAGTTTATAGGGTAGGCTTTATCTTGTTCTCTATTATGAGAACAGGAGTTAGTGAAGACATGGAGGGAGAATGGTTGGGGTTCAAGAGGGCTTTCTTGAACCCCAGAAATCACAGTCAAGAAGTGAGCTGGGTATTTAGAACGGTATCACTAGCCCTTCCCTGAAACCCTTGTTCGGTTAGTAGAACCATCAGCTTTCTATTAATAACAAATAAGCCAGAAAAGATGTTTTATCAGTGGAACCTGACTGTGGAGGTGGTTGTCCTTTTTAAATAGTAAGTAAGGACAATTAGAGTCAGTGGTGGAGGTCAAGCATTGCTTTTTGAGATTTCCTGTTGGAGGAGCCTGACGGACCTGGAGGAGAGTCTTGCTGGGCTGGGCTGCTCGATGCTCTTCAGTGTTTTTCCTGATGGCTCTGTTAAGGTTGTTCCTATATACAAGCAATTTAATGTGTTTTCTTGAAAGTAAAATGGCTGGGACGTGACTAAAGAAAGCCAAAACTTTCTCCTATCCATTGGATTTGATGGTTGGCTCCATTAGTGCCCAAGACTATCATACTTCCAAGTACCTTTTTAAAGATTAATGAATACAAGGATCAGCAAAGAGTTTGGATCAGGAATGCAGAAGTATTTCAGACAAGTTTTAGGTGTCTATATCAGCAAGGTGGCCAGATTTCTTGGGAAGACTATCTTGGTCTTAAAGGATCACCTCTAAGTCATTATGAACTACTAGTAGTTATGGACTCATCTATAACTAGAAAATATTTTGGAAGTCCAGGGTTGAGCAGGTCTCTCTCAGGATCTCTCAGTCATTCACTTATTTATTGACTTATTAATATATTGAGTAGATAAGCATACTATATGCTGGTGACTGAACTAATCAGTGAGAATTGGAAGAAACACACGGCAATGCTGACCATGTAGAATGGGGCTGGGGCACAGGTGAGACACGTGGGGTCCACAGTAGCTAATTCTCACCTGGGATAAAACATCTGTAAAGGGCTTCCCTGGTGGTCCAGTGGGTAAAGAGTCTGCCTTACAGTGCAAGGGACACCGGTTCCATCCCTGGCCCGGAGGATCCCACGTCCTGCAGAGCTGCTGGACCCATGTGTCCATTGCGAGCCAGCGCTTCAGAGCACAAGTGCCCAGAGCCGGTGCTCTGCTACATGAGAGGCCATTGCAATAGGAGGCCCACATGGGCTGAAGAATAAAGATGGATGAAAATAAATAATACAAAACCAATAAAAGAGGCCAAAATTTTAAAAAATAATAACATCTGGAAAGATTTGGGGAGGGACAATCCTTAGAGCAGGGATTTGATTACTTTTGTGTTTTTTGCTGACATACAGGAAGAATACAACAAAATCACTGTAGAAAGTTCAAAACTACAGGAAAGCATAAAGGAGAAAATCTGAATCACCTGCAACTCCAACTAGAACCAGTCACTAAACATTTTGGCCAGATGACCATTTGAGAACGAGCTCTTGTTTCCTGGGCAGTAAATTCATCAGGAAAGAATGTGAGGCAGGTTTCCCTCCGCATTCTGAAGAGGAAGGACTGAGGCTCAGGCAGTAAAAGTCAGGCTTCCCTTGCCTCATGGAAGAGTTAAGTGGCTTTTGAGTTTCCAAAGTCCCATTGAAGAAGATGTTGATCTGGATTGTCTCAGAGGGAAGGGTTCTGGAGTAAAGGATGTGCCCTGGGACAGCTGGGTTCACAAGCTGAACATGACCATGCCCAGGGCATAGGGAACAGTACCAGCCTCCACTCAGCGCCTGGCATGTCCTGATCTCTGATGGAGGGAGCCTGGCATTTGCAGCGAATAAAAAGCTTGCCCACCACAGTCAATGCTCCATCTGGGAACAACTTTGTGACTGATATGGTAAATGTGGAGTGAGGGTCTACCTCATGGTAAAATCTCATTTCCAATCTTGCTCTGATTCTATCCCATTTCTTTCCCCAGTCACCAGGACAGCCCACATGCCATGACACATTTTTGGAAGGGAATCTTTTTTTTTTAATTCTTTATTTTAAAGGTTTTACAGAGTTTTGTTGTTCATAGACATGCATGTTCCCAGATCATTCATATGCATATCCCTGGTCCCCTCCCCTCCCAGGTCCCCCTATCCCACCCCTCCGGGCCATCACACTAAGCCTTTCTAAGTACTCCTATTCCCTTAGCACAACGACAATAGCTATCTTTTCCACACATGACAGTATAGGTTTCCATGTTACTCCCTCTATGCCTCCCCCTCACTGTTCATTCCCCACAATGTCCATATGTCCTCTGTCTGCTCTTCCATGGGTTCACTCCGTGTTTTCTCATGACCATCCTACTAGATTCCATATATATGTGTTAGTATACTGTACTTGTCTTTCTCTTTTTGACTTACTTCACTTTTTATGATAGGTTCTAGCTCCAGCCACCTCATTAGGACTGAGTCTTCTGCATCTCTTTTAACAGCTGAGTAGTATTCCATTGTATATATGTACCAGAGCTTCTGGATCCATTCATTTGTGATGGACATCTAGGTTGCTTCCATGTTCTGGCTATTGTAGAGAGAGCTGCAGTGAACATTGGGGTACAAGTGCTTCTTTCAGTTTTGATTTCATCAGGATATAAGCCTAATAGTGGGATTGCTGGGTCATAGGGTGCTTCTATTTTTAGTTTTTTAAGGAATCTCCATACTGTTTTCCATAGAGGCTGTGTCAATTTACATTCCCACCAGCAATGCAAGAGGGTTCCCTTTTCTCCGCACCCTCTCCAGCATTTATTGTCTGTCGATTTTTTGATGATGGCCATTCTGACGGGTGTAAGGTGATATCATTGTAGTTTTGATTTGCATTTCTCTAATAAGCGAGGTTGAGCATTGTTCCATGTACTTTTGGGCCATCAGAAGGGAATCTTTTTATGTTTACCTTCTGACTCTTTCTCTTTTTGAAATTTTATGATTTACAATATCTGTTCCATATAAATCCTAAGTATTCCAGATACTTAAGAGCTCCATAATTTAGATCTAACTTTGTGCTTTGAAGAGTCTAAGTTAGGGGTTCCAATTAGAGTCTTCAAGCAAGAGAAGGAAGGTGAAGGATGTGCTTTGGGTAGTGTATTCCAAGTTGCTGGGAAAACAAACCATAGAAAATGATTTCAGAGCATAGATGAAACAGAGGAGGAGGTAGAATCAAAAGTTCTCAGCTCTCTAGTGGGGTAACCGCCAGATCTGTTTTAATATGAGGTTTCTGTGTAGTTCACATCTAGCTTCCAGTATGAACAGATGCAGCGTAAGAGGATGCACATGGGCTGCACCTAGCCCCCGTATCCTTTGTTTCTCCCCTTGGCCGAGACTTCCAAATCTGCACATAGAGATTCAGGCCTTTGCTGACCATGAGCATGGAGTATTTCACCAGCTTTGTCTCCTCCTTGGCAACACCTCACTCAGTCTCAGGAGGCCCAGCTATCCCAGGAATGGGCTGCTGCTTCCTTTTACCCCAGAGCCCTCCTCTTTGAGAGAACCTGCCTGCCCTGGGCCCAAGGGGCTCCAATCAGCTTATATAGCATGTCCCTGCAAACCCAGCAAATTACTTTCCTGACTAGATGGTGATCAGCATATGCCCTGAAGCCACAGAGACAGATAACTAAGCCAGCCCAAAATAAGGTGGAAATCACGTTTCCTGCAAAATCTTTGCAAGGCTTTCAAACTACCTTTTCTCTTGGTCTAGCAACTACTTTTCTCTCACATGGATACAGGTATTTATTGCCTTGGGCTTGACATGGAAAGGCAAGTTTTGAGATCCAAGCGGTGGGCACTCCTGGAGCATTGGACATGGAAAGGCAATGACTTAAACTTCCTTCCGGAGATCAAGCACCCTCTCCAGCATTTATTGTCTGTCGATTTTTTGATGATGGCCATTCTGACGGGTGTAAGGTGATATCATTGTAGTTTTGATTTGCATTTCTCTAATAAGCGAGGTTGAGCATTGTTCCATGTACTTTTGGGCCATCAGAAGGGAATCTTTTTATGTTTACCTTCTGACTCTTTCTCTTTTTGAAATTTTATGATTTACAATATCTGTTCCATATAAATCCTAAGTATTCCAGATACTTAAGAGCTCCATAATTTAGATCTAACTTTGTGCTTTGAAGAGTCTAAGTTAGGGGTTCCAATTAGAGTCTTCAAGCAAGAGAAGGAAGGTGAAGGATGTGCTTTGGGTAGTGTATTCCAAGTTGCTGGGAAAACAAACCATAGAAAATGATTTCAGAGCATAGATGAAACAGAGGAGGAGGTAGAATCAAAAGTTCTCAGCTCTCTAGTGGGGTAACCGCCAGATCTGTTTTAATATGAGGTTTCTGTGTAGTTCACATCTAGCTTCCAGTATGAACAGATGCAGCGTAAGAGGATGCACATGGGCTGCACCTAGCCCCCGTATCCTTTGTTTCTCCCCTTGGCCGAGACTTCCAAATCTGCACATAGAGATTCAGGCCTTTGCTGACCATGAGCATGGAGTATTTCACCAGCTTTGTCTCCTCCTTGGCAACACCTCACTCAGTCTCAGGAGGCCCAGCTATCCCAGGAATGGGCTGCTGCTTCCTTTTACCCCAGAGCCCTCCTCTTTGAGAGAACCTGCCTGCCCTGGGCCCAAGGGGCTCCAATCAGCTTATATAGCATGTCCCTGCAAACCCAGCAAATTACTTTCCTGACTAGATGGTGATCAGCATATGCCCTGAAGCCACAGAGACAGATAACTAAGCCAGCCCAAAATAAGGTGGAAATCACGTTTCCTGCAAAATCTTTGCAAGGCTTTCAAACTACCTTTTCTCTTGGTCTAGCAACTACTTTTCTCTCACATGGATACAGGTATTTATTGCCTTGGGCTTGACATGGAAAGGCAAGTTTTGAGATCCAAGCGGTGGGCAATCCTGAGAGAGCAGGGGGTCTGGAAGAACAGAGCTCAGTGACTGCAAGCTGTGCTCTTGAAATGACTTAAACTTCCTTCCCTCTGAGAGCCTGTCCTCAAGGTCAGTCTGGTGTTTGCAAGCCTGGTGATCACTCTCTCCCACTGGGGCACCCTGGCAGAGTGAGTCCTTCAGTACTGCACAGGGATGAGACGTCCACCAGCTTAAAAACAGAACCACGGGTGTTCTTGGGGTCGGGCTGGTTCCCTATCTTTGTTTTAGCAGGAAGGGGCTGTGGCCATGGGGCTCCTGCTGAGCTCTGGGACCGTCCAGGGGGTGGGCAGTGGTGCCCACGGCAGGGAAGGGAATGTGCAGTAGGAGCTCTGCCATCACGGCTCAGTGTCTGCACAAGGCCTTTGCACATGGGCTGTGTCCTCGGGGCAGGAGGGAGCCTGGAGGAGGCTGTGGGAGGCAGGGTCTCAGGGTCACACTGCAGGGCGGACCCAGGAAGCCAAGGTTGGGGGGAGATCGCCATTGTCCTCTTGCTTGCTGAGATCGAAGGCCTCCTTCAGGTGGAAATGCTGGTCTCCATGAGGTGAGCTATGCAGACAGCTGGCCAACGTGATATCCCAGCCTCACAGTGGACCAGGACCTTGCCTCCCTTTCCCCGGACCCAATGAAACCTCTTGCTTCTTCCAGCAAATGTCAGCCACGTGGGACTGTCTTGCATGGAATCCATTTGTAGTGCAGGTGGGCCGTGCGAGCCTGCGAGGTCCACTGCCAGACACCCAGCAGGGTCGTGATCATGTGCAGGATAGCGAGGAACCGGCACTGGTAGGAGCTTCCAAGGTGGAGGAACGGTACTGTATCTATGCCGCCAGTGGTCCTAAGGCGGCGGGTAGCTGATGTTACGCACGGGTTTCCCACACTGGTTGATGGGCTCTGATTTCAGTCTTACCTGAAACGGCTTTTCAACCACACAACCCTCAGGATGGTGATCAGGCATATGCCCTGAAGCCACAGAGACAGATAACTAAGCCAGCCCAAAATAAGGTGGAAATCACGTTTCCTGCAAAATCTTTGCAAGGCTTTCAAACTACCTTTTCTCTTGGTCTAGCAACTACTTTTCTCTCACATGGATACAGGTATTTATTGCCTTGGGCTTGACATGGAAAGGCAAGTTTTGAGATCCAAGCGGTGGGCAATCCTGAGAGAGCAGGGGGTCTGGAAGAACAGAGCTCAGTGACTGCAAGCTGTGCTCTTGAAATGACTTAAACTTCCTTCCCTCTGAGAGCCTGTCCTCAAGGTCAGTCTGGTGTTTGCAAGCCTGGTGATCACTCTCTCCCACTGGGGCACCCTGGCAGAGTGAGTCCTTCAGTACTGCACAGGGATGAGACGTCCACCAGCTTAAAAACAGAACCACGGGTGTTCTTGGGGTCGGGCTGGTTCCCTATCTTTGTTTTAGCAGGAAGGGGCTGTGGCCATGGGGCTCCTGCTGAGCTCTGGGACCGTCCAGGGGGTGGGCAGTGGTGCCCACGGCAGGGAAGGGAATGTGCAGTAGGAGCTCTGCCATCACGGCTCAGTGTCTGCACAAGGCCTTTGCACATGGGCTGTGTCCTCGGGGCAGGAGGGAGCCTGGAGGAGGCTGTGGGAGGCAGGGTCTCAGGGTCACACTGCAGGGCGGACCCAGGAAGCCAAGGTTGGGGGGAGATCGCCATTGTCCTCTTGCTTGCTGAGATCGAAGGCCTCCTTCAGGTGGAAATGCTGGTCTCCATGAGGTGAGCTATGCAGACAGCTGGCCAACGTGATATCCCAGCCTCACAGTGGACCAGGACCTTGCCTCCCTTTCCCCGGACCCAATGAAACCTCTTGCTTCTTCCAGCAAATGTCAGCCACGTGGGACTGTCTTGCATGGAATCCATTTGTAGTGCAGGTGGGCCGTGCGAGCCTGCGAGGTCCACTGCCAGACACCCAGCAGGGTCGTGATCATGTGCAGGATAGCGAGGAACCGGCACTGGTAGGAGCTTCCAAGGTGGAGGAACGGTACTGTATCTATGCCGCCAGTGGTCCTAAGGCGGCGGGTAGCTGATGTTACGCACGGGTTTCCCACACTGGTTGATGGGCTCTGATTTCAGTCTTACCTGAAACGGCTTTTCAACCACACAACCCTCAGGATGTTCACAGTAGAAAGCCTCCTACCCTCCCCTGGAGGGAGCACACCTGTTGGCTGGCAGGTCGGGGAGAAGCGAGGGGGCAGGATGCGCACTGCGGTCCCCTAGGCAACTCTGTAGCATGCACGCCCCTTGGGCCGGCTGCAAAGAGGAGGTGGGCAGGGAGCAAGCTACGCAGGCCGTCAAGGAGCGGCGCGGAGGTGGGGATGAGCGTGACCCCGCCCACGCCGCGTGCACGTGCCCTCGGCGGGCGCTGGGTGCGGTTCCTGCAGCAGCACGTCTCTGCTGCACGTCTCTGCGGGCCACTGGCCACTGACGCCGCCGGGCCGGGGAGATTTGCCCTTGGTCTGAGAACAACTCAACGTGCAGCGTTACTGGAAACTTAATATAAGACGTTGAACTGGAAGAGCCAGGTAAGACGGGTCATTTGACCCTTGAAGCCCGCGGGGGGTTAGGGGCGCTGACCTCTTGTGGCATCGAAAATCCTCCTACTCTATCTGTCTCTGTCTCAAAAAACAAAGGAATTGCTAAACGACTCGCCCAAAGAGCTGGAAGGTTCCAGAGTTTGGATGTAATCGGGATTCAAGCCCCAGTACTTTGGATTCAGCGTAGTGCCATCTCTGAACGCAGGCTTCCCCTCACAATTAAAGAAAGCCCAGGTGCTGTATATATTGGAAAAAACCCACCTGTAAGCGGATGCGTACAGTTCAGGCTGCAGTTCACAAGGGCCTTGCTCAAGGGTCAGCTGTGTTGTAGGATGGATGTGTTAAGCCAGCGTGCTGACTCTTAACCTCCAGGCAGTGACTTCAATCCTGTTGCTGGGGCCAAGTCCCTAGGAATCACTTCTGGGGATATCACAGAATAAGGACCCATTTTCCATGTGTTATATAAGCCAGGAGTAGTTTCTGGGTGGGAATTTTTATAATCATGTATGTAGAATTTCCATGCGTCACCAATGTGTGTGTAAAATACTTCTAGGAAATGAGATGTATGATGGTCCTTCTTGCCCAGTTCTCTCCTCCTTCCCTGGAGACTGCCTTGCTGAGGCCAGGGAGTAGAAGGCCTTATACAATGAAACTCCTCTGTCAGTGTTGTCTTTTTCTTTCTTTTTTAAAAACAGTTTAGTCATATAAAATCCACTTGGTGGGGCTTCCCTGGTGGTCCGGTGGGTGATGAGTCCGCTTTGCAGTGCGAGGGGCACCGGTTTGATCCCCGGCCAGGGAGGATCCCATGAGCGGCGGAGCGGCTGGACCGGTGTGTCCAATTACGAGCCAGCGCTCTGGGGCGCATGCGCCCAGGGCTGGTTCTCTGCAAGGAGAGAGGCCACGGCGATGGGAGGCCCACACAGGCCAGGGAATTAAAAAGATGGATGAAAATAAAAATAAATAAAAAACCAATAAAAGAGGCCAAAATTAAATATATATATATATATATGTATATATATATATGTATATATGTAAAATCCACTTGGCTGTCACATATATAGCATAACCTAAAAGGTAACCTTTCTTTTGTAGACAAATACAAGCAATTGCTACAATGGGCTCCAGGGCTTTATTCAAATTTTTCTTACTGACTATAATAGTGACATGATGTAGAAAACATGAAAAATATTTTTAAATTATGAAGGAGAACATTTATAAATATAGCTACCTAGTGAAAACCGTTGTTAATATTTAGGCTTACCATAGCTTCTTCTTTTTTAATCCCCATACATTTTAAAAACCGTATGTTAAGTATTTGCTCGACTTAAAGAAAGCCCAGGTGCTGTATATATTGGAAAAACCCACCTGTAAGCGGATGCGTACAGTTCAGGCTGCAGTTCACAAGGGCCTTGCTCAAGGGTCAGCTGTGTTGTAGGATGGATGTGTTAAGCCAGCGTGCTGACTCTTAACCTCCAGGCAGTGACTTCAATCCTGTTGCTGGGGCCAAGTCCCTAGGAATCACTTCTGGGGATATCACAGAATAAGGACCCATTTTCCATGTGTTATATAAGCCAGGAGTAGTTTCTGGGTGGGAATTTTTATAATCATGTATGTAGAATTTCCATGCGTCACCAATGTGTGTGTAAAATACTTCTAGGAAATGAGATGTATGATGGTCCTTCTTGCCCAGTTCTCTCCTCCTTCCCTGGAGACTGCCTTGCTGAGGCCAGGGAGTAGAAGGCCTTATACAATGAAACTCCTCTGTCAGTGTTGTCTTTTTCTTTCTTTTTTAAAAACAGTTTAGTCATATAAAATCCACTTGGTGGGGCTTCCCTGGTGGTCCGGTGGGTGATGAGTCCGCTTTGCAGTGCGAGGGGCACCGGTTTGATCCCCGGCCAGGGAGGATCCCATGAGCGGCGGAGCGGCTGGACCGGTGTGTCCAATTACGAGCCAGCGCTCTGGGGCGCATGCGCCCAGGGCTGGTTCTCTGCAAGGAGAGAGGCCACGGCGATGGGAGGCCCACACAGGCCAGGGAATTAAAAAGATGGATGAAAATAAAAATAAATAAAAAACCAATAAAAGAGGCCAAAATTAAATATATATATATATATATATATGTATATATATATATGTATATATGTAAAATCCACTTGGCTGTCACATATATAGCATAACCTAAAAGGTAACCTTTCTTTTGTAGACAAATACAAGCAATTGCTACAATGGGCTCCAGGGCTTTATTCAAATTTTTCTTACTGACTATAATAGTGACATGATGTAGAAAACATGAAAAATATTTTTAAATTATGAAGGAGAACATTTATAAATATAGCTACCTAGTGAAAACCGTTGTTAATATTTAGGCTTACCATAGCTTCTTCTTTTTTAATCCCCATACATTTTTAAAGATATTCTGGAACATACTGTATGTTAAGCTTGGGGATTTGCCTCCACTCAATATGAACACGTAAGCATTTTCACACATTGTTAGGAGAGAACTTTATAAACATCCCCCATGAGTTTCATAGTCTGTAAGGAGATTTGCTAGTGGGGGTGAATCTTTGCTGGGTGTAGGGTTTGATTGTCTTTCAGTCCCTGTATGTGACTGTGGAGCAGAGATGGATCTCACAGGACATGGAGGGGTTTGGGGAGAGGAGGGAGTGAAGGAGCAAGAGGAGAGGAAGAACAAAAGAAGGCACAAGGTCAGGGTAGAGAGAGGGGAGAGGGGGCACCCTTTTCACACAGACTCCACACACAGTCAGGCACCAAAGACCCATTAGTATGGGCTGAGCCCAGGAGCCAGACTGAGCCAATTAGAGAAGAAAGCCCAAATCTCTTCCACCAGAATGGCTTTCTATGAGTTAAACTGTATTGCTTGAACCTGGAGTAAGTACTTGTTGGAATACTTTTCTGGAACTGATGTTAACGCTTGATGGGTTGAGAGTAAAGCTTTGTCATGCTCTCCTCAACAATAAGGAACCCAGTATACTTTCTGCATTCTGAGTTTTTCTACTGAGATCTGTTCACCACCAAGACATTCATCTTATCCATCAGTCCACACTGGCTAGTGTGTAACAGCAGCATATCAGTATGGTCTCATGGATATTTATCTTATGTTTTAGGTTGTAATCCAATGCTACTTAGTTTTCTTGCTCTAATTGTTCCAGTTTTGGCCACGGAAGCTCTTTCAGTTGACTCCTGTTTTTGCAGGAAGGGGAACCCTTCCAGGGCTTGAAAGGGGGCTCTTGCCTAACACTCGGACATGGATTGTCTGAGGAGACACACGTGCTAACGAACAAGGAGACTTTATTGGGAAGGGGAGACTGGGCGGAGAGCAGGAGGTCAGGGAACTGAGCAGGGCTGCTCTGCCCCGTGGCTCGCAGTCTCAGGTTTTATGATCATGGGATTAATTTCCGGGTTGTCTTTGGCTGAGCTCTCTGACTCAGGGTCCTTCCTGGTGGTGCTTGCATTGCTCAGCCTAGGTGGATGCCAGCAAGAAGGATTCTGGCAGCTGGTAGGACACGTGGCGTCTCCTTTGACCTTTCCTGAATTCTTTGGGTTGGTGGTGGCTTGTTAAGTTCCGTGTTCCTTACCAGGGCTTCCTGTCATAAAATAACTCATACTCATGATTCATTCAGTGTGTTTTCCTAACAACATGTCCCTAGGACACATCAACTTTTCTTTTTTTTTTTTTTTTTTTGAGCAGTTCTTTATTTCCTGGAGCTACAATAAGCTCCACATTCGTCTTGTATATGTCCTGCTCCAGTCCTGGAATCTACCACTTCTTCAGGTAGCCCTGGTACCTTTCATGGAGAATAGTAATGGAAACCAAGATCGGGGCATTAGGTGTGCTCATTTCTTTTGGGATGGCATTGCTTCTAGGTCCTTCTAGGTCCTCTCAGCTAAAAGAACAAGGAAATATATGTGTGTGTATACTAATCTGTATATATACATATATCTGTACATTTTTCTATATGTAACCATCTGTATCAATATTGAACTAAGCATGACTGCATACTGGTATCTCCAACTCCACCTCACCTCTGCATGGCTCATTCTAGCCCTCTCTCCGTCTTTATCTGTGCATGCACTCCAGCAGTGAGAAACCTGGCTCATGCCATCTACCATCCTTCTACTTAATTGTTCAATTCCAGTATACATGTGTTGGGAAGATCCCCTGGAGAAGGAAAGGCTACCCACTCCAGTATGCTTGCCTGGAGAATTCCAGGGATAGAGGAGCCTGGTGGGCTACAGTCCATGGGGTCGCATAGAGTTGGATATGACTGAACAGCCTTCATTTCACTTTAGTATCAGAAGTGTTACACCATGTTCCCGAGGAAGACGACTTTACTGACTAGAGTACAGTGCTGTGTACAGTCCCTGTTTCCTTTGGTGTTACAGATTCTACGCATTTTCAAAGTTACTGGAGATTAGCATTCTTCCCCTCACCCCCTTTGATGAAGTTGTTTCATACATTTGTAATACAATTGGGTTATCCTACTTGTTATTCCATTGTGGGGTCTTCTAAATAATTTTTTCTAGTTTGCATCTACTTTACCATATCACACAGAATCACTCCCATCCCATCCTCTATGCTTCACCTCTTCAGCCTCACTTCCTCTCTCACTTCCTGGCAACCAGTGATCTGTTGACCAGCTTTACAGCTTTACTTTCCAGAATGTCATATATTCGGTATCATAAGGTAGGCAGTTTTCCCAGACTGACTTCTTTCATTTAGCAAAATGCATCTAAGTCCATACGTTTCAGTGACTTGAGAGCTTGCTTGTTTTTATCGCATGAGGAGTGCTTCATTGTTTGGAGATAGTGTGGTTTATTTCTCTCTTCACTTATTAAGGGACATGTTGGTTACTTCCAGTTTTTTTTTTTTTTTTTTTCATTCAGGAACATAGCTGTACAGACTTTTGTGGGAAAGTAAAGTTTCGGCTCATCTGGGTAACTACTTAGGAATGCAGTTCCTGAATCAGGTGGTAAGATTCTATGTAGTTTTGTGATAGACTGCCAAATTGTCCTTCAGCATGGCTGTCCCATTTGTGTTCCCATCAGTGCTAAGTGAGTGTTTCCTGTGCCTGCATCCCTGCCAGCATTTGGTATTGTCAGGTTTTCTCAGATATCATCATTCTAAAGCCTTGTAATGGTATCTTGTTTTCACTTGCAAATCCCTGCCAACCAGTACTGCTGAGCACTTTCTCATATCCTTGTTGGCTGTCTGTATCATCTTTGGTGAGGTATCTGCTCAGATCTTTGACCCCTTTTAATTCTTGATTTTCAATTACTGACTTTTGAGAGTTCTTTCATATTTGGGATATAGAAGCTCTTTAGCAGGTATGTGTTCTGCAGATATTTTCTTTCAATCTGTGGCTTAGCTTTTCATGTTCTTAATGGTGTGAGAGAGAGCAGACGGTTTAATTTTGATGAAGTCCAGCTTATTTTTGTTTCTTCCACAACCTGTACTGTTAGCATTTGAAAACTCATCACCAAACCCACGGGCATGTAGATTTTCTTCCATGTTTAGGAAGTTTTTATAGTTTGCATCTACTTTACCATATCACACAGAATCACTCCCATCCCATCCTCTATGCTTCACCTCTTCAGCCTCACTTCCTCTCTCACTTCCTGGCAACCAGTGATCTGTTGACCAGCTTTACAGCTTTACTTTCCAGAATGTCATATATTCGGTATCATAAGGTAGGCAGTTTTCCCAGACTGACTTCTTTCATTTAGCAAAATGCATCTAAGTCCATACGTTTCAGTGACTTGAGAGCTTGCTTGTTTTTATCGCATGAGGAGTGCTTCATTGTTTGGAGATAGTGTGGTTTATTTCTCTCTTCACTTATTAAGGGACATGTTGGTTACTTCCAGTTTTTTTTTTTTTTTTTTTCATTCAGGAACATAGCTGTACAGACTTTTGTGGGAAAGTAAAGTTTCGGCTCATCTGGGTAACTACTTAGGAATGCAGTTCCTGAATCAGGTGGTAAGATTCTATGTAGTTTTGTGATAGACTGCCAAATTGTCCTTCAGCATGGCTGTCCCATTTGTGTTCCCATCAGTGCTAAGTGAGTGTTTCCTGTGCCTGCATCCCTGCCAGCATTTGGTATTGTCAGGTTTTCTCAGATATCATCATTCTAAAGCCTTGTAATGGTATCTTGTTTTCACTTGCAAATCCCTGCCAACCAGTACTGCTGAGCACTTTCTCATATCCTTGTTGGCTGTCTGTATCATCTTTGGTGAGGTATCTGCTCAGATCTTTGACCCCTTTTAATTCTTGATTTTCAATTACTGACTTTTGAGAGTTCTTTCATATTTGGGATATAGAAGCTCTTTAGCAGGTATGTGTTCTGCAGATATTTTCTTTCAATCTGTGGCTTAGCTTTTCATGTTCTTAATGGTGTGAGAGAGAGCAGACGGTTTAATTTTGATGAAGTCCAGCTTATTTTTGTTTCTTCCACAACCTGTACTGTTAGCATTTGAAAACTCATCACCAAACCCACGGGCATGTAGATTTTCTTCCATGTTTAGGAAGTTTTTATAGTTATCTAGTTTACATTGAGGCCTATGATCCACTCTGAGTTAGTTTTTGTGTGAGATGTACGGTCTGGGCCTTGTCAGTTGCTAAGTCATGTCAGACTCTTTGTAACCCCTTGGGCTGCAGCCTTCCACGTCTGTGCCTAGGTCTCTCTTTTTGAGTGTAGACATTCAGCTGTTCCAGCACCATTTGTTAAAAAGCCAACATTTATTATTATTATTGACAACACAGTTATGTCCAGTTTGTGAAACTGGAGTGCTGCGGAAGTGAGCCTTGAACGCTCTGACCTGATCACTGAGGTCTTCGGATAATGTAAGTGTATTATTTTCCTTTTGTCCATCTTCTTGCCACATCAGATGTCTTCCACCTGATAAAGAAAACAGGAGAGGGAATGCTGTGTGTGTGTGTGTGTGAGAGAGAGAGACAAAGGTAACAAAGTCCGTTTGGAGGGGAACTTGCAGAACAAGGCACAGTAATTGGAGAGTCTCTAGTTTGGCTTTGAAGATAGAAAACTCTTAAGATGGGAGAGAATCTAATTAACATACTTTAGAAACAGAACTCACCTTTTAGGAAAAATATCAAATCATGAGGGACGCACACATACACATCTTTACACACACACACCCTTACACGCACCCACACAGACTTTCACACACCTTTACACCCCCCACCCCCCCACAGCCTTTCTCCCAAGGTCTGACGCTCCCGCAGAGCACCGGCACCCCTCTCTCGAGGCCTTTCTGTCCTCCCTCAGCACAGACTTCATCCTCAGGGAAGAAAGAGGGGGCAGATTTTCATAACGATGATGCATGTTGCAACATTGAACATGATGACATATGGAGTTTGTTCCATAGCCCATTTATTTTTAGACTGTGTGGATAATTTCCCTTTTTTTGGGTTTACGATGAATTAAAAGTAGAGTGCCATCTTGTGGTCATCTCTGGTATTACCACAAGCACGTCAGATCTTCGTGCAAGTCCATCAACCCCAGAGAGCCCTTCTGCTGTGTACATATCTCCATATAATGTGTCATCACCTCGGGGGCGACCGACGAAGTACCCCCCCCCCTCAGTTCTTTTACTTGCAATGAGCCATTCTGTGGGCTTTCATTTTCACAAATGACTAATATCCAATAAAATCAGTCATGGAGGAATATTAACATTGACATTTATGATAAAGCTGTTGTATTCAGTCTTGTACTGAGTTTGGTTGTGGTTTTCAGTGGCTGCTAGTCCTGTTCTAAAGAATGCGGTTGCCATTTATTTCTCATTGTGAGGAGAGAGCAAGGACAGACCACTCAGTAGCAGGAAGGAGGTTTTAGTAGCAATCTAGGGGCCACTGAGCTAGATTGTGGACCACCGTCCTCCATGGGGAATGGGTGCCAGGATGCTCTTTGGCAAGTCAGGGCTGAGGAGGATGGGCCATGCTGGTTAGTATATCTGGGAGACTGCTTTCTAGTCCTGGGCCTGCTGCTTTTTGTCAGGAGACCTTGGGCAGATCCCTACACCTAAGTGGGCTTTTTTTTTTTTTTTTTTTTTTTTTTTAATCTGTGAAGAGACACATTTGGAATTCATAATCTCCAGACTCCCCTCAAGACCTAAAATCCAATGAATAAAAAAGAAGGTCTCAGTTCTCAATCCTTCTTAACCTAGATTTTCTATTCAAAGTTAGGATTTATCATAAAGATCCTTATTTTCAGTGAAGCTTCTAGGTAGAACATTCTGAAGCCATAGAATTGTTTTATTGTTGTGGTTCAGTTGCTAAGTTGTGTTCCATTCTTTGCAACCCCATGGACTATAGCACGCCAGACTTGCCTGTCTTCCACTATCTCCCTAAGTTTGTTCAGATTCATGTCCATTGAGTTGGTGATGCTATCTAACCATCTCATCTCTGCCACCTTCTTTTGCCTTCAATATTTTCCAGCATCAAAGTCTTTTCTGATGAGTTGGCTCTTCTCATCAGGTGGCCAAGGTATTAGAGCTTCAGCTTCAGCATCAGTCCTTCCCATGAATAATGGGCTGATTTCCTTTAGGTTGACTGGTTTGATCTCCAAAGGACTCTCCAATTCAGGAGCTTCAGTTTACATCATCACCCCAGAGAGCCCTTCTGCTGTGTACATATCTCCATATAATGTGTCATCACCTCGGGGGCGACCGACGAAGTACCCCCCCCCCTCAGTTCTTTTACTTGCAATGAGCCATTCTGTGGGCTTTCATTTTCACAAATGACTAATATCCAATAAAATCAGTCATGGAGGAATATTAACATTGACATTTATGATAAAGCTGTTGTATTCAGTCTTGTACTGAGTTTGGTTGTGGTTTTCAGTGGCTGCTAGTCCTGTTCTAAAGAATGCGGTTGCCATTTATTTCTCATTGTGAGGAGAGAGCAAGGACAGACCACTCAGTAGCAGGAAGGAGGTTTTAGTAGCAATCTAGGGGCCACTGAGCTAGATTGTGGACCACCGTCCTCCATGGGGAATGGGTGCCAGGATGCTCTTTGGCAAGTCAGGGCTGAGGAGGATGGGCCATGCTGGTTAGTATATCTGGGAGACTGCTTTCTAGTCCTGGGCCTGCTGCTTTTTGTCAGGAGACCTTGGGCAGATCCCTACACCTAAGTGGGCTTTTTTTTTTTTTTTTTTTTTTTTTTAATCTGTGAAGAGACACATTTGGAATTCATAATCTCCAGACTCCCCTCAAGACCTAAAATCCAATGAATAAAAAAGAAGGTCTCAGTTCTCAATCCTTCTTAACCTAGATTTTCTATTCAAAGTTAGGATTTATCATAAAGATCCTTATTTTCAGTGAAGCTTCTAGGTAGAACATTCTGAAGCCATAGAATTGTTTTATTGTTGTGGTTCAGTTGCTAAGTTGTGTTCCATTCTTTGCAACCCCATGGACTATAGCACGCCAGACTTGCCTGTCTTCCACTATCTCCCTAAGTTTGTTCAGATTCATGTCCATTGAGTTGGTGATGCTATCTAACCATCTCATCTCTGCCACCTTCTTTTGCCTTCAATATTTTCCAGCATCAAAGTCTTTTCTGATGAGTTGGCTCTTCTCATCAGGTGGCCAAGGTATTAGAGCTTCAGCTTCAGCATCAGTCCTTCCCATGAATAATGGGCTGATTTCCTTTAGGTTGACTGGTTTGATCTCCAAAGGACTCTCAAGCATCTTCTCCAGCACCACAGTTTGAAAACATCAATTTTTCGTTGTGCAGCCTTCATTATAGTCCAAGTCTCACATCGGTACTTGACCGCTAAAAAAACCATGGCTTTGACTCTACAGACCTGTGTTGGCAAAGTAACGTCTCTCCTTTTTAATATTGTGTGTAGCTTTGTCGTAGCTTTCCTTCAAAGGAACAAGCATCTTTTAATTTTGTGGTAGCAGTCCCATCTGCAGTGATTTTGGAGCCTAAGAAAATAAATTTATCATTGTTTCCACGTCTTGCCCTTCTGTTTGTCATGAAATGATAAAGCCAGATGCCCTGATCTTAGCTTTTTAAATGGTTTATATTTTACATACTTAACAAATTATGGAAATATCTGAATGTAGCTACTTCCTTCACTATTTTTTCCCCCTCATTTTTTTTTTTGGCCAATTTTATTGGTTTTTCATTTATTTAGTTTCATCCATCTTTCTTCTTTGGCCTGTGTGGGCCTCCCATTGCAGTGGCCTGTTTCGTTGCAGCACACCAGCTCTGGGTGCATGCGCTCCAGAGCTCCGGCTCGGTGATTGGACACATCGGTCCAGCCGCTCCATGGCACATGGGATCCTCCCAAGCCAGGGATCGAACCGGTGCCCCTTGCACTGCAAGGTGGAGTCCTTACCCACTGGACCACCCTTACTTTTAATTCCTATATTTCTTTCGGTGTGAGTATCACAAAAAAGTTACACGTCTACTCCAGGACTGAGGCAGCTGGGCCCCTGCTCCACTGGGAATATATATTCTTCTTGCAGAAGGGCACAGTCTGCATCACAGCATTTTAAGACATTGCAGGCAGTGACGGGGGACATTATCCCCTTGGCCTGCAGCTGCCACGTCAGTCTCGTGCTGTAGGTGTCTCACAGGCTGCAGACGCTGGGAAAAAGCCTTCCCTTCCACGGCCAGCTGAAGGAAGTATGGGGATGGGTGCCATTTCGTGTAGAAGACTTTCTGTTTCCAGATCACTAGGGTCATTGTGTATAATTTGTGCATGTGTGTGTTTAGAGATCTTGTACATTTAAGAACTCTCGTCCATTTCTGTTCTCTTGAGTGAATGCATTATAAGTGGTTTCTGGAGACAAGAAGAGGGTCCAAAACCCAACCAATGACCAGGAAGTTCAACTCCTGGTTTTTGTTAGAATTACATACACTACTGTGGATTCTTGTCCTTAGAGAAATTTGGAGTGTGTTGTTGATGTTTGACCACAAGAGGGCGCTCTAACAAAACACCTCACAGCTCAAACGTCTACATCTGCCTCCTCAAACATTTTACACGCTTCCACTTTGCCTGGTCTTATGACATAAAACTCAGTGTCACAAATATTGTTTCAAACCTTATGAAGAGAGTTCTTTTAATTTTGTGGTAGCATTTGAATTTTGGAGCCTAAAAATAAAGCCCCCAAAATGCCCCTGATCTTAGCTTTTTAAATGGTTTATATTTTACATACTTAACAAATTATGGAAATATCTGAATGTAGCTACTTCCTTCACTATTTTTTCCCCCTCATTTTTTTTTTTGGCCAATTTTATTGGTTTTTCATTTATTTAGTTTCATCCATCTTTCTTCTTTGGCCTGTGTGGGCCTCCCATTGCAGTGGCCTGTTTCGTTGCAGCACACCAGCTCTGGGTGCATGCGCTCCAGAGCTCCGGCTCGGTGATTGGACACATCGGTCCAGCCGCTCCATGGCACATGGGATCCTCCCAAGCCAGGGATCGAACCGGTGCCCCTTGCACTGCAAGGTGGAGTCCTTACCCACTGGACCACCCTTACTTTTAATTCCTATATTTCTTTCGGTGTGAGTATCACAAAAAAGTTACACGTCTACTCCAGGACTGAGGCAGCTGGGCCCCTGCTCCACTGGGAATATATATTCTTCTTGCAGAAGGGCACAGTCTGCATCACAGCATTTTAAGACATTGCAGGCAGTGACGGGGGACATTATCCCCTTGGCCTGCAGCTGCCACGTCAGTCTCGTGCTGTAGGTGTCTCACAGGCTGCAGACGCTGGGAAAAAGCCTTCCCTTCCACGGCCAGCTGAAGGAAGTATGGGGATGGGTGCCATTTCGTGTAGAAGACTTTCTGTTTCCAGATCACTAGGGTCATTGTGTATAATTTGTGCATGTGTGTGTTTAGAGATCTTGTACATTTAAGAACTCTCGTCCATTTCTGTTCTCTTGAGTGAATGCATTATAAGTGGTTTCTGGAGACAAGAAGAGGGTCCAAAACCCAACCAATGACCAGGAAGTTCAACTCCTGGTTTTTGTTAGAATTACATACACTACTGTGGATTCTTGTCCTTAGAGAAATTTGGAGTGTGTTGTTGATGTTTGACCACAAGAGGGCGCTCTAACAAAACACCTCACAGCTCAAACGTCTACATCTGCCTCCTCAAACATTTTACACGCTTCCACTTTGCCTGGTCTTATGACATAAAACTCAGTGTCACAAATATTGTTTCAAACCTTATGAAGAGAGTTCTTTTGCTTTTTTAAAGAATGTTGGGAACCTGGGAAGTGACGCCAAAGCACAAGTTCAACTGCGTGTTTAGTTGGCGGTGTTTTGCAATTCCTCCATCAATTTCTGAAAAAAGGCAGTTTAGAATCCTTTGCTTTCTTTCTTTTTTTTTTTAAAGATTCATTCATTCATTCATTTATTTATTTATTTATTTATTTATTTATTTAGGTGAGGGTAGGGTGGGGAGGGAGGGGAGCAGTCGGGCCACTTCTCTTGGGCTTTCATTTGTCTATTTTCATCCATCTTTGTTCTTTGGCCCGTGTGGGCCTCTAGAATCTTTTGCTTTCTTTAACAGATCAAACGATACAAACTCAAAACACTTTAGGAACATGTGCACTTCCAAAACAGAGCTTTTAGAAATTATCTTCCTAAGACTTCTAACTCTAGATATATGATTAAAAAACAAAACAAATAACTCATTCTCTAAATACAACTATTAGAGGAAAACACTGTTACTTCTGCCAGACACAGATGGTTGAAAAAGAAAGTTGGGGAAAGGCTATGTGATCATCTCCAAAATAAATGAAAACATGCAGACTGCATTTCCCTGGAAGAATTATTATTCAGATACAACTGGAGAGGGTCACTGCCAAAAATGAACATCCTTTACCTTTAACCAATCTTTCCTGATCGTAAAATAATTAGAAAAATTTATGTGCATTTCTGCTATTTTTTGGTTCATGTGGCATTTCTGCTATTGTTCAAAACCCCCAGTGATTCGTGTAGAAGACTTTCTGTTTCCAGATCACTAGGGTCATTGTGTATAATTTGTGCATGTGTGTGTTTAGAGATCTTGTACATTTAAGAACTCTCGTCCATTTCTGTTCTCTTGAGTGAATGCATTATAAGTGGTTTCTGGAGACAAGAAGAGGGTCCAAAACCCAACCAATGACCAGGAAGTTCAACTCCTGGTTTTTGTTAGAATTACATACACTACTGTGGATTCTTGTCCTTAGAGAAATTTGGAGTGTGTTGTTGATGTTTGACCACAAGAGGGCGCTCTAACAAAACACCTCACAGCTCAAACGTCTACATCTGCCTCCTCAAACATTTTACACGCTTCCACTTTGCCTGGTCTTATGACATAAAACTCAGTGTCACAAATATTGTTTCAAACCTTATGAAGAGAGTTCTTTTGCTTTTTTAAAGAATGTTGGGAACCTGGGAAGTGACGCCAAAGCACAAGTTCAACTGCGTGTTTAGTTGGCGGTGTTTTGCAATTCCTCCATCAATTTCTGAAAAAAGGCAGTTTAGAATCCTTTGCTTTCTTTCTTTTTTTTTTTAAAGATTCATTCATTCATTCATTTATTTATTTATTTATTTATTTATTTATTTAGGTGAGGGTAGGGTGGGGAGGGAGGGGAGCAGTCGGGCCACTTCTCTTGGGCTTTCATTTGTCTATTTTCATCCATCTTTGTTCTTTGGCCCGTGTGGGCCTCTAGAATCTTTTGCTTTCTTTAACAGATCAAACGATACAAACTCAAAACACTTTAGGAACATGTGCACTTCCAAAACAGAGCTTTTAGAAATTATCTTCCTAAGACTTCTAACTCTAGATATATGATTAAAAAACAAAACAAATAACTCATTCTCTAAATACAACTATTAGAGGAAAACACTGTTACTTCTGCCAGACACAGATGGTTGAAAAAGAAAGTTGGGGAAAGGCTATGTGATCATCTCCAAAATAAATGAAAACATGCAGACTGCATTTCCCTGGAAGAATTATTATTCAGATACAACTGGAGAGGGTCACTGCCAAAAATGAACATCCTTTACCTTTAACCAATCTTTCCTGATCGTAAAATAATTAGAAAAATTTATGTGCATTTCTGCTATTGTTCATGTGGCTTTGCTTAAAGGAGATTCAGTTGGTTATGCACGAATATTACAAGACTCTCCCTCCCCGCTTCTCAGGTGGCATGTTTATACTCAGGCAGCACTTCTAAATATTTAATAGAGACGAAGATATTCCATTTAATTAGGCAGAGTGACTTGTTTATGTGCAGGTTATACATTTACGAGTTCTAATGAAGAACGGGAAATACCTATTGAACAGCCTCTGAAGTTTCACCAGTTTAAGGATAATTGTAAACCCAGCTCAGTGGACACAGCATCTCAGCCAGTCAAATGGTTGGAGAACCGAGCAGAGGAAGTTAAATCTAGGTAAAATACTTGAACAAATAGTGTGTCGATCAGTGTTCAAAGGATTTTTCCCTCTTCCAAATCAAAGCTCCTCTTCCACCTTATACTTGATTGGAATATGGGAACTGGGTTATAGGAAGAAAAATGGCGAAGAGGTGTAACCAGATTTTTTCCCTTTCTTAACAGAATACCTCTGCTATAGGGAGGGGGATATGCTGTGGGACTTGGGGGTCTCAAACAGAGGGTCTGTGGCGACCTGGAGGGCTGCGATGGGGAGGGAGATGGGGAGGAGGCTCCGGGTGCGCAAGGACGTGTGTAGACCTATGGAGGATTCGGATCCATGTGTGGCCGTAAACAACAAAACTCTGTAAAAAAAAAATAAATTAAATTTAAAAAGAAAAACCAGTGCTGGAGGAAACTAATGGTCATAATGAATCTGCTTGTCACTGAAGTACAAAGGTAGAGACTCATACGTCTCTTAAAAATTACTAAAAGCAAACAAGTGATCAAGACAAAAAATAATACCTCTACCATTTATGTAAAATCTTTCTACTTTTTTAACTTCCTATGTTCTGTGCAGCCTATTTTATTTGTGAACTAGATAACATCAGCATGTTACTGTCAAAGCGGTTTTTTTTTTTTTTTTTTTTTTTTTAACATTCATAAATCTTCCCGAAAATGAGAAGTTAATTTTTTCTTAATCTCTGACCTAAGGTAAAAACCCTAAATATTTGCGTGCCTCAGATGTACCTCAAAAAGGTCACCTAAATTAATGAGGTTTCCTGAATTGCTGTACAGAAATGAATTACAAAGCTTAAGAAGTCGAAGAGATTCCTTGTGATGTTTAAAGCAGTATTAATGATCGCATGGAATGAGATATCAAGCTTTATGTTATTACTATAGGATTAGCTTTTAGTTCCTGTAAGCGGGTCTATTTATGGGTACATGGTTTGGAATTAAACTTTGAAAAGGTTATTTTTTTAAAGTGTTCTGTAGAAGGTTTATTTCCTATCACCTTTGGTAAGTTTCCCTTAGAATGTTCGTTGCAGTCTACATTTGGAGTGGGTCCTGGAAACTTGCAATAATCTGATCCCTGGCTGAGCCTCTCCTAGGTGGGGAGAGGCGGGGTGGGGCGGGGAGGGGGCGGGAGGGTGGAGGGAGCGGCGGTAAATGAAATGCTACCTACGTGTTCCTGATAATAATACTCATCTTGATATCGCTGCAGATGGCTTGTAGCAAGGCAACTCCTAGGACTTTCGTTTTCTGTCTTTAGAATACGTTATAATTTCAGTGTGGAAAACAAAACACCCATGTACAAGAGAAAGAAAGACGTCTCTGATCAGAAAATGGTACCTGAAAAAAATATATTTGAGCATTTACTACATTCTAAGCACTTTACTAAGATTTTTTTAATACTGGAATATGTTGTGTTAGTTTCAGGTGTACAGAAAAGAGATTCAGTTATACACATATCTATTTTTTTCAGATTCTTGAAAAAACAGTTGTTGAGAGCAAAACATTTGTGGCAGGGACAAGGGAGAGCAGGGAATAAAAGACTAAAGAAGATGGGAAAAGAAACCATCGCCCTTTGCTTAGCTCACAGTGATGGCCCTCAGACATTTTAGCAGTTAGTGGCTTGTCTGCTTTCTCTCTTCCGTGTGCTTATCTAATTTATTTTCATAAGAAAACTCTGCTCCTCTTATCTGGAGCCAGCCTTATGTAGCTGAAATCTTGGATGCTGTTGGTTTAGGATCGAATAGGACCTAATCAGAGGGATTTGTTTCCTTATTGATCTTTTTATTGCTTGGGTCCTGCTGACAAGCTGTGAAATGAGAGGGTGGAAGCAGGGAACTCTTCAGGGCAGTGCGTCCTGGCCAGGGCTCCACCGCAGCACGAGTGAGCAGGGGGTGGCAGAGCTGTCCAGAGGAGGGCTCGGGGCTTCCAGAGTGGACGTGGGTTTTGCCAGCAGCATCAACGGTAAAAGTGAAAGATGCTGATGTACTTGTATTTATTGTATGTTTGGTTCTGGTAGGTTGGCCGATGCCCTCGATTAGAGTTGACCATCGTACCTAATTCAGGCCTAATTAAAGCAGCAGCGGTCTTCCAGTTTTGTGGGAGTCCCTGGGAAGGACAGGATACCATCCCCAGACGAGAAAAGCAAAGGATGTGCATACTTTTTTTTTTTTTTTTAAATCACTTAGGAGTCAAATACTTAGGAGTTGTTTAAAGGAAGATAAAGGAAATGAAAGTGGTAAGAGAAATTTTGTGAACATGTTAAATAGTAAATGGAAAGAGGTTGAGAGGGGAAGGTTTTTTTTTTTTTTTTTGGTTGAGGGGAGGAAGGCACTATTACTAAGCTGCTGGGGAGATGAGGACATCTTTTTGGGACCTTAAGATAAGGGAGCCGTGCGCCTTGCTTCTTAAAGTATGCATGACCCAGAAGCATGGCTTTAACCTGGAGATTGTTAGACAGCATCTCAGTCTCTACCCCAGACCTACTGACTCTACATTGCAAAAGATGCCAGGTGACTTCTATGCATGCTGTAGTTTGAGAAGTACTAAGGCCCCAGACCCAAACTGGGATGACTGGGCAGCTTACAGCTGCCTAATTTCAGCAAATGTTATAACTGCCTCTGAAAAAGATGCTCTCATAAACAACATTTTTTAGCCAAGGACAGTGCATTGAAATTGAAAGACAAGGGGACTTCCAAGTCTTAGTGGTTAAGACTTCACCTTCCAATAAAGGGGGTAAGGGTTTGATACCTGATCAGGGAGCCAAGATCCCATCATGGCCAAAAAAAACCAAAACATAAAACAGAAGCAATGTTGTATCAATAAAAATTCAATAGAGGCTTATGTAGCTGAAATCTTGGATGCTGTTGGTTTAGGATCGAATAGGACCTAATCAGAGGATTTGTTTCCTTATTGATCTTTTTATTGCTTGGGTCCTGCTGACAAGCTGTGAAATGAGAGGGTGGAAGCAGGGAACTCTTCAGGGCAGTGCGTCCTGGCCAGGGCTCCACCGCAGCACGAGTGAGCAGGGGGTGGCAGAGCTGTCCAGAGGAGGGCTCGGGGCTTCCAGAGTGGACGTGGGTTTTGCCAGCAGCATCAACGGTAAAAGTGAAAGATGCTGATGTACTTGTATTTATTGTATGTTTGGTTCTGGTAGGTTGGCCGATGCCCTCGATTAGAGTTGACCATCGTACCTAATTCAGGCCTAATTAAAGCAGCAGCGGTCTTCCAGTTTTGTGGGAGTCCCTGGGAAGGACAGGATACCATCCCCAGACGAGAAAAGCAAAGGATGTGCATACTTTTTTTTTTTTTTTTAAATCACTTAGGAGTCAAATACTTAGGAGTTGTTTAAAGGAAGATAAAGGAAATGAAAGTGGTAAGAGAAATTTTGTGAACATGTTAAATAGTAAATGGAAAGAGGTTGAGAGGGGAAGGTTTTTTTTTTTTTTTTTGGTTGAGGGGAGGAAGGCACTATTACTAAGCTGCTGGGGAGATGAGGACATCTTTTTGGGACCTTAAGATAAGGGAGCCGTGCGCCTTGCTTCTTAAAGTATGCATGACCCAGAAGCATGGCTTTAACCTGGAGATTGTTAGACAGCATCTCAGTCTCTACCCCAGACCTACTGACTCTACATTGCAAAAGATGCCAGGTGACTTCTATGCATGCTGTAGTTTGAGAAGTACTAAGGCCCCAGACCCAAACTGGGATGACTGGGCAGCTTACAGCTGCCTAATTTCAGCAAATGTTATAACTGCCTCTGAAAAAGATGCTCTCATAAACAACATTTTTTAGCCAAGGACAGTGCATTGAAATTGAAAGACAAGGGGACTTCCAAGTCTTAGTGGTTAAGACTTCACCTTCCAATAAAGGGGGTAAGGGTTTGATACCTGATCAGGGAGCCAAGATCCCATCATGGCCAAAAAAAACCAAAACATAAAACAGAAGCAATGTTGTATCAATAAAAAATTCAATAGAGGCTTTTAAAATGGCCCACATAGGAAAACTTAAAGTACAAGTATGAAACATAGGGTAAGAAGAGTGACTCTCTAAACTGAGGGTGAACCTGTGAGGAAATGGTGAGGTTTAAAGATTTATTTATTTATTTATTTTTGGGTGGGGGTCAGGTTGGGGAGGGAGGGGAGCGGGCGGGCCACTTCTATTGGTCTTTCATTTCTTCATTTTCATCCGTCTTTGTTCTTTGGCTCCTGTGGCCCTCCCATCACGGTGGCATCTGTCATTGCAGAGCGCGGGGTCTGGGCTTGGTAATTGGACACATCGGTCCAGCCGCTCCACGGCACGTGGGATGATCTCAGGCCAGGGATTGAACCGGCGCCCCTTGCACTGCAAGGTGGACTCTTTACCCACTGGACCACCAGGGAAGCCCCCCTACCCCCATCTCTACTTTTGAAATAAAAATTGCCCTGTGAGATGTGGGCCAGAGTTGAACATGTCAGGAGGTCAGGATATTGTTGTTCAGTCACTAAGTCGTGTGCAACTCT
Organism: Tragulus kanchil; assembly: GCA_022376925.1. Taxonomy (NCBI): domain Eukaryota; kingdom Metazoa; phylum Chordata; class Mammalia; order Artiodactyla; family Tragulidae; genus Tragulus; species Tragulus kanchil. The sequence goes on from JAIOJX010000032.1 coordinate 288,821,204, forward strand.
TTTTTGAACCACGGATTGTGGCCTGCCAGGCTCCTCTGTCCTTGGGATTTCCCAGGCGAGAATACTGGAGTGGGTTGCCATTTCCTGCTGCAGGGGATCTTCCTGACCCCGGGATGGAACCCATGTCTCTTGCATTGGCAGGCAGATTCTTTACCACTGAGCCACCAGGGAAGCCCATAGGTCAGGCTGTAGAGGCCTCTGAAAACTCAGAGGAAAGGTTCTTCTAGGAATTTACCTGCCATCTGCTCCTGGGGGGTGACAGCTCCACTGGTGACCCTTTGGGCTTCCTAGGTGAGGACCATGACATTCAGGAACAAGTTCAAGTGGTAAGAGCATTCACAGGTCCCAGTTGGCATTTTATTGTAGTTGTGATTTTTGATCTTGACTTGTTAGGAGACAGAGTTTGGAGAGAGAGGCTTAAACAGTTGCAGATGAGCACTTACTGGATTTCAGCATCATGCTAAGAAGCACTTGGAGCCATTTCTCCAACTAATTCCAGCTGCTTCCTTATGGCATGGGCACCCATTTTAAACTGGGGATGGAAACTGAAGGGTTTGATTTAAGATTTGGCTAAAAAAAACCAAAACATAAAACAGAAGCAATGTTGTATCAATAAAAAATTCAATAGAGGCTTTTAAAATGGCCCACATAGGAAAACTTAAAGTACAAGTATGAAACATAGGGTAAGAAGAGTGACTCTCTAAACTGAGGGTGAACCTGTGAGGAAATGGTGAGGTTTAAAGATTTATTTATTTATTTATTTTGGGTGGGGTCAGGTTGGGGAGGGAGGGAGCGGGGGCCACTTCTATTGGTCTTTCATTTCTTCATTTTCATCCGTCTTTGTTCTTTGGCTCCTGTGGCCCTCCCATCACGGTGGCATCTGTCATTGCAGAGCGCGGGGTCTGGGCTTGGTAATTGGACACATCGGTCCAGCCGCTCCACGGCACGTGGGATGATCTCAGGCCAGGGATTGAACCGGCGCCCCTTGCACTGCAAGGTGGACTCTTTACCCACTGGACCACCAGGGAAGCCCCCCTACCCCCATCTCTACTTTTGAAATAAAAATTGCCCTGTGAGATGTGGGCCAGAGTTGAACATGTCAGGAGGTCAGGATATTGTTGTTCAGTCACTAAGTCGTGTGCAACTCTTTTTTGAACCACGGATTGTGGCCTGCCAGGCTCCTCTGTCCTTGGGATTTCCCAGGCGAGAATACTGGAGTGGGTTGCCATTTCCTGCTGCAGGGGATCTTCCTGACCCCGGATGGAACCCATGTCTCTTGCATTGGCAGGCAGATTCTTTACCACTGAGCCACCAGGGAAGCCCATAGGTCAGGCTGTAGAGGCCTCTGAAAACTCAGAGGAAAGGTTCTTCTAGGAATTTACCTGCCATCTGCTCCTGGGGGGTGACAGCTCCACTGGTGACCCTTTGGGCTTCCTAGGTGAGGACCATGACATTCAGGAACAAGTTCAAGTGGTAAGAGCATTCACAGGTCCCAGTTGGCATTTTATTGTAGTTGTGATTTTTGATCTTGACTTGTTAGGAGACAGAGTTTGGAGAGAGAGGCTTAAACAGTTGCAGATGAGCACTTACTGGATTTCAGCATCATGCTAAGAAGCACTTGGAGCCATTTCTCCAACTAATTCCAGCTGCTTCCTTATGGCATGGGCACCCATTTTACAGAACTGGGGATGGAAACTGAGCAAGGTTAAGCTACTTGTGCCGAGTTTAGACATGGAGAGGTGGAACTGGGATCCACCTGGGGGCCTGAAGCCAGAGCCCAGGTGCTTCTGCAGAGCTATGAAGAAGCTAGGGCTGTGCTCCCAGGCTTCCCTCTGGCTCTATACTCAACCGTCAGACTGTCCCAGTGGAGATGTCCCTGGGCCTTCCTGAATTTCCCCCAGTTCTCCTGTTGAACAGATTCTATTTAAGAATGGGCCTCTCCAAGAAATAGGGAGGAAGCATGGAGGGAGTAACATGGAAACGTATGCTGTTATGTGTGGAAAAGATAGCTAGTGTCATAGTGCTAAGGGAATAGGAGTGCTTACAATGGCTTGGGGCAAAGGTCTGGAGGGTTGGGATGGGGGATCTGGGCGGGTGGGGACCATGGATATGCATATGACTGATCTGGGAACATGCATGTCTGTGAACTACAAAACTCTGTAAAACCTTTAAAATAAAGAATAATAATAAAAAAAGAATGGGCCTCTACATTCTTTTTTTCTTTGTTTGCTTTTTAAATTTCAAGGTTCTTTATTTATTTTTTTTTTTTAAGAAATGAATTTTGTTTATTTATTTTTGGCTATTCTGGGTTTTCACTGCTGCCGCAGGCTCTTCCCTAGTTGCAGGGAGTGAGGGCTACTCTCTAGTTGAGGTGAACAGGCTTCTTGTTGTGGTGACTTCTCTTGTTGTGGAACTCAGGCTCCAGGGTACACGGGCTTCATCATGGACCCCATAGTTGCAGCTCTGAGGTTTTAGAGCACAGGCTCCTTAGTTGTGGCTCACGGGCTTAGCTGCTCCACAGCATGTGGGATCTTCCTGAATCAGGGATCGAACCCATGTCTCCTGTGTTGGCAGGCAAACTCTCCACCACTGAGCTACCAGAGAAGCCCCAGGCATCCACATTCTGTGGTGAAGAATTTTTCTCTTGCTCTTGGTTCAAAGTGAAGTCACCAGAAAACCCATTTTATAGTTCAAAAAGTTAATGGAATAAAAGGACTTTTTTTAAAAATTTATAAAATTCAAAAAAAAAGTTAAAACCATTTCTCCAACTAATTCCAGCTGCTTCCTTATGGCATGGGCACCCATTTTACAGAACTGGGGATGGAAACTGAGCAAGGTTAAGCTACTTGTGCCGAGTTTAGACATGGAGAGGTGGAACTGGGATCCACCTGGGGGCCTGAAGCCAGAGCCCAGGTGCTTCTGCAGAGCTATGAAGAAGCTAGGGCTGTGCTCCCAGGCTTCCCTCTGGCTCTATACTCAACCGTCAGACTGTCCCAGTGGAGATGTCCCTGGGCCTTCCTGAATTTCCCCCAGTTCTCCTGTTGAACAGATTCTATTTAAGAATGGGCCTCTACAAGAAATAGGGAGGGGGAAGCATGGAGGGAGTAACATGGAAACGTATGCTGTTATGTGTGGAAAAGATAGCTAGTGTCATAGTGCTAAGGGAATAGGAGTGCTTACAATGGCTTGGGGCAAAGGTCTGGAGGGGTGGGATGGGGGGATCTGGGCGGGTGGGGACCATGGATATGCATATGACTGATCTGGGAACATGCATGTCTGTGAACTACAAAACTCTGTAAAACCTTTAAAATAAAGAATAATAATAAAAAAAGAATGGGCCTCTACATTCTTTTTTTCTTTGTTTGCTTTTTAAATTTCAAGGTTCTTTATTTATTTTTTTTTTTTAAGAAATGAATTTTGTTTATTTATTTTTGGCTATTCTGGGTTTTCACTGCTGCCGCAGGCTCTTCCCTAGTTGCAGGGAGTGAGGGCTACTCTCTAGTTGAGGTGAACAGGCTTCTTGTTGTGGTGACTTCTCTTGTTGTGGAACTCAGGCTCCAGGGTACACGGGCTTCATCATGGACCCCATAGTTGCAGCTCTGAGGTTTTAGAGCACAGGCTCCTTAGTTGTGGCTCACGGGCTTAGCTGCTCCACAGCATGTGGGATCTTCCTGAATCAGGGATCGAACCCATGTCTCCTGTGTTGGCAGGCAAACTCTCCACCACTGAGCTACCAGAGAAGCCCCAGGCATCCACATTCTGTGGTGAAGAATTTTTCTCTTGCTCTTGGTTCAAAGTGAAGTCACCAGAAAACTCATTTTATAGTTCAAAAAAAAAGTTAATGGAATAAAAAGGTTTTCATCAAGTAATTTACATTATTTAGAAATAGTTATAAGGCTCTAGAAAGCAGTTTACATACTTAAAGGTAAATCTTAGCTTTAACTATGAATTAATTTGAACTGATAAAGTCCTGAGAAAATTCATGGAAAATTCGCTGAATATACCTGAACGAAGGCTTGTTTTGTGGGACATCTCAGCTTTTGTGTTTGGAAATGTTAATGGTATTAAGCAAGAATAAGTTCTCATCTACAAAGTTGGTGCAGTGTTTCTGATGTTGAGTGGCGCAGTAAAGAAATATGAACATTTGTTTGCAATATGGAGACTGCTTTATGTTTGGAATTTGCATAGTAATACAGAAGGCTTTGGAAAGTTCTGGGGAAGGGTCATGATTTGGTCCAAGCTATGTATTGAAGAGGTTTCAGAATCATAAAATGATACGGAACTACTGTGGACTTTTCTTAGTTCCCATCTCCCATTTCTTACATTTCAACTGTACAGTTTTTAACTTGCATTTGCTGTGTGGTTATTTTTTGGGATCTGCCTCTGCTGCTAGTCTGTGAGTTTCGTGAGAGCAGGAGAGGCACATCTGTTTCGCTTTTCACTGCATATTCTTAGCAGTTCTCTAGGAATTCTTAGGAATTCTCCAGGCAAGAATACTCGAGTGGATAGCTATTTCCTTCTCCAGAGATCTTTCCCACCCAGGGACTGGACCCCAGTCTCCTGCATTGTAGGCAGATTCTTTACCCTCTGAGCCACCAGGGAAGCCCACAATAGCACATAATCCAACAGTAACAGCTACAGTAACAACAGTAACAAACAAGAATGAAAGCTAATATTTGTTGAGCCCTTGCTCTGTGTCAGATCTTGTTCTAAGTGCTTGGTACCTACTCATGGAATGGAGCTTTTGGGAAACACTGGTTTTTATATAAATGAAAAGTAAAATTTGAGTCAGTGCATCTTGGAATCATTCAGTGTTGTGGAGGTTTGGGAGACTTCATTACAGTGAGAACTGGAAGATACTGGCCTCAAACCACTGAGCTACCAGAGAAGCCCCAGGCATCCACATTCTGTGGTGAAGAATTTTTCTCTTGCTCTTGGTTCAAAGTGAAGTCACCAGAAAACTCATTTTATAGTTCAAAAAAAAAGTTAATGGAATAAAAAGGTTTTCATCAAGTAATTTACATTATTTAGAAATAGTTATAAGGCTCTAGAAAGCAGTTTACATACTTAAAGGTAAATCTTAGCTTTAACTATGAATTAATTTGAACTGATAAAGTCCTGAGAAAATTCATGGAAAATTGCTGAATATACCTGAGCGAAGGCTTGTTTTGTGGGACATCTCAGCTTTTGTGTTTGGAAATGTTAATGGTATTAAGCAAGAATAAGTTCTCATCTACAAAGTTGGTGCAGTGTTTCTGATGTTGAGTGGCGCAGTAAAGAAATATGAACATTTGTTTGCAATATGGAGACTGCTTTATGTTTGGAATTTGCATAGTAATACAGAAGGCTTTGGAAAGTTCTGGGAAGGGTCATGATTTGGTCCAAGCTATGTATTGAAGAGGTTTCAGAATCATAAAATGATACGGAACTACTGTGGACTTTTCTTAGTTCCCATCTCCCATTTCTTACATTTCAACTGTACAGTTTTAACTTGCATTTGCTGTGTGGTTATTTTTGGGATCTGCCTCTGCTGCTAGTCTGTGAGTTTCGTGAGAGCAGGAGAGGCACATCTGTTTCGCTTTTCACTGCATATTCTTAGCAGTTCTCTAGGAATTCTTAGGAATTCTCCAGGCAAGAATACTCGAGTGGATAGCTATTTCCTTCTCCAGAGATCTTTCCCACCCAGGGACTGGACCCCAGTCTCCTGCATTGTAGGCAGATTCTTTACCCTCTGAGCCACCAGGGAAGCCCACAATAGCACATAATCCAACAGTAACAGCTACAGTAACAACAGTAACAAACAAGAATGAAAGCTAATATTTGTTGAGCCCTTGCTCTGTGTCAGATCTTGTTCTAAGTGCTTGGTACCTACTCATGGAATGGAGCTTTTGGGAAACACTGGTTTTTATATAAATGAAAAGTAAAATTTGAGTCAGTGCATCTTGGAATCATTCAGTGTTGTGGAGGTTTGGGAGACTTCATTACAGTGAGAACTGGAAGATACTGGCCTCAAAGTCATTTGAAAGAAGTATAGCTTTTTCTTTCTTATATCTGACAAATACTTAAGGTTTCACATGTTCACATTTTTTTGTTTGTTTGTTGGCCTCCAGAACAGATTTGTTTTAATTCCAAACTTTAAACTTTTTATTTGTGTTGGAATATAACTGATGAACAATGTTGCGACAGTATCAGGTGAACCGTGAAGAGACTCAGCCGTGTATATGCATGTGTCCGTTCTCCCCAGTCTCTCTCCCATCCAGGCTTCCATATGACATTGAGTAGAGTTCCATGTGCTGTGTAAAATGTCCAGGTTGGTTACCCATTTTAAATATAGCAGTGTCTACATGACCTCCCCAAAGTCCCTAATTGTCCCTTCCGCTGCCTTGCCCCCGCATCTCTAAGTTCATTTTCTAAGTCAATGTTCAGAGCAGATTTTTTTAAAATTAATTATTTATGTATCTATTTTCTTTTTTTTTAAATGGAAACCTTACTTTATTCCAGGTGTGGGCAGCAGTTGCCAGAGTTCCCTTCTTTTTTGGGAGGTGGGGGTGCAGGTTGGGGAGGGAAGGGGCGGGCGGACCACTTCCATTGGTCTTTCATTTCTCCATTTTCATCCATCTTTGTTCTTCGGCCTGTGTGGGCCTCCCATCGCGGTGGCCTCTGTTGTCACAGAGCACCGGCTCTGGGCGCATGCCCTCCAGAGCTCCGGCTCGGTAATTGGACACATGGGTCCAGCCGCTCCGCAGCACATGGGATGATCCCAGGCCAGGGATCGAACCGGCACCCCTTGCACTGCAAAGTGGTGTCCTTACTCACTGGACCACCAGGGAAGCCCCTATTTATCTATTTTCATCCATCTTTGTTCTCTGGCCTGCGTGGGCCCGCCATTGCAGTGGCCTCTGTCGCTGCAGAGCACCGGCTCTGGGCGCATGCGCTCCAGAGCTCTGGCTCCGTAATTGGACACATCAGTCCAGCCGCTCCGCAGCACGTGGGATGATCCCAGGCCAGGGATTGAATTGGCGCCCCTTGCACTGCAAGGCGGTGTCTTTACTCACTGGACCACCAGGGAAGCCCCTATTTATCTATTTTCATCCATCTTTGTTCTCTGGCCTGTGTGGGCCTCCCATTGCAGTGGCCTCTCTCACTGCAGAGCACTGGCTCTGGGTGCATGTGCTCCAGAGTGCTGGCTCATAATTGGACACACCAGTCCAGCCACTCAGCGGCACATGGCATCTTCCCGGGTCAGGGATTGAACCAGTGCCTCTTGCACTGCAAGACGGACTCTTTACCCACTGGACCACCAGGGAAGCCCCAGAGTACATTTTTAAGAAAGAAGAGTAAAGACTTGGCATGATCTAATTACTTAAAGAAATAGAATGACAATACCATTAACATTTCATTTTAACGGCTATGTCTTGGACTGGCAGCCCTGAACTCCACCAATGGGAAGGGAGGATTGTCTTTCCAGAAAATTTCGGGCTGACGTCTGTGTTGTGGCTGCAGTAACCGCCACTTAATTTATTGTCATTTAGTGCAAAAATTGATGAGAACATAACCTTTGTAAGGTTTTTATGTTTTATTGGCTATAAAAGATAAAATATGGAGTCAAAGGAAGTAAAATAGTATTTTGTTAGGTCGGGGGATGGATTTATGTTTTAACTAACTGATAGAATAATCCGAGGGTCATAAAGATCAAGTCTCTGCCTCCTATCTCTTCTCTTTTTTATGTGTGCATTCAACAAGCTTCTCTTTGTGGTGGGCGGGCCCATGGGAGCTCACCCAAACACCAGGCCCCTTTGTCTCAGGGCACTAACTCAGCTGTTTAGAACAAGAATATCAGGGAGGCTTCTGTTGCAGACATTAAGGAAGTGAAATAAGTCTAAATGAATCAGGTACTTGACATGGGCAAATGGGATGTTTGTTCACAAGGACCCCGGGCCAAATTGTGTCCTCAGTGAATAGGCAAAAACAAAGTGTGTGCCTTAAATTGAATTTGGTGGGAAATGCACAAAGAGATCCAGATCTTCAGGAACTGCTGGTGATGGGGTGGGGGGAATGTTGAGGAAGTCCTGACCCTCTATCAGTTCCCTCAACACATCCTCCCCAGCTCCCCCCTACCCATGGAAAGATAACAAATATATTTCAAAGTGGTAAAATTTGTCCATCTAGGCTATGTTTTTGTTTAGTCACTAAGTTGTGTCTGACTCTTGTGCGATTCCATGGACTGTAGGCTGCTCTGTCCATGGGATTTTCCAGGGGAGGACACTGGAGTGGATCACCATTTCCTCCTCCAGGGGGTCTTCCTGACCCATCGATGGAACCTGTGTCTCCTGCAGTGGTAGGCAGATACTTTACAACTGCCACCAGGGAAGCTTCTCATCTAGGCTAGTGGTTCTGAAACTTAGGCTCATGCATCAGAATCACTTGCAGGACTTAGTAAAACCCAGATTTGGGGGCCCACACCTTGAACTTTTCAATAGGTCTGGGGTGGAGCTTGAGAATTTACGTATCTAAGAAGCTCCCAGGTGTTGCTGATGCTCTTGGACTGGGGACCATGCTTCAAGAACCACTGCTTCAGGCACTTAGCTGTCCATGACGTGGCCAGATTGACATACTTCAGAGAGCTGTAAGTGTCCAGGA